>OY977938.1:27847814-28456314 GCA_963854355.1 Epinotia brunnichana | reverse complement strand
CCATACAGTGTTAAAAAACAGTCCGTTTTCAATAATCAATAGACAAGAACTGCTCTACTAATGCATGCTGGCACAGTCTTCTATGGGACATTCGGGTCACGAACGCTAATCTCGGAGTCGTTTTTAGACGGGCAGTGGGGCAAGACGGGAAGTAGCAACAAAGCTACATTATTTCACATTCCTAGATTATGTTTTTAGAGCCACTGTAGTCGAGCGGTTTTTGGGGGTCATGGAATTGAACCCCGGCTTGTATCTAGCTTTAGAACATGTTCTATTATGGAATGAAATATCTCTACGCGTACCTACATAAAAAAACGATTGTATGTATTTTGTTAACAGATGCGGGCGCGCCGGCAGCCTAGCGGCGACGCCCGGCGAGAAGCTGCTGGAGCTGCTCCGGCCGAGCGCTGGCACCCCTCGGCGGCACTCCACCGCGGCGTGCGCGCCCGCGCAGCCACAACGGCCCTCGGGCTTCGTGTACTGCCCTTCTGACGCGCTGCCATACTGCCCGCCGTCGCGGCTCGCGCCCGCTCGGCCTATACTCAAGGTAACCCACCGACATGCAACAAATTCATCTGTTCACACCACAGATGTATTAATATAAGGAGATCGAACATGCCAGCCGATTTGTATAGAGTACGCCTGTCGCAAGTTCATTAACCCACACAACGCCCAAGTAATTGATAAGACAAAGCACGCACACATCTAAAACACACACACTTGTATAGGTACCTACACGCTTATTTGACAATAAACGCGCATCATATCAGGCATTTTGGGAAAAACGTAATATTCTCTGCGATCAGCGCGCGTGCACAGTATGGCAGAGTATGCCCATTGAGCTAACAGCTGCGACACGGCCGCCGGCGGCTTGTCCTCTCTCTAGTATTCTATGCTCTGAGGTTCACACTCAATCGACAATTTTCTGGTTTGTCTAATTCACCGTCACGGTTTGTACCATCTCGTCCTTCAGTCGATTCGAAAGAATATTCCTAAACTACAGGTACATTCAGGTTTTGTGTGCTGCCCTTCTGACGGGCTGCCCTAAGCTCACCGTTGCGACATACAGCGTGTATTTTTAATATTACCACAAATTGTAACCAGAGGTAGGTGTTAGGGGTATGAACCGATATTGCAAGAATTTTTTTCAGAACTAGGTACTAACTTTTTTTTCCTTATAAAATAATTCAGCACGCAATGTATCACTACATTGTCTTACTGATGTGACGTCACAACTGTCACAGGTAACCCGCTTCTTCCATGTGTCAAATGAGTGTATTATGCATTACATTGCTGTTCGATAAATTTTCAAGAATGAATTACGCTTTGGTAGTTAAGACTAACTTACAATTTTCTTTCAATACCGGTTCATAGTACTATAAGCTACGTATGGTTAAAATTTGAGGTTGTATACCCAAGTTCAGAACCAAACATGACCTTCTGAGTCACCGCGCGCTGCTCTCTTGTCACGCAATATACCTACACTTCTGATGCTCTGCCCTCCCATTCATTGTCACGGCTTGCACCTGTTTGACCTTTATTCAAGAAGATGTTAAGTAACACAAGTTTAAGATTATATTGTAGTTTTCCTTGTCTACAGTTACAACCACCACCGAAAATAATTCAGCCTGTGGAAGCCGCGCCACCACCAGTGCCGCAGCGCCAAGCACCACCGGCCCCCCTGCCTGTGCCACCCCCCGCGCCGCCACGGCGCTCCTCCCCACAGGCTCCACGCCGCCTGCCGCCCCCGACCCCACCTAGACCCGCAGCCACCAGCCCAGCCACAGATCCAAACGGCAACAAGCGAACCGTGGCAGTCTCCCCGCAACCGAGGCTCGACTGCAATCGCAACCCACAACCACAAGTTGCAAGGAGGCCATTGAAAAGCCTACCAGACACACCGTATACGCCAGCGCCTATTCCCATGCAAAACCAGACGATGAAACGATCTCCTAGTTCGGGATCGAATATAAGTGTGAGACAAGACTCTAACGTGTCCTCGGACTCGTTTAGCCAGACATCATCACCGTCTTATACGACGAAGACCATGGAAGCGCCTCTGCTGCCCCACCAGCACGTGAACAAAAGCTTGAACGCTAAGATAGCTAGAGGGTTGCTGATGAAAGAACAACAGGACAAAGAGGCGGGGAACTCGTCTATTACCAAGAGCATGTCGACTCCCGCGTCGCTGCAGACTATCGTGCGCTTCCAGAATGGAAGCAATATGTCGCTACAACACCGGGTAAGTCCTTTGACATTATTTTCAATCTACTTCCAAAAGAGATTTCTGTGATATTACCTACTTATAATATCAGCATGCGGAAGCATCATCCAGTTTCCTCACAGCTTTGACATACAGTAAGCGAATGTTGAATTCTAATTAGGTCTGGCACATCTTGATTGAACGACGTCCGTCCCGGGAACGCCTTCATTGAATGCACTAATGGAATTGTCATTATACAATGTTCCTCTTTGTTTACATTGAAATATACTGGCTGCACCGGTACCCGGAAATAGTTTGCGATGGAATTTCAGAATTTAATGGGAATGCTCAAATCCATTTAGCATCGCAGACAGTGATGGGTATATCCTTCGCTTCAGTTGATTGGTTTTTGGGGTTTAATCTGAGCACGTTTGGGGGTTTGGAGATTGAATGTGCATTTAAGCTAAGAATCGATAACTTAAATATCGATCTAGAGCAATGTCCGTTTCTCACGAGTGCTACCACGTGGAAGTAATTTTAATAACGTTTTTAACTAGAAAACCTAGCCCTAGGATCCCCAAATCATTGAAACATTTGCAAGAGAACTACTTGGCAATTACATTAGTAAACACTAACATAATAATTACATGCACTACATAATAATGACTAGTACGGGGAACAGAGGAAGCTTACTCGTAGTATTTCAAAAAAAAAATATTTACATACGTAATTGATTACCTACACCATCAGCAGTCAATACTTGCGTATGCTTACCTTATAAAAGTTTTTACAGTGTAGGTAAGTAGTAGTAAGTCTTGTTTCTTACCAATAAAGTTTTTTTTTTTTATGATTCTGTCTGGTACCTACCATTAACAAAAGCATATTGGCAAACAACTGTCGACTAACTAGTTGACACTCAACTTACTCCATTCTACGAATTCGAGCCTTTGGAAATAGTTAACATTATTTGCGTTAAATGGGACGAACAATTTGTCGGAGGCGATCGCAGTTTAAACGTATTTATCGCCGTTTTACTGCTGAAGCCATTGTTGTGATAAAATAAACCGGAACTTTAATGGAAAACTATTGTCTTAACGTTAAATGTTCTTATAATACCATTTATAAATCGGGATGCTCCTTTTATTAGAAGTGGCATTTGTAATAACTATTACGACACATGCTTGTCACCGATATAAATATAATTAGATTAATTAGAAACCGTTTCTTTAAGTTCCTTTGTATTGTTACTTCCTTGAAAAAACCACGAAACAACTAAATAGCGTCTCACTGAACTCTGTTATGTATCAATAAACCTTATTTAATTCACTGTACCCTTAAAATTTGTTTTGAGTTTACAAAATGTAGTAACAGTAGTAATCCAACATATTTAAACCTATAAAAGTATTTTTTTTGTGAGTGGGAGATGAAACGTCTTTATGATTTAGCCATTCAATAACTGGCTTCCTCATACTAAAAATGAACTCTGTTCCCCAAAAAACAAAATTCAATTTAGTATAACGTGGTCAGTTATTGAAGGGTGGCCAGTAATTAACACCTTATAGTAAAAAAATAATTCTATTATAGGTGAATACAGTTCATTTTAGGAGGCCAGTTATTGAACGGTGGCCAGTTATTGGCGATTTACCCTACTGTTTTTAGGGTTCCGTAGCCAAATTACAAAAAACGGAACCCTTATAGATTCGTCATGTCTGTCTGTCTGTCCGTATGTCACAGCCACTTTTTATTAAATTAAATCATAAAGACGTTTCATCTTCCTCTTACAAAAAAACCCTAATTGCAAAACCAGCCAGATAAAAGTAAGGTGATAAAAGTTAATGCGACGCTTAATTGGATTCTTCTGCAATGTTTCCATCAGGATAAAAATGCTGACGATAAAACGATAAAATTAAATGAGAAAATGTTCACTGAAGTATCGTATTTTTAATGCACGCGCACTGTAGATATTTTACAGTGTAATGAAATGTCAAGCACAGCGGTGCGTAATTACAGGAAGTGCGGTATTTAGTAGCCTGGAGCGCGGTTTAAGCGGTCGATGCACCATTTGACTACGGACTTGTATCTAAAAAGGCGAGTCTGCTGCGTCGAAAATCTAACAAAACATTTTAGTTACACTTTCTTTTTGATGGCTGTCATTCCACTACAATTAATGTCATCTTTGAATGCCATACCTCTCCCTCCCACTCCCGCAGATCGTGGGGAATGTTTCCCATCGGTAACGGCAAACATGTTTGAGTTTTTATACAAATAAATGCACGTTCAGGCCACGCCCGTTTTCTGTTCATAATACATGTGAGATATTTGAAAACCACGATAACATAGCGCAGCAGACGCGGCTTCACTCAAGGTATCAAACTAGATTCAAATAGGTTTTTAACTGATTTTGAGCAAAATGTTTTTTTGTTTAAGAGGATTGTGAAGTGACGATACGCGGCGTGAGTAGGTATTTTAATTTAATAACCCTCCTCTCCATCGGCAGTCGGGTAAAAATGCTATATGTTTGACACCGCTTTGTGCCTCACCCGTAGCGTGCGATATAGAGAGTTGCAAGTCCTGGAGGCAATTGGCTACATTTCCTTGTTGAAATATTGTTTCGGGTGATAACGTTTTTACCCCCCTAAACCTTTATGAAATGAAACAATTTTGGTATTATTAGATTAAGTAAATTTTAATCTATATCTGTACGTTTTTCTTTTTTAGTAATTCAGTTTAGATTAATAAAAAACAAAAACGATAGACAAAGTTTTCAAGTCAAAATTGTAGATTGTTAGATGCTAATAACTATTAATGTAAGCAATGTTTCTTTAAAATGAAAACGTACAGACCTAGGTTTTCGTTATATCTAAATACAACATGTCCAAAAATTATAAAAATCGAACGATGTTTACGGGGTGAAAAACGTTATCGCTTTTTGTATGACAATTTACAGGTTCACAATTCGCTCCTTAACGGCTACGCTTTCCAGGTGGTCCCATCGTCTTCAGGTCATGATCTGGGATTTGGAGAAATTGAGGGAACTCTTCAAATTTTAAGGGCACTCTTGAAGCGATTTGGGTACTGATTTGAAGTCGGTTAAAATTTTGTTTTTAAAGTAGGTAAATTATTGCATGCGCCCATCAGACTTCGTGTGCGATGTGTAAAGCGAACGTGCGCATAACATACGTACCAAATTAAAAAGTTTAGGCATTTGACTAAATATTAGAAAGAAAGAAAAATAAAGAAATAAAGATAAATTCATTCACTAACACACAGGACACACGTATTAAACAAAAAAAACATATTAAACATGAAAATAAAACATAGAAATAGATCTTCTGGTGCGTTGTTTAATTAAGAGATCGGTGCACAAGGTGATTGGCAAGGCCTTTTATCGATTCATAATTATGTAGGTAACTTGTTATGATCCCAATATGATCCAAAATGGAACAACTATAACACTAGTATTAAACGGTATTGAATTTATATCGAAAACATTATTTCCTTACAAACGGGAGAACCTAAAAAACTGCTCTGACTACAGACGAAAACATATGCATCGGGGCTAAAACATCTGAATGTCTGTCACATAAGACCAGTTTGGACTGGCTTACCACGAGGCAGCTTGACCCTAAATAATGTAATTCGATTGCCGTGGATTCTCTAGGTTGTTTATTCGTGATGTTGCGAATTCTAGTTCTGCTCTTAAGCCACCGTCGTTTATGATTTACGAGTGTCTATGATTTACATACGTTAAAATAGGTACTAAAACTTTCTGTTTCTACTCCTCCCTCCTGAAACAATTAATTACACAACTGGTGTACAAGTTTGAAGTATGTTTCCTGTAGGTATTAAATATAGGGTAGGTAACAGAATCTATCTAATATTTCTAGTAAGTATATATTCTAGTCAATTATAGAAAATATGGTCATAACGATGCAATGGCGGGATACTTACTTACTGGTGGTGCAGTCGAGGATATCGAGCAGGATATTCTACCGAATACTTAGTACCTAGTAGTCCTGTCAACCAAATAAGTTCTCAAATCCGTCAAGACATAGACATAGACATCCTTTATTGGTAATGAGGTATTACAAGTCATTGTTTACAATAAAAATAGAACATTCATTTGTAAATTAAATTAACAAGATTATTAGTTTATTATAATTATATATTACTATTACATTTTTTATATTCAAAAAATTCCTTAATACTATAGAAACATTGCTTAATAAGTCATTTTTTTAATTTAGCTTTAAAGGTCGGAAGACTGTTAGCTTCCGTAATGCTGTCTGGTAAATTGTTATAAAAGATAGGTCCCGCGACGTGGATTGTCTTAGTGAGCTTGTGGGGAATGATCTGAGGTACCAACTAAGCGATTCCAATGGGCTTGTGACCTTAAATTTGTTTACGATGCCATTCGAACCAGTTTTTGTAGATGAACAAATGTTTGTATGGAAGAACCTACATTTAAAGGACATTAATACCCAAAAAATCGAGTTAAAGACGGACCTCGCTGACAGCAGCCGAAACGCTTCATACTGATTGGCTTTAAAGTATGACGTCACACCGTGCAATTTGTACTAACCGTTGCATGGAAAATGAAGTAAATTGCTGTTTCGGTCGCGAAATACTGCGTTTAGGTCCATATTTGTTATACAAATTTGTTTCTATAAAAGCGTGAGGATTATATTGGTACCTTTAAATTTACTCTTGGACAATCAATAAAAAAACTTTTTTTTCTAAACTTTCAAGGTTCATATCTTTTTATGATTTCAATTAAATTTTGTAATTTATACTTTATTACAATCATTTGACGGTTTACTATCCATTTAGCAACACGACGTTATACATTTTAACACCACGCAACAAGCCTATTCAAAGTAGCAGCAAAGTGGTATTTAAATGTCTTGTGCTTCACTTTAAAGCCTCAATCACGTTTGTTTTTTTTGGCAACCGCGTGTACGTTTTGGAATGTTTGTATGATAACTTGAGTGTTTTTGATACAATCTTAACGAAACTTGACATAAACAAACTTGAGATAAACAAGTTCGAAATATTAAAATATGAGCAAAATCAGGGCAAGAGGGATTTGAATATATGGGATGAAAGCAAAAAAAAAGATCGAGTGGTAGGACAGACAATAAGAGGTATCACATAAAAGGGCTTGATTCACTATTACTGTATATCATCATCAGCTAAATTGTGAGACTACAGTCTGAGCTGAACTACTCGTTTAAAAACAACAAATAGGGAAACGAAACATTATTCAAGGTGCAAAAATACATTTTTGTACTCGACGATTAAAATATGTGTATTAAGATTTCATAGAGAATACTGCAACGTCACTCTTTTCATAGTTGTAGTCCATGTTACTGTCGAAACAATCGAAATAACTACTTTTCGATACGCTCCAGACAACTAAAATAAATTCGACCAATAACGTGGCTGCTTTACTGAACTGTAATGAATTGGACCAATAGAATCGCTTTGATGTCGTACGCTCGTTGATGTCTTTTAAGATATCAACAAGCGTACGAGCGATGAGCTGCACTTCGTTTCAACAGTATCGAGTTTGTTTAATTAGTTCAGTTGACTCGTAGAAAATTAATTTTAATGAACTCGTACAAAAAGTATTGTTCACAATAGTGTTATAATCAAGCTTTTTAATCTCGTACCTTACTTAGGCCACTCAGCAAGCTTCGTGGCCTAAACACGGTACTCGACTAAAAAGCTCTCTATTATAACACGATTGTGAAAAATACTATTATCCGCTATATCTCTTATTTCAAGCCACTCCGATGAAAGTGAACACTTAATTTCGCAATTGGCGGCTCTTGACAACGCGTTTGAATGAAGGTTTCCACTCTCGCCACTCATCAGTTAGTGGGAGCGCTTGCTTCATTTACTTAAAGGGAGGTTTAGACCAATCAATTGAGTGAGGGTGCTTGCTGTTACAATAGGGAACATTACTGCAATGTTCTGCCGCCAGAGGCAGCACTACCACTAATAGTAAACCACTATAGGAATATTCACACACACATGCATAATTGATTGTCAAATGAGTGACAAGGATGCTTGCATAGACAATACCGCAAGTGGGAATGAGATACAATGTCAACGCTGCTAGTGTCGCCACATACGAAGAGTTTTGCGTAATGTTCCCTATTGAATTTTGATTGAGATAACTTGACAGCACGCTAGAATGATATTTCGTTTGCTTAGGGCCGGTAGTTTCAAAGATGCGATCTTTAAAATCGGATTGTATGGGACGATTTACATTTCTCTATCAGATGACAGCTGCTGCTACCGGTGCCATATTGAATGCAACCCAACCGCCACTGTCTAGACGCCTAAAACCTATTACTTTTTTTCTGCGTGACCATTATTACACAAATATCTCTTTTACACAAATACGAACTCAGAAACTTCATCAGATGAAGGATTATGAATATTTCTTCTTAGCCTTGGAATTTTTCCCATTTCTAGGGAAAGCCAAAACCATTCACTTCAAGTACTTTATAGACGAAAATTGTAAGGGTCATAGTTAATTTGTAATTAGATTTAACGATAAGTAAACATTTCAATAAACGGGGATTCATGCCAATCATTTGAACCTGTTATTTTACATATCAAAGTCATAATTTGATTGGACAATTTTGACATACGCATACGAGGGGTTAATCATGTTTTGAACATACTTATCATATGTCGAAGGGGTAGAAAAGTATATGATTATCATCATCCACCTCACTTGAAGTACCTTCATTAATATAGTTTTGTAGGTACCTTGCCTTTAATATGGTTTTGTAGATGCTTGGATAGATAGGTATATTGATTACTCATAGAGTACTAGCCTCGATGCAGAAGAGTTCGTCCTGTACTTAACAACTATCACATTTATTTTGATATCTATGACATGTTTAGATCAAACGACAAAGTAATAGGAACAATATTAGTAATGTTTAATGTATTATTTTCATTGTTAAATAGAAACCCTAAAATATTTCTTATTGTAGAAAAAAAGGGCAGTTAAAAACTTTTGTCCAATTCAAATTGTGCTCTCCAACTGCACTTTTTGACTCATGGGCTCGAAGCAGAACCGTCAGCATAAAGCTTTGCCGTGTCGCTTTCCCTAGTAATGGCCCTTTATTCGCCTGTTGAATTCGTTACCGAAATAGTTTGAAAAAAAAACCGCAAACTTTCTTCTGTTCAGAAAAGTGGTATCCTTATATTTTAATTGTGTTACTGTGGAATATTTTCATACAAAATGGAACAACTATAACACTAGTATTAAACGGTATTGAATTTATATCGAAAACATTATTTCCTTACAAACGGGAGAACCTAAAAAACTGCTCTGACTACAGACGAAAACATATGCATCGGGGCTAAAACATCTGAATGTCTGTCACATAAGACCAGTTTGGACTGGCTTACCACGAGGCAGCTTGACCCTAAATAATGTAATTCGATTGCCGTGGATTCTCTAGGTTGTTTATTCGTGATGTTGCGAATTCTAGTTCTGCTCTTAAGCCACCGTCGTTTATGATTTACGAGTGTCTATGATTTACATACGTTAAAATAGGTTCTAAAACTTTCTGTTTCTACTCCTCCCTCCTGAAACAATTAATTACACAACTGGTGTACAAGTTTGAAGTATGTTTCCTGTAGGTATTAAATATAGGGTAGGTAACAGAATCTATCTAATATTTCTAGTAAGTATATATTCTAGTCAATTATAGAAAATATGGTCATAACGATGCAATGGCGGGATACTTACTTACTGGTGGTGCAGTCGAGGATATCGAGCAGGATATTCTACCGAATACTTAGTACCTAGTAGTCCTGTCAACCAAATAAGTTCTCAAATCCGTCAAGACATAGACATAGACATCCTTTATTGGTAATGAGGTATTACAAGTCATTGTTTACAATAAAAATAGAACATTCATTTGTAAATTAAATTAACAAGATTATTAGTTTATTATAATTATATATTACTATTACATTTTTTATATTCAAAAAATTCCTTAATACTATAGAAACATTGCTCAATAAGTCATTTTTTTAATTTAGCTTTATAGGTCGGAAGACTGTTAGCTTCCGTGATGCTGTCTGGTAAATTGTTATAAAAGATAGGTCCCGCGACGTGGATTGTCTTAGTGAGCTTGTGGGGAATTGTTAATAGTTTGTGCGCATTTCGAGTGACCCAAGCAGATCTATCACCTCGCTTTTCATATAGTGATAAATTCACCCGTGTATACACGGCTATTTGGAAAATGAGCAGTGACGATAGTGTCAGGATACCGAGTGCGAAAAGCACAGCTAGCATGGGAAAATGAAGTAAATTATTTGTCGGTACAGTCGGCCTCATAAGTTGCTGAACACCTAAGTACTTTGTCGTTTTCACTCCTTTGACAACTTCATATGGCAGTTTAACATGATGATTAATGTAAAGATATATATAATTCTTAGAGCGTGGCTGGTAGTGGTAGGTTACGCCGTGTGGAGTATGAAGCTTGACGCTCCTTATGATCTGATATCTTTTTTACGCTGAAAGCTATATGAGCTAGGGATTCTTGGCAGTCACTTAACATGTAATGTTTTTGGTAGGATCTCATTACTTTTTAACCGACTTCAAAAAAGGAGGAGGTTATAATGTTCCACTGTATGTATGTTTTTTTTTTATGTATGTTCGCCGATTTCGCCGTCAATTGTAGACCGATTTCCAAAACTCTTTTTTTATTCGAAAGAGTATACTTCCGAGGTGGTCCCATTGTCACCAAATCAGGATCTGATGATGGGATCCCAGGGAAATTGAGGGCAACCCTCAAATTTTATGGGCACGCATGTAGTGATTTCAGTATTTTCTATTATAATTCGTGTATTTACCTTCGGAAATCGTAATTTTGGTGAAGTGGAACTGATACTGAAGACCACAGATGACTTATGGAACTCCTCAAAGATGTAAAGTTGGTCAAAGATTCTGACATGATTCCGTTGAAGTAGCAACTCATAAAGTGGTAATTCTCAGATCCTTCAGGAATCGACGGAACTCCTCAAATATTATACAAGCCTATCGCAGTATTGTCCGTTTTTGGTAAAATATTTGAAACTGTGATAGATCAACGCATTAATCAATAGATTGCCCATTCTCTCGATGAGGCTCAACATGGTTTTCGTTTCGTAGTGGAAGATCTACAACGACTATTCACGTATGTTTTGTGGACTGTGCTGTTGCAGCAATGGATTGTCGTCGGCAGGTTGATGTGGCATACTTTGATTTTAAGAAGGCTTTCGACCTGGTAGACAATGATCTGTTGTTGCAAAAATTTGCGAAAATAGGGTTCGCACCTGAGCTCCTTCGCTTCTTCACCGACTATCTGAGCAATCGTAGTCAATACGTGAAGCTGGCGGGGTTCCAGTCAAAACCATACTACACGCGTTCAGGAGTTAACCAAGGTAGTACACTTGGACCTACCCAGTTTCTTCACATCAACGATCTCCCCAGTGTTGTAAGATCAGCTGTCTGCCTAATGTATGCGAATGACCTAAAGCTTTGTTTAGAAGTAGGACAAGGAGACTTAAGCTCCAACATGATATTAATGCCGTTGCCGAATGGAGCGTCAAAAACAAGCTTCACTTTAACGTGTCTAAGTGCAAAGTTATGACATTCTCTAGGGCTAGAGCACCCATTGAATTTCCTTATGTTCTCCAAGGCGTTCAACTGGAACGAGTCTATGAAATCCGTGATCTGGAACTTACCTTGGATGTGCATCTTAACTTCCGACAGCATATCATAAATATTTGTAAAAGTGCGTCAAAAACCCCTGGTTTTATTATTAGGATGACCACATTGCTTCTAATGTAAGGGTCGCGGTGCTGCTATATAACGCATATGTACGTAGCAAACTCGAATTCGGAGCTATTGTATGGGACCCCTACGAATCTAAGTATATTAGCATGGTAGAAAAAATGCAAAAGAAGTTCGCTAGGTATTTATACAGTTGGTTTTTTGGGTATTATCCCTATCTGTATCCGTCACTTTTTTTCTCGGGTATCTTAGGGCTTGACACTCTGGAACTGAGGCTAAAACTGTTGTTGATGGATCATTACTACGGAATCATGAATAACAGGATAAATAATTCGTCTGTTTTGGAGCGAATGGGTCTGGACATACCTAATTGGCGAGGGTCGCCTCAGCTGGCGTTGCCGCCGCGGCGCCTTCGCCGCTTGTTTGCGTGTGCGCGCGCACTCGCCAGGCCGACAACGCGCCCACACCCAGGGCACTGGCGCTACTAAATGCGATGGCTGTCGAGGGCTATGATATCGACATATTTGTGGATAGTGTTGGTGGATTTCGCAGAAAGTGCAGTCATATTTTTAATTTATTATTGTTTAAATGAGTTCTGTTGACATAATTGTTGCTGCGTATTGCTATTCATTTATTTCTTATTCGATGTTTTTAATTTTAATTTAATTTTATTATATTTTACTTTGGACACTGACATTTATATGTGATGAATTTGTAATTTTATTTTATTTTTACCTTTATTTTTGACACAAATATTTTATCATTTTACTTTTGTGACTTATACAATGTCTGAAATGTTTGTGAATTAATTTATTCATGTAATTTTTGTAATTAATTTTGTTGTAAATGTTTTTGAAATAGCATATACACGACTTGGTGACCGCACTGTAAGATTATTATGTGACTGAATAAAATGAAATAAGTTAAGTTATCAGCCCACAGATAGCGACTTAGGTTTTTTCGGTAATAATCAACGCATTTGCTCTCTGAAAGCAGTGCATGTGGTAAATTGGAAAGGACATGTGGAAATGTGCATGTACCTATGTGGCTTGGCGAAGTACTGCATTGAAGTCGGTTTAAACTTGGTTTTTAAAGTAATTATTGAAAGGTAATTTCTAAAGAAGTGTATAGGAAAACCCATACAAACTTCCATCCCCTAATTTAAAGGGTGAGGGGGTGATTTACTAAAAATCCTGAAATACGTGTATATTATTATTTATAATAAGGAGTCTCTATTTCAATTTTCAGACCTCTAGCATCAAAATTTGCGGAAGTCTCATACAAATTTGCATTACCTAAGTAGTTTAAGGGGTTGGGGGGGTAAAAGTTCCAATTTTTTGAATTGTTTTGTTGATTGTGTACTAATACTAGCTTCATCATCATATCAGCCGAAAGACGTCCACTGTTGGACATAGGCCTCCCCCAAAGAGTGCCACAATGGCCGGTCCTGCGCCACCCGCATCCAGCGGACTCCCGCGACCTTTACCAGGTCATCAGTCCACCTTGTGGGGGCCTACCCACGCCGCGCCTTCCGGTACGTGGTCGCCACTCAAGAACATTTCCGCCCCAACGGCCATCGGTTCTACTAATACTAGCTTACATACCAAATTTCAGCTTTCTAGGAGACCCTAGAGGTTTTGATGATCAACGTTAGTGAGTCAGTGACGAAATCAGCGTTTTTTAGATATCAATAGAATCTTAAGGCGCTCTTATTAGACGATATTTAGGTATTTGCGAAGGTGAGGCAGACGGAGCGGGAGACGCGCGTCCCGCGCACCCCGCTAACGGCCTTATTCTGTTGGCATCCGTATTCGGCTCGTTTTTGCGGATCATACGATCAAATGTTTGTCTTCTTGAATAATTGTTTTATTTTTCAAATCTTGGTTGATTTGTGTAAGATTGTATTATACAAATATTTATTGTTTATTTATTTATATCTATTTTTATAGAAAATATGGAATAATAGGTAGTTACAGTTCTTAAGTACATCGTAGTATGATGACATCAATTATGGACACTTACTTTCCAAAGATATGTTAGTACAGATTTCTTCATCATCAATCCACCTATCGTTTTCCCAGTTCCTAGGTGGGTCATTGTCAGATTTAGGTTCGCGTCTCTTCGGTGGACATTGCCAAAGTTAAGAGCTATAAAGCCTAATTTTTGGTTGATCACTGAATCCGCATAAACGGCGTTGCCCTTCCTATAATTCCATGTGATAAAAACATATTATATGTGAGCGTAAGCCCTTAACTATTGACCACCGGAAAGATGATTTTTGTTTTTGTGACTGACAATGACCCAGGTGGGGTGCTTCCGTTTTCCAAATACGTAGAACTGATAAAATAATAGTACATCTTCACTTCCTAAGGGTGAACGTCACCAATTATGGATTGTACTAATATATTACAGTTTTTTTTAAACCGGTTATAGCGCCGGTTAACGCCCGCTTAAGAAACCATCAAAAATAATAAACAAATAGCTATGTTCATCTATTTATCTCCTGGCAAATTATATTGTTACCATAATTATTACCTTTGTTACATAAGTATGACTGACTGATCAAAAACTGGATAATTAGACCACTGTTAGTAAGAAGAACATTTTATTATACAGGGTGGTTATTTTAAGACCAGCAAGTTCTTCAGTACATGACTATGTCTATTAAAAAATGTAATTTGACCAAACATCATATAAAAAGAACAAATTCAATTTGTCTCTTAAATACCTAAACGTGTTATGTCACTGCGCTCGCGCGGCGCGTGCTGCCTACCATGCTACCTCGACCAGCGGCCACACCGCGATGGACCTTGATACTCTTAACAAGCCAACAAGATTGGACTAACACTTGTTACTTGGCTCTATACTCCAGGCAAAATACGGTTTCGAAAATCATTAATTTTATAATAGCGTTTTTTTGTATATTTCATTTTTAATCGTTATTCTAATATGCTTTACACAAGAATCCAACAAATTTTCCAACCGGAAGTAATTATATAAATTTAAATTAAGCTTTAATTGTCTTTTTTTGTTTGATTTATATTGATTTTTTTAAAGCAAATGTTAATTAAGGTAAAAGCGTCCTCGATCTCATGCCATTTTTCTCGGTCTTTAACGAACTGCATCCAGCTAGGTCCGGCGACCTCAGTTATGTCATTGGTCCAACGTCTTCGTCGTCTACCTTTCCTTCTTTTGCCTTTCGACCCTGACCAGTTTGTTGCTTCCAGTGCCCATCATTTCTCCTAATATCTGGCGATATATGGCTTTTACCCGAATGGGGTCCATATAAGAAAGAAAAAATGGCATAAATCTTTTAGATTTAGTAAATATGTACTAACACAAACAATATGAAATAAATAAAGCTTAAATAAATATATATATAAACTAGCTGTTGCCTGCGACTTCGTCCACGTATAACATGTTATCGTCTAAATGTTTGTTTAAGAAATTTAAATGTTTGTTTAATAAAAAAAAAATGAAATTAGTTTTGTACAGTCAGCATCAGATAGTTAGTAGCAGCCTAGGTAACCAAATATATCGCAACACGTCTTTATTACTATAGGAGTAAGGATGTGTTACGATATATTTGGCTACTTTGGCTGCTACTAACTATGTGACGCTGACTGTACCTAGTATTTTAGTAAACAGTCTAAAACCGAAGAAACAAATCTCTCTTTATTTCAAAATGTCTTGCTCTCTATACAAACTTAGAACCCTCTATGAACTCTCATAGTAAATAGTCTGAAACCGAAGTTACAAATTTCTTACTTTAAAAATGTCTTGCTCTCTATACAAAATTCGAACCCCCTTTTAACCTTCTTAAGTGATGAGTTAAAAAAACACTGAAATAAGTTTTGTAGTATTTTAGCAAACATTCTAAAACCGAAGTTACAAATCCCTTACTTTAAAAATGTCTTGCTCTCCATACAAACTTTGAACACCCTTATAATCCCCTTTAGGGGATGATTTGCAAAAACGCTAAAATAAGTTTTGTAGTCTAAACAGGCTAAGTTCGAAGTTACAAATCTCATACTTTATAATTTTATTGCTCTCCATACAAACTTTGAACGCTTTTCAGGGAAAAATTAAAAATAAAACACTAAGTTTTTTTATTCTAATAGGTTAGTATTTTTTCTACAAAATATCAAGCCTCTAGCTAAAAAAAGTGTTTCCCATACGAACCTTGCACCGCTTTTTAACCCCTTAAGGGGTGAAATTTTCCAAAACGCTGGTAGTACTTTTTTTGTATTTTAATAAGTAGGTACTTAATCTTTCTACAAAGTTTTAAGTTTCTACTTAAAAAAAAGTTTCCCCCATACAAACATTGCACCTCTTTATCCCCCTCTTAGCGGGTGGAATTTTCCAAACCACTGAAAGTAATTAACCTGTATATTTGTATTCTAATAAATAATCTTTCTACACAATGTCAAGTCTCTAGCTAAAAAAAAAGTTCCCTCCATACAAAATTTGCACCCCTTGTTAAGCCCCTTAGGGGCAGAATTTTCCTAAACGTTGAAACTTAAGATAATTCATAAATTTATTTATTTCGTATGAAAAAGTACAAATTGCTACTTACATTTTAATTTACAAATTTGTATGGTAAAAACCAAAAGTAAGTGTCAACTGACCCCCGTACTAGTTTGCACTGTGTCACGGTAAGATATTAACACTGCCTTCACTGTATATCCTAGAAGTAGGTATTTTTGTCAAGACCAATCCAAGCATGTTCAGTAACGTTTCAGAAGGCCGCAGATTTCCGACACGTAAACAATACAAACATAAATTGAAAACTTTGCAGGGTAGCAACAACACAGCGCTAATCAGAGGTGGAATCTTGGGAATGGCACCAAACATTTTCAATAAACACTGGATATTAATAAATTTAAAAGACAATTGACTTCATATTCAGATTCAGATTCAGATTTGTTTATTATCATAATTTTACAATTGAAATCATAGTACAATGAATATACAGATAAAAATGTGTTAAAATTATGACTTTTCAGTTACAATAAAATACAATAGATGTGTACAGTTGTGTACAGAATTGTTATAATTTGTAAATAGTTTAATAATACTCATACGCATAGCATAATGCTATTACATAAAATAGAGAAAGAAAACATAAAACAAATATTAACAACAAGCTTTTAAGATCTTGTTATATAGTCATTTGAAAGAAATTCTTGTAAACTATACAGTGTTTTTTCAAGCAATAGTTGTTTTGCATGGAAGCGAAAAGAGTTGTCGTTCGTTATGGTTTTAAGGTTTAAAGGACTTCGGAAGTTTTGTGCCTATTCTAAGCCTGGGCGAGGTTGTTTTGAAGTGGATACTTCTTTGCTCGCGTTCTTGTATAGGGGTACAGTTCAAAATGTATCACGTGACTTCCGGAATAACTTTTTGTAGAGAAGCCTAATCTGATTTCAAATAATTGTTTGTTACATGTTTTAATCCTTCTTTATTTGTCATTAGTTGTTAATCACAAAATGTTATTTAGTTTATGTGACGAGCATGAAAACTATGCTGACATGAACGCCATTTTCAATGCCTCGCGAGTCAAACGAGCTACGTCAGTCAATGTTGCTATATATACCGATTTATCTGTGCTTATACAGATTTTAGTGAATTAATGCAGATATATATTTAACGGGGACAGCCAACAAAGAAGTATCCACTTAAACTTAATTAACGGTTGTATCTCCGACACAACCCGCTTCTTTTTAAGTTATGAGCATTTCTCATTAATCTCGAACTATTTTCACCTCTCCTTTGAAATTCATTTGGATAACGTTTAACATACATCGAAACTTCCAATATATAAGTTGAAACTGATGTTAAGATACTAAGTTTTCTTAAAAGTTCGCGACACGTGTATCTGTACTTTGCATACGCTAGTACTCTAATTGCACGTTTCTGGATCTTTAGGATGCGCTCATAATCCGTACTGTTGCCCCAAAGCATTATCCCGTATGAAAGTTGAGAGTGTATGTACGCATAATACAGCTCTTTTAAGCAACTTTCTGACACAAGTGGTCTTAACTGTCTTAGAGCATAGATCCCTCTTGCTAACTTACTGCATAATATCTATGTGATCTTTCCATGACATTATTGGATCAATCATTTCAATCAATAGATCAATATTTGATTGAAAAGTGTTATTATACCATTAAAGATTACTTAAACGACCCTACGACATAACATGGTTCCATTCCAGACATTCCTTAGTTATAGTATTCTTTAGTTATATTATTTTTTGAGAGTTTTTGACATGTGTTTGAAGTATTTAACACCAATCACTGTATTGACATTTTTTTTTAAATTTTTATAAATATATTAGCTGGCTGAAATATTTTGTAAACCTACATTGTGGGTAATGCACAGAGGTCTTATATTTTGTATACCAACAATACTTGTAAAAGTTGTAACCTATGTTTAATAAAATAAATTGAATTGAATTGAAAGTACTTAATTTGTATTCTAATACGTAATCTTTATGCAAAAATTTAAGTCTCTAGCTCTAAAAATAAAGTTTCCCCCATACAAACTTTGCACCCCTATTTACCCCCTTTAGGGGTGGAATTTCCAAAAATCCTTCTTAGCGTTGCCTACGTTGTAAAAGGTAGTTCTGGTGTAAATTTCAAATCTCTAGTCTTAGTAGTTTCGGCTGTGCGTTGATGAGTGAGTGAGTGAGTGAGTCATATCAATAACTCCATACCGACAAAAGGTATGTTCACTTAGATAACGTCACATTTATTTGCTTTAGTGGGCTTATTTTTAAAGGGGCGTGGCGGGGGAGGCTTTCTTGGTAGTTATTTAGAGAAGCAGCGGCGGCAGAGTAAGTGCGAGATGTGAAACGGCATACTTTAGTGTTTTGTGATGATGTGCACAAACAGCTGGCAAAGTTATGCAGCTGTATAGGGGAACACCCTGTAGCACTTTGTACTTTGTACCCGACTGCCTCAGAAGGAAGTTTATGTTTTTCGAGCGTATGTATCATCATAATCATCATATCAGCCGAAAGACGTCCACTGCTGGATATAGGCCTCCCCCAAAGAGTGCCACAATAGCCGGTACTGCGCCACCCGCATCCAGCGGACTCCCCCGACCTTTACCAGGTCATTAGTCCAACTTGTGGGGGGCCTAACCACGCCGCGCCTTCCGGTACGTGGTTGCCACTCGAGAACCTTTCCGCCCCAACGGCCATCGGTTCTACGTGCAATGTGCCCCGCGCACTGATACTTAAGTTTAGCGATTCGGAGGGCTATGTCGGTTACCGTGGTTCTGCTGCGGATAGCCTCATTTCTGATGCGATCGCGCAGAGAAACTCCCAGCATAGCCCTCTCCATCGCCTTTTGAGTGACTTTGAGCCTTCTTATGAGGCCTATAGTAAGCGACCACGTTTCCGTTCCATATGTCATCACTGGCAACACACACTGGTCAAAGACTCTCGTCTTGAGACACTGCGGAATATTGGACGAAAAGATGTGCCGTAGCGTATGTATGCATGTATGTCTATGACGAAGATGAGGAAGGGCCATGGCCTGCTGCTGGTGGAGTGGCAGGATCTTTTT
The DNA here is from genome assembly GCA_963854355.1 of Epinotia brunnichana. Classification (NCBI taxonomy): domain Eukaryota; kingdom Metazoa; phylum Arthropoda; class Insecta; order Lepidoptera; family Tortricidae; genus Epinotia; species Epinotia brunnichana. The sequence goes on along the minus strand of OY977938.1, from coordinate 28,436,729 downwards.
CCGCACTCGTTTTTTAATAGAATCTACTAAACAGCAAGTAAATATACTTCAGTTCACCAACTCGTTTAGGACTTTAGACTAGGTAGTCGCTATCCGGCGCAATAGCCCTAAATGCTTTTGATATATTTCTGTATGAATAAATAAATCTATTATTCGTACAGTCCATAATTGGTACCATTACCCCCCCAACCATGTGCTTGTTAGATTATTATGTAATATAGCACATAAGCTTACCAGTAATTTAAGTTAAGACGCGAATTAACCTTCTTTATTGATTAGTTTGTCACTTTTCTGTGTCACCAGACTATTGGATACTGATTTGACACTTCAATGAAAATATTTCGGGTAAGTGTATAATCGTTGACTTACTAATAATATTGCCAATGCTAAAATTAAAATTAATATCAGTATGTAATTTTCATGGTGCCTATTTATAATGGTTTTAATATGTTTGTGTATATTTTAAATGAATACTAGTAAGAATTTATTGATCAAGTGATTGAAATGACTGACTAAACTATCCATGACGTCACGTGTTTATCGAGCAGAGGTGGCGTGGTCGAACACCTAGAATCAGGTATAAAAGGGTTCGACTGGCCGATTCTAATTCATTATTGTCACTGCTGTTCCATGGTGAACATCTCCTGGGAAGTCCAGTCAGTTAAGTAACCCTTGGTATTAATTATGTACTTTGTGATATTGCTGTGTATTTCAACTGCATTATATGCTTGAATTATTATTGATGCTTCGATTATTAGTCACGTTATAAGTGAATTAATTAACTTATGGATAATTTAATGATAAATAAATGAATACTTATGGTTTGAAGGTTTTTACTGGTATTTTGGCCAATAAAAGAGTTGTTACAATAATTCTATGATTTTTATTATAACAAATACTTTATATTTCCCTTGCCTATTCAACATAGTAGTAAAGAATTGTCTAAATCGGGTACAGGGTACACGAATAAAGGGGTAAGTAAGTAAATACTACAATGTTTCAGCTTTTTATTCTCAATCCATACACGTGGTAATAAATATTACAAATAATATGTTGATATCATAATTACTATAATTCGCTTTTATTTACATTTCTGTCATCAGAAGTGGGATACGACCTACTTTTTTGTTGTTGTATTTTTTTTACATACCTGATACCTGCCTGTGAATTTTAGGATGGCCGATACAGCAGTTCAAGATTCACTGAAAGCGATTCGTGACGCTCTCACAACTGCCTACACAACGCAGTCAAAAGGATGATGACATCGCGCTGCCATTATTCGACCCCGAGCGAAACGACTGTGGAGCTGCCAGCTGGTGCAACATCATTGAAGTTCTGGCCAAGGAGTTCGACTGGAGCAGCATGAAGACTGCAGCGAAGGCCAGTAAAGCTGTTAAAAGGTTATAAATTTATGATTGCAACGAAATATATTTTGTCAACTTAACGCCATTATATAGGTATGGTAAATATACCCTCTTCATTAATATTATGGCTTAATATGCATCTCACCATAATAAAACATTTGCGTCGTTAAATTGACAAAATAGGTATCAATTAAATTACTTGAGTGATGAAATAATTCTACCGAGCCTCACTTGATGTTAGAAGTGAAACAGTAGAAGTAAATTTATTTGCTACCGAGCCTCACTTGATGTAAGAAGTGAAACAGTAGCAATAGATTTAAGTTGCTACCGAGCCTCACTTGATGTTAGAAGTGAAACAGTAGCAATAGATTTTAGTTGCTACCGAGCCTCACTTGATGTTAGAAGTGAAACAGTAGCAATAGATTTAAGTTGCTACCGAGCCTCACTTGATGTTAGAAGTGAAACAGTAGCAATAGATTTAAGAATACAGCGACCAATACAGATATAACAATGATGATGAATTGAGGTTAATGTGACAGTGATGGTAACCAGTAGCAATAGTAATTAGCAATATTGATAAGCCTATTAGTATTTAAAAAAAAAAAAAATATGCTACTTCGGGAGCGAAGTACAAGTCAGTATGGCCGTGTTAGATTATTATGTAATATAGCACATAAGCTTACCAGTAATTTAAGTTAAGACGCGAATTAACCTTCTTTATTGATTAATTTGTCACTTTTCTGTGTCACCAGACTATTGGATACTGATTTGACACTTCAATGAAAATATTTCGGGTAAGTGTATAATCGTTGACTTACTAATAATATTGCCAATGCTAAAATTAAAATTAATATCAGTATGTAATTTTCATGGTGCCTATTTATAATGGTTTTAATATGTTTGTGTATATTTTAAATGAATACTAGTAAGAATTTATTGATCAAGTGATTGAAATGACTGACTAAACTATCCATGACGTCACGTGTTTATCGAGCAGAGGTGGCGTGGTCGAACACCTAGAATCAGGTATAAAAGGGTTCGACTGGCCGATTCTAATTCATTATTGTCACTGCTGTTCCATGGTGAACATCTCCTGGGAAGTCCAGTCAGTTAAGTAACCCTTGGTATTAATTATGTACTTTGTGATATTGCTGTGTATTTCAACTGCATTATATGCTTGAATTATTATTGATGCTTCGATTATTAGTCACGTTATAAGTGAATTAATTAACTTATGGATAATTTAATGATAAATAAATGAATACTTATGGTTTGAAGGTTTTTACTGGTATTTTGGCCAATAAAAGAGTTGTTACAATAATTCTATGATTTTTATTATAACAAATACTTTATATTTCCCTTGCCTATTCAACATAGTAGTAAAGAATTGTCTAAATCGGGTACAGGGTACACGAATAAAGGGGTAAGTAAGTAAATACTACAATGTTTCAGCTTTTTATTCTCAATCCATACACGTGGTAATAAATATTACAAATAATATGTTGATATCATAATTACTATAATTCGCTTTTATTTACATTTCTGTCATGCTCGTGTCCGAATCAAATTTACACCCGACTACTTACTAGGTATCAAACAGGTCTACGTATTCAGGATAACTGAAGATTTTTATTGACATCTTGTCAATATGCTCCAGCTACCTATTAATACGTTTTAGGTGCGGATGTAGCAACGCTTTAATGTAGTAAATATCGCATACCTTATATTTGTTATTCTATCATTTCGAATGTGTTCTCCAGCATGTATTAGCGTTTCCTATTCCTTTAAGTATTTTTATTTACCTTGATAACTCGAAATAATTGCTGCATAAAGGCGTATTTGCGTGCCAGGTAAACATTCACAGGTCCGTCGTCGGCAGTGGCCACGGGCGTACTAAATTGTACTCGCCACCGCGCATGCACGACGCGGACACCCGGTTTTTCAGACAAATGACCAAATGTATTGAATTATCAAACATATTGAAATTCTAAGAAGCCGGTAGATCGATCTACCAAAAAGCTACCTATCACAACAAATTTCATTGTAATGTTCCAAATAACTGTTGAGATATTTCGAGTTTGGTGGTAAAAAAGCACTGTTTTGAAAGGCAAAATCTATCGAGGTTTTTGTAAGCAATCGTGATTTTACGAAGCACGAACATAGCCAATGAACTGAAGATATACATATCAAAAATTTGGATCTCTAGCAATAGTACAAGTATACTAATAATCGGTTTGGAAAAGGCACTTTTTCGATGCGCAGCTGCATACAGCGCCTTAAGTATAAGAGCTATGCCATTAAATTTTTATATGTTTAATAAGTTTACTACTATTGACATCATATCCCGAGAATTTTGTTTATTTGGTGTAATCCTAACACAAGTTATGAGGGTTCAAAAAAACGACGAAGCGCTTCGAGAAAAGGTAGGTAGTGCCTGCTCTTGCGCTTCGCTTGGCTCGTCTTGGGGGTGGCACTACCGTGCCCCCAGACGTGCCCCCAGATAATACTCCGCTAGGGGGGCAATGTTTACTCGCGTCCGCAGGAAGATTTACCCTCAGTTTCCCTGCACGTGTCCCCCGGGTGGTGCTAAAGAGTAATCGACTTCTGGCTGCTGCACTGCTTATTCTAATAGCCTCGCAGCAATATACAGTTTTTTACCCACGATGGTCTTAATATAAGTTTGTAAAGAACTGTACCCATGCCATACGAATAAATTGACGACCGCTTTAGCCTAGTTGGTAGTGACCCTGCCTACGAAGCAAGAGGTCCTGGGTTCGAATCCCGGTAAGGGCATTTATTTGTGTGATGACCTCGAATATTTGTTCCTGAGTCATGGATGTTTTCTATGTATTTAAGTATTTATTTCTCTATATAAGTATCCATATCGTCGTCTAGTACCCATAGTACAAGCTTTGCTTAGTTTGGGACTAGGTTGATTTGTGTAAGATTGTCCGCAAATATTATTAAAATATTAAATAAATAAAAATACTCCGCTGCCGCTGCCTTGTGGCAAGCCAGTCCTGACAAGCTGGTCTAAGTTGAGTGACATTCCGATGTGATTAAGAGTAATGATTGACGACCGGTTTGGCCTAGTTGACCCTGTCTACGAAGCTAGAGATCCTGGGTTCAAATCCCGGTAAGGGCATTTATTTGTGTGATGAGCACGAATATTTGTTTATCTATATATCGTCTTCTAGTACCCATAGACAAACTCTGCTTAGTTTGGGACTGGGTCGATTTGTATGAGGCTGTCCGCGAATATTTAAAAAAAGCATAATCTACATTATATATCAAATAACTTTTTTGTTAAATAGTTTTGCTTACGAACGACACGTAATTTTTACATTCTTACAGTCTAAGGTAAGAATTTAAAATGACACACCTTTATTATTATAAGAAAATGCTTATAACATTTTCGGTACGATATACCTATCTACTTTCCTGTGCGTATGGTTGTATAGAATATTGTAGATTTTGTATCTGTTAATCACATTTTTATTGCGGGAAAGAGGAAAATCGTGTTAGTAACAATTCATCTATTGTAATTAAGGCAGACATCGTGCTTATTATATGATTTAATTAGAATTGTGTCAATCATGAGTACTCGTAAGAGTTATAAGAACATCATGATGTGGAAAACCTACCTACCTATTCATCACAGTGACGATAACGACTTGGCAATCCTGTAGCTGACAACTTTATAGTCTGCGCCTGAGCCGAGCGTTCGGCTTTATAACCTTATCACGTAAAATTATCGTCCATAAACCGACTTTATTGACAACCAATTTATAAACTAACGAAAAATAATTCGTTAAAGTATAAACAGTTTTGGGAGTTCTCAATTTTTCGACAGTTTATAATATCGCGAGTGAGATTATAAACTGACGGTGTTCAAAATCTTACGGTGACATAAGTAATTAATATAAGTAAGTATACACAATAAGATCAGCGATATCTAGGTAGGAAACTAGTCTCTGTTGCTAGTAATTAAAATAGAATAAAATAGAACGAATTTGCATACAAAGCGTCTAATCGCTACATTTTTTGCTATTATATTTTATTATAAGTTATAGCAACAGAAAATAGTTTCCGACCTAGATATGGCGGATCATATTGTATATAACACGTTTCACGATACTCTAGCATACTCAGGAATAATATAGGTAACAATATATATTTTTTCTACTCGTCGAATTTAATCTTTGAATTAAGATTTCGTACACGAAACTTAGATCACATACTTTTTAATCCTGGAGCTCTACCAGCTGGTGACGGAGCTCGTATGGTGTCATAAGATAACCGCCAGCTGTCATCTTATGAATCCAGGAGCTGTATAAGATAACTGTGAAGACATCAACGCGCAAAATTACTAAGCTGCTGCGCTTCATTTCAGCAGGGCGATTTTCAATAGATACCAAGTTTGTTTAATAAATTATTATTTCCGTTGACTCGTAGAAAAAGTATTGTATACAATAATTATATAATTAGCTTTTTAAGTCTCGTACCTTAATTAGGCCACTCAGCAAGCTTCTTGGCCTAAACGTGGTACTTGACTTAAAAAGCATCCATTATACAGGGTGGGCCCTGTAACTGAAGCAAAAAATTAAACGGTAGATTATTAAGCTTGTGAACAATTATTTCGAAGTGGTTTTATGCGAAAAAAAAATATTTTTTTTGAAAAAAAAAAATTCTTTAATATAAGTTTACTTGTGTTTTTTTACTCTTCTGGAGTGCTATGAGTAACTTTTTATTTTAAAAACACAAAAAAAAAAGAAAAAAAATGAAAAAATCACAAAACTATCTGTTGAACACAAAAATGCAAAAACTATTATGACTCATTACATGATGTTACCTCAAAATCTGCATTGACTGCCGTGATATGATCTCGTGGTGCCAAGATAAACATTACTTGGAGGTCATAACTTTAGATCAAAATTTCTCCGTTACCAACAATTTTGAAAGTGAATGGATACACAAGGGGTTACTGCAAATGCTCTAAGGAAGCCTCCTTTTGAATATTTGCTCGTGTTACAGGGCCCACCCTGTATAACGATTGCATTAACTACTATCTCTTAACTAAGTATAACTTTATCTACTAAGTATACAAAGCGACGGTAATAGTTGCGAAGCAAAGGTCTTACCAACTATAACTACATTAAGCGTCTCTTTCTCCCGAAGTAAATACTACTGTATTGTGCATAAAACTTCAGCGACGACTTATTTGTTAACATTTAACCTGTTTTATGTTGCCCATTTGAAGTTCGTCAAAGTGAAAAGACATTAAGTTGCGATTGGTAATTTCTATGGTAATGGTATGAGCGTACCATCGCGGAGTTTGTTATTTGTTTGATTACTATTTCCTAAGAAAAAAGTACCTACTTGTAAGACACCGTCACAAATATTGCAAGAAAAAGAAACCATCAATCATCGCCGCAAACGGTGAAAGGTATATGTTACGATGTTGGTAGAACAGTCTCGTAATAATGACACCATTTCAGTAAATAAAATAATAAATAACTAATTTCCTTGATGAGGATGTTGAGCGTAAAATAACGATTTTTTACTTTCTTTTCACCCACTTTTTTTAGGCAATTTTCACCAATCAACCAATAATTTATTTAATCGTCGTTGTTCTTATCTTAACACAACCACTGCCTAGCGGGCGTCTACGTCGGCGTTTTCCGCTACTTAGCGGGAAACCGACGGGATCAGCTACGAGCGTAAGCGTAGCGCGTAGCGCGTAGCGATTATAGGCAGTGAATGTATCTCAGTCACCGCCACGCTACGCTCGTAGGGCTACGTTCGTAGCAGCGTAACCGTTCGTAGCTGCAAGGAACCTGCCTAGCGGGCGCCTACACCGTAGTCACTTTCCGCTACAAACGGAGCGCCCCCTAGGCGGATTCCTGGTAGTGAAAGTGTAAAGCAACGCTACATGTAGCGCGTAGCAGCATTTTTCACATCGTAGCGAAAATCTCTCGATGTGGCAAGACTCATTTGTGGATCATGGGACTTGAATAGGTTAATGTCCATATGTAGCGAAAAGCGATTGGCGCTTGATTGGCGCTAAATAGGTTAATTTGTTGAATTGCAAAGAACATACTTAATGCTAAATGTACCAAACTCTACTTCTTACTCAAAAATAATAATGTGTTCACCTGTAGGTAATTGGGGTCCATAAGTGCCCAAATAGAAAATGTACCTACCAATTATATTTTGATTTTGTCTCATTGGTGTTCCGTTTAATATAGAAATAAATAATAAATAAATAAATTTGTAATGGGACCCTATAAGTGAGAAGAAACAGAATACACTAATAAGATTTAGATAGGTGAACGCGCAAGCGAGCAAGATAAGTCGAAACTGTTTTATTTCAATATTTATATTCGACTAGCTATCGTCTAACTTGTTATCGTCTTAGAAAATGATACAAACAGTCTAAAACCGAAGTTACAAATCTCATACTTAAAAAATGTCTCGAAATACACAAACTTTAAACCCCCTTTTAACACTGAGGGGATGAATTTGGAGAATCTCTGAGATTAGTTTTGTAGTCTTTTGACGTACAGAATAAGACCAAAGTTACAAATCTCTTACTTTAAAATTTTCTTGCTCTCCATATAAAAATGTAACCCCCTTTTAACCACCTTAGGGGTTGAATTCTTCTAATCGCTGAAAGCACTTTTTTCGTATTGTAATCTAACTACTAACTTTTAATTTTCTCTAGCTCAAAAAAAATGTTGCCCATACAAACCTTATACTCCTTTGTAACCCCCTTCGGGAATTATTTTTGCAAAACACTGATTGTCGTTTTTTCATATTAATAAGTTATTTTTTTATAAAGTTTTCAGTCTTTATTTCAAAAAAGTAGTTTCCCCCATTCAAACTTTGCACCCCTATTTATTATTATGTATCTCCGATTTAAATTCACGGGGCGAACCCCGGTCATTTGGAAGGCGTGCGTGGGGATATAGATCCAACACGTAGAGGCCCTTTGGAGACGAAATTTAATGTCATGTAGTACACCTGCTAGAACCCATTCACGGGTACATCGGTAGATACCCGTGAACTGGTCCCAGCAGGCGTTGGAGCTATTGTAGGAAAATGGAAAAGAGAATTGGGTCTATGGTGATGACATTTGGGTGGACAATAAAATTGGGTTATTACAAAGTGGTCCGGACACCTGCCATAACAATGTTATCCACAAGGTTATCGAGGCAGGCGGTGACTAGCCGCTCATTAGATGGGCGCCTAAAAATGCCGTCGTAAAGACGGCCAGGGGCAACACCGGGTGAGCGGCTCAGGGGTGTCGAGAGGTGGTGCTGCGCTTTCTCCGAAGTTACTCGCGGCGTTATGCCCTTTAACACTTCCACCCCTGGAGCATATAGCTCTGACGACTCCTCTCTGGACGGCCAATGAAGGCAAGCCAGAGCTGAGAGTCCTGCGGGCCCCCTTGGGGTTCCACTCCGACCGACGAAGACACGCCGGAGACGGAGGCCCTGACCGACTCTCGGGAGCACTCGGGTCCGTGGGGTCGTTACTCCCCAACAGCTCGCCACAAGCTGCCCTTATTATTATTATTATTTTTTTTTTTTTTTTTTACCCCCTTAGGGGTGGAATTTTCCAAAAAGCTGAAAGATTCTTTATTTGTATTCTAATGACTAATCTTTTTACAAAGTTTTAAGTCTCTAGCTCAGAAAAAGTGTTCCCCACATAAACCTTACACCCCTTTTTAACCCCCTTCGGGAATGATTTTTATAAAACGCTGAATATAGTTTTTTTATGTTTTAATAAGTTATTTTTCTACAAAGTAATAAGTCTCTATTTCAAAAAAGTGGTTTCCCCCATACAAACTTTGCACCCCTATTTTACCCCCTTAGGGGTGGAATTTTTCAAAACGCTGAAAGAACTTTTTTTTTATTCTAATGACTAATCTTTCTACAAAGTTTTAAGTCTCTATTAAAAAAAAAATTGTTACAGTACCTACCTTGAGTGCGCAGTAGCCGATTTAGCCAGTAGCCCTTTTGATTCAAGATGTTTGCCGGGACCTATATCAATTATATAATTATATAGTAGTTATGTACAAAATGCATGCGAAGCATGGAACGAATTGCTACATTTACTTAAATTAGATGAATGCATGAAATTGAATGATTAAATTCATCAAGTCAAACTTGTGGCCCAGACTGCTATTATGAGTTAATTTGTTAAAAACCACTTACGTATTTACCTGCCTGTAAGTCTATAGACGTCTTCTGTGTTAAAAACACACGAAACCTATATCATTATTTTGTATTTTTTTTTCTTTATATAATAATTATTTTGTCATTAACAAAACAAACGTACGAACTTTACCACACGACGATCTAACCGCAATTTTATTTCCTTCAAAGAATCAACCAATAATTTATTTGTAAACATTGATATATAGGTTGTACGGAATATTTACATCGTATTACTATGCCTTTTGTCATTAGGCATAAAAGCATTTCAGGTCAACACGAAGCATGCTTCGAATTTATTACTAATACAACCATTAAGATGTACATTTAAAAAATCTATCGTATTCTACACATGCTACTAAACGATAAAAACTATATATCCTTATTAACGCTTTTAGGGGATAAATTTCAGAAATCGACATAGGTAATCTACTCAGCATGTTTGACTTGACTATATAAAAGGAACCTGTGCGCAAAGTTTCAACTCTCATATTATGTTTTGCCTTTCCACCACCTTTCCACCCCCTAGGGAATGAATTTTGATGAAAATGCTATATCAATTATCTGGTTTATAAATAAAGAACGTATTATTTCACCCCTTTAGGGGGGCAAGTTAATAATAATAATATATTTCTGGATAGATCTACATATCATATAATTTACTTTAAAAACAAAGTTTAAACCGACTTCAATTCAGTTCTTTGCCAAGCCACATAGGCAGGTACCTAAATGAAATTTTCCACATTTCCTTTCCAATGTATCTGCTCTCCGAGAGCAAATGCGTAGATTATTGCAGAAAAAATCCAAGTCGCTATCTGTGGGCTGATAATATTTGAGAAGTTCCGTTGATTCCTCAAGGATCTCAGAATTAACACTTCAGTAGTTGCTACTTCAACGGAATCATGTCAGAATCTTTGACGTACTTTACATCTTTGAGGAGTTCCATAAGTCATCTGTGGTCTTCATCATTTCACCAAAATTGCGTACATGAGTTATAATAGAAAATACAAAAATTACTACACGCGTGCCTATAAAATTTGAGGGTTGCCCTCAATTTCCCTGGGATCCCATCATCAGATCCTGACTTCGTGACAATGGGACCACCACAGGAGTATACTCTTTCGATTAAATATAGAATTTTAGAAATCGGTCCACAATTGACGGAAAAATCGGCGATCATATATAAAAAAAAAACAGACCGAGGGTCATATAATCCTGCTCCTTTATTGAAGTCGGTTAAAAATAAACCTGCTGTCCTACTTTCATGTTTCTAGCCACAGTAAACTGAAAAATCATTAAAAATCACATATTACTTATCTTCAACCCCCATCTTAACCCTTCAAGGGATGAATTAGAAAAAATGCCCTTATCAATGTTTTTGACGGTACATTAGGAGCTTATGACGGAAGTTTTAAACGCCTAACTTTAAAAACGACATGTTTCTCATACAAACTTTCAAATCTTTTTATAACAGCGCTATGTCGTTTGTTTTGCTTTTTAGTAAGTAACCTTCATAAAAAGATTCAAGTCTATCTATACATTTCCAAATGAACGATTTCCATACAACGGTTCGACCCCTATCTCACCCCCTTAAGGGTTGAATTTCGAAAAATCCTTTTTTGTACTCGTCGATTAAAATCTGTGTATTAAGATTTCATAGAGAACACTGCAACGTCACTCTTTTCATAGTTGTAGTCCATGTTACTGTCGAAACAATCGAAATAACTGTTTCGATACGCTCCAGACAACCGAAAAAAAATTGAAAATAGAACTATAATAAATTCGACCAATCACGTGGCTGCTTTACCGAACTGTAATGAATAAGAAGTGCAGCCTCTTCGTTTCAACAGTATCGAGTTCGTTTAATTAGTTCAGTTGACTCGTAGAAAATTAATTTTAATGAACTCGTACAAAAAGTATTGTTCACAATAGTGTTATAATCAAGCTTTTTAATCTCGTACCTTACTTAGGCCACTCAGCAAGCTTCGTGGCCTAAACACGGTACTCGACTAAAAAGCTCTCTATTATAACACTATTGTGAAAAATACTATCTTAGTAAACGTCCACGTACTGTAAATAATATATGTTCCAAATTTCAAGCTTAGATATATCTTTAGCGGTTTAGGCTGTGCGCTGTCTGTCAATCGACCAGTAACGCAAGAGTTTTATATATGTATAGATAAGGAAACCCTCGGAACCGTCGATTGATATCCGACGTAAATATCTAAGTTTTATTAGACACTTGGAAGGTAATTAAGAACCTCGAGTTAACTCGAAGTAAATAAGCCGAACAATGGTACTCACGAAGGTTTTTAAGCAGTTTAGCAGTAAAACAAGAACGTGCCGGCCCTTCAAACGATTAGTAGGTAATTCTTACTTTATAGAGTAGAGTTCTTTACCAGTTCTAAGCATCACTTAAGTAGAATAGCTGATGAAATACAAGGAAAAACGAAGTTGGGCTTTAAAAGCCGAACTTTGTTAGTGTTTAAAATGTTCCCTGCCTATAAACACAAAGTTTAGAAAATAACCGCAAACGAAGTATAAATTAATTTGTAATCTGTAGGTACGGTCAAGGTAACTGAAACACGTACTTGTTTCGCTCTTTTTAACCGACTTCAAAAAAGGTGGAGGTTCTCAATTCGTCGGAATCTTTTATTGTTTATGTATGTTTCCCAATTCCCGAAAAATATTTTTTTTGTTTGACAGTGTATCCCAAGTGGTTTATGGTTCAGGATCTGATGATGAGATCCTGGTGAAATCGAGAGAACTCTTCAAATTTTCACATTTTCTTTTTCATGAATCGCTAGAACGATTTGGTTACTGATTTTAAGTCGGTTAAAACTTTGTTCGGTATGTATGAGTTGCTGTGTGAGTCGCTGCAGTGATTACCCTCCCTACGACAAAAAACCTAAACGGCAAAAAATATTTCGTATGTCAGGCGTCTGTCCAGCTGTTGTTGCACTATTTTAAGATATTTTCCTAATTTTCATGTGAAAGCCCAGGACTTTACTTAGTTTGGTTTTGGCGTACTTACCTTATACGATTTGAAATGCGGATACTAATTTGGCATTGGTTCAAAACACATATTCACCTAATCAATTATTCCAAAATAGACTCACTAACATCATGTTAATGCTACAATAATTTACACAAGTAAGTTTTAAGCACACAATTTACTTAACCGCTGATATAAAAAGATTCTCCAAACTGTTTACAAACTCATCTTATTTTCCAGAGCGCCATTCTTCTAAACTTCATATCGAAACCCGCATTATTAAAAACTAAACCGTTGTACACACGGCACACCCGCCCCGAGTAAACAGCAATATGGAGCTGTAGCGTGGTCCCCGAATGTGTGGACATGCCCTAATAATGGAGTCTTACGTAAGGCAAACATGTAGACAAGAAATCGAAATATCTAGGAACGATATAAAGCAGACTTTATATTTTACTGGCTGCCCGAGCGGCTTCCCTCGCGTAGGTATTACAAAAGGCGAAGACCTAATAAAATGTTGCCTTTGTCCATCCCAGAGGGGTAATCACCTAACGCATTGTACGTGCGTCAGGTAGGTCTAAAAGTCACTTTTTATATGGAAAATTGACAGTTTAATTGTACTGAAGCGCGTTCGGAACGTTACGTCTTTAACCCCCTGCTGGTCCATTCTATAAACTAGTGAGTTTTTTAGTGTTCCGTACCAAAATTGGTCCAACGAAACACTTATGCGATCACTCGGAGGCTGTCCGTCTGTTACAGCCAGTTTTCTCGAAGACCGTATGACATAGGAAGTTGAAGTTTGGTATAGAACATGAAACATGAACACGAACATAGGCACCACACCCAGCCAGGAAACAAGCCTGACCCGGACGAGCCGGATATACCAGGGGGCGCAATTTTGTGGGGAGTGACACGCTCTGAGATGGGAAGGGAAGACCGACCAGCCACAACCAGTCGGCCACAATCAACCGGCTATGCAGCCTTTAGCCAATATTGGAAAAGAGGAGAGAAGGAATAATTCGTCAGGGGATGAGCGTTGGTGAAATGATGCACGTTGCTTCGTATAAAGTCTTCTCGTTTTAAAGGTGTCCTGGGAGATCAGTTCCAGCTCGCTATTTCGAGATAATTCAATCTGTTCCTCCGCAATCAGTTTCTACCATTCCGTCGATTTCTCGTGCAGTGTTGTAGAAATTATCTTTAATTGTGTGCCTATGTGGTTGTACGTTGTATGTCATGAAGTCATAATATGACTCGCAACCACGACAACTGCTATTTTCCAGTATACGTATTCATGTGGGTGAATGACTTGCTGCTTGACAAGAATATACGTGATGCGGACACTATTACTTTAAACTTTGTCACTAAAGACTAAATATTGTCTCAGCTCTCAGGTATAAACCTATTCAATTCACCAAAACCACTATTTTTTTACTGTAGACACAGACGTTATTTACATAAACGTAACCGAAATATTAACACTGCTCACTGCACAATAAAACAGAGTGTCACAAACACTGTCACTTGGAGAGTTGACCAGCACTACCGGTAGCCTGTTACCGTGGTTTGACGGTCTTCCTGGGGAGAAGTCTTCGTCATGTGGAATAAAGGCATAATTCGTATTTATTTGTAAGGTTCTGTCATCTTCTGAGGCTTGCATATTCAACGCTTTTTTTCTTCGCTCTAGGTTTTTTTTGCATCTAGTTTAATTTGAGTTTGGGTTTCTTTTCGTTCTAGTGTTTTATGTATTGCAAGTTTATGTAGCATTTTATCATCTTTATTGTAAATATCGTTCGCCTATTCAAGCCCATCTGGCGTGGCGTGAATCTATAAAATCTGGACATTTCAAGGAAGTGCATGCAGGCGCAGCTACCTAGAAACCTTTTTTTTGCGTTCTTTTGTTTTGGTTGAGGCAGATGTATCGCTATTAATTGTTCGTCTCCCGCGTGATTTCTTTTCAAGTCATCTTACTGTCGAACTTTGCTTATTATTATGGGCTAATTTTCGTAGTTTTAATAGATATAGCTCACTACCACAGTTCAGCCTAGTTTCAGTCTCGTCCACTACTCATTGTGTTAGTACGGGGCGCCTAGCGAATTACTTGTATCTAGATTTCATTTATCAATGAATCTGTTCTGTAGGTCTCAGGTGTTAAGGCGCTCTTATTAGACGATATTTAGGTATTTGCGGAGGTGAGGCAGACGGAGCGGGAGACGCGCGTCCCGCGCACCCCGCTAACGGCCTTATTCTGTTGGCATCCGTATTCGGCTCGTTTTTGCGGATCATACGATCAAATGTTTGTCTTCTTGAATAATTGTTTTATTTTTCAAATCTTGGTTGTATTGTGTAAGATTGTCCCCAAATATTTATTGTTTATTTATTTATTTAAATCTATTTTTTTTAAGAAAATAAGGAATAATAGGTAGTTACAGTTCTTAAGTACATCGTAGTATGATGACATCAATTATGGACACTTACTTTCCAAAGATATGTTAGTACAGATTTCTTCATCATCAATCCACCTATCGTTTTCCCAGTTCCTATGTGGGTGCTTCCGTTTTCCAAATACGTAGAACTGATAAAATAATAGTACATCTTCACTTCCTAAGGGTGAACGTCACCAATTATGGATTGTACTAATATATTACAGTTTTTTTAAACCGAAATAAAATCGATTACTTCTATAGGTAAAGTTATAGCGCCGGTTAACACCCGCTTAAGAAACCATCAAAAATAATAAACAAATAGCTATGTTCATCTATTTATCTCCTGGCAAATTATATTATTACCATGTATGTCTTTCCCGCTCACGGGACAATGATGTCCCGGACCTTTAAGAGGCATGCGTGGGGCTAGGTACCTACAAAGTACCAACGGAGCCAACACGTAGAGGCCCTTTTGACAATTTAATGAAATGCAAGGAGTATTATTACCATAATTATTACCTTTGTTACATAAGTATGACTGACTGATCAAAAACTGGATAATTAGACCACTGTTAGTCAGAAGAGCATTTTATTATACAGGGTGGTTATTTTAAGACCAGCAAGTTCTTCAGTACATGACTATGTCTATTAAAAAATGTAATTTGACCAAACATCATATAAAAATAACAAATTCAATTTGTCTCTTAAATACCTAAAAGTGTTATGTCACTGCGCTCGCGCGGCGCGTGCTGCCTACCATGCTACCTCGACCAGCGGCCACACCGCGATGGACCTTGATACTCTCAACAAGCCAACAAGATTGGACTTATACTTGGCTCTATACTCCAGGCAAAATACGGTTTCGAAAATCATTAATTTATAATAGCGTTTTTTTGTATATTTCATTTTTAATCGTTATTCTAAGATGCTTTACACAAGAATCCAACAAATTTTCCAACCGGAAGTAATTATATAAATATAAATTAAGCTTTAATTGTCTTTTTTTGTTTGATTTATATTGAATTTTTTAATGCAAATGTAAATTTAGGTAAAAGCCTCCTCGATCTCATGCCATTTTTTTCGGTCTTTAGCCAACTGCATCCAGCTAGGTCCGGCGACCTCAGTTATGTCATTGGTCCAACGTCTTCGTCGTCTACCTTTCCTTCTTTTGCCTTTCGGCCCTGACCAGTTTGTTGCTTCCAGTGCCCTTTTTTTCTCCTAATATCTGGCGATATATGGCTTTTACCCGAATGGGGTCCATATAAGAAAGAAAAAATGGCATAAATCTTTTAGATTTAGTAAATATGTACTAACACAAACAATATGGAATAAATAAAGCTTAAATAAATATATATATATATATATATATATAAACTAGCTGTTGCCCGCGACTTCGTCCACGTATAACATGTTATCGTCTAAATGTTTGTTTAATAAAAAAAAACATTGAAATTAGTTTTGTACAGTCAGCATCAGATAGTTAGTAGCAGCCTAGGTAACCAAATATATCGCAACACGTCTTTGTTACTATAGGTGTAAGGATGTGTTACGATATATTTGGCTACTTTGGCTGCTACTAACTATATGACGCTGACTGTACCTAGTCTTTAAGTAAACAGTCTAAAACCGAAGTTACAAATCCCTTACTTTAAAAATGTCTTGCTCTCCATACAAACTAGAAGAACTGTATATCCTTGAAGTAGGTATTTTTGTCAAGACCAATCCAAGCATGTTCAGTAACGTTTCAGAAGGCCGCAGATTTCCGACACGTAAACAATACAAACAAAAATTGAAAACTTTGCAGGGTAGCAACAACACAGCGCTAATCAGAGGCGGAATCTTGGGAATGGCACCAAACATTTTCAATAAAATTCCAGACCGAATTAAACACTGGATATTAATAAATTTAAAAGACAATTGACTTCAGATTCAGATTTGTTTATTATCATAATTTTACAATTGAAATCATAGTACAATGAATATACAGATAAAAATGTGTTAAAATTATAACTTGTCAGTTACAATAAAATACAATAGATGTGTACAGTTGTGTACAGAATTGTTATTATTTGTAAATAGTTTAATAATACTCATACTCATAGCATAATGCTATTACATAAAATTGAGAAAGAAAACATAATACAAATATTAACGTCAAGCTTTTAAGATCTTGTTATTTAGTCATTTGAAAGAAATTCTTGTAAACTATACAGTGTTTTTTCAAGCAATAGTTGTTTTACATGGAAGCGAAAAGAGTTGTCGTTCGTTATGGTTTTAAGGTTTGAAGGTAGCCGGTTAAAAAGTATTTGTCCTATTAACTTCGGAAGTTTTGTGCCTATTCTAAGTCTGGGCGAGGTTGTTTTGAAGTGGATACTTCTTTGCTCGCGTTCTTGTATAGGGGTACAGTTCAAAATGTATCACGTAACTTCCGGATTAACTTTTTGTAGAGAAGCCTAATCTGATTTCAAATAATTGTTTGTTACATGTTTTAATCCTTCTTTATTTGCTATTAGTTGTTAATCACAAAATGTTATTTAGTTTATGTGACGGGCATGAAAACTATGCTGAAATGACCGCCATTTTCAATGCCTCGCGAGTCAAACGAGCTACGTCAGTCAATGTTGCTATATATACCGATTTATCTGTGCTTATACAGATTTTAGTGAATTAATGCAGATATATATTTTACGGGGACAACCAACAAATAAGTATCCACTTAAACTTAATTAACGGTTGTATCTCGGACACAACCCGCTTCTTTTTAAGTTATTCGCATTTCTCATTGATCTCGAACTATTTTCACTTCTCCTTTGAAATTCATTTGGATAACGTTTAACATACATCAAAACTTCCAATATATAAGTTGAAACTGATGTTAAGATACTAAGTTTTCTTAAATGTTAGCGACACGTGTATCTGTCCTTTGCATAGGGAAGTACTCTAATTGCACGTTTCTGGATCTTTAGGATGCGCTCATAATCCGTAATGTTGCCCCAAAGCATTATCCCGTATGAAAGTTGAGAGTATATGTACGCATAATACAGCTCTTTTAAGCAACTTTCTGACACAAGTGGCCTTAACTGTCTTAGAGCATAGATCCCTCTTGCTAACTTACTGTATAATGTATCTATGTGATCTTTCCATGACATTATTGGATCAATCATTTCAATCAATAGATCAATATTTGATTGAAAAGTGTTATTATACCATTAAATATTACTCAAACGACCCTACGACATAACATGATTCCATTCCAGACATTCCTTAGTTATAATATTCTTTAGTTATACTATTTTTTGAGAGTTTTTGACATGTATTTGAAGTATTTTACACCAATCACTGTATTGTCATTTTTTTTTTAATTTTTATAAATATATAAGCTGGCTGAAATATTTTGTAAACCTACATTGTGGGTAATGCACATAAGTCTTATATTTTGTATACCAACAATACTTGTAAAAGTTGTAACCTATGTTTAACAAAATAAATGTAATTGAATTGAAAGTACTTAATTTGTATTCTAATAAGTAATCTTTATGCAAAAATTTAAGTCTCTAGCTCTAAAAATAAAGTTTCCCCCATACAAACTTTGCACCCCTATTTACCCCCTTTAGGGGTGGAATTTCCAAAAATCCTTCTTAGCGTTGCCTACGTTGTAAAAGGTAGTTCTGGTGTAAGTTTCGGCTGTGCGTTGATGAGTGAGTGAGTGAGTGAGTCATATCAATAACTCCATACCGACAAAAGGTATGTTCACTTAGATAACGTCACATTTATTTGCTTTAGTGGGCTTATTTTTAAAGGGGCGTGGCGGGGGAGGCTTTCTTGGTAGTTATTTGGAGAAACAGCGGTGGCAGAGTGAGTTCGAGATGTGAAACGGCATACTTTAGTGTTTTGTGATGGGTATCATGTGCACAAACAGCTGGCAAAGTTTTGCAGCTGTATAGGGGAACACCCTGTAGTACTTTGTACCCGACTGCCTCAGAAGGAAGTTTATGTTTTTTGAGCGTATGTATCATCATATCAGCCGAAAGACGTCCACTGCTGGACATAGGCCTCCCCCAAAGAGTGCCACAATAGCCGGTCCTGCGCCACCCGCAACCAGCGGACTCCCGCGACCTTTAGGTCATTAGTCCACCTTGTGGGGGGCCTAACCACGCCGCGCCTTCCGGTACGTGGTTGCCACTCGAGAACCTTTCCGCCCCAACGGCCATCGGTTCTACGTGCAATTTACCCCGCCCACTGATACTTAAGTTTAGCGATTCGGAGGGCTATATCGGTTACCGTGATTCTGCTGCGGATAGCCTCATTTCTGATGCGATCGCGCGGAGAAACTCCCAGCATAGCCATCTCCATCGCCCTTTGAGTGACTTTGAGCCTTCTTATGAGGCCTATAGTAAGCGACCACGTTTCCGTTCCATATGTCATCTCTGGCAACACACACTGGTCAAAGACTCTCGTCTTGAGACACGTCGGAATATTGGACGAAAAGATGTGCCGTAGCGTATGTATGCATGTATGTCTATGACGAAGATGAGGAAGGGCCGTGGCCTGCTGCTGGTGGAGTGGCAGGGTCTTTTTCCGCACTCGTTTTTAATAGAATCTACTAAACAGCAAGTAAATATACTTCAGTTCACCAACTCGTTTAGGACTTTAGTCTAGGTAGTCGCTATCCGGCGCTATTGCCCTAAATGCTTTTGATATATTTCTGTATGAATAAATAAATCTATTATTCGTACAGTCCATAATTGGTACCATTACCCCCCCAACCATGTGCTCGTGTCCGAATCCGATTTACACCCGACTACTTACTACCTAACAGTTCTAAATACGTATTCAGGATAACTGAAGATTTTTATTGACATCTTGTCAATATGCTCCAGCTACCTATTAATACGTTTTAGGTGCGGATGTAGAAACGCTTTAATGTAGTAAATATCGTATACCTTATATTTGTTATTCTATCATTTCGAATGTGTTCTCCAGCATGTATTAGCGTTTCCTATTCCTTTATATATTTTTATTTACCTTGATAACTCGAAATAATTGCTGCAAAAAGGCGTATTTGCGTGCCAGGTAAACATTCACAGGTCCGTCGTCGGCAGTGGCCACGGGCGTACTAAATTGTACTCGCCACCGCGCATGCATGACGCGGACACCCGGTTTTTCAGACAAATTACCAAATGTATTGAATTATCAAACATATTGAAATTCTAAGAAGCCGGTAGATAGATCTACCAAAAAGCTACCTATCATAACACATTTCATTGTAATATTCCAAATAACTTTTGAGATATTTCGAGTTTGGTGGTAAAAAAGCACTGTTTTGAAAGGCAAAATCTATCGAGGTTTTTGTAAGCAATCGTGATTTTACGAAGTACGAACATAGCCAATGAACTGAAGATATACATATCAAAAATTTGGATCTCTAGCTATAGTACAAGTATACTAATAATCGGTTTGGAAAAGGCACTTTTTCGATGCGCAGCTGCATACAGCGCCTTAAATACTTATAAGTACCAAATATAACTAACACATATTAAGACCCACCACATAAATATATGACACTGCCGAAGCGTCCTAGACGTTACAGGAGCTTATTGCGGGGTTCATTAAAGTGTGTTAGATAAATTAGGTAAGTGTTTGGTAGTTGACATACTGTAATCTAATGTAAAATCTTACTAAGTTAACAAAGACACTGAAGGCAACATTAAATACAATACAAAAATGAAATATTGAGTCTGTATATATTACCCCTATGTTCACCTTATCTTATGATATACCAGTAGGTCCATTGGCGCGTCTAGCCTAGCCAGTATTTTGGACTCTAATTGCGATCATGTAACCCAAACTGCTTCATTAAAGAATACCTACTACCTAAAAAGTTATATGGAACGCTCTCACACAGGCCTGGGATGGCTGTGATTGCCGGCGTTGATGTTGATTCTGCCGTGTTGCTGCGCGTAACCGCTACCCGTTAGAGGCGCACGCACTGACTATACGCGCCTGATACCTAGATGGACTGAATCCTCGTAATATTCGCGTAACACACTACACGTTTCTATAATCCGGCACTTATTCGCGATGTCAAGAAGATGAGATGGGGTAAATCGCTGGGACTACGGGCGCGGCGCTCGCACATCTGGGCTATCTGTTATCTTTTTTTTTGTTTTGAAGGACCGCATTGTGTAATTTTATGGCGTAAAGAGACATCGGGGAAGGGTCCCAAAACAGCGTCCGCACGCAACGGCTGTTCGAACCGAACTCCAGGAAGCTGAAGTTTGGTATAGATGTAGAAAATTACGGCCTTATTACATATATAAAGTCAAAAAGGTGTAAAACCCAATTTTGGGGGTAATTTAGGGGGTAATAATGGGTTGAGCATTTTTTTTTTGGATTTTAAGGAACGTGTGGGGAATCATTTGAAAGCTCATGAAATTTTGAGACGGTATACTGAGTTATTTTTACGATAACTCTTTTTGTGTAAAATATAACCAAAGTAACTTTTTTTCAAAGAGTGCTTTGAACAGCTCTATTTTGTAAATTATAGCCAACAAAGACTTGAAAATACACATGCATAACTTAAATTGTGTGGAGATGGCGGGAAAAATATCAAAATGACGCTAACTTAAATAGTTTAAATTATATTTACAAATGAATGTAAATAAAATCGGTATAGCGTCCCATTTTACGCTGGTTCTTCTGTATAGCCGTGCCAGGCGACGTACATTGCCTTTCGCAGTCTGATAAATGAATTGCATTTCGTGTTGTTTCCTGTTTCCGATCTGTTCCAGCCGAAACCGAAAAATACACGAAGTCAAGTAATTAAACAGCGCAGGCCTGGTGTTTACATCAATTACCCACGATCCAGTCAAAGTCTGACCTTCGATTACGCGTAGTTGTTGCGAATCTGGGAGTCAATATATACCAGGGGTGTGTGGTAGTAGAGAGATAGATTTTGAATAATTTATATTTTTAATGTGTGTTTAGTGTTCCATATTTAAAGCTGATACATAGACCTAAGATTAATAAACCAAATAGAGGCGTCATAGTTATCACATTATTTTGTTTGTATTAAGTGCGCGTGAGCGTGTGCTAAACTTATTTGGCTTGGTTGAAAACCGGCTTCACTAGGTTGTTCGTAATGCTCTGTCTATGTTTTTTCTTGGTCTGAGGTTATCGCCTGCGGATTCACCAAATTTAAAGTGACTACACACAACTCATTAATTCCTGAATCCCATTTTACAGATATGCACGTACAACCTAGGCCACAGTAAAGGAATTTATGAAGTGTGCAATATGAATGCTGATGTGATTGTGTCCAGGGTGCTGAGTGGGTGCGATCATATTAATTAGAGAATACTCATTTACTCTAGCACTAGTTCAAATAGTTCGTCGTTTTACATTTTTTATTACACAACACACATCTATATCGCTAAATATTTTGTATTCTGTAATTAAATGAAAGAACTCAGAAAATAACTCAACATAGAATTTTCTTATTTGGGTTACTAAAACACACAAATAATAATAATAAACGCGGCGGGCCCGCGCACGCGACCGGTGTGTGGAGGCCTTTAGTCTTCTATGTTTAAGCAGTTCTACATATTGTTTATTATTATTACATTTATTTAATAAACAGAGTATATAAACATGGGTACATTAACTGAGTCTCACAAAACTGTCGGAACAGTTTGTCTGTGTGATTATAAACATAATAATACAGAGTTAATAATTAATTAATTAGGTACTAATTTATAAATAGGTTTAGGTTAGACACATGTTTAACCTAACCTAAACCATGCATACAGTTACTTATGTGTTATGATACTTAAATAATGTCGTTTTAATTTTCTTTTAAAGTCGTTTTTTATTCTTTCACGGCTGATAGTTTCTGGTAGACTGTTCAGAAGGCAAGGGATACGTTTTTTTAAGGTTCTGTCGCCATAAAAGTTTTTAACCTTCGGTACGCACAGTTTACCGGACGCCATAGCCCTAGTAACATAAGTATTATCGACTGTTTTTAACAAGCTATTTTCAGAGCTAGGTTGACTCTATTTAGTTAAAATCTGGAAATAAAATCGCATCAAAGTACGAGGTTCTTTATATGATTTCAATTTGAATACCGAGCCGTAGTGCTGAATCGTATAGTTGCCTTATACCATTCACGTTTGAGAACTTGTACGTCTAGGACTTACTGCAAAAATGACAACAATGACATGGACAATGTTCCGAAATAAATTATTTGAATTGAATTGAAAAATCTTGAACTCGATACCACCTACTAACCATCATTATCATCGTCATATCAGCCGAAAGACGTCCACTGCTGGACATAGGCCTAATATTTGCCAGCCTACTAAAAATCCAAAAATACCTAAATAAAACGACGAGGACCACACAAGGACATTATAATGGCTCGTTTTTCGTATATACTGGGAAATGACTATATCGAAGATGAATGCGTAACTAACTTTCATAGGATACTTTTAGAAAATTCAAACTACCGTCCGCGCGACGTGCTTTTAATGCAAGCTCTGATGCACTTGGTTGAGCCTGTGCCCCGGGGAGAAGACCATCTACAAGTCATTTTCCGAGAAGCTCCCGGGAACCGGCCATTCAATGACGTTGGACACTGGACGTGTGTTCACTATGTAAATGGTGAAGTCAAAATATATGATAGTTAGTACACCGATTTGTCGCCACTGCAGGAGCAGTTTTTGTCGAAACTTTTTCCTTATAAGCCCCGGAAATCTATCCCAGTCGTGCAGCAACAAACGAACACATACGATTGTGGAGTTTTTGCAATAGCTTTTGCGGTCTCAATAGCTTTGGAATTAAACGTAACAAACCGTATTTTCTCTGTCGGATCTATGCGACAACATTGAGAACATATGGGGACCATTTATAAATTTTATTGGTAATACTTTTACTAACAGTAACATACCGCATAGATCACGTGATAATAATTGTAGGTAATTTTAACGTGAACTTTTGTTTTAAAAAGAACCACATATTTTAACAGTATCGGTTTTACGCAGATGTTAAATGACCCAAATACTACTAGAGACAGAACTTCGATGGACAACGTTTTTAGCAATTTCCAAGATTCGTTAGTTATACGCGTCGTAGAAAATTTTTTTTGCCATCACAAACAAACTTGTTTGAGAATCGAAGATATTGACATATAATTTTTGTTGAACTCCATTCAATAGATCAAGCAGTTTCGTTAGTACTAAGTGGTTAGTTTCAAAATCGGGAGATAAAATATGAATCATGTAAAATAACGGAAAGTACGGAACACTAATTGCCGAGTTCCGACTCGCACTTGGCCGATTTTTTTAAAAGTGGAGGTGTAGTTTTGGAGATTACCCTCTACAAACGTACGTACAGATCCAGGATTTTGTTTTGGGGGAGCTTGACTCCGTTTAGGGGGGGCTTGACCTTGCCAAGGATCGGTTGTAGTGAGGACTCGGCTGCTTTACCCCCAAGCCCCATCCGGATCAGATAATTCTTGCTATAACCTGTGATCTGCAGCTTTCTTGAGTTTCTTGTAATGTCGTACAAAATTTTAAAATTCAGTGTAGCGGGCGTTAAATGCGGTTTTACACTCCAATCTCCCGTATTAAGTAAATAAATATAAACACCCAGTTTACTAAACCCTTAGGGGCCCAAGTATTTACCTTCACTGATCGACATCCGTGAAGGGCGTTCTAATGAGTTCTGTTCGTCCCTAATCAACTCCGAGGCGGACTTTAACCGATAGTAAATAGGAAAAAGGTTTCCAAACATAGTAAAAACAATGCGGCGAATAACGAGTTAAGGTGTGACCGTGGCGAAATTGACCGTCCGTCTCTTTCGAAGCGTTCTGATTGAACGAGCGAGCGAAGAGAACGAAGTTCTTCGTTTGAGTTTGGACCAAAAGTCTTTCATATGTCCGGATGTTCCACTGTCCCGCTGTCCGGCTGTTCTCCTTTACAGGTCGCATTTCTCAACCTATTCTCGTGAATTTTTTTTAGTAGGTTCGATAACTATATAGTTTTTTTTTATCGATTCAGTTTTTGGAAAAAATAAACAAAATAAAAACAAACCCGCGAGTTCTATACAGTGTGTAAATCGAATACGGGCGAATCTCTTAACGGTGATTAGTATAGGACATAAGAAATGTAATTAGATAACTTTTACTTAGAATTCCAATTAAAATTTTATCCATACAAAATTATTCGGTCCGTAATGTAATTGCAAACACACTCGCGTTAAACGCTCGTTGACAGTTAGTTACTTTCAAAAGCTCATATTGCGTATGTAATGTCATACATGTTTACAGTACATTGCTGCTGATAAAAATTTCAAAAATTAATTATGTGATCACATCTAAGTGAAACTTAAAAAAACATCTTAATTAATGATTACAATAATGAGTTCTATGTCTGGTTTAATTTATCGCCCGTATTATAATTACACACTGTATATACCCCACACAGCCACTAAATAGTCATAAAGAGACGTATAAGTTAAGCGCATACAGAACTGCACATACCTGGCCATAACTATAGCCAATTATTCGTAAGTAAGTGTTGTGATGCTGTGAGTTCGTCGAGAAAGAATTTATAATTCTGTTAAGGAATAAAATCAAACCTTTCAAATAACGTCAGATTAGATGTGGCATTTTAAATTTGAGTACCTAGCGATTGTTCGGGATTGGCTTATTTAATCAAATTAGGACATCAACTGAGTTTTTTGCGAGGGAGATTCACTCACCGATTTTATCTGTTGAAGCTTACATAATATAGGCACAGCCGATTGCGTCCATTAGTAGCAATTTAAAGCGAAGTATATTTTGGCAACCCTCGTTTTTTTGGAATAATCAGCAATGTGCGGGTAATTTAACAACTCAACATTAGATCCCAAAAAAATCGTAGGTAAACCTACAAACATAGTCTGAATGACTTATATGTAAAGTAAGTAAAGTAAAGTAAAGTAATTTATTTTGCGTAAAACGTGGTACAGAAGATGGTATACATATACATATATCACAGAGAAACACACATTTCACCAGCAACTGGTATGCAAAAATTTGAATATACCTAACGAAATAGAAATTAATTATAATAGATTTACACAATAAATATAATGTCAATTAAAATTCAAATTAAATTAGTTAAGTCTTAATAAAAATTCAAGTTTTTATAATAGTCAAAGAACTCATTCACAGTATAAAACAATTTCTGTATAAAAAAAAATCTTAGTCTTGATTTAAATAAGTTAAAAGGTAATTCTTTAATGTCATCGTGTAACCAATTATAGATTCCAATTGCCATACAAAATGCGTTTGTTCTTAAGGTACGCAATAATAACATCGTGGAAAAAAAAATTTCAAAGTCCAGTATCCAAGTCTTCCAAAATCAGAATGGCAGAGAGAGATATGAAACAAAACCGTCCGACTGGTTTAGCCTAGTTGGTAGTGACCCTACCTACGAAGCTAGAGGTTCTGGGTTCGAATCCTTGTAAGGGCATTCATTTGTGTGATGAGCACGAATATTTGTTCCTGAGTCATGGAGGTTTTCTATGTATATGTCACCGTTAGATTGTGAACACCGTCAGTTTATAATCTTACCCGTTATATTGTAAACTGACGGAATATTGTGAACTGCCAAAACCGTTCACAATTTAACGAAATATTTTTCGTTAGTTTATAAACTTTCAATGTAGAATCGTCAAATTGTGAACTGAGATCAAATCGGCTTGCTACAGTTGCTACGGAACGTACACAAAGACTAGGTAGGTTAGGTTAGTTAGGTTTCTTCAGTTGCCCGAAGGGCAAAGCGCCCAGAATTAGGAGCCCCGCGCAGCGGGGCTCCGTCGACACTGCTGGGTGCCGAAATAAATGGAAGAAAAAGTCTGAATAACAAAAAAAAAATCATGTTCTGACGTAAGTGGAAACTGATGCAAGTGGAAACCAAACAGCGCACATGTTGCGTTCCAAATCAGGCAAATTTGATTCAGTTTACAATTTGACGATATGACATTGTTAGTTTATAAACTAACGAAAATGAATGCGTAAAATTATGAATTATTTTAGCAGTTCACAATATTCCGTCAGTTTACAATATAACGGGTTAGATTATAAACTGACGGTTTTCACATTCTAACGGTGACATATATAAGTATTTAATTATCTATATATGTATGTTTATCGTCGTCTAGTACCGCTTTAGGTTTAGATTAGTTACGCTTAGTAAGCTTAGCTTAGTTTGGGACGGGTCGATTTGTATAAGTTTGTCTGGAAATATTTATTTATTTAAAGTCACGCACGAATACCTACCTTGCTAAACCGTACTTAAGTTTGTTTTAATATCATCCCAAAACAAATACGCAAACACCATTTATAAGCTTTTAGCGAATCCTCTTCATACCGGCAAATGCTAGTAGTGCTAGATTATGCTAAATCCTTTGGCAGTAGCTCAAGGCTTTGAACACTGCAAACACTAGCTCGCTGCACTCCGTCGAGTGGTCCTAATCAAACGGATGCTGTGACTACTGGAGTGAAGAGCACTGTGCGCCAGTTTGGCTACTATTACGAGATTACATGCTAGTAGGAGATAAGAATAGAAACACGGTCCTGAATGATTTAGAGCTGGAAAAAAATAAGGATCAAATGGTGTCTTATGGGTATTTAACTGTCTATTAATAACTTCTCACTTATTGCAAGTAGTAAAAAAACCTCCGGCTGCAACTATTATGAGAAATGCCATGTCCTTAAATCCAAGATTTTTTCAGCTATGAGTCAATTCAGACTGCTAAACACAGTATGCGATTTACAAAAAGGAAAGTTAGGTACAAAGCCGAACTCATCCCTATAAAAGGGATATTATCCAGTTAATATCCGAATAGATGAGAGTTGAGTGTATTAACCCTTTGAACGCCAAGAACGCCTAAAGGCGTCGTGTATTGTTATGCCCGCAGCGCCAAGAACGCCTTCAAGTGTCAAAACAAAAAGGTTGACGTGTCATTGACACTTTAGTACGTGAAGAATGACGTTCAAAAGGTTAAAGATAGACTGCAGCAATATGTAGCTACAGTCGGTCTCATAAGTTGCTGAACACCTAAGTACCTTGTCATTTTCACTCGTTCGTCTACTTCATATGGCAGTTTAACATGACGTTTAATGCGACACGGTACAAAGGTATTAAGGGGCTTACCATAAATACAACAAGATACAGGTAATTAATATACATATCCAATTGCAGGAAAAATACAGCTACCTATTACACACTCTCTTCGCGTTGTATGTAGAGTACATAATGTCTTTATATGATATGATCTACATAATTGCAAAAAATCTAATTATACACATCGTAGCAATTTGTTTAAGGCGTGTAAAGTTTAATATTTTATCAATGAATTAATGAGTATGAGTAGCAATAATGTGTGAGTACAATACGCTACCCATTCGTCGGCTCGTTGAAACAACCGCTTATTTATCCCGCGGTGCAGGCTCGCAAAGACCCAGAAGTCACTTGGGGTCTTAGGCGCAAAATTGTATAACTTGCTACCAGAGGAGATACAACTATCAAAAACTGAAAAAATGTTCGACAACAAACTTAAAACTATGTTAAACAACATAGCATGCTACAGCGTTGACGAATTTGTTGAGACGTGCACTGGCCCTAAGTATTAGGAGCACCTACATAACCTTACAGTTAAGGCATCACAATTTAGTAACTAACGTTTTTGAATTGAAACTTCCTGTATCACTCAGACATATAAAGCTATATGCGACCTTATTTGACATCCGATGTAATTAATAAATAATACTACTTATTATGTACATACCTGACTTGTAAAACATTGACTTTTATGAATAAATATCTTGTATCTTGTAGTATATAAATGTGTGTCGTCGAATATGTATCATTATAGAATAGGTATCATTTCCATTATCTTCATTATTGTTTTAATGATACCTATAAGATGTAATTACAATGCCATCATAAATGACTTATTTACATAAAAAAAAAAAAAAAAAAAAAAAAAAATGTGAGTATATAAATGTGTGTCGTCGAATCCGACTCGGCTGGGCAGCATTCGGGAAGCTACGGCACATCTTTTCGTCCAATATTCCGCAGTGTCTCAAGACGAGAGTCTTTGACCAGTGTGTGTTGCCAGTGATGACATACGGCACGGAAACGTGGTCGCTTACTATGGGCCTCATAAGATAAGAAGGCTCAAAGTCACTCAAAGGGCAATGGAGAGGGCTATGCTGGGAGTTTCTCTGCGCGATCGCATCAGAAATGAGGCTATCCGCAGCAGAACCAAGGTAACCGATATAGCCCACCTTAAACTTAAGTGGCAGTGGGCGGGGAACATTGCACGTAGAACCGATGGCCGTTGGGTCGGAAAGGTTCTCGAGTGGCGACCACGTACAGGAAGGCGCGGCGCGGGTAGGCCCCCCCACAGGGTGGACTGATCACCTGGTAAAGGTCGCGGGAGTCCGCTGGATGCGGGTGGCGCAGGACCGGCCATTGTGGCACTCTTTGGGGGAGGCCTATGTCCAGCAGTGGACGTCTTTCGGCTGATATGATGATGATGATGATGATGTAAATGTAAAACAAGCTAACCATAACGAATTTAAACAGATGCTGCGCGACATTCGAGGCGTGAACTCCGAGGGCTCCCCGCACAAGTTCCGGGTGATGCAGCTTGCCCTGAACGCTGTGGCGCTCCTGGCCATCACCGGGGCTCTGTTCGCATACTTCAGGGCCAACCCTGCTGTGCAGGTAAATCATACTTACATTTTTGTAGTGAGTTTACTTTGACCCAATGGATGGCTAGTTTGGCCCACATGAAAACCACTCATAGCAATGCCACATAAATAAGAAACAATGTGAGTTAGCCGTAAACAACATGGTGATTTTATGCTGTTTGAATGCAAATAAAGCGGTGAACAGAGGAATTCCTAAATGGCCAAACATAGTGATACACATTATTACCATTGTACCATCTTTGTTACCTTACTTTGTTTACTTTACTTTACTTTACTTTACCTACTACCTAGACATTGTAAAGATCGAAACTAAAAAATGTGAACAAATCACAGGCCTTCCTAGTCACTTCTAATACAATATTTACAAAGATAAGATACGGAATTTGATCTGTAATTAAATATAATTAAAATGCTCCACAAAATATAGGGCGACCTAATCCGCTTTATTTCTTGTTCCATATTTTAGCAGCCGTATTACTTTTCGCCTTATTAATTAAGGAAAATTAAGTTATGAAGCCTTATAAGTATTCCGTTTCAAATGAATTTCAGAAGCTATTTTAATTTCTTCATTTACTTCCATACAAAAGAAGAACAAAGGGAAAAACACGTTTCTTAAAACAAATATTTCCACAATACGTCCCGAAAACCCTTAGTTGGCCCCCATGGCATTATAAATACAACCAAGAAACTTATTCAAAGCATTCAAAATTCCATACCTTTATAATTCAAACTCATGTTTCAATTTGGATTGTATTGCAAAAGTTTTTGTAAAATGAAAAGAACTCTGCTCGGTACAAAGGCTGAATTATGGCTGCTGCCTCTTGACAAATTCTCGCACCGGGGTTCTTTGTGCCTTTGTATCTATTGCATGTGAAGAGAATGCTAAGTGTGAAAGTTATACACAGTGTGTGTGAGTGAGTAGGAGACTAGCTTTTGCCCGCGACTTCGGCCGCGTATACTCGTTAATCGCCGTTTCCGTCCTTTAGAGGTGTCCGTCAGGCGCAACATTAATGATGACACTTCCATAGAGACTACTAAATCTCATCTAAAGCGGTCTCCAATGTTTTACGCGCGGAAAGGTAATTATTAGTACCTAATAGACAGAGTTTACTTTCGCATTTAGGTACAATGTTATTGGTATGGATGGGCCCAGTGTTTTTTTTAAAGCGGAACACTCAGGGCGCAACAAAAGCAGTAGCGCTATTCTAAGGCTACTTCTTCATTCGGCGGTGCGCAGCCGGTTCGGTGTGAGTAATCTGTAAGTACCGTGTTAGTACAGATTATTTTATGCGCGCCTACATTTTAATGAGTGCTTCTGCGTAATCAAATACCACTGTGCTAAAATATTAATAAGAATTAAAAGCGTTTATTCGAGACAAAAACCACAAAAATATGTAATAACATTTATTGTTTAATACTTAAACCAACACGCAAAACAGTAGTAGACCTAAACACAATCAATTTACCGATTTAAAGTGATTTTATACATACACTTGTCTGCCTTGCATGGTCGCGTTTATTTCGGACATAAAGCATTCGTCCCTTTCGCACTCACATACTTGCTAAACCAAGAACTATAATTAAATTCCATCGAATCTACCAAAAAAATGTCACTGTCACAGTGAAGTAGGTTTCATCATTACTACTATGACGTTCCAGGTGTTAACCAACCTTAATATGGTAATATGAAATATAATCTTCAGAATCGATGTAAGACTGGTGGGAAATAAATTAACTTAATAATTCGAAAGAAAACGTTCGTCCCGTCCAGACGGACGTAAGATACCGAAAATGAAGGAAGTGAGGAGTAAAATGTCATGGCCGCCACCATTTGACCATACCCACACAACTAGTTGTTGTATTTGTTAATTGAAAATACCTAAGATACATAATAATACAGACACATTTGCAGACTAAATATTTTTGTGTCATAACTGACTGACCAAATGTTCTTCACCTCGGAATTTTACCATTGTAATACGAATATTTCTACCAGAAAACAGTTTTAATTAAATATATATTCATACGATTAGTTTTCATAGAAGCATTTTTATTAACACAGAGTATATAGGTTCTATCTTTAAAATTGCTAATGAATTAGTTACTTACGTGAATTTTTTCGACAAGTGTTAATTTACTATTGATGGAATGCTTCATTTCAATGGCAACACAGTGCCGAGTGGTAGATTTTATGGAATTTATTTATGGTTCTTGGTATAGTAAGGAACAAATAGGTACTTTACTTCCGTCATAAACACGATCCGGCCAGCTAGGGAGGGGGGTATACAATATAATATATCAGTTTTTAATACAGTTGCTCAAAAAATGCTACTTTACGTAGCTGTTTAGCGTGCGGAAAGTTGATTTTCGCGCACTACAGCTTTTTACTTTTCCACGTGTATCGAACGACGTTTTTTAATACAGTTGCGAAAAAATAAGAAAAACAACAAGTAAGGAATTCATCATTGTAATACAGTTGAAAAATAATGAACTTGTTCAACAATATATTTTTTTAATACATTCCTTACTTGTTGTTTTTCTAATTTTTTCGCAACTGTATTAAAAAACGTCGTTCGATACACGTGCGGAAATGTCATTCTTCACTCGTCCCGAGTCTATTACTACTACTAGAGTAAATGTACAGTCGCCATCACATACCGATGTTTGCTCCGATGAGCAAACAAGCAGCTCACAAACATCGGAACACACCTCTATTTTCAAGGCATTAGGGTGCATGTGCCGATATTTTTGAACATCCTATAGTGTACCTATGTATGTGATGGCGACTGTACTATTTCATCAGTATCTCCAAATACTTCTGCCACACGTCTGTACATTATCAGGAAGTGGGTCGGGGCTTTATGTCAACGGCATTTTTACATTTTTTACCCATTACTCGTCACGGATTACGAGTCTCAGCGTATTGAAACTGAAAGGTGATTCTGATTTAGTATCATATTTTATTAGGGTTTCCGGAAAGACTTCTCCACAGTGGACCACATACATACAATAAAACAGCTAATCGAGAAATGCAATGAGTACGGAAACATATATTATCTGGGTTTTGTAGATTACAACAAGGCATTCGACTCCCTGAAACACATATATATGGATGGCTCTTCAGACCCAAGGAGTAACAAGCAAATACATTAGAATAATAAGCAAATCGTATGCACATACTACTGCAAAATTTCCCCGGGGCCGATTTCACGTTAAAAGTCATTAAATATTTCTAATTACTGACTATTTTGAGTTTTTCAGTAGCTTAAAATAGTGGTTTGCTTGAGACAGCAACAACTCACTGAAACACCTATTTATTATCTAGAAAAAACATGTGGGTCATTCTTCAATATTTTGTAGTTATCCCGATCCGCGAAAGGAGGCTAATATGATTGTTACTTTGAGGTAGTGAACTGAACATGTTACGATCAGATTAAACAACCGTAACAAGTAAACCTATCCTTTAAGTATTTCAAAACCGTCGTATGTACATCAGTTATTCTAACACATATGTATATGTCGTTTACCGAGCGTAATGGGTACGAAAGAATTCCCGAACGAAACTAGTCAATATTAGGCGAGGGCTCGCTAAGTACTCGATCTTAGTTCAAAGAACGATGTTTCGCCGTGCCCGCATGATTTTTGATGCGAACGAGTCAAAAACAAACTAGATTAGGAAAAACTGTAGAGCAGTATTGACAATATTTTTCCTTTACCTTCTCCTTAATTAAGCTGGTACCAATGGGATATGGACAAAAATGTAAATGCGAACTGTGACCATAGTAATAGAACGCGCAAAATTTTATATAAGTATTTATGATTAGTCGTGGTTTAAATATGGTTTCAGAAACCAAATAAACGTGTTTCTGTTCTTCTCGATGGCATGGTAACAATTCAGTTTGCACTTATTCCTCCGACATGTCATTTGAATTTGTTAATAATTGATATTTATTTTTGCAACTAGGTATTAGTAGCGCCCATACAAGCCGATTCCCACCGGTTAGCCTATAAGTAAATGGTTGTATACCTACTCTAAACTCTTTCATAACTTTTTGTGTTCCGGGTTGCCCATCGATATTTTTTTACGCACCGCCACTGTACCTATAATATTTCAATTGGTTGTTGTTACACAGTTATGTTATTTCATTTCGGCCCTGCAAAACAATTAATTGAAGTCAACGTTCCATCACTAACGTGAACTTGACAACCAGGGCCGCATAGACTGTCGGAGGCTCCGCCACAGCGGATTAGCACGTCACTATCGACGTGTCCGCAGACACATCACGACCGGCACAGACTACATTGTACGATATAATAGGGTTGTAGACTCATGTTAAAAATGATAACGTAGTGTCTTAAATGGATAGTAAACTACCTATCAAATTATTGTAATTAAAGTATAAATTCCAATATATGTATAATATATTGGAGTATAATATAATAACCTTTAAAGTTTAGAAAAAATGTGCATTTTTTAATGCTTTGATAGAAACAAAATTGTACGAAAACCTATGGCCCTAAAACGCAGTATTTCGCGACCGAAACAGCAATTTACTTGATTTTCCATACGATGATTAGTACAAATAGCAAACTGTGACGTCATACTGTGACACTATTAGCGAGGTCCATCGTTGACTCAATTTTTTACTCTTTAAGACGTTTGTCATGTTGTGGTCTGATGAGATGTCTGATTTCGAATACCTAAAGCTTTAAAATTAACCTACTAAAACTTTTTTATGTTTGAAAAAAGAAAAGGTATGTGTGTAGGTAGTTCTCAGGATAAAGAAACCTAATCGTCATTGGAGCTATACCCTAATACAAATGTGACGATTAACGGCATAATAATGGCGAAAGCGCCTATGAAAACCATTGGTAGTTAACTAGGTATTACTTACTCGTAATTTCAGTGTTTGAAATTAGTAATTAAATACTTTGTCAAAGAAATATTTATGTAACGCTGTTTTCAAATTTTAATTCGCTACTGCTTCTGACTATGATATTTCGAGAGTTATTTTATTTTGTTCGTTCATGCAGCATTTCAAATCTCTAGCCAATTTCATTTCCGCATTCTATGTCATAAAACGACTACAGACGGTAGCGCCGTAAAAATACCAACATAAGTACATACAACATACGTACACATTTTGCCTGAAACAGTAATAATAAGAAGCGCTTAAAAAAGGCCCCATGAGCCCGCTTAATTACCGCATATCTGACAAAATTTTTGCTTAGGGACAGCTATTCTTATGCCGGAATGTCGGCACGGAGTTTACGCCGGCCCGAGGGCTCTTTAAATTAATCTTGCGTACATTTTTAAGGTTCATTACGGTTTCACTAGACTATTTTGCAGCGCGGACTTACATAGGAACGCATTTTGACTATAGTTTGATTAAGTGAAATACAGATTAAAATATTGTGGGATATTGAATTGGCAAACGATTTTTTTTAACCTGCTGCATTTCTAAGAAATACATACTTGATTTGGGGTAAATATTCTTTAAAAAAAACCGGCCAGGTGCGAGTCGGACTCGCGCACGAAGGGTTCCGTACCATTATCTATAAAAAACTATGTTATTCTGTGTTCTTAGTATTTGTTGCTGTAGCGGCAACAGAAATACATCATCTGTGAGAATTTCAGCTGTAACTATCACGGTATCAGTGAGATACAGCCTGGTGACAGACAGACGGACGGACGAAAGGACAGACGGACGGACAGCAAAGTCTTAGTAAGAGGGTCCCGTTTTACTCTTTGAGTACGGAACCCTAAAAAGATGTTTAATTTTCTCAAATGGAGCGAACTTGGGCCAAGATTTATTTCTCTTGGTTCGAAAGAGTCATCTGATTCAAGGTGATATATAGTTTCATTCAAGATTATTGTCGGTCTTTCTAATTTATATCTTGATTCAAAATTGTATTTATTGTTTTAGCTGAAATCCCCAACTCGCACTGGGTCAGCGTGGAGACATACTGCCCATTTCCTCTCATTCACGAGAGAAGGCATGTGACCAACAGTGGGACGTATATAGGCTGGTTGATGAGGATGATGTGAGCTCGGAGCGTAGGAAAGCAAAATATTAATGGGATAGGATGCCAAAACAAAAGCAAACTTGCATTGCAGCACAAAACTGTACCTATATTAACGAACCTCCTCTTTCCAGTACGTCTCACAAGCGGTGAACCGAAGCACGGCGGTCACGTGGCCATCGCCCACCGAGCCGCCGGGCTCCCGGAACCCGGCGCCGGGCGTCTGTCTGCCGGTCATCGTCAGCTTCTGCCAGCAGCACCGCGTCTCGTACAACTTCACCGTGTTCCCGAATTACATCGGCCATTTTGGCCAGAGGGACGCTCAGCAGGTAATAAACATACGTATTTGTCAAAATTAAAATTTTTGGTATAAAACAAGCTTCTATTGCCAACTGTACTTTTCCGTATACCGTCATCAACTACTCATTGAGACGATTCTAACGATCCCTAACTCAACGGGGTTTACGTCGGTTAAGTACTGAATTCCCATGGCCACATTCTGTATTTATCATCAGTTTAGCTATAGTACCATAATATTGAATTGTCATCCAAACTATACTAATACTCAACATTTCAGCTGGGAGTTGAGGTTAACTGGTCCAAAATTCAGTTTCAAGATTTGTCCCACACTAACAAACAAACGAACAGGTAGAGTTACATAATTTAAAGTTTGTAAAAATAAATCATCATCATCCTGGTTGTCGCGGTTGTACCGCGGTCTGTTGGCACCTAATCTCAAAATTAGGTGTAGGCACTAGTTTTGCGAAAGCGACTGCCATCTGACCTTCTAACCGAGAGGGAAAACTAGACCATGTTTGGGATGTTTTCCTTCACCGATTCTTCACATCGGCATCAAAGTTGAACTAAGATGGTGGAGTTCACGCTGGTATACTATAGCGCACATGCTCGGATACATGGTATGATACCTCACGAAGCCCCATTGCTATGAATACGCGCCTTAAGATTACAACCGAAAATTTACTCCAGCGCAAGTTTTAGTTACGTGCCACCAATTACACGATGCTTGCCAATCGGAATACTATGTTTGTTAGTGAAAGCTAATTTTTTTACAGATATATTACTTCTTTATAATTAATAAGTACAGGTTAGGACTAAAGAAATTCACGAAATTCATATTCAAATTAATTTCTTCGTTAATGAGAACATAGTATAGTATAACCTTCACAAAGTAAGTAATCTACTCAAAAACAAGAATCTTACGGACCATTTAACATTGTTTTCGCAAAATTTACCAATTAAAGGCTTTTGAGGTAATTAAACGTTGCTACCCCATTCTAATTAGAAAGAATCTAGGCAGTTTTATGCTGACTGCAGTCGTTTTTAATTTAACAGGCTTTTAAAGAAACGATGTCGCTGATTTAAGTCCTTATAGGTAAAAAAGAGAATATTTTAAAATGTTTAGAAATGTCCTTTACAGATGAACGGACAAAATGTTTTCTTGAGGTGGTGGTTATAAATGGATTTACTATGTTGGTCGTTTTATATATAAATTGAATAGCAACTGTGTATAATAAGCCAAGAATTGTATTTCTGCTCGACGATCATTCACTGCACTTCATTAGAATTAGCCGGCCAGCTCACGCTGCGCGGTTAGGTTCTTACGTTATTGTTCCTGTTGGCAGAGGTAATCTCTTTGAAGTATGTACCTTCAAATATGTAAAAAGCCAAACATGGTGTTTCGTCTTTTTTCACAACTGTTACATTGAAGATTTAGAACAATCCACTTCCTAATGTAAATTTTGAATGCGATTTTGACCGACACTTTCGCTGAACTTAAGACGTGATTTTTCAGTTAATAGTTAACATTTCACTTATTTTTCAGAATTTGAAAAGGAAATATTTGAGTATTTCTTACTCCGAGTCATGCAGACTCTTGATTCTGAATATTCAGCTACAGAAAAAAAGTGTCCCAATATTTTGAATAAAAGCGCTCTGTACGTAGTTATTCGCGAAATATAAGTCTCAAATTTGGTAACTATAACTGACTAACTACAATGGCTCACCGACCCGAAGCGAATCATCGCCTCCGACACGCATGTAAAAATAACATTTCTAAATACAAGGAAAAAGACACAGCAGCGTCGCTTAAGACCTATCTACACCTGCGCTCCTTTTAAAACCAGTTCTACGTATGAGGTGCAAGGGCGGCACTCGGATCGACTACCCTGACTTGCATTTAATCTTACTTAGTAGGGGAAATAGTGGCAGTGAGTATGCACTTTTGTCTCAGGCGACGCCGCTTGGCACGATTCATGGGTCAAACTAAGCTGATTTAGCGTCCGAGCCACGAGATCAACCCCTGGCTAGTACCCAAAAAGAGAGGGGGGAAGGGACGTCTCCCGAGGTCCGGTCTCAGCTATATTTCTGCCTAACCATAGCTACTAGGTCAAATTTGGTATCATTTTCGTATAATTCAGGGAAAATTTATGGATTTAACTTTTTACTTTCTATACAAAAAACAGAAAAAAACGCAATATTTAAAAATTTGCAAAAAAATGCAAACTTATGGCCGGCTAACTGTTATATTTTACGTGACGTAACAGTACATTTTTAACGTTATGCATGCATCACATGATAGCAGCTAGCTGGGATAGCTGCTCTCATGTGATGATGATCGTGAAATATACAAGGTACTCTCACGATAAGTATAACTCCGGTGTAGAGAGAATAAAAATCGATATTACAGCAACATGTGCGTGATAGGAAAATTATGGGAAGAATATACGCCGAGTACTAATGAATAACTAAAACATCATTTTATTTTATTTATTGTGGAAAAAGGGACATTGCTTTGGATGGCGAGTAAAATAATTCCAATAGAAACATAATATTTGATTATTATCTTATTTGAACGTTACTTACATTCAATTTCTGCAGTACTGAACCAAATTACACCTTTTACTTCCTTGAGTAGGATTTACACGAACAAATAACGAAACACTAGCACCATTAGACAGTCATCATGGAGGTGTGGGTAGATTTAGTTGATATTAGTAGACGGTTGAGTCTTCTGTCGTTACCGAGCAAATAATGCCCGTCGAATGGCGGAAACCCATTTTTATGCAAAACCCCCACCTCCATTCGAACTAAATTAAACGTACTTCCGGTGATCTTGGTTTATTTTTACTAACATAATAGTTGTTTCTAATAATTAATCAAATAATCTATTTAAAATATAACACATATTTATATTATAATCTGAAATGCGCGAAAATTGAAGACCATGCTCAGAAAATGCATACCCGAGACCTATTTTTGAAATTAGAAAGCATTACGATATATTATATATAACACCTGGGCAGCGGAGGATGCAAACGGAGCCTTACTAACGGAGATTGATAAGGTGGTAGAAATATGGCGACGGTATTGCGAAAGCTTTTACACAGACACAGTAGGCGCAACTATAATAACAACAAGCTCTCGACACTCCATGAGCAACTATTGAGACTGATATCCTAAAGTCAAGTCATAAATTCGATTTGCTGCTTTAAACTAACGGAAACGGAATAAATCTGCCGGTAGTGACTGCATTTTTGACGAAAACTTGAATCTTATAGGTGATACTGGGTTCAATATTCTGCACACCCTATGCAATATGGAGGACAGGCGAATGGATTAGCAATCGGCAAGAGTCTTTTCTAATGCCATTGCACAAGACAGGTTCGACCAAGTCCTGTGGAAACTTAAGGAATGTAGCGCTCATATTCCACTTTACGTCATTATTATGTCTTTAACGAACGGCTCAAAAATGTTTGCACTGGCAGATCCCATTATAGTAAGTTTGATTCGTAATAGTACAAAGCATAAGTTAGTGAGTGTTAGACAGATTAAAGAGAAGTGTCGCGAGTTTAACATTTTAATATTGATGTGCTTCGTTGTCTACTCGAAAATGTTTGATTGTGTTAGATAAGAATGTCTGGAATACCTTAATAGAGATGGTGTACCCAGACAGCTCACAACTCTATTTAATCGCAAACCTCTATCAGGATGGAATCACTGATCAAAGTAAATAATGTGCTGTCGGCACCCTTAAAGCAGCAGAAAGGTGTGAGGCAAGGATGTATTCTTTCTCCGATTAATTTTCATTTATGGGGAGTACATCATGAGGCGAGCCCTAGATGGCTGGGATGCTGGCATTTGTGATGGCAGGAAAAAAGTCAGCAACTTAAGATATGCCGATGACACAACACTCATCGTATCTCCGAAACAAGAGTTGGCTGAACCCCTGTCAAGAGTGGAGAAGGAAAGTTAGTTGATGGATATTAGCTTCAATAAATCAAAAACCAAAGTCTTGGCAGTGGATAGACTAGGCACATTAACTCGTCCCACTGATCAAAAGAACTAGAGTTTGTAACCAAGTTTGTTTATATTAGCTCTCTCATAACCAGTGAAGAAGGTGTCAGCGAGAAGACGATAGGAAAATCTAAATATCCAAAAAAGAATATGGAAAGACTGAAACATATACCGCAAGACTAAAGTGAGGCTGGTACTGACGCTGGTCTTCTCGACCTTTTTCTACGGCTTAAAGTCCTGGACGATAAGGTAGAAAGAGAGAGCTAGGATCGGCGCCTTCGAAACGTGGCGCTGGAGACGCATGTTGCGTATTCTATGAACTGCGCGCTGAACTAACGTATCCATCGTCAAGGAACTCCAGATAATAACAAGGATATCTGAAATGTGTTTCCAATGCATATTGAGCTACTTTCGTCAGATTGCTCGCTTAAACCCCGACAGCCTCAAGAAGCTCATGGTGATTGCCCTATCACCGGTCGAAGAGAAAGATCTCGGGGATGTTCACCTAACCGTTGGTCGTCAAGACGATCACTGGTTTCCGAATACCTGATGCGATTAGCGCTCCCGAGGACAGGATGAAATAGAGAGGCATAGTGATCAAAAAGGCACCGTTACTGTACACGCTATTCAGCAATGAATAATACGACTAACAAGAAGAAGACCACCACTACCATTCATCAACATTTTGTGGATGATTTCCAAAAAAAACCGCTATAGCATGAAGTTTTGATATTACTTATTTGAAGTACCTTTATAATATTTATATTTTTTAGTTAGTAAACCGCTGATGTAAGTTCGATGACAATGCACCACCGAGCTGATCGGGAAGGTGATTTGCCCATCTACATAATGTTATTGTGAGTAGAAATCGAAAAAACAACTTTATTAGAAATTTCAACACTTTGTTTAGAAGTAAGTATGTCATGACACAAAAATTCTTAAATTTAAGTATCTAAGCCAATTAAATTTAAATTAAAGTATGCATTTTGTAAAGTTATACCTGAGCCTTGAGAGCGTGTTGTTATTGTAGTTGCGCCTGTGTCTGTGTAAAAGCTTTCGCAATACCATCGCCATCTTTCTACCACCTTATCAATCTCCGTTAGTAAGGCTCCGTTTGCATCCTCCGCTGCCTTAAAATATATCGAAATAAGAAATTCTTAATACTACTAGCGCCATCTGTTTCTACATTATAAACTTCTTGTCTATGCACCTATATCAGAAATATAGACAGTATTACTCAAACTACAGTACAACGTTGTTTTATTTATAGGTTATGCTATGCGCCAGCACGTTTTTATTTTGAGATAGTTGGTGTTAAAGTCAGTGATAGTTGTGTTTTTTGACCGAATTAGGCGTTCGCGATTAGTTATTTTCCATAATGACTACGAACTACCTTGTCAACGTGCCAAAACTTAAAGGCAGAGAAAATTACAGTGAGTGGACGTTTGCCGCGGAAAACTTTCTTGTGCTTGAGGGAATGCTTCATTGTATAAAACCAGAGGCAGTAACAGCGATCAAGCCAGAAGATGATGTTAAAACGAAGGCTAAACTCATAATGACTATCGACTCAACGTTGTATGTGCATATTCGAGATGTTACGACGTCAAAACAACTGTGGGATAAACTGAAGAGTTTATATGATGATTCGGGCTTTAGCAGAAAAATAAGCTTGCTACGAACTTTGACCTCGATTCGTCTAGAAAGCAGTGACTCCATGGCGTCTAACGTGAACCAACTGATTGAAACCGGACAAAAATTAAATGGGACAGGTTTTAAAATCAGTGACGAGTGGATAGGATGTTTATTATTGGCGGGCCTAACTGAAAAATACATGCCGATGATCATGGCTATCGAGCACTCCGGGATTACCATATCAACGGACGCCATTAAAGCCAAATTGTTAGATATGGCGGGAACGGAAACCGGTAGTGACAGCCGAGAAAGCGCTGCGTTCGCCAGTCATCAGAAGTACCAATATAAGCACAAAAATAAGTCTATGAACAGTGTCAAAGATGGCGGATGCCACAGTAAAACGTCAACAAAAACAAATGCTAATATCAAATGTTACAAATGCAAAGAAACGGGGCATTACCGCAATCAGTGCACTAATAACAACTATAAACAATCCACAGAGAAAGAAAATACTAGAAAACAAACTCATGCGTTTAGTGCAGTTTTTTTAAACGGAAGTTTTAGTAAAAATGAGTGGTATCTTGACTCGGGAGCAAGCGGACACTTATGTGCTAATGAAAGTTGGGTTATAAACCCATGTTATGATCAATCCGAAGAGATTATTGTTGCGAATAACAGCAAGTTAAAAGTACTTTGTACGGGTGACGTGAACTTCGTAACAATGACGGATGAATGCGAGTATGAAGTGCCCATCAAAGGGGTACTTTGCATTCCGGATTTGACGACAAACTTACTGTCTGTGAGCCAGTTGATTCAAAGAGGAAACAAGGTTGAATTTTCTGAGAATGGCTGCAGTGTTTACAATAATATTGGACAATTAGTGGCAGTGGCGGATGTGTTCAATGGTGTTTATAAGATCAGAATGCCAGAATGCAAAAATGCATTGGCAGTTTCTACAGTGTCAGGCGAGACATGGCATCGCAGATTGGGACACGTAAACAGCAACTATTTGAACAGAATGCCAGAGGCTGTGAATGGATTGATCATGGATAAGAAGGTTGACATAACCAAGCAGACATGTTCTGTTTGTTGTGAAGGTAAGCAGTCTAGGCTACCTTTCAAACATGTTGGATCTAGAGCTAATGAAATAATTGAGTTAATTCATATGGACATCTGTGGACCAATGGAAGTAACATCAATAGGTGGATCCAGATATTTTTTATTATTTGTCGATGATTGCTCTAGAATGATGTTTGTGTATTTCCTCAAAAACAAAAGTGAGGCCTTGACACATTTTAAAGAATTTAAAGCAAAGGTAGAAAAACAAACAAACAAGAAGATCAAAACTATACGAAGCGACAACGGCCTGGAGTTTTGTAACAAGGAGTTTGATTTGTTTTTGCAGAAAGAGGGAATTAATCATCAGAAAACAAATAACTACACACCCCAACAAAATCCTTGCGCAGAACGTGGAAATCGTACACTGGTCGAGAAAGCGAGGTGCTTATTGTTTGATGCGGGGCTGGGTAAAGAATTTTGGGCCGAAGCGACAAACACAGCAGTATACCTTCATAATCGGATCTTAGCATCTGGATTAAATGGCAAGACACCACATGAAGTATGGACGATAACTAAACCAGAAGTGGGCCATTTAAGAATATTCGGAAGCAAGGTAATGGTCCATCTCCCAAAAGAAAAGAGACAAAAATGGGATAAAAAAGCTGTGGAACATATATTAATTGGTTATCCGGACAACGTGAAAGGCTACAGGCTCTACAATCTAGTGACCAAAACTATAACTACAAGTAGAGATGTTATAATAATGGAAAAAGAAAAAAAGGAGGAGGTTACTCTTCCAGTTATTGGTGCTGAAACCAGGGATATTATTAT
The DNA here is from genome assembly GCA_963854355.1 of Epinotia brunnichana. Taxonomy (NCBI): domain Eukaryota; kingdom Metazoa; phylum Arthropoda; class Insecta; order Lepidoptera; family Tortricidae; genus Epinotia; species Epinotia brunnichana. The sequence goes on along the minus strand of OY977938.1, from coordinate 28,393,104 downwards.
TGATGCCGGAGCTCCTAGGAATATCTTGGAATCAGAAGAAGAATATGAGTCAGAAGTTGAAGAGACTATGACAGAATCCCTGGATGAAACTTATCTTCCATGTGAGAGTGAGTATGAAGATGATGAATCCTCACCCATCTCTTCATCTATTCTTACCGACAAAGTCAGACCTATAAGAGAGAAAAGGAAACCAGAAAGGTACGGGATCACAAACTTGTGTGTTAGTGAAGAAGTTGGGGATGATGCAAATGGCCTAACACTCGATGAAGCACTGAAGGGACCTGAAAAAGAAGAATGGTTGAAAGCTGTTAATGAAGAAATTCAGTGTTTTGAAGACAATAGTGCGTGGAAGCTAGTAGATGCTCCACCTAATAGTAATATAGTGAAGTGTAAGTGGGTACTAAAAAAAAAATATGACAATGAGAACAATGTTCGTTATCGTGCAAGACTTGTGGCCAAGGGATTTATGCAAAAGGCAGGTGTGGACTTTACAGAAACCTACTCTCCTGTGGTAAGACACACTACTCTGAGACTTTTATTTGCATTAGCTGCACAGTTGAATTTAAATGTTACTCACCTTGATGTCACTGCTGCTTTTCTGAATGGTGACCTCGATGAAGACATATATATGCAAAAACCTGATAATTTTCCAAATTCTGAAAATGATATGAAAGTGTTGAGACTAAAAAAGGCTATATATGGCCTAAAACAATCGTCGAGGGCCTGGTACAGGAAAGTTCATGACTGTCTTATAAGTTTGAATTACAATGCATCCAAAATTGAACCTTGCCTGTATACAAAGAATAATGGTAATTGTAAAACATTTGTGGCATTATATGTGGATGATTTTTTCATTTTTTCGAATAATGACTCTGAGACTAAGAACTTGACAAGTGTTTTAGCTTCACATTTCAAACTCAAGGATTTAGGAGAAGTCAAACAATGCCTAGGTATGAGTGTTCATGTAGATAAAGCAAAAGGAGTCATTACATTAAGTCAAGAAAACTATGTAAACCAATTATTGAAGAAATTTAATATGACTGAATGCAAAGCCGCAGTCACCCCTATGGAAGCTAAGCTCAATGTAAACAAAAGTGAAAAATGTAATGTAGAGCTTCCTTATCAGCAACTAATTGGCAGCCTGATGTTCTTGGCAGTGTTAACCAGGCCTGATGTGGCGTTTTCCGTGGGTTTTCTTAGCCAATTTAATAATAGTCACAATTTAGAACACTGGTCATATGCCAAAAGAATACTAAGATACCTTAAGAAAACAAAACATTATGGTTTAACATATACTAAAAGTGGAAATTCTAAGTTGGAAGGATTTGCTGATGCTGACTGGGGAAACAATGTTGTTGATAGGAAATCATACTCTGGTGTATGTTTCACTTTATCGGGAGGTGCCATTTCATGGGCATCTAAAAAACAAAAGACGGTTGCTTTATCAAGCACCGAGGCTGAGTGTATGAGTGTCACTGAAGCATGTAGGGAGGCTATATACTTGCGCCACTTGTTATGTGAAATTACAGGTGAATTATACACTGTTAATATATTTAATGATAACCAGGCTGCACTAAAGTTGTCAACAAGTAATGTGTTTCATAATCGTACCAAACACATGGATGTTCGTTTTTATTTCTGCCGTGACTGTGTGAATCACAATATAGTCAAACTGCATTATTTACAGACAGATAACATGCCGGCAGATATCTTAAGAGTGCTCTTCAAAAAAGCGCTCGCTCAGAATTCGGTATTTTGACACGCGTAGTGCGTTTGTGTGTGTAAATACTACTACCACCCACACAAACGTACCTAACCCCCACATGCACAGCGAGATCGCACCAGCCGCGGGTGCCGTCCCTTTCTAGCTATATGTAAGTGCGATCGGGATAGAACTAACCGCGGAGCTTGCCGATGCAAATAGCTGTATAGCGCACCGTTGGAATTCACTCCGTGACCGATATTGATACTTGCACTAAAAAGTGGTAAGTATTACTTCGCTAACATGATGTTCTAGAACATCATGTTAGCGAAGTTAGATAACTTGAATAAAGTAAGTATTTGATTTTTGAGCACAAGTTTTCTATTTGTATTAAAATACTATGATATGACAAAGTATATTTAGTTTCGTTTTTTTAGTATAAAATAAACTAACGAGTTTTAAAGTTGTCAGTAATAAGAATAATGATTTGTTTTACGGATATTAATAGTTTGCATGTTATCTGAGTCTTATTTATATATAGTAATGTAATGAAATTATACCAGTCGACCCACTACTAGGAAATTACTGGGTACCTACTGACGTATTCATTTCTTGAAGAATTTTTTTTTTGCTATGGACAGTAAAAAAAAACTGCCCTTCATAGAAATTGCTATGTCCGTTTCTTACCAAAGGAACTGAAAATTATAAATTATACAAACACAGCTTTTTATCTAGAATACAATTAATTAATGCGTGATTTTATTCAAAAGCCTAAAACCTCAGATGATAAAAAGGAATAGATATGAAACGGGGGCTTGGCGCGTGTCGGTGCGACATGGCCAAATGGGCATGTCACTGCCCACCGCATGTTAGTCGCAATTTGCCGTGAATCTGAAATGTTTTTCCACGTTTACTCAAAATGCCGAATTGTAGCGTGGTTACATGCAAAAATAGGAATGAATCTAAAACCTACATAAATGGTGGAGTCACGCACCACATGTGAGTATTAGTATTTTCACTTAAGTCAGTAAAAACTAATCCTACTAATATTATAAATGTGAAAGTTTGGATGTTTGGATGTTTGGATGTCTGGATGTTTGTTACTCGATCATGCAAAAACGGCTGAACGGATATCGCTGAAACTAGGTATAGAGATAGTTTATAACCCGAATTAACACATAGGCTACATTTTATCTCGATTTGTTTCACTACTTTTCGCCGAATATCAATTTTGAGTATTAATTTCATATTCATTTCATGATTTTGAAGTTCATTTAGATATTTACGCCATTGTAGGTGTTAAGTTACTATGAATAAGCAGTATAATGGCTTGAAACGAAATAATTACAAGTATAATGCACATTGACGTATATTTTGGCATATCGAAGTTTTTGTATCTCAAAGACAAAGTGGCGTATCCATTGAAATATTGATGCTATTCTAGAACATACGTCCCTTATGTTAAGAAATATAATCGCGTACAGAATATAATCGATTTGTGTTATTTTGACTCAAAAAGGCGCTGTTCTTATGTAATGTTTCTAAATTAAATGTCAGCTGCCAGCACTCAAGTCTTTTTAAAGACCGGCAATGAGGTTCGCGTATATCTTTTTCTGTCGCTCAAATAAGAGCAGTAGAGATGGAGATATACAAGTACTTAGGTCACTTTTTAACTGCTCTAATTAGAAAGAGACGGGTAGCCTATTTCGCTCGCTGTTAAATTCTCAGTGCTAACCGTGCAAACGAACTACCTATTTATGTCAGGGGGACCACGTTTGTCGAAGTTCGAAGTTTGTATATCTCCCTCTCTATCACTCGAATACGCAAGTGCAATAGAGACGGAGGTACCTACACGAACAAACGATATTGTATTGGAGTTACATATGAGTGTAACCTCCATCCTTCACCGACCACGCATAATAGGAGCTACAAATCCCGAGGTTAAGGTATAAGGCTGTGTGTGGTAAGTTGGAACTGGCTGTAAATCTTAACCGCTGTCAATTTCTAATCAATCAAAATATATAATGTTCAGACTGTATGTCAGAAGTTTCTCAGACTACTGGAAACGCCGGAGCAGCAGGAACTTCGACTTCAACAGCACTCCCACTATTTGGCCTCTCAGCGAGCTACTGAGTCACCCAGCCAGTCACAGGCGCGGCGCAACGAAGATATTCAGCGGCAGGCAAGTGTGAGGGCTGAAGAAACGTCGGAGCAGCGCCAGCACCAACTTCAACAGCACGCCCACTATCTGGCCTCTCAACGAACTGCTGAGTCACCGAGCCAGTCTCAGGCGCGGCGTGAAGAACAAGCTCAGCGGTAGGCAATTGTGAGGGCTGAAGAAACTTCGGAGCAGCACCAACACCAACTTCAACAGCATGCCCACTATCTGGCCTCCCAGCGAGCTTTTGAGACTGCGGAGCAAGCGGAAGCAAGGAAGCGAGACGAACTGTTGCTGAGAGACTGGCGCAACGGCGGCGAACATTCACTCGAAACACTTGGAGTGTATTTGAACGCGCCGCATTGGAATATGATGCCAGTCTTGGTTACAGCAGTCACAGGCTTATAAATATTGACCCCATGAATAAAACGTGTGGGTTCTGCGGTGCGCTAAAATGGAAGGAGGAAACTGCAGGTATGTGATGTTCAGGGGGAAAGGTAGTCCTTCCAAAGCAAGAAGTTCCACCGGAACCATTGAGAGAACAATTTTTTGGTGAAACAGACGAATCTCGGCATTTTTTAAGCAATATCAGAAGGTATAATGCATGTTTTCACATGACATCCTTTGGGGCGGAAAGGGTTATTCCAATGCCTGGCTTTTTTCCTTCATTTACAGTCCAGGGGCAAGTCAACCACAGAATTGGGTCCCTACTTCCTGTAGCCAATGAACAGCTACAGTTTTGCAGGTTTACTTTTTAGGCGACGAAGAAGCGTAACTTGATCGACGGTCCTCCATCGTACTGGCGTTCAGAGACCAGTACTACAAAAATTCAAAGAGTTCTGGAGTACAGTAATGTGCTAATACATGAATTTGGAAGCGCTTTGGAGAACATGCCTGACGAAACATTTAAGGTAGCTTCACCACTCACACTCACAGGCTCCTAGATGCACTCCAGTATCCAGTCATATTCTGGAAAGGCCAGGAAGGGTATAATTTTGAAATAATTTAGGTGAATCCACAGACTACGCAACCAGTACCAAACAAAAACGTTTCCTGCATGGATTTCTATGCATACAACCTTATGGTGCGTAGCAACGGGTTCAATCTGTTGTTACGCTGCAAGCAACTTCTGCACCAGTTTTTAGTCGATATGTATGTTAAGCTTGAAAGCGAACGCCTTAGGTACCTACATATCACTAAACCAACGCAAGTTGCGAGCAGAAAATTACATTCACTTAAAAGATGCTGTAAGGAATGACGCGCAAGTTAACGCCAACGATGTGGGGCAGATGGTGATACTGCCCTCCTCCGTCGTGAATAGCCCGAGATACCTCCACGAGTACACGCAAGATGCGTTTGCGTACGTTCGGACCTACGTCCGTCCGGATCTGTTCATCATGCTTACATGCAACACGGAATGGCTGGAGATTACCAATCAACTAATGCCTGGACAAATAGCCACTGAGAGGCACGACCTCATTGCATGGTTTTTTTTTAAATTAAAGTACAGAAGTTGATCGCCCTGTTCAGTAAAGGTCAAAAATCGCAGTGCTGAAAATGAAGTGTATTACTATGGCGAAAGGCGACGGATTCTTAGTGGACTGTATCAAAACCGAGTCCTTGCGCGGTCGCCGTGATATTGCAGAATTAATGTTAAAGTTTGAGTAGATTGCGTATCGGCTGGGCCAATCTCCGAGCGTTTGAACCGCTCGGTTCTAAAGGCATTATCAGCTCAAGATTATTTCAGCGGAGGTGAAACATACCGCGGAAACTTAAATCAAAAAAGACTCAACACCGTTATTGGCTTACGTCTTCATCAAAAGTGGACTCTGATATTCGTCTCTTCAAATAATATTTCCTGTAGACGACAATGACGAAAAAAAAAACGCCTTAAAAACGCTGAATATCCGCCCGGCTTACCTGGACGTCTTGAAGTCGAGGCTCAGCATCCGGTGAAGGCACTATTAGAGTGGCAAAAGCGAAGGTTCCCTACACCTTTTATTGTGGCTAAAGGAGAAATTGCGTCCCTGTCAAATCGATGACGTAATTAGTGCGGAAATTCCTGATGTCAATGTTGACAAAAGCTACACGACACTGTCGTCAAAAACATGATCCACGGGCCATGCGGTGCACTCAATATGTCATCTCTGTGTATGAAGGATGGGAAGTGTACAAAGAAGTACCCCGAGCGTTACTAAAGGACACGCAGAAGAGTGAAAATGGGTATCCACTATACCGACGAAGAGCACTTGACGATGGAGGACGCACTGTTACTACTAGAATTCGCGGTGCAGAAAGCGTCATGTTGGATAACCGGTGGATTGTGCCATATTCTCCGCTTCTGATCAAAATTTTCGATGGCCATATTAATGTCAAATTTTGTAGTTCAAGACAGGCTATCAAAAACGTATGCAAATATATCAACAAGGGCAACGATCAGGCGGTCTTCAGCGTCAGGCAAGCTGGTGATGTACCTAAATATCGACCCCAGGGATGAGGTGCAAACGTTTAGGGTGGGCCGATACGTCAGCAGCAATGAAGCGGCGTGGCGAATCTTTGGCTTGCCGCTTCACGAACGACATCCAACTGTCACCTACCTAGCGGTTCACCTACCCAATGGTGAACGAGTTTATTTCACGGAGCAAAACTTTTACGACAGAGTATCAACGCTTCCGAAGACAACACTGACAGCATTTTTCGAACTCTGTGAAAGTGACTTCGCTAAAACATGCTCCAGCTGGTCGACCACGTAACGCATTGTACGAACGTTAGGTAGATCTAAATGTCAAATTTGATATGGAAAAATGCCAGTTGGATTGTCCTAACGCGCGTTCGGAACGTTACGTGATTGCCCTCAGTTGTACAGCAACTTTTGTACAGTAAGCTTTGTACATAGTGTAGCCATTTTTTTATTTTATCATCGCTGCCTTTAATTTTAGTGGATTATAGAAGAACACAGTAAATATAATTTAACAAAAACATTACCTATGTTTAAAAGACTAAACCGTATCTCAAATACATAATTACTAAAAATGCAAGAAGCAATCTTTAAGTAATTATTAATTACTTAAAGATTGCTTCTTGCATTTTTATTCGTATTTAGGTTTTATATTCGTGTGTAAGCCTATACAAATTCAGGTTACCCCGCCTTTTTTTCTAACCACAATACCTTAATAAAATAACCCGTCAACTGGATCACCGCCAATTTGCAAGCTAAATAAGGTTCACAAATGGTCAGTTAATACGTAGGGTTGTCGATTGTACGTATTCAACGCGAACGAAGTCGCGGGTAAAAGCTAGTATTTTAATAAATAAACGCAACGCCGCCTCATTTCTCGGGATCGAACTAACATATCGAACGAAAAAGCATATTTTTGTTCTATGCGTTGTACATTGAATGTTCAATACAGTAAACCACGGCGCAATGTATTAAACCACTATGGATATGGACGATGCTTGAATTTTTTTGTGGTACGGCCGCTGCTTGGCGTCGCAAACTAGAGCGGTGCCAAAGTGCAGTTACAATTTACGCGTAATCGATAAAATAGAAGTACGATATCATACTAGTTATTTTATTTCGACTACTTTCGCTGTTTTATTTTATTTAATTACTTGTTTTGGTTGGGTGCCTATCTTAAAGGTAACTAATAACATACTTATAAGATTAAAAGGCACAAAATGTTTACGGTACCTACTAATAAGATTTTCACTAAGTTGCAGTATGAACGGTAAATAGACATATTAAAATTGTATATACAAGTATATAATTTAGTTGCAAATGGCTTCAGAACAACTTAAAATGTGATATTATTACCAATAATTTATTTTAAATGAGTATTTTTTACTTTCATTTGAAATGTGATAATTGAAGAAGAAATCTCGGTTTCTTATTACAGTTTTCCAAAGAATCCGATTAGGTTCTAAAAAAATGGATAGATGCTACTGGCAGAGGTCCTAACTGGTTTCCTGTACAGAGAAGAGTTAATGTGTTCGTAACATTTTCAAGAAAAATGTTTCCAACCACTTAATAAGAGCCGTACACTTTTCGAATATTTGACACCTCGCTTGCTTGAAACCTAGGTGTAAAATGTATGGTAACACATCTCCGCACATCTTTGGTGGATACTCGCCCTTAGCCTTAAATCTCGTAATATGAGTAATGGACATATTATTTCGCGCCAAAATGCGATACGGATCGGCCTGGTACCTACAGGTCAAAAATATCGATGTGACCAGAGTTTTAAATGTATGTGAACACGAACTTATAAAAAGCCGTTTATGTTACTCTGTAGGTATTCGTCAATATTTTTTACTTTTGCGATTTATGGTAAGTTAACAACCCGTGTTATTTAAACTTGTAGCTAAAAGTTTAAATACCACCACATAAACTTACCATGTTGTTGAAGTTGTTACCTATCAATATCATAACATAATATTAATTTTAATATCAATGTCGATAAAACATAATTTTAACGTTTGTCGCCCCCCTAGTGAAGTGCGTTTAAGCTAATCACAGCCCTTGTTTGCATGTTGCCGTAGACTCACTGGCAACGCCCGAGTCTTTGTCTTTTACACGGTTCAATGTGTGTGCCTATGGGCGCTGCGGTGGGAGAAAACTGGGGACATCGGTTTTGGTTGGAATTAAGCAGTACGGCACTTCTCCCTTTTTTTATGTTCTGAGCCTAAAACCTATGTCACTTATTAGGATTCCGTACTCAAAGAGTAAAACGGGACCCTATTACTAAGACTCCGCTGTCCGTCTGTCTGTCTGAATGCCTGTCTGTCCTTCTGTCACCAGGCTGTATCTCATGAACCGTGATAGATAGAGATTTTCACAGATGATGTATTTCTGTTGTCGCTATTTATAACAAAAAATACTAAAAAACAGAATACATCTTTTTATTTTTATTTTAGTTTTTATTTGTTTCTTTTTCTTTTACAATCTTACACAAATCGACTTTGCCCCAAACTAAGCAAAGCTTGTACTATGGGTACTAGACGACGATAAACATACTTATATAGATAAATAAATACTTAAATACATAGAAAACATCCATGACTCAGGAACAAATATTTATGGTCATCACACAAATAAATGCCCTTACCGGGATTCGAACCCGGGACCTCCAGCTTCGTAGGCAGAGTCACTACCAAGTTACTAACTAGGCTACAGGGGGCTCCTATACAACAAACGTGATTTTAGATATAGATATTTTGCCGTTTTTAGATATAGATAATGGTACGGTACCCTTCGTGCGCGAGTCCGACTCGCACTTGGCCGGTTTTTTTAACATTTATTTCGAAATAAAGAGTTGATACTCGGAAATGTCGAAGGGAAGGTCAATCGTCGAATCCGACTCGGCTGGGCAGCATTCGGGAAGCTACGGCACATCTTTTCGTCCAATATTCCGCAGTGTCTCAAGACGAGAGTCTTTGACCAGTGTGTGTTGCCAGTGATGACATATGGCACGGAAACGTGGTCGCTTACTATAGGCCTCATAAGAAGGCTCAAAGTCACTCAAAGGGCAATGGAGAGGGCTATGCTGGGAGTTTCCCTGCGCGATCGCATCAGAAATGAGGCTATCCGCAGCAGAACCAAGGGAACCGATATATCCCTCCGAATTGCTAAACTTAAGTGGCAGTGGGCGGGGCACATTGCACGTAGAACCGATGGCCGTTGGGGCGGAAAGGTTCTGGAGTGGCAACCACGTACCGGAAGGCGCAGCGTGGGTAGGCCCCCCGCAAGGTGGACTGATGACCTGGTAAAGGTCGCGGGAGTCCGCTGGATGCGGGTGGCGCAGGAACGGCCATTGTGGCACTCTTTGGGGGATGCCTATGTCCAGCAGTGGACGTCTTTCGGCTGATATGATGATGATGATGATGATGACTCGGAAATGTAATAAAACCACGTAAAAATCTCCCTTTCCAGTGTAAACCCCCGGTGTTTATATTATATATAAACGAAAATAATAACTAAATGCAAGGTAGGATCGTGCTGTACTTAACAAACGCCATATAAGCTTGTTTTTTAAAATGTTTTTTATTCATCTTGTTATTTTCAATAACCCAGCATATTATGTCGCTGGTTCGTGGGTACTTGTACAGACAAATCACACAAACCCAAACAAGATAGGTCTATCTATTTTAGTTTAGGAGTTCCCATGACCAACTTCCATCATCAGATCCTGGAAATCATCCATCACCAAAGTGTTTACCAAGACAAAACAGATGAGCCCAAACTAGATGGGTTTATCTAGTTTAGTTTAGGAGTTCCATGACCACCTTCCAGCTCCATTATCAGACTCTGGAAATCATCCAGCACCAAAGTCTTGCCGTGCCATGACCAAATTAATGAGCCCAAATTCGATGGCTTTATCTTGTTGAGTTTAGGAGTTGCTATGGCCACCTTCCGACTCCATCATCAGGCCAGCTCTATGATATTATGGCATTGTCACCGAAGATACGCAATTGTACCTAATTTGAAGATTTCGCCCAAACTAACATACATACATACATACTAACTAATCATAATGGCCGTTGGGGCGGGGAGGTTCTCGAGAGGCGACTTCGTACCGGAAACTGCAGCGGACCCTCCACAAGGTGGACTGATAGTAACAAGTAAATAAATTAAATCTATCAAGTATCACGATCACTCGTACAATAATAATTGACTATAGAACGCGTAGTTTAGACAAAAGGATCCAACCCACAAGATATCACCATTGAAATGTATGACTTTTGTTTTAGGTAGAAGGTTCAATTTTAAATGTTACATATCCTGTGGGTTTGAGCCTTTTCGCTACACTACGTCATATCGGATAGCTATGCAATTCATAACTTGTCTCGATTTGCCTCACGAATGTATCCCCAGTATAGTTTGACCCCGAGGTTTGTAACAACTATGCCTAGTCGGAGATCAAAATAATATTATTTTATCTGAAGAGTGGCCGGTTAGCTTCGTGAATAGCCACAAATAAACAGAGTACACGTCTGTCTCGGAGGGCTATTCAGCCGGTACTGAGATATATTCCCGCGCGACGGTAAATTTATACTAGTTTTGAATAATTATTTATAAATATAAATGTTGACTAAATTTATATTTTTTGGACTGGATCTTGTTGGAACAAGCATGAACTTTAATGTTGTGTAAGATTCAATACACAAATAATTCAACAATCATGAGAAAATCCTCGAGTTTTCAGTAAGATTTTGTTGACAAATATGGTGTAATTGAGAACAGTTTACATATATATACGTGCAGAATAAGGAAAATTCGAGGCGGCTAGTAGCAATGGCAACATATTACGCTAGTGAAAATAGAATAAAACAAGTAGGTTCTCATATAACATCATGGAATATTAGGGGCTCAAACTTATGACTCTGCGCTCTCTTCAGAAAACTACTGTCGGTAATCGGGTATTTTCGGTTAAAGTATTCAGTTCTTCGTAAATTGGAGGCGGCTAGGACCAATATGAGGAGTTTACCTATGCAAATAAGTAATCGGGATCTAAAAAAAGCTCTCCGTTTCTTAGAATTACAACGTCAAAAATCCGTCATTCTCGCTTATTCCTGACCAAAAAACGAGCGCCCTCTTAACTAAAAGTTTAAATAATGTAAAACATTATCAGTTCATGAAAGCTTTGGGCATACAAGGTATAATTAATTAAAACTAATTAAGTTAACCTAACTTGTTTGCTTTTATGTAATAATTATTAGTTTATTTCGATAAGAGAGAATGTTAAAATATATCGAAATAAGAAATTCTTAATACTACTAGCGCCATCTGTTTCTACATTATAAACTTCTTGTCTATGCACCTATATCAGAAATATAGACAGTATTACTCAAACTACAGTACAACGTTGTTTTATTTATACAGGTGTTAGTTTTAAAACATATCGTAATGCTTTCTTATTTCATAAATAGGTCTCGGGTATGCATCTTCTGGGCATGATTTTCAATTTCCGCGCAATGTTGCTATGATATCGATTTTTATTCTCTCTACACCGGAGTTTTACTTATCTTGTGAGTACCTTGTATCTTTCACGATCATCATCACATGAGAGCTGAGCAGCTATCCCAGCTAGCTGATATCATGTGATGCATGCATTACGTTGAAAATGTACTGTAACGTCACGTAAAATATAACGGTTAGCCGTATCATACCTAGTAGGCCGTAAGTTTGCAATTTGTATAGTTCCCTGATAGACATTCACCGCACACAGCCGCCACGCCGTTGAAATCTGTCACTTCGCGCGATAGAAAATATTTTTTTCATACCAATTTTACTTTAGACTTGCCTTTCAAGTGATACTTTTTATAATAACAGATAAATGGGCTATGTTACGGTATTTTTATTATACAAAAAAACGCAAATGTGCGATCGTGTTAGACAAAATAACAAAAAAATTTTTTTGCTAAGTTCCAAATATTGTGATTTTTTCTGTTTTTTTGTATCGAAAGGTAAAAAGTTAAATCCACAAATGAAAGCGCCGCGCCATCAATTATACGAAAATGATACCAAACTTGACCTTTAGTAGCTATGGTTAGGCAGAAATATAGCTGAGACCGGACCTCGGGAGACGGCCCTTCCCCCCCCTCTTTTTGGGTACTAGCCAGGGGTTGATCTCGTGGCTAGGACGCTACATCAGCTTAGTTTGACCCAAGGAACATTCGAGCCAAGCGGCATCGCCTGAGACAAAAGTGCAGACTGCTCCATACATTGCTGCCACTATTTCCCCTACTATACTGTAGGGTATGTACGAGTAGGTACCGACACGACTGTGTGAGTGCGCCGCTTCGGAGGTTTATACGGATTTATTTTACTGCTTGTAGCCATATATCTACTGATGAAGATTTCTAGACAGCGGCGCGGCGTTTAATAGGTCGGTAACCGCACGGTGTTATCAAATTTCGCATCAGACGGCGCGCGTGCCGTCACGACGCGCTCGCAGCTTAACACCCCTCAATTAATTTTTGTGGTCGATCAATGTATGCTAAATGAGATTGACTGGATAGGTTTAGCCCCGGTTCACATGGTCTGTAGCTTATTATTTATTACTTATGAGACTTTAATAATCGTGCGTTAATCATCATTCGATTTGAAGGAAAACAATCGTTCGATTTGAAGTAAAACAATCATTCGATTTGAAGGAAAACAAGCATTTTATTTAATGGGAAACAATCATTCGATTTGAAGGGAAACAATCATTCGATTTAAACTAAAACAATCATACGATTTGAAGTAAAACAATCATTCAATTTGAAGAACAAAATCATTCGATTTGAAGGAAAACAAATAATCGTGCATTAATTAATCATTATTCGATTTGAAGAGAAAGTATCATTCGATTTGGAGGAAAATTAGAAATGTAAAAAATATTGTTTGGTAAATATATCATATTTGTAAAACTGGTACATATTATTTATCTGTGATAGTCTAAACAAACGGAGAAAGGTAAGCAAGTAGACGAATTTGTGTGTTAAAATTCTATGTTATATTAAATGAATTTGAGTTATATCAAAGTTCTCGGGTCTTTCAACTTCTTAATAGCTAAAATGTATATTTCTAACTACCATGACTGTTTTGGTGAAGAAACACATCGTGAGTAAATCTGCGTACATCAACGGAAAAATCAACGAGATATTTCCGTAGCAATAGAAAGAAAGAAAAAAATAAAGAAAATACGTTTATAATAGGGCACCGTATATAAAAGGGCATCTGCTTATTCCCTTAAATCCATAAAAGGAGGTTTTTTACGAACAATAGTCTAACTTCATAGAGCATCTCGTGGAAATTCAATTAAAGGAAAGTTCTAGGAACAAATTGTAAGCGCTCACCGCGTAATGCGTATTGGTAGCAATTGTACTTTGTCTCGTCTTCCAAGAAAGGGAAACCATTAGATACTAGCTGTAGTTTCATGAGTAAAATTAAAAAAAGGAAAAAGATTGAAGCTAAATAGCGATCTCTGACGAGTAATGACGCGCCTTTTATCATCGGATTCTACAGAGCGCAGGATTTTTATAGGTGCGTCTGGCAAAATTGTTTCTCATAGTATTTTTTGTGTGTTGTTTTTTTCTACGTTATTCTGCGCAAGAGATGTTTGCATGGTTATATGTAGATAATAGCACATCCAAACTGTGCGAGTTACAGGATAGGAGGAGATAGGGATATGAAAAGAAAAGAGAAGAAAAGGTAATTTTGCCAATAAAATTAAGAGGGACAAAAGTGTCAGGATTCGTTTTACAAGAATTCCACTCGGTTACTGTTCCTGATCGCATATAAATTTTGAGGTAGCCCAAAACCGTTCGAAATGTTACTGTATCGATATCACTAAAGACCAACGCCAATCAGAAACAAAAACAACTGATGAACTCATTACCTCGGTGTTCGATGTTCACGAACATTTTAAACACGCGGATCGCCCTGTGACACAGATTGATTTTCCTAATGATCGTTCGGTATTGTGTTGAGGCCTTTTGTTGACTGCGTATAATTGACAGGTGGGAAGGCACGGGTCGGCTTTACAATTTTAATCGAATCATTATCCCGGCTTTTACTTGGACAGCTTGCTTGGTAACGTCTTGTGTAGATGGTTCAAAAGATCTTTTAGCAGATTTTGGGTATTTCAAATTGAGATCGCTTGTGCAGCCCACAAGCATTTAGAATGGGATTCCGGTGTATATTTCTCTCTCGCTTGCTTTTACAGGTATTTTGCCAAATAAACGATCGCACCCGAACCTGAATACTGTTCTGAGAACTCGCGGACTACATATTGCAGTGGGCAGATCAATGTATGTATGTTAAGTTTAGTCGTTATAAATCGCTTGACTCATAAAGCCTTCTTCCTCCGGACCTGACCCCACCTATGTCCATATGGCGACCTTGCCAGGGAGACGTGACGCTCCGGGTCTGTACCGCGGTAATATTATGATTGTGAGGGTTTCGTGTTTGCCGAAGCTTTATCGGGCAACACATTCATCACATCAGTGTCAAAAAACCGCGGTTTTCTGCTGACCTGTTGATAACCATATTATTATAGTACAATTAGGTTTACTTATTTTTTGCAAACAATTTTGTTATAATTATAAAAAGGAATCAGACGGCATTAAGAAATAAGCAACACAAGTGGTATAAAGGTCGCGGGAGTCCGCTGGATGAGGGTGGCGCAGGACCGGTCATTTTGGCACTCTTTGGGGGAGGCCTATGTCTAGCAGTGGATATGATGATGTTCAAGTAAAACAAATACTCGTACTTTCGATTTTCTTAAAATCTTCTAGGAATCTGTGTGTGTCTAGGAACTTCAAACAGCTATCCATTTCGAATAAGTCCGGCGTTCGCGCGAAGAATCTGAAAATACACGAACAAAGTCTTAGGGGAGCTGGCAGTTTCATATATTTTCATTACTTTCAACCTTTTCCCGCCTTATAACCTAGAATGTCGCACATTCCAGCCTTGGATGTATATCTGACTTGATGTACGAGTATTGTTATGATATTAAGTCCGTTTCTCGACGCTCGTTTACCACGCCCCCGTGTTAAAGTCACAGTTATGTCTTCCATGCGCGAGAAAAAGACTTGCACTCTTCAGGGATAGCTTTCAGCACAAATGTCGATAAATATCAAATTTTAAAAGATTCTTTTTCATGTTCCTTACGCATAGTTTTGGCTTAATTGGTTGGGGATAACTGGTTTTGATATCTTTAGACGATTTATTTACTTTGCTTCTATAACTCAATAAATGAGTTACAGTACCGTTATTTCATAACTATGTTGGTTGATAATATATATATAGGTTGAGTTGGCTGAGGTAAAACGTTTAGAACTAATGCGCGCAATAAGTTATAATATTATTACCAATACGTCGCTAACTTAACGTATGATGTTCCACCATCGCAAATTTCGTATACTTATTTTAAAGTGGAATAATCTACTACTCTGTTATTATTTAAAACAAAAAGACGAAAACAGGGGTCTACCCCTATAAATCTATCAAGTTCAGCCAGGTTGGTAAATTTGTTTAAATAATACCAATACGTCGATTCAGATATACTCCCTGCAAAGAATGCTCGCGTCAGATTGCAGCCGCTGGGGTCAACGACATGTACCTATCTCGATTGAATGAATTTGAGACAATGTTTGTCGTGAGATTAAATTCTGGCTTGTTGATATTATATTTGAAACATACCATTGTATGTGTGCTCAGCACTCTCTCAGCGCGTAGCTAAGAATGGGAGAGCGTGACGCATTAATAATCAGGTTTAATTTGAAAGGATGGAAAAAACACGAATGCGACACTGCGAACACGCCCGACCAGATGGCGAATAAAGTGGTAAAACATCTAGGTAGACGCCGTCTAACATCCTGGACGTCTGTCCAGTCATAACATAAATCACGACCTGGGGATGTCAAACACGGATCCAATGACGACCCATCAACGATCACTATCGAGACTTAGGATTAGGAGAGCGGACCCAAATAGATATGGATAAAGCCTATAAGATTAAATAGGTATTAAGAATTTAAAAAAATACTTAAACAACCTGAATATGACGTGGATATGCATTAATATACGCAATACAATCAAAATTGAACTATTCACCTGCTACTTATGATACACCTGCACGAGTATCGTGATATCTAATTTATCACTTATCGCTGTGGATAAGCCATCCGTTACTTTCTAATATGAATGTGAGTGTGTGAGTAACGGAGGTCTGATCTCAGTGTTTCACCTAATGGTCACAACGGAAGACCAGCGAGCGCTGGCGCTGTCAGCATAACGCTGAGTTGTGCTATGTGACTACAGTTTGTTATGTATTTTTGTCACGAATATTTTTTTTTTTCTTTCTTTCTTATTATAGACCGTTGATATACTTGTTAATAAAAAATAGCAATTTCCTTGTGTCCAAAAGAATAGTTCCTATCCATATTTTAATCTCCATAAGTTCTTTCATGTCTTGAAAAGGCAAATGGGATTGACCCCAATAAGTTAGTAAAGCACATAGTATCTCCACTTTTCAAATAACTGAGCGTCGTACATAGCTACACTGTCAATGAAAAAGAACTTAACAAAGCAATAGAAAGTAAGAGTAGCTTTTCATTAAAATGAAATGCATAAACTTTGAACTTTGTCATGGATGCGTTACCTCGTTATTTTCAAGTTCTACCTTCGTTTTTTGCACTGAGCTCTTTTGAATTACGATTTAGTTCATATTTGTTTGACATGCTGGTAACGGTATGTCGCATTAACAAGGAAACTTAGATGCTGTACGAAGCTGCTTCAATGCTTTGATATTGGAATCATTCCAATATCAAAGCATTCCAATGGAATGGCAAACTTCCGTCCGGAGCTCACTAAATCCTATGAGTATGCTTTCGTATGCTGCCCTAAATGACATAATCCGCCGGTCTCTTACGTCGGTTGGTGTGCCGGCTCTTCTAGAGCCGACCGGCATCTCTAGAAACGATGGCAAGAGACCGGACGGTGTGTCTGATTCCGTGGAGTATGGGACGGGTGCTGGTGTGGGATGCAACCTGCGTAGACACACTAGCTCCGTCGCATCTCCACCGAACCTCCGTGAGGGCAGCGGCAGCGGCAGAGGCGGCTGAGAAAGCCAAGGTGGGCAAGTACAGTGGTCTCGGCGCCGAGTATAATTTTGTTCCATTCGGCGTCGAAACCCTAGGTCCGTGGGGCCCTGGCGCTCTGAGCCTCTATAAGGATATGTCGAAGAGGCTCAGAGACGCCACGGGAGAACAAAGAGCTGGCAGTTTCCTCGCTCAACGCATCGGAGGAAATGCTGCCAGCGTCTTCGGTACCATGCCGCAGGGGCCATTTTTAAATATATTTTAGTTTTATTTAGATGTATTTTAGTTTTAGTTTAGTTTAATTATAGTGCTGTATTTATTAAACGAAATAAAATTTCATAAACATTATTAATATTATAATTTCGTATGATAATTTGAGAGTTGGAATTTCAGACTTACTGCCCTGTTAGTTCGGTCACGTTTTAAAATTGAAAGTTATATTAAATAAACGGAATTTAGGCAGTTTTGTTATTACGTTAATAGTTTTTAAGTCGGTTTTACCACTTTCAGCGATCTTACGAAATCAACTTTGAACGTCTTTTTTTTTTGTTAAAGCCTTAAGTAACCCAATTTAGAGTCCCGCCTTCTGGCATCAATTAATCTTGGTGGTATAATATATTAAACATACTTGTAAAGTTTCAAATAGATACGACTAAACTTTGGTCGAAAATATACTTGCGAGATTCGATTACATTGTAAGTATTGTAACCAATATTATTGAAGAAATGTGATAATTTAATATTGTACGCCCGAAATTGGCAAACTGTTGGACTTTTTATTTAAGGTGTGATCTATTCTTACACAGTTTTGGACAATAAATGAATCTTACCTTATCTTATCTTATTGTAACGCTTGCTATGAAAACCAATGCCTCTTGTCCACGTCGTCTTTGCTTTATTCCGTCTCTATCCCAATAGAGCTGGGGGTCCGCTTGCTATCTTGGTCCAAAAATTGGCGTAGTACGCAATAGTATTTTCCGGAACCAACTGCCACCTGACATTTCAACACAACGGGGAAGTCGGAAAACACGATGTCCCTTTTGTTCAATAAACTGGAAGACATTCTGTACCAATTAACTTGAAATGTCTCAGACATGATTTTAGCACATGTTACGAGACACCTAAAACTTCGTCGTTTGTAACATTGTATTATACAAGTATAACAAGTTTAAAAAGCTATATCCCGACTACGGAAAAGTAACTTGTATAATATTTTTATATATTTGAACTGAACCTTTTTCTCCACTTTCATTTGACCACACGCTATGATAGCAAAATATTTTTTTTTCAAATCAGTCACTTATATTTGTATGCAGCCATCATATTTTTATTTTTCATACAAAAAGTAGCATATGTAACCCGCAGCATGATTTTGAATCGATTGATACCCCATTTATCAAAATCGGTTTAGTATTTCAAACGCTACAGTGGAAAACACACAAATACAAACATAGACTGCTAAAAACATATCCCTTCCTTTCTACTCTGCCGTAGTCGGGCTATAATACGCAATAAAGCGCGTAAGAAAATATCCTTAACACAAACAGCGTTTCCCGTCAAATGAACCGAAGTGAAAACAAACTCTTTTCAGTAAACCTTTGTTTACAATATCTCAGCAATAGCAAGAATTAATTAAATTTACTCGTTTAATAATCAAATAAAGTTGTTCGAAGTTGTCCGCAACTTGTTCGTTTAGACTACAAAGTTAACAAACAAATTCAGAAGGTTCGTTCCTTGCGAATTTGAGAAACCACTAAGCCTATGAAGAACACAATAATAATAATATAGAGGTAAGCTTAAAAGTTTGATACGCATACCAAACACTGAATCAAAAGGAGGAGGTTCTCAATTTGGTTGTATATTTTTTTTATTTTTGTATGTGTGTTACCTCAGAACTCCGTCATTTATGAACCGATTCGTACCATTCTTTTTTTAATTGAAAGTATATGCCCCATAGGTTGGTCCCATTGTTTTCAAAACTCCAGTTGAATGATGGGAACCATGAGGAATTGAGGGAACTCCTCAAATATATAAGGCACGCGTGTAGTAATTTTATTTCGGTGTTTTCTATTATAACTCGTGTATTTACATCCGGAAATCATATTAAATTTGGTGATGTGGAAGTGATGATGAAGACCACAGATGGCTTGTGGAACTTGTCAATGATGTACTTCAAACTATAAAAGTACGTCACCGATTCTGATATCATTCAGTTGAAATAGCAAATTGATTCTGAGTTCCTTGAGGAATTGACGAAAGTCCTCAAATATTATCGACCCATATACAGTGATTTGGTTTTTTTCACTAATATTCAACGTATTTGCTCTCGGAAATCAGTTCATGTGGTAAATTGGAAATTAAATGTGGAAATGTTCATGTGGCTTGGCGGAGTACTGAATTGAAGTCGGTTAAAACTTTGTTTTTAAAGTAAATTATTCCACAAGTTTTTTGTTTACATTTTGATTAAAACTGGCACCTATAGTAGCAAACTCAAAAGAATACAATGTGACACAGGACGTCTATTGCGGCTGTTGCGCTCTCTGTCACACTTTCCTGCCTTATACGTTCCACAGACGACAAATTACGTGGTCCCACATTTTACAGCGACTATAGTTCATTCATATTCATATATTTTATTCATTTAACACTATATATTGTGTCTAAAACTAGGTACATGTAAATCCTAAAAATAGAAACAAAAAAAACTAAGTTTATTACAACAAATTATAAATATTAATCTGCAAGCACTGATTCATTATTTTCATTGGGTAATCATTATACACCGTGCCCGTGAATAACCCGAAAGATTTAAGCTAACGATACTAAAGCCTAATTAGAGTAATAAATGTAATATGAGTTTAGGTGAATTCAGCAAAAAGACATTTTTTTTTGTTTTGTTTTTTCGATGTTTTGAATGTATTTGCACATGAAAAGTAAATGTTATTGGTAAACACGTCATTAAAAATGGATTTTAACTTTTTTTTCGTAAAACCTAGTTTTTAAAAAGTGTTACTTGTCACTTTTTGACATCTATCAATAAGGATATTTAGACTACATCCCATAGTGGCAACATCGCCATCAAAAATGCGTCTTGCACTATGTAATAGTAAAAACTTGTTTTTTTTTAATTGGTATTAACTCTGAAACTAGGCGAATTACAAAAAAGTTTATACGACATTTTTAACCTCAAATATGGTCAGGATAACCCTTTAATTGGCAAATAAAAAAAAATCGTGAGTTCAAGCCTCGTTTGCGCCTTGAAGAGCAAAAAAAATGTGCATTAAAAAAATACAAAAAGCACATCAAAAAATGTGTATACTGTGTCATACATCATCAAATAAAGGGTTTAATTCTCTCGCAATACTCACGGGCACGGTGTATATTCGCGTGGATCTTCTGTTTTTTTTTCATCACACTCTGATCTGGAAGTGAAGTTGTCAATTTCGTCAATTCTTGATTGGTGCGCTTGTATGAAACAAAGATTTTTCTGTTTTTTGTAGTTATTTATTTCCTCGCAAATGTTATGAAAAACATTGTGTAGGGCGTAAGAATATTGCAAACTCGAGTCATCAAAAGCTTAGCTTCTGATAGACTCTTGTTCGCAATATTCCACTTACGCCCCTCGTTAAACAATGTACTATTGTATTTTGTTCGCAGTAAATTGTGACCTTGAAGTTTCCAAAAAAACTATGAGTTTATCAATTGTTAATATTGTCATTACGAGTATATCTGCTTAAAATAATTTGTATCAAGGCCTCAGTGATGTGTTAAGAATAAAAAAAAACCGGCCAAGTGCGAGTCAAACTCGCACACGAAGGGTTCCGTACCATTATTTATAAAAACTATTTTATTCTGTGTTTTAAGTATTTGTTGTTATAACGCCAACAGAAATACATTATTTGTGAAAATTTCAGCTAGAACTATCACGGTATCAGTGAGATACAGCCTGGTGACAGACAGACGGACGGACGGACAGCGGAGTCTTAGTAATAGGGTCCCGTTTTACTCTTTGAGTACGGAACCCTAAAAATGAGAAAACATTTATAGCTTCTTCGGTTCCGATAGTATTCTTACGTAAATTTTATATCAGACTTGCTGCTTTTGCCTTTTCACTGTATTCTTATCTAGCAATAACATTTTTTTGTTTCTTTAGTGTAATATGTACGGTTTTGCCACCAGGACTTGGAGATTTACGACGCCGTGGTCGACGTGCGGTGCTACGAGCTGACCGCGTTGTTCCTTTGCTCCCTGTTTGTACCCAAGTGCGGACCCCTGGGGCACATGGTCCGGCCTTGCAGGAGTCTTTGTCAAGGTCAGTAATTAATCATCAGGGGCCCATTTCACGAAAGTATAAGTTACAACATTACATGACTTAACTGGCAACTAAGACGCAAGATCTATAAGCTCTAAGTTGCCGGTCAAGACTTGTATTAAAATTGTAATTTTTAGCTTCGTGAAATGCGCCTTAGTCCGTGCGCTCTTGGCAGAGTGATGAGTGTGGCAATTGTGTCCATTTTAAAGTTGTGGTCCTCGTCAAAAACAAAAATGATTCTTTGCCGCTGAGTTTAGTTGTGACTCGGAGTTAAGACACGAATTATTGAACATAGATTGATCCTAACGATCTCGCCTTTTGATCTCCTTGGTCAGTTACTAATTTAATTTAATTTCACCAGAAACCATGCGTCGCTGTGGTTTTTTCCTCGAAGTGTTCGGACTATCGATGCCTGACTACCTTCAGTGCGAGATATTCCCCGAGTCCACCGATACCGATGTCTGCCTCGGCAACCGTGAAGTCAAGGAGGCGAGGTTCCGCGCTGCTAAACCTGGTAAGTAAAGCATGGCATGTATTTAGCGTCATATATCGTGCTAAAATGGATTTTCTTTTGTTTAATGTGTTTAGGTTCTGGGTATAATCCGTTAAAGAAAATGTTGGAACACGTTGCATTTGATGGCAGTCTGATATTAACATCCAGGTAGGACTGTTAACTTTAATTATGTGAATACATACAAAATCTTTACTAAGATTGAATAATCAATAAATAGTAGGTACTTAGTTGTATGTTAAGTTGCGTTGCCTTCATTTTAGGAGGATGTTTCTGTTGAAATACGTTCATCACTGAACATTTAATCGTGTTGAAGATCATCATCCTCCTAGCGTTATTCCCGGTTATGCCCCTAAAGGAGCCTGGGGTCTGCTTTGACACCTAATCCCAAGATTTGGCATAGGCACTCGTTTTTACGAAAGCGACTGCCCAGAGGGAAAACTAGACCTTATTGGGATTAGACCGGTTTCCTCACGATGTTTTCCTTCACCGAAAAGCTAACGGTAAATATTCCGTACATAAGTTCCGAAAAACTCATTGGTACGAGCCGGGATTCGAACCCACGACCGCCGCTTGACAGCCGCATGCCAGAACCGCTAGGCTACCGTAGCTTTAATCGTGTTGAAAATATTTTCTCTAAAACATCCAACGGGTACAGCTTATTTTGACATGGCAGCTTTAAACGAATGAACTGATTCTGATTTATTTTTGTTGAGTTGTAGGTATATGATAAGCTGTTATTCCAGACCTTGATGCGAGAAGGTAAAGACCCGGCCACCGGTGGTCGTCGTCGTTTTGTCGGAGTGGTGCTAACATGCGCGAAGTGTCGCCGCACATTTACCGTCAGCCCAAAATTGGCCATGGCAGTCACCTGCGAGCTCCCGACAGACGCTCACCTTACCCAATCATTCTCTCCAAGCACCGTGGTCGAAATCGGCCACGATGACTATCTTAAGTATCATGATGATTGTGATTTCAAATTATATCTTGTCCACAGTGTGTCCCACGGGATTCCAATGCGACGTGAAGCGCTGCATCCCGCACGACTGGCGCTGCGACGGACACGTGGACTGCGCAGATCGCTCCGACGAGCTCAACTGCCGGGTGTGCAAGCGCAGCGGGGATGTGCACTGCGGCAACCAGCGGTGCATCTCGCAGGGGCACATGTGCGATGGACGCGTGGACTGTCCGTGGGGACAGGATGAGAGGAACTGCTGTGAGTCACGATTGATCATTTGTTGACATTATATAATTGCAATGTACAATGTTACATGTTTCGGTTTCCTTTAACCTACATTTGTGCTGAATTAAATTACTTCGACAAGAGCACTCCTTAATCTAAACATAAAAGCATTTTAGAGGAGCAGCAGAGAGTCATCAATTATTTTTGAGCGAAGAATAAAACTGTAAATGTAAGTAATGAGATGTAAGGAATATGCAAATGAAGCCAGGTTTCTTATCTGAAGTAAAATCTTATATTTTTCATTATTTAAAGGTAAATTAGTCAGAAAGCAAATTACCAAGATTCTATCAGAGAGGTCCCAGTTCATCAATTCATCATATTGCACGAAAAAGATAATATAATCATTCTTAATTATATCTGTCATTGAATAGACCTTCCCAAATGGGTCTTTTGATGGACGTTTTGAGGATTCCCTTCATAATTGCGTATTGACAAATCGACATGCCCGTATCATTGGTTCACAAAACAATTTCGTTTGATTTTTTAAAATGACGAATGCCTGAATTGATTTGTGATTATGTGCAATGCGGGCTTTTGTGTAAATTAGCGATTCATTTTCGGCAAAAAATGTAACGACAACCTCAGGGTTTTAAATTATTTGTGTTTAAATATACAGATGTCTTAAAATTGCATTCTGTGCAAGCTTGTGGAGCTGTAATATATTTATTTATTGAGTTGATACCTGTAGTTTTTGACGAGTGTTTTGCCACACAATTATCAATATCAGGTATTTTTACTACTATGTAATGTTTTTTATTTTCATTTCAGAGCAGAGATGATAACGTCTATGGTATGACAAGAATAATGTAAGGAATATTCTCTTTGTTAAAGTGAGACTGAGTGAAGCGAACGGCGACGTGGGCCGAGGGGAACTACAAGTATTTCGTGCTGCCAACCAGTCCTGGTTCCCCGCGTGCATCAGCGCCTTAGACGACAGCACAGCGACCAAAATCTGCTCCATTATGGGATACTCGTGAGTTCCTACTCTCATTAATTTTCTCAGAGTAGGTATAATTGGCCGTCGCTTTTCATCGCAATCATATTTCGAACTGTTACGCGCGGTCACTTCCACGTGAACAAATCACGCTGAGCTAAAGTAATAGAACAGAACGAGTGCGTAACTTATTAAATACATACATTATCTAGTGGCCATGTGAGCTGTACAACTCGCAAGTGCGTCTTTTGTTTTTGCAAAAAAAAATTATTTTCTTTAAATTTCCATAAACTTAACTGTAGTTTTTTTATTTATATATTTAACAAACATGCTCGCAAAAATTGGCTGAGAATGCGACCAATAGTAGAGGACAGCCAGCCTGTGGGATATTCGAAGATACAAAAGAATTTAGGCCCAAGTTGAAACGGAGAACTCCATTTCGCTCACTCGTTCAAAAATTGGGATGTGAATGAGATGAACTGAATTGAGACACTGTATTGCTGTTGCTCGGTTAGACAGTGCGCGCGGAAGCGCGAGTTAAGAAGTTGAAAACTCGTGAAAATGAGTGAAGTCATTTACGCGAATGTACTTATTTGATTAGGATTACGCTACCGCAAAGTTGTCTAGACGAGCGAGCTCTTTAGCAAAAATACAAACTTTAATTTGTAGCTTTGTGAAATGACACAAAGCTACAAATTTTACATGTCTCAATTTGCAACACTAGGGCATTTGCACATTATCTTAATTTCTAAGTTTAGTTTAGGAGTATTATTATTATTATAGCCATGTATTCCCACAAAAACATTCGAACTAAAACTTTTGAACAAGAATTAAGTACATTTCATTTTGAAACTAACCAGTACTTTGAACACCAATAATTATCAAAGTATTTTCAGTTTAGGAGTACATAACAGTATAATATAAATATATTATGTTGTATTGTAATTGTATTGTCACCCATCAGGAACATGAACAGCAGCATAATGGTGGGTGGCGCCGGGTCTCGCGCCGGGAGCGCGCACGGCGCTGCCAAAGCCTACACCACGTTCCTACGCAGCGAGGGCGGACTACTGCGAGAACTACGCGAGTGTCATCAGAACACGCCACACGTGCGGCTCATCTGCGACCAATACGGTCAGTCCCTTTACAAATAGTAACTCACTTAACGCAGGAGTACAAAATTCCTGCGTAGGCAGGGGCGGTTCACTCTGTGATTTCGTCGCGCCGCTACAAGTACATGCCGGCCGGCCGCCAGCTGGTCCATTAGAAGTTGCCGCGCGCTGGTACGGGACGCACGCACGGGTCGCAGCGCGTCGCATGCGATACAAAGTGATGGCCACATTTAGGCACGTTTGGCGTACCTAAACAGGGAATTTGTTAACAGAGAACCTTCTGTACGTAGTACTATTACTTATTCTGTGGCGTAGCATAGGTGGGCTGTCGTGAGAGTGCAACCAGAAAGATGCCGCAGGCACGACTCATCTGCGTCTGCGACCAATATGGTCGGAGGTTACACATTGCAATACTTACACACACGTTACACATAGTGACATCCTGCGCAGTGAGAGCGGACTGCTGCGAGACCGCGACTAGAACATGACGCACTTGCGACTCGTGTTACGACAAATCCGTAAAGTCACTATTCAAAAAGCAGCCATTCACCTAATGGTCAGTTCCTTTCAGTGGCGGCGCGTGAAAACATTCGATGGGCAACCCGGAACAAAAATAAAGGAGTTCAAGCTATGGGCTTGCCTAAAATTTAATTTTAGGCAAGCCAGTGGAAATGGGCTTTTATGAGCGCTCCACCACTGGTACCTTTACTATAATCTTGTTGCAACGAACGATTCATTCGAACTGTGGCGTCGACTGACTGATGCCCAGACTAGATGCCTACTTTTCAGAGCGAGCCTAAACTGATTATTTTTACAACTCAATAAAGTTAGTCACAGTTAAATACATACAAATACAAGAACACCTAATAAACCGCGCAAATTGGGCATACAAACGAAACTCGCAACTGGTTGGTAAGTTGTAGTTTAACTCGCAAATAACCAAACTGAAACTACGCAATATCCACAAAGCCATGTTACCGAGCATCTATCGGATTTCGAAATTCCGTGATCAAATAAAGGGGGCATCAGTTTCATCGCCGTGATGGTTCGGGGCGAGCGCGATCGCGCATGAAATTAAGCCCCTACGCTACAGCGCGATTTCCGCGCATTGTGGCCAACCAAAACGAAATGCTTAAAATGTTTAGGTCTAAGCACGTTTCTAATAGTTATGTATTGTAATAGTTATTGTTTCGATGCTCACCGAATTTAAATTTAAATTTAAATTAAAGTTGCTTTTATATTAGACCTTTATAGGTACCTAATTCTGACTATTCTGAGGTCATTTAGATTTTTTTTGCGCAGTCAAACAAGTCATAAGTATCTGGCATAAAGTCAATACCTACATTTATTATTTTACTAACAAATATTCGCTATCAATTTCCACTACTCTCACCCATTTCTAAATCTTATTCCGTATAAATTCAACGGCATTTTTAAAATGCCACGCTCGCTCGCTTTGGCAGTTCCCCTATTCAACGTTTTCTGGAACACCGAAATGCATTGCTGATTCACTGTTGTCAGCGCGCCGGCCTCTGAATGTCTTTAGTGGCGCGCCTGCCTAGTGGCAGCTGTCTGCCGGTGTATGAATCTGGCAGACTGGCAATTTCGATACGATATTTAGCCGACTACGGCGAAGCGAAAATGTGATGAGTGATGCTAGCTGTCGGCAATAAAATGTATGTATCTACCTATTAATATTGTCTGTCCTGGCGGTAGGTTACTTTGGTGACAATTGTGAAAGTGCTTGGCTTGTAAAAATTAAATAATAAGTGCATTTTTGGAATAAACTTAAGCAGTTTGGCTTTTAAATATTTAAACGTCTCCTTTTTTACGCGATTATCACTATTTATCACCCACTTTCAGTGCTGGGCTTGATATGTGGCAGACTGTGATGAAAATACAGCAAAACAGCATTCGTACTTTTTTACAAAAACAATCTTTGCAAATCTTATTTGACCATAAACTATAAATTACTAAATTAAAATTAAGAACGAGGTTTTAATAACGCTTGCCATTGTCGTAAACCACCAGTTTAAACGAATCAAAATTATTCATCAAAGATAAAAGCATGGAATATGAAATTCAATTCCTTTGCTTGCAAACGGTTGTTATTTATTGGTAAACAAGTATAAGCTACGCACTTCGTAATTGATATGAAGCTGGGTTAAGCCTTTGCACGTGTAACAACGGCCTTATTCCCGTAGCGCTAAAATTGAACAGAAATAGTAATTTGATTTGATATGAGCCGAGTTACCCTGAGAACTTTACGGTTTCTCTCTATGAAAACACAACAATATATCGATATCAGCCATATTTTTACACCATAAAACGAATCAGGCGCATAATCCACTTATTTTTATTAATGAATAAACCTTTATTTATTTAACCTTTGGTTATATATTTCCAAAAACACCGTAATTTTCTCAGGGTAAGTATCTAAGCTTCCGTTTCCACGCGCAAGCCAACAAGTGTGCAAGAACTACTCAGGTTAGTAATCCAATTTAATGTCCAACTTTCATTCCAGTTTAGAGAGAATAGAATAGAAGCCTATCTAGGCTTCTATTCTGACCTATCTAGGTCGTGTAACATTCTATCGATAAGGCTTATTTCATAAACGAAAACCTCTAAAAACAACGATCAAAAACAATCAACTCGACCAAATTAAATTCGACCGTTTTTTGCTTTAAATCAACTACAAACGTTTTTATTCCATTATAAATCGAATAAAAACGAAATCACAGATCATAATTGTATTCTATCGAACGATCTCCATTACGGTGTACATAATTTAGTGTCAGATGAAATTCGACCTTGTTATAAGGGCCATAAAGGCATTGTTAGGTGATACTTGTCCTAAAGTGGAACGTTCCCGGCTCTTCTATCTTTCCAGTGAGTAGGCCGTTATTTTCTTAAGTTTTCGTTTTAGGTAAATCGAATTTTAACAGCTTAACTTATCGGAGGTTTCCGAAGATACGCACTTTGGGTGTTTAGTAGGTTTTGATAATTGAATTCCGATTAGGTGCTTGATTGACTGAGGCTCATTTGAGGCAGTGATTGTGGTAAAATACGAGTATAAGTACCAAAAGTACACCAAAGTATTTATTGCTATCACAATTTAACCTGAAGTCATTGAAGGAAGGGTCATCAAAAATCACGATTTGTATAAAAATCTACTCGTGATTATATCCACTGTGTGTGATTGAGGATTTTTATACGTAACCTATAAAAATTAATGTTAGGTAGTTATACATTTTCGTGCTCTGTTTTCATATTTCATAAGAAGAGAGCCCAAGCCTTTAATATAAAATAATCCAGCCATATTACTTTCTACGTGTCTTGAAGCCTTACAAGTCGAAATGATTCTACATGGAAGCATTGAAAAGCCTAAGAAATACTTAATCGTTATCGTTAAAAATAAACTCGACAAGAATATATTTTACGTAAATATATTGAAACAACTCGTATACTGAGAATATGGAGTATAAAAATGCCAAAAATTTGGCGGTATAACAACGCGTGGAACGTTTATACAATACAAATTAAAAAAGACGCGCGCGTTATTGCATGGGCGGTTAAGGGGAGTCAGGCTGCGCGAGTATACATATTATTACATTTAATTGGTATTAAATAAACAAGCAAACAAAACTCAATGAGATGTTTTATGTAACACCTTATTATGTATGCATGACATAACAATGAATAATTGAATATGAATATCCGGTTTTAATTCGAATTATCTAATATGGTATACAATACTCATCCGTATGATGTACCTTGTAACAATTTGGTCGATCGGTTGGTATAAGGTAATTAGGTACCAAAACATTCTATAGGTTTAGTTCGCTGTACTTCTATCTTGCTTGCTCTTACATGTTCTTATTAGAAACACTCGATACTGAAGAATGTTTTAAGAGCTCACGAACTGGACATTGATGATGATGATGTATTTCTGTTATCCCTCATAAAGGACATAGGGCTCGCAGAAGAGTTCTCCATTTTGCATGATCTTGCACGACTTCTTCTAGCTATTTCCAGCCGAGACTAGTTGAGCCAGTCTCTTTTTTCTCACCTGATCGAAGGACTGTAATTTATGAACCTGATATTTAAATCTATCTTACCTTTACGATCGGAACAATCAATCTATGTATATTGACATTTACAAGCATTGCACATGAACAATACTTTGAAGTTAAAAGTATAGGTACAAGAAAACAGAGTTGTTCAAGTCGCCCAAGTGTTTGATGTCCCTAAGCGTCTGAAACGTCACATACAACTAAGATGTACACGTGTAGGCGTACACGGGTTTCTCAGACCTTTGAATTTACCGAAATAAATCGTGTGTCGCTATATTAGAATTCCGTAGCCGAACGCGACAAACGTTTCGCTTTTCTCGCGGTTTTCTATGGCTTCCCTATCTAAATTTGTCATTTGTTTTATTCATTTGTTTTTTTTTTAAATTCTTCTGTGAATAGTAGCTTTAATATGTGTTTACGGCATTTAAATAATTTCTTAGGATTTAGTGCACATATCTATGACGTCGACCATACGTTCTGAGTGCCTGCTCAAGTTGGGCTATTAGCGGGGCAGGACGTGCTGCGTGCACGTTAAACGTCTGCAAAACGCTGTCCACCATGCCACTTCGAGTGGGCATTCAGGCCGTAAGTACGCGTAATAGTAGATTGTATGACAAGGGTCTAAAATAAGCCATATTACCACGAGATGGTTAAGTAATAGATTGTTCGAGTGTCAATATAGCTACTAGACCATAGTTGTATACTCTACTTTTTACTTCGACTGCGAGAAAATAGTAAAAGCAAAGGTTAAAATATCCATCGACAATCAATAATAAATTCCACGGCGAAAATATTGTTCAATTTGGCGGCATATTTTTTTTAATAAACTTCTTTGACCCAGATACAAAATATTGACACCACAAATAAACGCCATTGACCGTTTATAGCCGCGCCCAAACCGCCGAGCGCGGCGGACAGCAAAAAGGCATAAGATAACGCGAGATAGACAGCAGTTTATCCCGCTCAATCTCATAGCGTATGACATGTATGCTGTCAACCACGCTTGAACGTTTGGACGCGGCTATAGACGGTTTTTTCATTGTGAGTTAGGGAATAATAAACGCCGTTTGAAATTAATTCTGTTTCCTGATTGGTCGATAGCAAATACAAATGTTTTTTTTAAAGAGATGTGATTGGTGGATTAAATACGTTGAAGTGTTTTGATTGGTCAAATTAAAATGTTTTAAAAATAATAAATATGTAGGTATTTATACATATTTTTGCTAGGGACTAAATGTTCCACTTTAGCCCCGCTTGCTAAGCCTAATATAAAACACTTTTCGAGCATGAGAAGTGAAAAATACATTGAGAGTCTATGTTATGTAATTATGTACAGACTTTTGACCCTGCTACGAAAACAGGATGTCGTTTTATGAAGTTTGTTTTAACTTTTCGTCTGTGTTTGTTTAGGTATTTTTAGTAATCTTTTTGAATTTGCTTTATAAACGCTTTTATTTGCTGTATACTTTGCGATCCAGGCTTGAACCCACGGTTTTATTATCCCATCACATACTAAAGGTAATAACGAGTTAACAAGGATCACAACAGATCGTATTACTTCTAAAGACTTTTCTCTTGTATGGTACATGAAGATTCTGCAAATAAGACGATTACCATATTGACACTTTCACTGCCAGGAACCCGTCTAGCAGGCGCCTAGGCGGTAGTCGCTTTCCGCTTCATACCGGATACGACGGAATCTGCTACGAGCGTAGCGCGTAGCGGTTCTTGGCAGTGCATGTGTTAATAGGCTTGTTGCGTGGTGTTAAAATTGATAACGCCGTGTTGCTAAATGGATAGTAAACCATCAAATAATTGTTATAAAGTATAAATTACAAAATATAATTCAAATCATAAATTTTTATATAAACCTTGAATATTAGAAAAAAAAGTTTTTTTATTTATTGTCCAAGAGTAAATTTAAAGGTACCAATAGAATCCTTACGCTTTAATAGAAACAAATTTGTAATACAACTATGGACCTAAACGCAGTATTTCGCGACCGAAACAGCAATTTACTTCATTTTCCATGCAACGGTTAGTACAAATTGCACGGTGTGACGTCATACTTTAAAGCCAATCAGTATGAAGCGTTTCGGCTGCTGTCAGCGAGGTCCGTCTTTAACTCGATTTTTTGGGTATTAATGTCTTTTAAATGTAGTGGCTTCAATACAAACATTTGTTCCTCTACAAAAACTGGTTCGAATGGCATCTTAAACAAATTTAAGGTCACAAGCCCATTAGTCGTAAGGTGGCACCACGTTATTTTTCCCCTAATGGTAAACATAATATACCTTTTCTCAACAATAGCCCGCAAAGTGAACATAGCTCGCTACATATTGGAAGGTAAAGTGTACAGTTTAAGGCCCGATCAAAATTGAAACATTGCAAGCCGCCTGGAATGTTACATATAAATTCCTTTATTTGTCGAGTACCTTTTTAAAAAGTAAAAACTGGCATATAAAAGACGACACAGGTCGTATTCAGCCAAATCAAGTCGTATTTTCTGTTGCAAACGCGACATTTTTGTATGAGTCATAAAAATATTGCGTTTTTCGGTGGAAAAATACACTCGCTATTCTGTTTAAAAATATATATTGTGACGTTTAATTTTATGTTATTTGCAGTACTGATAGACTGATCAGGATACTTATCCTCGATTTGTATTTAATAATAACGCTCGATTTCAATTTAGTCTTTTTTATTCCCCCATTTTTGAAAAAAGCACTATATTAGCCTCAGCCGGAATGGCAATTGCAGGCTTCGTATTATAATTAAACGGACTGGCAAGCTCGTCCGTTTAAACAAATACTCAGCCTGCAATTGCCTCCTTCCCGGCCACGGAAATAATGTACTATTACCTTTGTAAAGGTTGCGGGAGTCCGCTGGATGCGGGTGGCGCAGGACCGGTCACTTTTGCACTCGATGGGGGAGGCTTATGTCCAGCAGAGGACGTATTTCGGCTGATATAATAAATAAATAAATAAATATTACGGGACAATCTTACACAAATCAACCTAGGCCCACGGTAAGCTCAATAAGGCTTTTGTTGTGGGTACTAGGCGACGATATATATAATAGATAAGTAATTATAGATACTTATATACATATACGAGTATAACATCCATAACTGAGGAACAAATATTCGTGATAAACACACAAATAAATGCCCTGACCGGGATTCGAACCCGGGACCTCCAGCTTCGTAGGCAGAGTCACTACCAACTGGGCTACGCAGGCCGTTAATGATGATGATCGCCCTCGTCATATCGTCTTTTAACAAAAGCCTTATTGAGCTGAATGTGGGACTAGATCGATATTTATGTGTAAGATTGTCTCTGAATATTTATTTTATTTGTTGCTATGTAGCCTTAACCAACTGAAACCACCCCCTTCGGCCGTTTTCGAAACCATAGGTTCGAAACCAGTTGAGAAAACTGAATTATTTTTCTTTTTTGGAAACCTGGTTTCGAATCAAGAAAAATAATTCTGTTTTCTAAACTGGTTTCCAATACAGAAAATACAGTCTTCTTTTGAAACTAAGTCATGGATAATAACAGATATGCATTAAAACTATTTAGTTAGTAAATTTCTCTAACCTTGGTCAACCAATATGGAAAACACAAATCCGTTAAAGAGAGCAATGGTGGAAGAAAATAAATGGCTCTTTAACGGTTGCGTTTTCCATATTGGTTGACCAAGGTTAGAGAAATTTCTTAGATACCAGATTTATAATTCCACGCACAATTGTTAGCTATCTGACGCCTAAGTGAAGTTCTTAAATATTTCTTGTGACTTTGAATGTCAAAGCTTTAACTAAATAGTTTTAATGCATATCTGTTATTATCCATGACTAAGTTTCAAAAGAAGACTGTATTTTCTGTATTGGAAACCAGTTTAGAAAACAGAATTATTTTTCTTGATTCGAAACCAGGTTTCCAAAAAAGAAAAATAATTCCGTTTTCTCAACTGGTTTCGAACCTATGGTTTCGAAAACGGCCGAAGGGAAACCACCCGCCGCACAGCTCTGAATCAAATATCACAGGTCCGCCGCGGAACGTTGCGGAACTATGCCGTTTACATAGTTGCCGCAGTAATCAATAGTTCCATTGCGAACTAACTTTCTATACAAATTGGTTGGACAACAATGAGAACAAAGTTATTAGTTCGTAAGGTGTTGAACTCGAACTGATAAGTCCATTTATTGGACGTATCAGTCTCATAGTCAGTTTTGACACCGCATTGTCTAATTGTGTTAACCCGCAATGATTAAATTGACTGGGTGAATGAATATAACTTATCTATACAATATAAGTTACTTATTATTATGTTTAATAAGCAACAAATAATGTTTAATCAATATTATATATATTTTCTTCGAATACGTGTTGTAATCTTGTAGTCTATAGTGAAAGTGTAATTACGTTAAGGCTCCACCTTTGAAATTTTCGTGAAAATGAGTTGTTTAGTAACCATTTGATACATTATAACGTAAAAAATTTCAGGTCGTAAAATATATATCATAATCTGCAAGATATAAGAAGTAATATAGTTTTTGTAGAAATCCATTTTAACAAAAGAAAGTAGAAAAAAATAATCTAAATTGAACCCTATTATTTCACTTGTAACCATTTTGCTGCTCCATTTTTTTATCAGAAAAAGATGAAATTTTATAATCTTCTTCATAAAGTAATGAACAATAACTTTATTTTCTTACTTACTTAAATTTCTTAAAAATTTACCTCGTTTTCTGAAATATTCCGAAAAAACATGATATCCGCGCTTTCGAACACGCACTTCCATCTCGCTCACGCGTATGCTCAGTGAGAGGGAGAGAATACCATGAGCCTACGGCGCCTTTAGAAGTGCTCCATTGCTCGTAATTTTATGTAGTGGGGTCTTAAAACTCCAAGTGCCAGGAACTCGCTGCGCGGGTGCTTTGTTCGTAGGTGATTTCATCTACATACGGTTTATCCCTTGTCATCGGCTACGAGCGTAGCGCTACGAAATGCCGGAAACCCGCCTAAGCGTAGCGTGTGATTCTTGAGAGTGAATGTGTTAACACTTTCACTGCCAGGAACTCGCCTAGCGGTTGCCTACGCCTTAATAGTTTTCCGATACATACGGGGAAAACCATGGGATCGGCTATACTTCGTTTTTTTTAGCATTAAAGAGATCTTTGCAGAACGAGATATAAGGTTTTTTATCGGGCACACTCTGCGCATCGAACGGTGAAACCGAGTTAATAAATATCACGTATTTATTATCATGTTTTAGTAATACATACATTACTCAGTGTTGTGAACAGATAAGAAACATAATATTAGTTAATTTATATTCTAAGATGAAAAGATAAGAATTTTAATAAATTGCGTTTGCAATTTTTCATGGAAAGGTTGTACATTAAAAAACCTAAAGAGGCAGAGTTCTCACACAATGATCTATTTTTGAACGTCACTGTCACTATCTGTATTTCACTCATGTGGGTTTTTCAATACAATACAATACAATTATTTATTGATAACATAAGTTACAGGTCACTTGGCATGTTCAAAACACTTTACTTTAAACTTATCAAATTCAGATTTGACTTAAATACATAAATAATTAAAAGTAAAAAAATAAGTAACAATAATTTAGGCAAATAAAATACAATCACAATTCAATTACAAATGTCAAATTTTAAAAACAAATTAATTTACTTAGAGCTACTAGGTATTATAATCATAAGAATTAAAATTAATAGGTACTTAATTGTTTGTTAAAAATTCATCGAGGCTATAATAGGCTTTTTCTGTGAGGAAGTCCTTTAGTTGGTTAACAAATGCACTCTCAGACATTTTAGCCTCTTTTACATTGCTTGGTAGGCGATTATAAATTTTGGGACCCATGAACCAGTAACACTGCTGAGATTTTTTAATTTTGTGTATGTTGACAAAAAGGTTGCCAGCATAACGTTGATTAGGGCCACGTGTTTTAAATTCATTTAAGGTTTTACGGACAATTTTTGATATTTCCAATATGTACAGCGATGGGACTGTTAATATTTTCATTTTCCTGAAAAGATCACGGGCTGGCGTGTCCCATGGCACCCTGGCCATTATTCTTATAGCCTTTTTTTGCAAAATGAAGATCCTTTGTCTATCTGCTGCCTGTCCCCACATATCAATACCATAAGTTACAAGAGACTGGAAGTAGGCAAAGTACGACATTCTTACTGAATTGTCGTCAAGCATTTTGGTCAGTCTGGAAATCGCATAGCAAACTTTTCCTAATTTTTTACAAAGGTTGTTGTCTATATGGTTTTCCCAGGTAAGTCGAGAATCTAGCGTGAAACCTAAATATTTTGCAACTTTTACAAAAGGAACCTGAGCGTTATTTAAATTTGGTATTGTTGGTAAGCTTCTCAGACCTATTTGCATAACATTTGTTTTCTCTAGATTAAGTAGCATACCATTGGCTGTGAACCAAGTGTTGAGGTCAAGAAGACGTTGATTTATTCTAGACTGCAGTTCCATATAGTTTCATTCGAGTTCATATTGTTGTCGGTTGAGTCGGTTGTGATTTCTATTGCTGTAAGCTTACTTAAAGATTGTTGTTATCGTTTTTGTTGAATTTTGTTATTAGTTGTTGATCTATTTAGATATTTTGTTTGTTGGTGCACATTTACAATGTATGAAGCCGAGGCTGGCCCGAGTGGGCTACAGAAGTCGAAGCCGGTTCCGGCTAATGTTTTTTCATCTCCAAAGAAGAGAAGGAAAGAAGGAAAGGAGTATCCCACTAAATCAGACCGTGTGAAAAAGACTGCCGAGACTGCTGGCATGTCGTTGGCTACGGTATACAACATTTTAAAAGAAAATATATGCGTTCAGCTATCGGTAAATATCAAATGATATGTACTCGTGTACATAAGTTCCGAGAAATTCAGTGGTATCGATCGAAATCGAAGAAGGAAGGAAACAGAAACAGTGGTCGTAACCACTGTTTCTGTGTTTACCCGTTTGACAGATAATTCTAATCTTAAAAAAAAACGAAGTATAGAAGCGCAGAGCGAAATCGTT
Organism: Epinotia brunnichana; assembly: GCA_963854355.1. NCBI lineage: Eukaryota > Metazoa > Arthropoda > Insecta > Lepidoptera > Tortricidae > Epinotia > Epinotia brunnichana. The sequence continues at coordinate 28,356,412 of OY977938.1, read as the reverse complement.
GGCAGTGAATGCTTTAAGATGGTTTCTTTACCCGATTCTGAGGCCCGGTTCCGGAAAGCAATTAGGATATATTGACATGTCATGTAAATCGTCTAGTTATAGTAGGTACTTGCGCATCTTCTTGCCCTAGCAAAAAGCAAAGTAGGGTTCAACCGGACTTACTTGCAACAACCTCTAGCAGCACAAAGGCATTTTTAAAGGCATCCTCCTCTTTAAGGTTTAGTACTTTTTAAGAGACGTGGACAATGACTCAAAGAGATAGAAAAAGGATTGAAGCGTTTGAAATGTGGCTCTGGAGGCGAATGGAGAAAATAAGCTGGACGGACATATGATGAAGTGTTGAGAATGGTGGGAGAAAAAATAAACTTGCTGAACACAATTGAAAATAGACGAGGCAAAATGATAGGTCATTTGATAAGACACGACGTTTTCTTTAGAAATATTATAGAAGGTAAGATCGAAGGATCAAGGGGTAGAGGTCGACCAAGGATAAGCTTTGTACAGCAACTAAAAGCAAAAGCAAATGTCTTGTCTTACCGGGACCTAAATAAATTAGCCGAGGACCGAGAGAACTGGCGCATACTCCACCGACAAGAGCCAAGCTCTTAAATGTTGATGATGATGATGACTTTTTAAAAAGGAACAACCTTTTTGTTGTGTCGCCTACGTCGACGTGTTATTAAATCACAAAGTGCAAATTGAAACCTGGATGAGGGATTTAATGGGCGTAGCTGTGTTTACAGTACCGCAGCCCGTTCGAACAGCCATTAGCTGGGCCGAGCGAATCGTTCACCCGCCGCCATTTACATTCACGGACCATGAATTCGCACAATCTTTTGCACACATTTTAATATACCTGTCTGATCAGACGAATCTCCGCTTTAACGTTACAATTTAAATTCGATCCTCTAGCATCCCAAAATCGAACGAAAGAAATCAAACGCAGCTTTGTTCCCTGTGTTTATAATGGTATAAGTATATTTTATTTATGCAATTATGATGGGTCTAGGACGCTTTGCTGGCTTAAGATCAAGGACCGGAAAACCCCTTTTCAGGCTTAAACCTATCAATTTGGTAGCCCAAACAATTTGATAACCTTATGATAAGGTAACCTATTGGTAGGCTAACCCTATCTCGATAGGGTTTTGTTACGGTTACCTTATGGTTACCACATCCGATATGCTTACCATAACAATAGGGTTACCCTATCAGTAAGGTTACCTTATCATAAGGATAGGGTTTTAAAAACAACTTTTAAAATTACCCTATCGAAAACCGCAATAAAGGTAACCGGTTCCGGTCCCTGCTTAAGATGGATATATAATTTACTTGTCACGTTTACTGCTCGACTGAACGGCTAATGTGTTTATATGACAACAAATCTTTGCTGTGCACATTTTTGGTCAGATATTCACTCTAAAGAAGACATGTCTCGAAATTTTTGATCGATGACATGATTTATTCTCGATGAAGATTTACTTTTAAAAATATAATTAACATTCGTAGTGCAATGCTACACCGTAGTGCATAGTATTGCGTTTCATGAATGAAGGCAGAAACGCACTGACAGCGGTGGCGGAGTGGTGCGGCGCGGTGCGGAGGCGGTACCGGTTGTAATGTTCGAGCTAAAAGGAAAGGATCTGCACAGAGCGGCGCGGCGCGGTGCGGTATTCGGTGCGGACCCTTTCGTATTGGGTCGAACATTACAACCGATACCGCCTCCGCACCGCGCCGCGGCGCTCCGCCACCGCTGTCAGTGCGTTTCAGCCTTGAATCATAAATAGCCGATAATCTCTCGTGGTAACCCAAAAACGACTAACACTTTCAATGCCAGGCAGGCTGCGCTCTTGAATACTTAGCAAAAAAACTACGGGATCGGCTAAGAGCTTAGCGCGTAAAAACTAAATGCTAATCTAACGCTTTAAGACTGAAAAAGTAGGTGCCACTATCTTCTACGCGTAGAGCGTAGCAAACAAGCTTCAAGTAAAAAAGAAGCGGGTTGTCTCGGAGATACAACCGTTAAATAATTAAGTTTAAGTGGATACTTCTTTGTTGGCCGCACCCGTTAAATATATATCTGAATTAATTCACTAAAATCTGTATAAGTACAGATAAATCTGTATATATGGCAACGTTGCCTGACGTAGCTCATTTGACTCGCGACACATTGAAAATGGCTGTCATTTCAGCATTATTATCATGTCCGCCACATAAACTTAATAACATTTTGGCAAATAAAGAAGGATTAAAACATGTAACAAACGATATTTGAAATCAGATTAGGCTTCTCTACAAAAAGTTATTCCGGAAGTCACGTGATACATTTTGAACTGTACCCCTATACAAGAATGCGAGCAAAGAAGTATCCACTTCAGAAATATATTCGGCTTCGCGTACCTACAATTGAAGCACGCGTTCTGAAAGTGTTAAATACACGATTCAAATTTGTTTACACAAAAGCGTTAAGAGAACGATTTTAAGTTTAACAAACATTAACCACACTAGATTAAACTTGTAAGTCCTTTGCAGCAAAAATTTCCTACATCCAACTAAGGAGATTATTATAAAGCGTCGTGCTCGGACGTTGACCTCTTTACACCCACCGGATCTCTCTTAATTTGAAAATGTAACGGCTAGACATGCGGATTCACGGTACGATAGGAGAGAGTCTATAGTATGAAATATATAATTGGAATTGATATAGTATGTATCACTTACGATCGCTTCTTCGAACGAACCAAAACCACAGAATTAATAATAATTTTACACTTCTTACGTATGAACAAAATATCCTCTCAGACGTCATAACATTTAAAGGCGTTCTTCGCGCTGCGGGCACGACAATACACGACGACTTTAGGCGTTCTTGGCATTCAAAGGGCAAAAAATATAAATTTTAAATATTTTTTTGTTAAGGAAAGTCTAACAGTCTCCTTAATTCTTCATTTTCAAAGTCAACTTAATGATAATTATATACAGGGTGGGCCCTGTAACTGGAGCAAAAAATTAAACGGTAGATTATTAAGCTTGTGAACAACTATTTCGAAGTGGTTTAATGCGAAAAAAAAAATATTTTTTTTGAAAAAAAAAATCTTTAAAATAAGTTTACTTGTATTTTTTTACTCTTCTGGAGTGCTATGAGTAACTTTTTATTTTAAAAACACAAAAAAAAAAGAAAAAAAAATGGAAAAATCACAAAACTATCTGTTGAACACAAAAATGCAAAAACTATTATGACTCATTACATGATGTTACCTCAAAATCTGCATTGACTGCCGTGATATGATCTCGTGGTGCCAAGATACATTACTTGGAGGTCATAACTTTAGATCAAAATTTCTCCGTAACCAAAAATTTTGAAAGTGTATGATACACAAGGGGTTACTGCAAATGCTCTAAGGAAGCCTCCTTTTGAATATTTGCTCGTGTTACAGGGCCCACCCTGTATATCTTTTTTAACTTGTACGATATTTATTTTTGTATACCTACTAGATGTTTGTTACAAAAGTTTATCGACCATATTTGTGAACAAGAGAACAGCATTTAAAAATAAATACATTAAGTACATAAAAAACACAATATAATATACAATTAAAACTAGATTTAAAAAAAATACATAAAAATAACCTACCAAAAACTATAAATTAGGTACTATCTAAATTTGAGCCCTTTGGTAGGGTACCCATCACGCAGGCAGCATTCCCGCGTTGGATTGCGATTGCAAGTCTTTGTGCAAGGAAGCTGCCTGCGCGAGGGTCGCCTGTTGCTTCCATCAAGCGTTTGCTGAGCGCCCCGTGAAGCCCACGCGCGCGCTTGCCCCGCGGGCCAAGTGTCTCGACACCAAATGCAACTTAATACGTATCTAAATTTAAAATCAATTGGAGTCTGGGAACTTGATTGACTTTGATTTGAGAGATTTTAACTAATCGTATACATAGAAACGAACTTCACAGTTAAATTAATCGCCTGTCACAATAGGCAATTTCATGACCATCGTCGTAGATAACACAGCACACATGTAGATTTTTGGCAAGGGGCTACCTAAGTTAGTAGAAAGTTAGTCGCCATATAAAAAACTTCGCTTACCTCAAAACCCCGGTAATCCATGTTTTTTTGCATTTCTATTGGTAGGTACTTGTGTTGAATGCGGTATTTGACAATAGTAAAAAAACGTTATTTTTACATTACAAATACTAAAAAATTACAAAATTACTCGGCAAATATCAAAGTACAACGTATTGTTGCTATTTTAATAAAGATTTTTAAGTTTACAAATTTCGCCCTAAACATCTGATCTCAAAATCTTGAATGAAACACTGGGAAGACAGTTACGTATAAGCTGTTCATATTTTCTGTTGATTGGTAAAACACATGCAATTTTACTCATAGTGTAAAGTCAAAATAAGTGCTTAACTCGCCCTTTACCATTCATAACCCTGAAAACGTGCCCATTGTCTAGAAGCACTAAATCAGGGTTCAACTCACATTTGCGTAATGAACGTGAACCACAAGGGTACGCGGGTTCAATCCTAATCTATTCAATATCGAACTTTGTAATAATAAGGATTATTATACTCCTGGGGTTAAAACGTTTGGTGGATGATAATTAAGTTTGTAAGAGGGATTCGGCAATGATCAGGGATGATCAGCGGTAAAATCTGTACAGGTAAATAATATTATCACATTTATGACTGAAAACTTAAGAAACATTCCACAATGCTTATAGCAAAGGGCAATTTTTCGTGTCAGTCATTACAAGGTTTCTAAACGATTCATGCCACCTGATAAACGCAACCTATCTTAAGATTTTTTTAACAACATGGATAGAAACTGATACATTTTGGCTAGTAAATAAATAAATAAATAAATTTTATTAATATTAGTACATGCTTATTGCTTTTGAATGGTCTTATGGATCTCGTTTTATTTTCATATTTTTTTGTCTTTAGATATAGCCGAGCGAAGCTTAAGTATTATTAAGGGTCCTTACGCCTACAGACTAGCGTATTTTGCAAAGTGCTTCCCTTTTCATTCAAGATTATAACGTAAGTTGTAGTATTTATTCAAAAAACTGATCACGTACTTAAAAAAACATTTCTTAAATTAGGGGCTGAAAAAGTTAAAATTTTCATTTTCTCTTTCTAAACTTGATTTTTACGTATTTTGAAAAAATATAAATTTACGGTGACGTAAGTCCTATAGTTGTGATTATTTGTATATGGGTTAACATAATGTTACAGTTTGCTATACTATAATTTTAAAGGCAAAATATATATTATGTACAGTTTGCGGTAAAAAAATAGAATGCAATGCTGTTTTCACCAAAAAAATTAAGAAACTCGGGAAGTTATTTTATCATTTTTTTAAATGAATCTTCTATTTTCAATCATGTCAGCCCCTCGTACAAGATATGGTGAATTGAATTGTAATCATTCATGTACTAAATGCTTCTTGTTTACTGCAAAATTGAGAACCAAAACGACACCACTCACGCAAAATTTGAAAACGAGTCCCACAAAAACTCACTTATTTTAGGTTTAAATAAAGAAAATTTAATTTTGAACTTTGTCAGCCCCTAGTTTAAGAAATGATTATTTAAATACTCACTAGGCAGATACGTATTAAAACAAGAGTGATGTCATCATGTCTTTTACCTTGCCTAACATATGCCTGTCAAACATGGAAGTTCACTGCCAGCATAAAAAAACAAAATAACATCATGTCAAAGGGGAATAGAGCGCAGCATGCTCAATCTGAAAAAGATACAAAAAATAAGACATACAAAGATACGTAGCGTCACAAAAGCTACCGATGCTCTAAGTTTCGCCCGAAAACAAAAATGGAAATGGGCAGGACACGTAGCGCGTCTTCAAGACGAGCGATGGACCAAAAGAATAACATCGTGGAAGGGACCAAAAGGAAAACGTCGCAAGGGGAGACCCTTCACAAGATGGGAAGACGACATCGGTGGAACTGCTGGTTCCTCCTGGACACGAATAGCCCAGGATAGAGAGAGGTGGAACCTTTTGGAGGAGGCCTATACCCGCTTAGGGGTTCATTCAGAATTTAGTTCTTAGATTTTAATCATAAATATTAATGTTACTAAAAATGAAATAAAGGCTTTTTTATTTTATTTATTTATTTTATAGGCAGATACGTAGTTGAGCTACTTTAATCAGAAGTAGGTCGTAAATTACGGTCACACTTTGGGGCGAACTACTACCTTATACTTTATTATTAGGCTTGGGATTTTTCGATGCTTGCCGTGGTTCTAGAATCCACGGAGTCACCATTATGTACATTGTGCAATAAGGGCCGTAAGAAGGGGATTACTAACGAGAGTCTATTAGAAGCCTGACGCCAAAGGCGAAGGGATTTTAATGAGTCGAGTTTGTAATTCCCTTGCTGCCCGTGATACACACAATGTTTTTCATCACATTTGCGAGGAAATAAATAACTACAAAAGACAGAAAACTCTAAGTTTCATACAACCACACCACTCAAAAATGACGAAATTGACAACTTTACTTACAGAATTGAGGAGCGCGAGGGGGCGTGGCGCCGCATGGCCTGCTAGATTTTTTTCAACCAATCACAGAGAAGAATTCTTGTGACGCACGGCTAACTAGATTTGCCAACCAATCTGTTTGATTTGTTTTTAACCAATATGATAACACACAAGCTCAACCTCCCTAGGGAGTTCATAAATCCATAATTCCCGCGGGAGGTAAGTCGGGTATAGCTGCTCTATAAACTTGCTTATAATACACCCTTTACGAGCAAGTGTGATGAATTCATTATCGAACGAGCGAAGCGAAGTTCTATGCTTTAGCTTGGGCCAAAATTCTTTCGTGTCCGGATGACCCGCTCTCTCGCTGTCTGGCTAGGTTGCATTTCTCAACCGATTCGTGTGAAATTTTGTGAGCAGGTTTGTTATCTATAGGTATATAATTTCAAAAAATACGGGCTCGGGATTTTTACAGCACACAGAGCCCTTATTTATAATAGTATAGCTTAGAAGATATATCCAATAATCGTAGATTATGTAAATGCCTTGCAGAGATTTAGCCTTAATGCGGTTAAGCTTCCCATATTGCAAGTTGTATGCGTAAATTATTAACAATGTTGGCAGTTGGATATGTGCATGGGCAAGCAGTAAAGGCTAATACAACGTTTAACTTAGGCTTAGCAGCAAGTTGCACATCTACGAGCTGGCTTACACAGCTTGTATAGTAGTATTACTGTACCTAACTTAGTCAAATGGACTACTTTTAAAGCCTGGAGGTATATTGAAGAGAAACATACTAAATTGAAATCGATTAGAATTGGACGCAGGTTTTTGGTTATATTATGAGTGTGACATAGTAAACTTGGCGCGCGTATAAGCGAGCTTGTGCTTGAAACATAAACGCAATTATAATTCTAAAAGCAACATGAATTTTGTTTGACATTCGTTCGTCTTTTTGGTATGGTTTCTATTCAGTTTTCGGATTACCAGTTCCGGATAAAACACATGCAAACTTACAAAGCTACAACCTCACTGATATCTCCTCTTAAAAAAATGAGTATGTATTCCACTTATTGAAAAACTTCGAATAAAATACACATTTAATTAAACCAAAGCCGAGACGCGTGCGCGCTCTAATAAAAACGTCAGCAAAATTTCCGATAACATTCCCTAATATTTATTTAACTTCTTTCGGTATAACTGCAGGAAATGGAAAAAAGAATAAAAAAGGTTGCTTACGTAAACAACCTTCGCCGCAAAAATTTAATTTAAGCAAAGACACGCGTAAAACAACTTTTGATAGACGAGTAAATTAGCCAGGTATTACTTTTCTCATTACCTTAGATTTTTTTACTTCTACGCAGCCATAAAGACGATAAGATTTTCTCGTTAGCCAAAATGGGACTTAATATCTGGGGGTCAGGGTTGACGTTTCCTTGGTGGGGTGCTCCCAGTGGTCTCATTACGCGTAATGGCCGGCCATAAGTTTCGCCGATTTAATTCAATCGGCCATTGCTCATACAGGCCCGTCGTGCTTTTTACGAGCGCGAATAAAAGATGTCGCATAAATGTTACGCTTTGCCATAAAGTGTTGGGGATTTTGTTTCAATTTGTGCCGGTTCCACTGGGCGTGTTTTGAATAGGTACTTATTATTCTTATTTAATTCTTTGCCTAAAAAAAACTAGCATGTAGGTGAAGTCTCTGTTTGTAAGCGCCTTTCTCTACATGTGTTAATTTATTTTATAATCAAACCTTACGAAGCAGATTCAACAGGTTTGGGCAAGCAGGATGTCTATATTTATCTCGTCGCATATGACAATAATTTTTAATTTATATATTGGGTCAGAAAACAGGCTAATATTATTAACACTTTCACCGCCAGGAACCCGCCTAGTGAGTGCCTACGCCGTAGGCGCTTTTCGCTACTTATGGGGGACACGTGATCGTCTATGAGCGTACCGATTCTTGGCAGTGAATATGTTGACTGAAGAGGACCAACAAAGCGCCACTTGCACAAATATCTACAAATAGCTGAAAGGTGAAAAGTCTAAATACGTTTTTGTGCCAAAAATTCAAATGCAATCGTCGACCAACAGTTCAATCCTGAAACAATAGGGCTGAACGTTATCACACACGTATGACGCTTCGCTCGTGGTTCTAAAATAGAATCCTGAGCGTAGCGAGTGTTTCAACACACGAGAAACAAAATACATTTGCACCCGTGTGTAACACAAAACTTTTCACCTCACTGTAGCGAGGAAAGTACAACATGCAAAACAACTTTATTTAATTTTAATAATAAATTGGCACCCTTGTATAAAAAAATTATGACAAATATATATTTTTTTTTTTATTTTGGTCAAGTGCGAGTCGGATTTTAGTTTTCCCATACATTTTGAGACCCAGCGCTTGATGAAGGCAACAAGCAATTCTGAAAAGTTTTTTTTGTATGGGAGCCCTCTTAAATATTTATTTTATTCTGTTTTTTAGTATTTGTTGTTATAGCGGCAACAAAAATACATCATCTGTGAAAATTTCAACTGTCTAACTATCACGGTTCATGAGATACATGAGATACGCTCCAAGGTCAAATTACTTTGCCCACTAGTGGATAAAATGCGATTTTGCTCACTGGTTTTAAAGGATAAAAGACGGCTTTCCGAGGCAGTGAGGGCAAAAAATATTACCTACCTTAACGTAATCGCGGGAGTCCGCTGGATGCGGGTGGCGCAGGACCGGCCATTGTGGCACGCTTTGGGGAGGCCTATGTCCAGCAGTGGACGTCTTTCGGCTGATATGATGATGATGATACGTAATGTGGCCTGTGTGTAAGTTATTATCTAAGTAGCAAAGTAGCAATAACTCATCTCATCTGCTTTATAAAAGCTTATGAGTACTTAAATAACTGTCATGACTCGACTGTGTACATCTCCAAGAATCTGTTAGTCTTATATTATTTGTGGGTAGGTAGATACTGTGACTAATCATACTAATCACCTGGCTTTATATGAAAGCGACGTATGACGTGATTATCCTGAGAGACGTGTCGTCTAAACGTGTATAATCCCCCAAAGGCGGTTGGCAACCTTTAGGCATAGTTAAAAGATAAAAGTAAACTGCACGTTGTCTGGATTTGGACTTGACGCGTTGGCTGCCTACATTGCTTTAGTTTATTAGTGGTAAAATATGCTAGCAATTGGCAGAGATGTGTTTTTAAATAAATCTAACTTATATTACCTATACAGAGGAAAAATTTGTGAGATTGTAGCTTTTTAACTTTGTATGTTTTGGGTAATGTCCGAAACCACATATCTGATTTCAAAAATTATTTCACCTGCGTTTAGAATGGACTTTCTGAATGGTTATAGGCTATATTTTTCCCGCGGGTTTGACTGTGATCTTTGTAATACTATAAATAGGGACAGCTGGTATAAAATAAAAGCAAAAGAAGTGCACGATAAGAACTAAGTGTGCATTGCCAAGAGAACTGTGAAAATAATAAGTTCCAATGTTAATTAAGTACTTAAAAAATAAATTAAAGTACCAAAAAACATATGAAACATATTTGGCACATTGATATACTGCCAAGGAGAGTAAGAATGATTAATTACAATATTATGAACATAGAAACACTGCACAGGTACAAGTACATAGTTGCATGGTTCCAAAGAATTCTTTTAATTACGTTTATTCTATTACAAAACAATATATATAATATATTTAGCTTCTAAAATGTCAGTAATAATTAAAAAATATATACCTGCCTACATATTTTTGTAGTCAACTGTATTTTTCAGGTGATCCACTTTTCCCTTTTCACTGTGACGTTTGCGCTAAGCAGCTTCCATCGATAGATAAGCTCAGAAAGGACTTAATGTTGTACTTGCTATTTTAGAAATCGAAACCACCACGCCACCCTTCCGAGTCTGTTATACACATAAGAATTAATGAATATGAATGAATATATGTTTATTTCGGTGTAAAGAATACATCCATATATGTTAATGTTAGTAACCATTTTTTACTTAGGGCTGTGTTAGAAACGTGACTCATAGTTCACTTGAGACTTCGTCCATTGGCAGAATATAGGACTGTCCTGCGTTTCCGCAACTGCGCTCAAAAGTCCGTTGGAGCTGCCGCGAACACGTCGCATCAGGGTCGCGACTCGCTTACGCATAATAGCGTGAAAGCTATCCGTACGCGCCTCCGCGAACATCCCCGATGCACTACAGTTAGCGCGGCAACCTAAGCATCCTGAATCCGTTGAGAGGACGCGCAGGGCGCTGTCAAACTGTCAGTCGCTATGTTATACGCACCGAGTACTTACTCTGCAGAGAGCACTGTCTCGCCCGTTTGCTCGGTGTGATCAAGGCATAATATAAAATAGAGCATCAAAAGAGTGGCAGTAGGTAGGTATGGTTGAGATTACCGTAAAACCCGTTGACGTCGCCTTCGCTTGAGGTACCGGGGTTATACGGTATTTAATGTGACCGACTTTTTATAAAACTGTCATTCGAATTGGAATCTTTTACCATGGACGGTAGAGTTGCTTTTTGAATTAACTACTTTGATGCAATTCGGCCAACTGAAATAATCTCAAATATACATAAACCTTATTCGTTGCACGTTTTATGGCCGAGAATACTATCATGATGCTGACTGAAGCATCATACATAGACATTAGAACAGGTACATTTTATTTTTTACTTCCCTTACAATTTGTACTAAATACACGACTGCCTTAAGGTTATGTTTGTATGTATGTATATGTATATATTACGACCTCTGTAGCCTAGTTGGTAGTGATCCTGCCTAAGAAGCCGGAGGTCTCGGGTTCAAATCCCAGTAATGGCATTTATTTGTGTGATGAGTACAAATATTTGTTCCTGAGTCATGGATGTTTTCTATGCATTTAAGTATTTATTTATTTATATAAGTACGAGTATGTTTATCGTCGTCTAGGACCCATACTACAAGCTTTGGTTAGTTTGGGACTAGGTCGAATTGTGTAAGATTGTTCCCAAATATTTCAAGTCAAGAAAATTTTATTCCTCGGGCTACAGTCCAAACGGCTCGATGGATTTTGACACATGAGTTGTCGTTGTATTCCTCAAAATCGTGAGCGTGACATGATATTTAAAAAAAGAATGGGTTTTTTGAAAAATCTCGTTTTGTTCTGATTTTCAGTGCATTTGACAACTTATGATAGATCGTGATTCTATGACACAGCGAGATTCAATACAATGCAAGTGATACAACCAGCCGGACATGTTAAGTGGTTAATTAACCGTTTACGATGTGACGTCATGACTATAGGTTAGGTACATTTCGGTGTCCCAGAACCACTTGGCCATGGGAGGTTGTTAAAAAGCCACCATTAATTGGCCAAGCTGCATCATAAGGCGACTGTAGGGAAAATGGTATGTACCTACTTATATTTTTTTTTGCTCAACTCCATGCCAAAACCAAACGTTTCAGAACGAGACTAAAACCAATTATAATTCAATACGTTTAGAGGAACAGCCCTGCAGTATTATTATTAGCATATTAGCTTACAAACCCGCATCGCCATTATTCTACCATCACCGCGTGAAGCACTTAGATTAATGTCAAGTTTTATTAAATTCCTTCACGACAAAAGGCCGTTTTGACAGCGAATAAATTGCGAACGCGGCTCGAACGCTAACGCAAACGTTCACGTTACCTCGTCTACACGGCGATAGTTTATCTAAGTCTAACCGTGAAATACGGTTACGAGTACGTTTACAGACTAGTAATTGAGTAAGCGACTACTTAACTTCAACACTTTGGCTTCAACACTTGTTTGTATCATCTCATTTACAGATCTTATTAAAGAGGTAGGTATACCTATTAAGCTATGGTAGCCTAGTGGTTATATACAGGGTGGGCCCTGTAACTGGAGCAAAAAATTAAACAGTAGATTATTAAGCTTGTGAACAATTATATCGAAGTGGTTTTACGCGAAAAAAAAAATTTTTTTAAAAAGTTTACTTGTATTTTTTTACTCTTCTGGAGTGCTTCGAGTAACTTTTTATTTTAAAAACACAAAAAAAAAGAAAAAAAAATGGAAAAATCACAAAACTCTGTTGAACACAAAAATGCAAAAACTATTATGACTTCATTACATGATGTTACCTCAAAATCTGCATTGACTGCCGTGATATGATCTCGTGGTGCCAAGATACATTACTTGGAGGTCATAACTTTAGATCAAAATTTCTCCGTAACCAAAAATTTTGAAAGTGAATGATACACAAGGGGTTCCAAATGCTCTAAGGAAGCCTCCTTTTGAATATTTGCTCGTGTTACAGGGCCCACCCTGTATATTTATAGACGCAGTTTTCTTACTTAAACCTTTGGTGTAGAGGCTATGCTCTGTACCTGTGGTAACCGTTCGATCGAGCAAATTGTTCCGATAACACAGTTAGCTCGTGCGACGATTTCTCGATGTAGTTTGAGACGTCGTTGGTGCAATTAGCAAGCCTGACTCTTCTAGATAGATAGATAGATAAATTAAATCATTTATTTAGAATTTTACAATGAAATAAAATAAAAGTACACAAATAAAAGTACAAAAAACAAGTAAAAACTATTTTGTTACAAAAAAAAAGGTAGATGCCCAATTTTACAAGCCTTCCGTAAGTATATTGGAGTGCTTGAATCCTGCTCGGATTGATACATTTTTCAATTCTTTCCTTCAACATAACATTTATAAGCTCGTTAGCAGATGCTACTGCTTCATACAAAATTAATACATTACTAGCCAGTTTTTTGTTTTCTTTTTACTCACACACAGCATGAAGTGCGCTGGAACCTTAGAACATGATCTGAGGCTGGAACTCAAATTTTATTTAAACCCTTTCGGTGCCAATATTACAACTACTCGCATGCGAAGGTGCAACGCCCAATTTTCTCTAGTTAAACAGGTATATCGTGAGAAAAGCGGTCTAACCTCAACAAGTTCTAGTTTTCCTTCTGGGTAGGTCTGGTGGCAGTAGCTCTCGTAAAACTAGTGCCTACGCGAAATCTCGGAATTAAGTACCAAACCGGACCCCATGAACATGATCCTTAAACGTACAACCGGAAATACGCTAGGAGGATGTTTTGGGATACGTGTGCTACTTACTAAAGCGTGCTAACAGAAATTGTGGAATTAACGCAAACTTTTGAACCAGCTTGGTCATGATACGAAAAAACCTTTTTGAAATCCACGAACCGCCGGTTGCTAAAAGCCACATTGTGTTTGTGTCACCGGTATGCAATAAAGTTTTAATATAATCGTTTTAAAGCCAGCATTTTGCTGAAACAGGCGTGGATGCGGCCGGCCGCCTTCTAAATGGCGTGATCTGTGCACAAAAGAGCTCTCAGCACAAAATCCCCTTACCACGAAATCTCTATCGTTCTACCTTCTTTTTTTACACTCGATCGATTGTTGAATTGTTACCGTCGGTAGTTATTGTATACTTATATTTAGGGTGGCGGTCGCTATACAAACTTCTGTAGATATTGGTGGGTAATGGCACTGTCTGTCTTGAGATAACAGCCTTGCTTATCAATAAAGTGATAATGGCTAAATGAGGACAAATGAGGTCTAATCAGCTAACAAGTGGTATCTTAGGTACATGGATAGTATGGTAGGACATAGGACATAGTATTACGGGGCTCCATTCCATTACAAATATTGAGTTGAAATCGGTTTCGTATTGTGCTGTGCCCGTCGCGTCACGCGTATTCGCGATTCGTTCGCGTTGACGTCCTTTTGTTGGATAAAAAGTATTATATATGTTAATCCAGGCTATACTCTATTTGTATACTAAAATTAATTTTAATCTGTTCACCCGTTTTTGCGTGATTTAGTAACGAACATCAAATCTTTCGCATTTATAATATTAGTAGGATACGTAACGCTTGTATCATTTTCTGTATGATTCATTATTATGCGGGATATTCAAGCCTCTTTATTATACTTTTTTTTTTCAATTTATGATATGCCTAACCGCCTTGATACTCTTTCGTTTCTCACTTTTTCCCGCCCTTATATAGGTTCGAAGACGACCAGACTCTAATCTTGCATTTACTTTTTGTTACGCATAATGAGTTCTCCAAAAATGCCTCCGAAGCGTCGCGGAAAAATTTTCGTACACATAAATATTGTGTTTACCAACATTCGTTTCGACGAGCTATCAGTCTATGTCAGCGTGTGCCTTTACTAATAAATTGGGAGTAAATCTTTGCCTCTGAACGGTATAAAGGAAGATTTGCTAGCTCTGCGACAATAGGCTGACGTAATAAATGCCTCAATATTGGAATTATGTTTGTGTCGAGAAAAGTTGGTCTATTATATCAACTGTGTAACTACTTACTTTGAGATTAATTGCTCTTTGTGTGCTCCCTTTTATACTGAAAGAATTTTATTGATATAACTAATTTGATATGACTCTTGGCTGTATAATAAACTTGATGATGTTGTCGAGGGAGGATCTCTTTAATGCAAATACTTTGGAGGATTTTATCGTCATTTAATTCACGTATTTATATACTCTCGGAACCATTTTGGTGAAGTGGAACAGAGGATTTACGGAGTTCCTCAGTGATGGCGGTACTTCACAGATTCCCATGAACTACCAATGGTAGTTCTAGGATTCTTGAGAACTTCTCGAAAATTATCGACCCACACATAGCCATTTGGCTATTTTGTGTAATTATCAACGCATTTGGGTCATACACAGTATTTAAAACAAAATTCGTCTTTCCTGTGGTCTATAGTTGACTGGTAGAGAATGCTTCATAGCATTCAGTTCGCCTGTTGTACTATAAGTTCTTCTTTTGTGCAATAAATATTAAAAAAAAATTGTTAAGAGCTTTCGTGCATAATATGAATAATGATTTATCGTATAATACTATATAAGATATTAACTTTATGCAGTGGCAGTCTGGGTTTTGTCCGCTGCCTGGCCGTGTATTGTAAAATAATTATATATATAAATAAAAAAAAACTATCTAGGCAGTCTAAAAATATAGTGCGCGTTGTTAGGGGATTCCGTCGAACAAATACTTCACTTTCGGATACCGGCTTCATATTTTAGTATGTTGTTAGGCATGTCCCCTGGATTCCAAAATTGCCGGGAGACAGTCTCTAAGGACTCTGTCTCCCCTGTTATGACGTCTGATCTGAGATTGTCTCCCGGCAGTTTTGGAATTCAGGGGACATGCCTAACTACATACTAATATATGGCGCCGGTATCCGAAAGTGAAGTATTTTCCCCTAACAACATGCACTACTAGGCAGTCCGTTAACAAGAGACCCCCAGATGTCGACACATCGTCGCTCGAGTAGCCATGGCGAAAAAAGCTTTTAACCAAAAGAGACAACTCTTAAAATCCAGTGTGTCATGTAGGAGCAAAAAGTTGCTAATTAAAGTGAACATTTGGAGTATTGCCCTTTATGGCAGCGAAACGTGGATAATGACACAAAGGGACCGAGAAAGACTGGAAGCGGTTGAAATGTGGTGTTGGAGACGGATGGAAGGCATAAGCTGGACTGAGAGGGTAACAAACGAGGACGTGTTTAGAAGGGTAAAAGAGAGAGCGATCTTGAACACCATCAGCGCTAGAAGGGGGAGAATGATTGGTCATTTGATACAGCGCAACAACTTCTTTAAAACCATAATGGAAGGAAAGATAGAAGGAAGGAGAGGCAAGACCACGGCGCATTTATATGGAGCAGATAAAGGAAAAAAGCTGGTGTCGTATCGTATCAGCGGGCTGGCGTACGACCGAGAGAAGTGGAAAATACCCCACCGACAAGAGGATAACTCTTCAATTTAAAGAAGACTATATAAGAGGTGACGCCGTTTATGCGGATGAAGAGTCCAACACAAAAATTAAGCTTTGTAGCCCTTTACTTGAACAATGTAACCCATTTGCTCTCGAAAAGTCGTTACATGTGGTAAAATGGAAAAAAAATCGAAATGTTCTTTTTATGGCTTGGCAAAGTACTAATTTGAAGCCGGTATTTTTTTAAAGTAAATTACGTAACTAACTTAAGACAATAATATTAATGGAAATGTAATTAGAGTGAAGCTTTATTCAAACGGCTTATAACTCAAATTGCTTCAAGCAGCGTCCTGTCTCAAGTGGCTGGGACATTTCTTAATATAAATGCTGACGGGGGGCGATTACGAGAACTTTTCTAATTATGTTTTTGTCGAGAACAACAATGGTCGTCAGGTGCGCGGTTGGATGTACAAGTCATGAAACAAAAGCGGGTTAAACATATTAGATTGTTTTAGCAGGGACGTAGCGTAGAGGCCTTAACTCAGTAGTGGGTAGATACGGGTTGGTTTTATAGATAGATAATAAAGCAAGACTGCCCACTATATATGACATTTTTGCGTAATGCCACGATGATGATGATGTTGTCCTGACCGATTTCGGCCACAGCGACTGTGTATTCTGGCTTTTATTTTAGATAATTACGAGAATAGCTTTATTTTTTATTTTTTAATTATTTAATAATCATTTATTTCAATATACAGTACCGGTCAAAAGTTTAAGTTCACTCTTTGTTTTAGGTACAAATGAGTAGGTACTTTTGGGCAATATTTTTTTGCAGTTCGGAAGCCGAAATTTGTTTCCAACTGATCCGTTATTGTTTACTTAGTCAGACACAATTTACGTAGATTTCTAAACAACTCATTCCCTAAAAACCAACATTGTATCTGAGCATTGTACGTTTTAAGTGGCAAACCCATATGGTCCAGCCTTTGCCGTCATTCCTATAAGATTTTAGGGAATGCGTTGTTTAGAAATCTACGTGAATTGTGTCTGACTAATCAAACACATCTCTGTAAACAATAACGGATCAGTGAGAGAGTGAAACAAATTTCGGCTTCCGAACTGCAAAAAATTATTGCCCAAAAGTACTAATTTGTACCTCAAACAAAGAGTGAACTTAAACTTTTGACCGGTACTGTACAATTTCACATACTTAAACAATTTTTCTATTAATAAATAGTACATTACTGCAAAGGCCGTGAAGTAAGGGATTGATGGACGAGTTTGGGCTAGACGGCCGAGTCGTAGACGAGGCCGGATACAACGAGTCCAGCAATCCCTGTTCCGGCCGAGGCTTGTATAGTGCTTTTCTCAAACGATGTGAGGAAATAATACATAGTTATTTGTTATACAAGGGTGCAGTTATAATTTAACCGCGAGTGTGGAATTGAAACACGAGCTAGCGAATGTGAGTGGTTTAAAAATAGAATCCTTTTCACCTCACTAAAGTGAGAAAGATTCTAGATAAAAAAATCTAAAAAAGAAAACAAAAAACATTAAAAAAGAATAATATTAAAAAACATTACAAAAGAGTAAAACAAAAAGGAAAAAAATAATATAAAAAAAATAACTGAAAAAACAAAAAAAAAACAACTAAAAAAACAAAAAAAACGCCCAAAAAATGACAAAAAACAAAAAAAAAAGGAAAAAAACAAAAAAATGGACAAAAAAAAAAGAAAAACAAACTAAAAACATTAAAAAAAAAACAATAAAAAAGGAAAAAAACAAAAAAAAAACAAAAACATTAAAAAAAAAAACAAAAAAAAGGAAAAAAACAAAAATAAACAAACAAAAAACATGAAAAAAAAAAACGAAAAAAAAGAAAAACAAACAAAAATCATTAAAAAAAAAACAAAAAAAAGGAAAAAAAAAACATTAAAAAAAGTAAAACAAAAAGGAAAACTTTAAAAAAAACGACAAAAAAAACAAAAAACATTAAAAAAAGTAAAACAAAAAGGAAAAATAGATAAAAAAAACTTAAAAATAACATAAAAGACCCTACAAAAATTTTACCATTGAAAAATAGACAAACATCAAGAAAAGAAAAGATTTTTTTTTAATCATTAAAAACGATAAACAACACTAAAAAATAAACGAAAAATAACAAAAAAAAATTAAAAACTAACAATTTTTTTTTTACAAAAAACTAAAACAATTAAAAAAAGTATTGGTGGTTGGCAGTATGTATTTTTTCCTTTGTCTGTTTAATATCAGTAAGCAAATTTAAAAAGTTAGAGTAGCGGCCAATAATGTTATTAGTTAGGGTTTTCATACATTACTTCTTGGCCTAGGCCAAGAAGTAATGTAGGCAGCCATAAACAAGGAACTTCATGTCTTCATTTCGTGACATTAACGCATACATTTCCGAGCATGTTTGAGAAAAGGGTATTAAGGGTTAATAATAAATTATTAACTTAGTACTACTGACAACGCAGGGCGTTGTCAGTCCGAGGCGGGATGCTGGCGCACAGGTTCGTACGTTGTAGTGCCCAAGTGAAGCTGACTTTATTTAGAGCTTATTATCAAAGTTTCTATACGTGTGGCCTGTGGGCTAGTTTCAGGCTGAAGTCATATAGCGCCCCCCGTATCCAATATAACAACATTTTCAGGAGGCTGTTTGGGCTTCCCTGATTCTGCAGCGCCTCTGGGATGTTTGCCGATGCTAGCGTAAGTGACTTTTATGCCATAATACGGAAGAAGACGGCGTCTGTGGTTATGCAGATGAGGAGGAGCTCAAATAGCATCCTGAAAATGACAGTAGAGAGGTGGGACTCGGACATACTCCGCCGATACACCGACCTACATGTCGTACGTCCTAAAAAATAAATAAATATAAGTATAGTTCATGTGGCCATTTAATATTAATTTACTAATGTATTTGTATAAGTTGATGAAATAATACGAACTTTGTTTATAACAAAAGGATTTAGTTTATTAAAATAGAAAATACAGATTACTATGAACGTGCTACTGCGCTTACAAGGTCGAGAGTGAATACGTCTTTAAATAAAATATCGAGACAGTGGTCGTGCGTGTTTGCCCGCCTACATTTATCAGGCGCTGTAGTTATGCGTCCCAATTCCAACACCCTCCTCTGGACGCAAACCCATTGCCATTGCAAAGGTCAGATGCTTTGGCCGGTGCAATCCCTTTGTGAACACATCAGCCAACATGTCTTGAGTGCTCAGTTTTTTCTTTATCATCTTGACAGTTTCTTCATCATTATAGAAACATAGTAGATCATCAACATAGACTGTAAGGATCAGTATATTTTGTTCGTTGACTATGCGGTGATGTATACATGGATCTACTTTTGATCGTGACATTCCTATTTCTAGTAAAGCTGCATTGAGCTTTTTATTCCATTGCCTGCTTGCCTGTTTTAGACCATAAATGGATTTTTTTAACAAGCACACTTTATCGCCTTCCCCAAAATACGGTGGCTGCGACATGTAAATGTCTTCCTCAATGTCACCTTGCAAAAAAGCTGTTACTGCATCCATCTGGTGAATTTTCAAATTATATTTTACAGCCAAGCCAATCACATATCTTATGGAGGTATAGCGTACTACAGGGGCATAAATTTCATGATATTCTATACCTTTTTTTTTTGTTGGTAACCTTTCACGACAAGTCGTGCTTTCATTCTTGATACATTGCCATCTTCATCTGTTTTAGTTTTGTAAACCCACTTGCAAGGGATTACTTTTTTATTTTTCGGCATGTCAACTAATGTCCATGTATTGTTAAGTAGTAATGATTTATATTCTTCCTCCATGGCATGTATCCACTGATCTGCCTTATTGCTCTCTAATGCTTCGGAAAGGCTTTGTGGATCCTTGTCCAAGATACTCATAGCTGATTCGCCATTCATACACATAAAAGATGCATTTTCTTGGGGAGGATTAGCTTCATAAAATTCATTTCGACGACGTCTTGGACGAAGATTCATGTTAATTTCTGGAATATCAATGCTCTCTTCAGGATTGTAAGATTCATCGGCAGGATCTGAATCAACCGATGCTGGTGAAGAAAACGAATCGACATTTAGAGACGTTGTATTCAACTCGTCGATTATAACAGAGTCATTATCCTCTCCGATTTCATCTTTTTCGTCATTGGTATTTTCTTTATTAGCATTTCCGATATCATCTTTTTCTTCATTAGCATTTTCTTCAGAAAAAGGTAAGTAAACTATTTTAGATTCAGGTAAGTTCAATTCCTTTTTATTACAAGACATTACTTTACTATCTGATTCATGCGTACTGGTTTGTCTTTCATTAATACTTGTTTCTTCTTTTTCAGGTACATACTCATTATTAACAATATCTCTTTTTACAGTGTATACGTGTACTTTACGTGAAAAATCGTCGATGAAAGTGACAAAATACCTGGCACCTCCAAGTGATGCAGTTTGCATCGGTCCAAACACGTCGGAGTGGATGACTTCTAGCAACTCGGTTGCTCGGGAGCCCTCACTTGGAAATGGCTGTCTAGTCTGCTTTCCTTGGATACAACTTACGCATGTTTTATTTTGATTAGACGGAGATAATTTTTCACCGGTAGTACAAGTTGGAATTTTATACATATCGCTGAAGTTCAGGTGGCCCATTCGTTGGTGCCATAAGTAAGTATCATTTTCAGTAACTGCGGGCATGGCTTGAGCTTTTTCATATGCTATGTTTAGCTTATACATATCATTTATTAAGTTGGCATCGGCTACTTTTTGACCATTTTTATTTGATATTTTACAGCCATTGTCTTTGAATTGGATATTGCAACCACTTTTTATCATTTTGCTTACTGATAATAAATTTGTCGATAATTCAGGCACATAAATTACATTTCTTACCAGAATTTTATTGATATTGCCTCGTGTGTCTGGTACGCTTATAGTTACATTACCGCAACTTTCGACCCTGAGTATTTTATCGTTAGCAATTCTGATGCTTGTTACAGGTGGCGCAGTTTCGTCCTCGAGCCACTCCTTGTGTGACGTCATATGCATCGAGGCTCCTGAATCGACGTACCAGTTCAGCGCGTCATTCGATATGGTTGCTGAAAAAGCTGCAATAAAACCATTATCTTTATTATCTGTTTTATTTTTTTTATACCAACAGTTCTTACTCAAGTGCCCGTATTTGTTACAATGAAAGCATCTCGGTCCCTTTGATTTATTTTGCCCTTTTTCAATATTTTTATTATAATATTGCTTCTTGGAGTTTGAGTAAAATGCGGTTGTGTCCATTGTTTTTACTTCCTGTAATAACTTTGTTTTAATAGAATCGGCACAAATTTTCACTCCAGAACTCTCAATGGCCATGATCATGGGTTTATAGGCATCTGGTAAGCCAGCTAGCATTAATGTCCCAAGCCATTCATCATCCACTTGGAAACCAATATTTCGTAAGCGATGTGCGGATGACATTATTTTATTAACGTAATCTTCTATGCTTGAGCTATTTTCTAGCGTAGTGTTTATTAAATCCTTTAGCAGACCCACTTTTCTAGTTAAGCCTGAGTCTTCGAAAGCTCGCATTAAGTTATCCCAAACCTCTTTAGCTGATGTGGCCTCTCTTACATGCACATATATTATGGGGTCGATAAGTAAAATGAGTTTCGACTTAGCTTTAATGTCCTTTTTTGCATCTACAGCCTTGCCGGTTTCTGTTTCGATACATTCCCACAAATCTTCTAATTGCAAGTAGGCCTTCACTGCAAAACTCCAAGTGGCATAATTTTCTCTTCCAGATAACTTTTCTATACTCAGACCACTATTTGAAGCCATTATGATCACATATACTTGAAATTATGCTGAAACAAAACCTACGTGATGTCGCGAAATTTGAGGTTATAATGATTTGTACTTTTACTTTAAAAACACTTTAACTTTTACTTGTTTTACTATTTAGGCATGGGGCGGCCCATAACCTGATGAAATAATACGAACTTTGTTTATAACAAAAGGATTTAGTTTATTAAAATAGAAAATACAGATTACTATGAACGTGCTACTGCGCTTACAAGGGCGAGAGAGAATACGTCTTTAAATAAAATATCGAGACAGTGGTCGTGCGTGTTTGCCCGCCTACATTTATCAGGCGCTGTAGTTATGCGTCCCAATTCCAACATAAGTGTTTTGTAACTAACAATGCTATGCTATGGATCTAAGGAATCTGAAAATAAACAAATTTTATTTTTTATTTTATTTTATTTTAGTCATAAAGCCCGCCCCGCGCCACCTCCGGTATTTAACAATTATTTTTATTATTACTAGAGTGTTGTTCTTCTACTCTCTGGTGCGCTCCCAAGTGGCTTATGTACCCTATTTATCTTTCTCAGTGCGAGCGCACTTGGCGCAAGTTAACACTCCACCAACGTAGTGGTAACTGATGGCTGCTGGTGGGCGAGCCTCGAGCTTGTCTCGCTTTTTATCGAGCTCGTTGCGACACTCAGTTTCAAAGTGCCATACGAAATGATTGGTACAGAGGCTTTTGTAATCTGCTTAATTTATTATTCTATTGTTTTAATAATGCTAACTTATAATCTTTGAACGTTAAACCGTGAGTTTTTTTTTATTAAACATGTGATTGGTGTATCATCAGACCAATCATGTAATCACAACGCGAATTTTACAAATACATATAACGGACCCGAAAGAGCAAGTTATATGCCGTTGCTTAACACAGTGAGACATTTTTTTCGATTTCCTACCATAACCTTGACGACCGCTTTAGCCTAGTTGGTAGTGACGCCGCCTACGAAGCTAGGGGTCCTGGGTTCGAATCCCGGTAAGGGCATTTATTTGTGTGATGAGCACGAATATTTGTTCCTGAGTCATGGATGTTTTCTATGTATTTAAGTATTTATTTATCTATATAAATATGTTTATCTTCGTCTAGTACCCATTGTACAATCTTTGTTTAGTTTGGTACTAGGTCGATTTGTGTAAGATTGTCCGCAAATATTTATTTATTTACCTTTTTATACCTGTGTAACCTGTTTCACAAAAAAAAAATTGGCTTTGTTTTACTTTAACCACTGATTTTGCTATTGCATAAAATACAAAAAAAAAACTAAAATTTTGAGAACAGAATTCAAATCCTCTTTGAGAAAACCATTAGTTCTTGTAACTTGGGCCACTTGGGGCATTTTGTTTACCGCACCACGAAAAGGGTTTTCATTTTCAATTACACTCCGGACGTGGCTGCGGGTGAATAACGAACTCATTCCGACTCGAGATTTCATTTTTGTCCTCCAATTTGTTTATTACTAAAAGGACCGTAGTAAAACCAAACGTACACTAGATTTACCACTAGCAGATCTGCTAAAATAAATCGTAAACCATCGTCCTCATTAATAAACAACAACTTTAATAATGTTGATTCATTGCTTTCATTCATGGTTGCGGGCTGCAGCGACAGCGGTGAGCTATATGTGCGAGTGAGAGGCCGGGCTCCGATCTCTTGCTCCCACGTATGGCGCACCGCGTTGTTAAGCAAGGGCGAGCACCTGAATAAGATAATAATGTGCTTGTTAGCGACGTGCTCAAAATGGATTTTTTTTAAACTGTTATTTTTTGTAGTTTTATAAGGTACTTTGGAAATTTGAACCTGTTCGTTTTTAAGCCAAAATTTCGAGTAGGTATACGTGTGACGCAGCGACATATGATAGTGCTAACGGTCTTGCTTTGACTCGAGGAGTCTTCCTCTGTCTATCCGCGCGCGACACACGTATACCTCAATTGTATGACGTGGTGTCAGTATTTTTCCGAAATTAAACTGTTTTCGTGTTTCAAATCAGTGCTTTTTATTGTGGAACACCTACAGCAGCTACAGTGATTTTATTTAAGTATCTTCACTCTCCATAGGGATAGTAATTTTTTTCATTCAAAGATATCGCCGCACACATTGTCTACGTTTTCGACATTTCAACACTTTGTCGGTCAGTTTTTTTTGTTGGTGCCTGTAGTTCAATAAAGGTATACTAATTAATTACTGATCAGATGGCATTACAAAATAAATACATTAATCGCTTGCTATTTATCTTCGTAAAACATATTTTTGAAATTGAATATAAGGAAAATTAAGACAAGAAAAATATCTCTTGAAATTATCTCGGTTAACGACCTGCCTAGCAACCATATAACGAAAAAAAGACCTCCTTTTGAATGAAAGGCGACTCATATTATACAATTTCTTACGCGGGCATTTATTAAAACTGATATTAATATGTTCCGTTAGCAATTGTGTACAAGTGTTAGCAAATCATAATTATGTAAATTAACTGCACAATTAAATTTCCAAAATCCCATCCTTCAATGTACTAGGTGTATGACGTCGTACTAAACAAAGTATGAAGAGCTGTCATTTATAATTACTTGTCAATTTATTTTGCTGTACATTGCTGGCAATTTAAATTTTGTTAGAATATTTATGAAGTCGGAATTTTAGTTGATTCATTAAGGCGCCGTAGGTTCATGGTCTTCTTTCCCTCTCACTGAGCATAAGCGTGAGCATAAGATGGAAGTGCGTGTTCGGAAGCGCGGATATCATGTTTTTTTCATTTGAATTTTTTGTACCTTTAAAACATAAATAAATAAAGTAATCACTAAGTTCCCTCAAACATGATATTGCCGATTTTTAGAACCAATTTTAATAAGTATGTTTAGCTTTTGTGCATAATTTGTTACGAATGTTTTAAGTGTATTACTATGTTCGTGATTTTTTTTTAAAACATTATAATAAAATAATGTACTTCTTTAATTTACCCTATTTAAAAAAAGCCCACTTGCCGGTAACGCACTGTATATATATATATATATGTAGGTCATAAAGAAGCGTAGTTTATAACGTGATCGTTAGTCTAAGGTTCCTTTTTTGATAAATATGGTGAATGTACCAAGTCTAGTAGTGGTAGTATGGTGGTAGTAAGTATCTAGTTTGCGAACTAACTAATATTGCTTTTCGAGGTTTCCGTCGTATTCAACAAACAGTTTGACACCCAGCTGTAGGCCACATCTTTCGGTCTCTTCTTTTTACACCGCCCCGCAATTCTTAATTGAGAGAAGGGGACGATCCTACCCTAGGATATCGCCTATTACACTTATGCCTCTAGGTATCTTTCCGATTTTGAAAGACATGATGTGGGAATATTCCTATCATATGCCTGGGGTCATCACATTTTCTAGCTTCTAAAACTTACATACTTCTTTTGCTTCACTGAAATCCATAGGTACATCTCCTCATAAAGGCTCGTCTCTCGAATAATTGGTCAAGAAACCCCTCGCCTTGGTCGGCCTTCCTACCCCTCTATCCATTATCTACCGACCGACCGTTGTTCTTTAGTTCCTGCCTACCTCAATGGGATACAGGCGTGTGTATATGTACCTACAGTGGCCATCATATTATGCATCGGAGCAAACAAGCACGTCACAAACATCGGAACACACCTCTATTTTCAAGGCATTAGGGTGCATGTGCCGATATTTTTGAACGCCTATAGTGTACCTATATATGTATGTGATGGCGACTGTACCTACGTATGTATGTTTTAGAACTTTTCCTCGAGTGCATGGGTCACACTGCATTATAATTCAAAATATATCAGGCAGCATTACACAATATTAATTTATAAGACGAATATGATATTCACAGTGATTATTTTCCCCAGGATGCGGTCGTCGTCGCAAGGTCGGCGGGAGCACTAAGCGGATCGTGGGCGGAGTCGAGGCGTCACCTGGCGACTGGCCATTCCTGGCAGCTATACTCGGTGGGCCTGAGGAGGTATTCTACTGTGCCGGCGTTTTGGTGGCTGACCAGTGGGTGCTGACCGCGTCACACTGCGTGGGCAAGTGAGTATTCCAGAGATAATTCTGGAGAACAGAGGTTCCTTATAACCAGCGGGGCATATGCTGACGACCTAGCACTAGTCGCACAGGACCGTAGTATAGCCATTACAGAAAACCAGCCAGAGCGTGACTTGGCCATCATGGATTTGTCTGGCGGCTGCGTCCTAATGCGTCCAAAACCGAAGTATGCTGCTTCCACTTAAGCAACCGATTTGCCAACAGGAAAATCAACATCTCCTTCAGGGGCGCCATGCTTTTCCACAACCCATTACCAAAATATCTCGGTGTCACCTTGGATAGAAGCCTAACGTGCAGCCCCCATCTCGATAACGTTGCAGCCAAATTACGGCCCAGGTTAAACATCCTGCAGAAACTAACTGGGACCACATGGGGTGCCTCTGCTAGCTGCCTACGAACAACCGCTTTGGCTCTCGTGTATCCGACGGCAAAATATTGTGCCTCTACCTGGCTTAACAGCTCTCACACCAAAACCGTAGATACGCAGCTAAATGCTTCAATGCGCTTGATCACGGGTTGCATGAAGCCCACCCCTGTACACTGGCTCGCGGCTTTAAGTAACATCGCTCCCCCCCCACCTCCGCCATCAACGCCACCTGCTTAGGGAGGTAGATAAAGCCCATAAACGACCGGAACTGCCAATCAATCGGGATTTAGCTGCCTTTACCAAAAAACGACTTAAGTCACGTAACCCTCCGGCGTTGCTGGCCCACCAACCTAACTTCCAATGGAGTCTAAATGAGGCTTGGTCTGATGAATGGTCTGCCGCTGACACCCCTCCTGAACCTTTTGACCTGGACCCGGGCAGCCACCCAACTGGATTCAACGAATCACGCCGTGTCTGGTGCATGCTGAGTCGACTGAGAACGGGCATAGGCCACTGTGCCCATCTCCGAAAAAAATGGGGCTGGAGCGAGCAGGGATGCTGCGATTGCGGATGCCCAAAGCAAACTGTGCGGCATATCGTCTTGGAATGTCCACTAACCAAATACGATGGTCCAGCAGAAGATTTTAAAAAATGTACGAGTGCAGCTGCTAACTACCTGGCAGAATGTAAATTTAGATTATAAAAACAGTGTTTTTTAATAGCCATACGATAAATAAACAACCAGCGGGGCGTGCTACTTGAGGATTTTCTTAAAATCAGGCCTCCATAATTGATTGTAGGTCAGTATGATTTTGGGATAGCGGGCTTTTGGGATTCCTTAGCATTCACTTTATGAGAACTGGGATCTTATTTGAAAAAATAAACTAATTGCAGCCTCAAAATATGCTCCAGGGTCCCATTTTGCAAAGGCTTGTCCCTTTTAATACAAGCGGAAGCCTTCGGCCCTCGATCTCGCGTAGGCCATACGCGGCCAGGCTTTACGTGGAGCTCACTCTTCGGCTTCGCTTGTAAGAAACTGAAGGAACGCCTTTTGGCCCTACGCGGAGCTCGGCTGACTCAGGTTCGATATGACACTCTAGCTCGCCCTTTGGGCCTTCGGCTTGATGAAGTCTGCTTCGAAGGACGGTTTGAGCCTTCGGATCTTCAAGTGCTTTGCGGGGAGCGATGAGGTACGCGAGGCCGAAGGCCGAGTTCCATTTAGTGCCGAAAGCGTCTCATTTTAGGACGCTCTCTATGTGAGCCCGAAGGCCGAATCCACAACGGACACCCCGCAAGGAGGCCATGCGGACACTTAATTAATAACGCCTTCCATTCGCTTTACCACTCAAAACAGTCGAGCGCAAGTATCTGGTTTACCTATTTCCTCTCATTTCCTCTGCCCACAGCAGATGTATATGTCTCCACACCCTTTTAATAATGTACTTAACTGCAACTTATCTCCAATTTGGAAAAATATCAGTAAATTCTTGGCCTGTTTACGCGGCCCCGACATTAAACAACTGCAGGGAGCGACGCTGCACGCTGGACAAAGTCGTTGTGTATTTTTGTTTCTAAATATTGGCCAAAGGTCTGGTGTAGGTCGCGCTTAGCTGTATATAGCAGTTATAAGGTCTGGCAAGTAGCGTCTTACATCTTAGAATATAAGGATCCGCAAGATAACATAGAAGAATTAAAGAAATCTTCATAATTATTAGTATATTCATAGACAAGTCCAGTCACAAAAAGTATAAAACAAGTCAAAGTAAGGTATTGCTTCAATTATTTATGTTAACGGCAGTCGTGTTTTTTTTTTAATATTTTAATAATTATTAACGCCTTTTATCAAAAAGAGACTTCCGCGTATACAAGTTACAAGCTTTTGTGTAATGGGCTCCATGTCATACAGAGATGAAGGTAATCTTACTTTCCTGTTCCCGGTAGTAAGTAACGAATTGCACAGTTCCATACCCTCAATTTTGACATCGGCTAAAACTTCATACATATGTGAATATCGTATACAGCCAAAAATTAATCTCCATAACTTTCGGGAATAGAAGAGACAACTCATGCAAAGCGTTACTTAATACTTTTCGTGCTGAGAACGTTACGGCCTGAGTGCACGCTCCGGTACGAGCTGGGCGTGGGGTGTCCATAATATACTCGTACATTGCATTTGTTTTATACGGACGCTGCACGCTCCGCTCACAGCGGCGCGGGTAATCAGGCCTTGCACTAACGCATCTACAGGCCCCCGCGGCTATGAAGTCAATCCTGACACATTGCGCAACTATGAAGTTTCTGAATAATGACAATGTCAACCATAGGAAAAAATTACATATTCAACCCTAGAGGCATGTCTCAGGATTGACTTCATAGCCGCGGGGGACTATAATAGACCT
The DNA here is from genome assembly GCA_963854355.1 of Epinotia brunnichana. Taxonomy (NCBI): domain Eukaryota; kingdom Metazoa; phylum Arthropoda; class Insecta; order Lepidoptera; family Tortricidae; genus Epinotia; species Epinotia brunnichana. Next base: position 28,327,411 of record OY977938.1, on the reverse strand, counting down.
TTCTACAAATAATAATTCTCCTAACGTTATTCCCGGTTCTGCCTTAAATGACGAGCCCGGGGTCCGTTTTGACACCTAATCTCAAGATTTGGCATATGCACTAGTTTTACGAAAGCGAGTAGCGACTGCCATCTGACCTTTCTGATTCCAACCCAGAGGGAAAACTAGACTTTATTGGGATAAGACCGGTTTCCTCACCATCACGATGTGTTCCTTCACCAAAAAGCTAACGGTAAATATTCTGTACATAAGTTCTGAAAAACTCATTGGTACGAGCCGGGATTCGAAGCCACGACCGCCGCTTGACAGCCGCATACCTGAACCACTAGCCTACCGTAGCTAACTTTCTTCAAATAATTATAATTTAAATAAATATTTTCGGACAATCTTACACAAATCAACTAAGTCCCAAACTAAGCGATGCTTGTACTATGGAGTATGGGTACTAGACGACGATATACATACTTACTTATATATAGAGAAATAAATACTAAAATACATAGAAAACATCCATGACTCAGGGACAAATAATTCATAATTAATTTATTTCCCATATAGGTATGCTAAGATACACTTATGTCCGTCAACAATATACAATAAGATTTATAATTACAATAAATTCTTAAATCTAAATCCCAAACATTTTTGTCCGACATATATAGTTGTGCTCATCACACAAATAAATGCCCTTACCGGGATTCGAACCCAGGACCTCTTGCTTCGTAGGCAGGGTCACTACCAACTAGGCTAAAGCGGTCGGCATTTAACTTGTTCCCAGCCACTCGGACGTCAACGGGTGGACTATACAACTAGGCATCACCAGGCGTCGCTCGCACGCATATTATGGCCAGAAGGTGAAGGTGCGGCGCGTCGTACCGCATCCCTTGTACAACGTGGGCGTGGCTCATGACAACGACATCGCACTGTTCCAGGTATGCTTTACCCTCGTTATTCGCGAAATCTAACAAGGCTCTAATAATATGTTTTGACAATTTTTTTAAATTATCCGTTTTGCAGGTCGATCACGTACGACGCACGTACATTGTACGCGCGTCAGGTAGATCTAAATGTCACTTTTAGTATGGAAAATTGACAGTTGAGTTGTCCTAACGTACGTTCGAAACGTTACGTGATCACCCCTCTGATCTACGCTAGAGTTTTTTGTTTTGAGTGAACTTGAAAAAGTATGACGGTGGACTGGGTCAAGAACAACAACAATCTGTTTGCCAACAGCTGGCGGTTCGAGTACGCTACCACGAGCAACTGTCCCCGGTTTGCCTTCCCCCAGAGGATCGTGTGCTACCACCAGGCACCTACTGCACCGTAATCGGCTGGGGCAAGCGAGACGATAAAGATAGTACGTACATATTCTTTGTCTAACTTCGTTTGGCGTAAGACGACTACTGGACATAAGCCTCTCAAGAACGACGACAACAGCGCTCTCGCTGCTAGCATCTAACGGACGCCTGACATCTTGCCATCTTGCTCAGTAGTTTCGAGTGGTCGTCACTCAATAATTCGTCGTTCTAAGACTTATTTTCCCAGACAATTCAACGATGAACGCGCGTTTAGCAGATCTCTTATCCACAGCCACTGCTGCACTTAGGTACATGTCTGAAAGTGCCATTCTTTTGCAAAGCTTTACGACAAACCCGCGACCTTCTTACTCAAACTACCTACTACCTTTTAATTTACATTTATCCTCTGAATTTGATTCTTTCATCCGAGCAGTGTCCGAATACGAGCCGGCAGTGAACGAAGTGGAGGTTCCTGTCCTCAACCGCGACTTGTGCAACCAGTGGCTGGAGCATCGAGACCTCAACGTGACAGAGGGTATGATCTGCGCCGGCTATCCTGAGGGTGGGAAGGATGCTTGCCAGGTTCGTGAAGTCCTTAAAACCTATTGTATCACAAAGTCCGTTCAGGTTAGTTATTATCGTCGAAGAATTGTTGTTTTCAGAAATTACATACTTTTGTCCTTCGTTAACTTGTATCGATACAATTTGCATTATTATAACGCGAATTTCCACCGTCCAAGATCTGAGATGAGATTTGTAATGTAATGTGGTACTTACAATTTCTATACCTACTTAAATATGACTATTTATTTAGGTATCAATTTATTTAACAATGTAGTTTTATTACTCTTGCAATCTAATAGTAATTGGTAGCTAAACTGCAGCATTCGAAAATGTCTACTAGGTACACTTAAATACGTACCTTTATTCCTAATCATATTCTATGATACCTATAGAAAGTATTGTAAAAATACCTCATTTTGTTAAACCCTGAACTGCTTTCGTTACTGTCTTTTAGTAGAAATTTTTAGAACGTGTTACAACTGGAGGGCTGACAAGGGTCTGCCCCTCCTAAACGTGTATGTAATCTTCGATATCCAATAAAGTCGGTAAAAATACTCGACAATGTTTGCTCTGAACCCCTTCAGCTTTCTTTAGAGGCATAACATAATCGTTTGTAGTCGCATCCTACTCGTTTGTAGACGGCACGTTCGGCGAATCAATAGCAGGTAGACATGCTGAGAGGGCTGACGGCCTGTGATAAATTCACTCTCTCAAGTTTCATCGCGCGCAGTTGTTTTGGTGATTAATTTTCATAAAAAAAGCTACCTAGTTATTAGATACATAAGATTAAGCCTCATCGCTAGAAATGTACACTAGTAACATGTTAATTTTTGAAAGAAAAAAACAGATCAAATATTTAATTTTTTGTTTTTTATTTTATTTTATTACACAGCACACGCGCATTTTTTTATGAATGCAATTTGTATCAGGCGACACAAAAAGAATATCTAAATTTTATAATAGATGTATTGTATATTTGTGGGTTTGGAATAAACAACCTTATATTATAAGTATGCAATTACAGCCATAATAATAGGTTATTTTGTTTGGTGTGTGTGGAAACCAAACGCTTTTTGCCACCCTCAAACAGATTGAAACATTCAATTAATAATATTTTTGGAATCGTACAAAACTATTTTATTTAGATAGTCTCTTTATTTATTTCGATGCTTTCAGCAAATAGATGATCTCAGCTCTTAAACATATTGTTTCGTTTTGTATTGATGGTCCTTACGGCCCGACTGTTGCGGGAAGGGCAATGTTGTCTTGTTTTCTCTTTTAACAACAACAATGGTCGGTGGGGAGTCGGGCTGTATCGATCAGTGAAAATGCGTCCGTATTCAGAACGCAATTGTCATTTTCAGGGAGACTCTGGTGGGCCGTTACTCTGTAAGGACCCGGACGACACTTCGCGCTGGTACGTGGGCGGTATCGTGTCTTGGGGCATCAAGTGTGCCCATCCACGGCTGCCAGGCGTATACGCCTACGTTCCCAAGTACATCTCCTGGATAGAGAGGCAGATAGAACAGTACAATGACGAATACGCCCTCTCCGAGGACATTTGAGGAACCCCCCGTCCCAACCCGCATAAGAGGAAGGACTCTAATCACATCAGCCGGGTTTTTACTTTACGCTAAGCGTATACCCTTTTCAGACAGAAATATAAATTGATAGGAATTTTACAACGTGCAAATGCACTCATGAATAATGACAATAAATAATACTGTTGACAATAATTTTCGACATGAATGAAATGGCTAATTATTTTTACATGTCACACGATTATCGTGTGAAGTAAATCTGAAGCTGTGATAATAAATCGCATATTGTGAAAGAGATCAATCGTATTGTATTCAACGTTTAATGACGACGTCTGCACTTTTAAACTCTCGATACTTTTTCTCGGGGTTATAAGTCTTATATAAGACATAGATATACTTAATATTATTTAATGTGAGTGTTGGATGTAACCAGCTTACGGTTCAGTAGGTTCGTAAAGCTTTAGCGTAATATTTTCAAGGATTTTTATATGTCCCTTGATTTTTTTTCATTTCTATTCAGTGTCATTGGGCGTTTAGTCTCGATTATAAATTGAGTGTTTGTTTGTTTGATGTTTGGTGTTAGTAGTCTAGGGAAAAGTGCTTTTATAGATTGGAAGTAAGTGTCGTTTTGGTTTTACTATAGTACCCTGGTATAGTAGATCCTCTAGTAGACATTTCCAATATGGCCGTCTCTTTTGACAATAGATCGGCTGGTAATATCCAAGTTCGTAGCCATAGCGAAGTTGTGAATAGTCCTCTATCTTCCAGGTAGTGTGGCTACATAGATGTATTAACATTAAGGCACATGTTATTTGAACCGCACTTCCCTTGTACCGTTTAGGATGATTATAAGGACGATCTCTATGTCAGAGGTGTAAATTTAAATTGATTCGACAATAATAATAACCTTAATGAAATAATGACAATACCTTAATTTTTTGACAATATATTTACAAAACTTAGTTTTAGCTGTAAAGTACTGTACACTCTCCTAGTAGTAACAGACGTAATTTGGACATCTGATATTAAAAATGCTATTTACAAAATTTATTTTAACTGTTTAGTAGTTAGGTAGTGACATTTTATAAACAAAAAAGATACTGGTATGTTAAGACATTAGTAAAATAGCTTTAATAGTTCATAAGAATACTAAATTTAGATGCTATCAGAAGTAGCTAGTGTAGGTAGAGGGACATTTATAAGGACAACAGTTCTTTAGTAGACGCCTATTTAGTGACTATCTTTTCTTATCAATTAGAAGAATTACAGAAGGTTTTAGTATTTTGTGGGATTCAAAATTAATTTGTGTGTAGGACAAGCTATGCTCAACATTATTATGTAACTAAAATATGTAGCTGTCTTCATTTATTTTGTTGTGTATTTCGGTTCATTCATACTTCATGTAAATTTTAACATGTAACAGTTTTTGTTGACAGTCCTAAAATATATATAAATTAATTAGGTAAGTAAATGTAATGGAAGTATGGTTGTCGACCTCTTATGAGTCTTCTTCTTATTCGAGCTTTCTCCTAGAATTGTTAAAAGTTGAAAATTTTTATATGAAAAACCTAACATATTAGGAAGAGAATTTAATGTTTATTATAATTTATAAAACAAATTAACGATTATATCTACGGCAAATAAGGGTGGAATCCATCTGATGGTATAATGTTTAAATTGATTTATAAACAATATTCAGACAATGTATGTATTTTTTCAAGAAAAGTTCAAATATGTCTATAGGTAAACTACAACAAGTACCTACGGTAATCCAAATAACAAAACTGAATTGGACAAGTAGTACATGCACGGAGTAGAACTATAAAAACTCTCGTCTACTAACTAAAAACGTTTAATGAAGTTTATTCAAAGAAATACCCTGATTTTAATTTCACAATCTTGTAGAATTTTAGTAAAGTAGGGTAAGTTAGTATTAACATCAATCGTAAGTGAAACTTATGACTTTTATACTTCAATATCTTCCACTAACTGTTCAAAACAATTCACATAATTAATATTAGACGTAACAAATTAAATTCCAAATGAAAAACGTAATTAAATGAATGAATAAGAAACGCCACATTTAAGCGTCTTGAACGAAGGACAATATTTGAAGGATTTAACCCACCTGACGCTAACACGTAACATGTTACAATTAAAAGTCAATTTGATGTTTTGGAAATTTTAAACATGAAAAGTCAGTATAATATATGTATCACAAAATGTGGTCTTGTGGCCTTATACGCCAAACAACGTTTATTGACTCGACGTGTGGACTTGAAAAAAGGAGGTTTTACAGATTGTGACGATAAATATAGGTACAATTATATTAAATTAATAAAAACCCCAAATCATCTTTTTTTTTTATAAATGTGTGAACTGTGTAATGAGCATTTATATCCGAAAAAATGAGCCTCGTTATGTTAAATTGTATAATACTATACTAGAAACGGAATAGAACTCTTACAACTAAAAAATGATACCTAAACTTTATAAATAACATAAAAGAAATGCATTGGTATTTGGCTTTATCATAGAACATGTGTAGTATAATGCACTACAGCTCTAAGTATAGAATACGACCGTAGACAAGTAATACAAATTGTTTGTAATGTACCTACTTGTATACTATAAATATAGCAATCGCTTGCTTATGCTACAAAGACGTTGTAACCACTCATGTGAATACATCCTATACTCCACAACCTACACAGTTACTAAAAAAGACCTTACCATTTTTTTTAAGTTAGGCCTGTTCGTGCCTACCTATTAACAGTTCCGTCTGGCCTAAAAACCCAAGAGCTCAAACAAGAAAAACTAAGCCTGATGAACTTTCTTTGCATTTTATCGACCTTATAAAAATTACTCGACAGACGGAGTTTGTCCCTTTCAATCGAGTAGGTAAATAAAAAATAAATGTTGCAAGTGATATTTTTCATGATTCCTTTAAGTGCTGACGTGCTTTTCTACGAAAATAGCAGATACTTAATTTAAATAAAAAACTTAATTATTTTATAGTAAGTCCCCACTAATCTAATGTTTAGTACGTGTCTTAACTAACGGACGGATCGTGTAGCTAGAGCGTCTTTTTAGTATAAAAGCGAATGATTAGTAGATTATTGCTGTTCGGAATCTAAGTAGGCAATGTTAAGTGTTCAAGTCATATATTGAGCCCGCGGGGTCACACCTAGCGTAATTAGAGACAATAATGTTTTGTATATGAACGAAAATGTAAACGTATTTCTACTGTATTAAAATTTAATCTAAGTCTTACATTTTGTTCAAAAGATTCTTATTTTCGTTCTAGTTCTGTTCTAGAATCTAAAGATGGAGATCTACGTGACATTTTAACCGCTATCGTCGAATATTGATCAAAGCCACCACCACCAAAGCAAATTAACTTTATGCGTGTCACATAGAGGCATTTACCACATACGCACATTAATAAATTTTGTGTTGTAAACATAGATTTTGAAGCATGAAATTCACGAATAGCCGTGGCGGTTAAAAAGTTAAAATGTTATAAAATAGTATCTGATAACAGATACTATTCTATTCCTAAAATAATTTAGAAAAATCATATCCGATCAGTCTAACGTAAAGGTTGTGTCATACATGTTTAGCTGTGTCTGTAAATCTGTGTTAGTACTGGCCCGTATTGGATGTTGGACGTTGTAGGAAAATATGGCATACTACCTACCTAGACAATAACGTTCATATTATCTAATTATACTTTCAGACCTAATACATCAACGATTGTTTTAACAAACCTACCTATCAGTTCATTATAAAGTTTTAGTCGATTTATAAGCTCAATGAAAATTTGACAATAATAATTATAATAATATGAAATTTTATAAGACCTTTATTCCAAAGTTACATTAATAATACATACAAATATTGACAATACCATGTTACACGATTTATATGTTATATTTAAAGTAAATATTTTTAAAATTAAACATTGTGCCCATTATTACTAATTTAAAACAATGGCAGCAATGTCAAACATGCATGCGACAATATTACCAATTTTACTAATAATGAAATTTCACGTGATAATGTGGACACGCTGGACAAAAGGGCAGCCATTTTGAACTATATGTATATTATTAATATCTTGAGTTCTAAATCACTTAGAATCACAAACTTGGTGTCTAAATACACATATTTGGGGTCAAGGAATTCTACTACTTAAATATTTTTTGGAGTCAAGTTCCCAAAGGATACGAAACAAAACCCTGTTATTAAGCCTCCGCTGTCCGTCCGGTTCTTTGCGTGGCAGCAATAGCTAGACTGTTCAAATTTTCACAGAATTTGTATTTTTATTGCTGCTTTAAAATACCTTCATAAAAATTAACATAAATTAAAAATTAAACAGTGCTCTCATACATGAAACGTAATTTTATGGCTTTTTTTTGCCCGCCCATAACAATCGGTCTGTCTTTAGAACCGTAATATGTAGACACTTGAAGTTTCCGCAGATTATGTACTACTATAACCTCTATAATTAACAAATAATAAAAATATAATACAGTTAATAATTGTTTTTTTAACATGACTTTAACCAACTCTAATAGTGGGGTAGAGTATTAGAACAAAGTGTCGTAAATGTGGACACGCTGGACAAAAGCACCAAATTGTTTTTTTCAGGTACTTGTTAGATCCATAGCTTTACGTTATTGATAGGAAACAACTTCTCCGTCGGACATAATTTAATTTTATGGTGGCCATTATGCCCCACTATTAGATTTGGTTAAAATTATGTTAAAAAAACAATTATTCACTTTATTAATATTTTATTATTTGATAATATAGAGGCTATAGTAATACATATTCTGCGGAAATTTCAAGTTTTTACATATTACAGTTCTAGAGATAGATCGATTGTTATGGGCGGGCATAAAAACACCATAAAATTGAATTTCATGTATATATAAGAGCACTGTTTAATTTTTAATTTATTTTTATTTTTATGAATGTTTATATTAGAGGAACTATAAAAATACAAATTCTGTGAAAGTTTTATCAGGCTAGCTATTGCTGACACGCAGACAGCCGGACGGACAGCGGAGGCTTAGTAACAGGGTTCTGTATGGTATCCTTTGGTAACTCGACTCCAAAAAATATCTAGTTGAATTCCTTGACCCCAAATATGTATATTTAGACACCAAGTTTGTGATTCTAAGTGATTTAGAACTCGAGATATTAATAATATACCTATAATTCAAAATGGTTGCCATAAAATTAAAGATGGCCGACTGAGGAGTTGGTTTTTATCAAAAACTTAAAGCTATGGACCTAACAAGTACCTGAAAAAAATTTGGTGCTTTTGTCAAGCGTGTCCACATTTACGACAATTAAATAGGGAACTTGCATCTTAATACTTATTTTATTACAAAAAACAAAAGTATAATCCAGCATTAAAACAACTGTAGCATTTAAAACTTTGTTATGATTTATTTTTCTTTATATGCATTTGAAATCTGCACGCGCCGGCACCCCCCGAAAACGCTCTATATTAAACGGGCTTATGCTATGACGTCACAGCATAGCCTTTACTATGGAGTAAGTCATTAATTTGCGATTATCTCCACAAAATTTACGTTTAAGTCTATACTTGTCATACAAAATATCATTTCTAATTTAATATTCTATGTAACTGTTACGTTATTTTATCGAAAAAATAAAAAATAAATTTTCGTCATTTTAACGTTAGGTAAAACTAATAAAATCGTTTTTTTTTCTTGTGTATGATATCTCTACGTATATCCGCATCGATTGAGTGCAATTTATTCGAAATTGAAGTCCCATGCAAGTTCCCCATTTGTTCTAATAGCACTCTGCCTTACTACCTATAATACTTTGTCAAGAATCAAATTTTTGTTTCCTTTGTATTTGTTCTCTGTATCAAATGATTCAAAATTTCACCAATAAAATTAAATTGTCTCTTTTTTGTAAATGTAAATTTTTCCAGCGGGTTAAATACTATATTTATGTAAATTGTAAAGCCTTTGCTAATTGCCGATATTCCCATCCTTGTTACTTAACACAGATAAAGTAAATTACAATTAGGTACAGTTATTCTTGGGCTGTTCGAATAGAGATGATCTCTATTGACGTAATGTCTATTGAAAAATCTCACGTAGGTACCTAATTGTCGAAGACAGTAAAATTTCTTATTCGGGCATGATAAAGCTTATGTCGAATGTAATGCAACATGCGTTTCGTTTTTCTAAATTGTGTTTGTTTACAGTCGATTGTAAAACAATGAAATAGTTTTCAAGAATTTATACTGAATTAAATCTCAAGCTAATTAAACACCAATTATGTGAAAATGAGCGCTAAAAACTGTTCTGACTTGACTGTTTTGAGCCAAAGACATCAGTCAATATTTCTAAGCTGTTTATCCGCCATTACGCCGCTGACTGATGTAAATGTTAAACAAATTGACGTCATATCAATACAAAAATCTCACCAAAATGTCGAAGACAGCAAAATGTCTTATTCTGGAGCTTTTGGATTTCGTTCGACATCCGCCATTTTTTTTTTTGATATCGAACGGCCCGAGAATTGACCTCTAGCATCACTTTCGTTCTCTCCTAGTGCAAAAAATATTATATTGTGTACGCCTGATTAAATCTAGGTACCAGTAGATTGAATCAGGCGTACACAATATCATGATTTCTGCATTTCTACTGGTATCTTACCTGCCGTGCAAAAAATACCTGCGATCTGAGACATTCTTTGTTTAACCGCCCTAGGTAAGTAATGTACTATTACGTCATACCTGACCATAAAGTAGAAATTACCGCACAGAAAATTTTATACTCACCACGGGCAGTAATAAAGAAAGCCTCAGATCGCATGTTTATCGCCCTTGCCTTCGGCTCGGCCGTCTAATACCTGCGATCTGAGACATTCTTTATTTTACCGCCCGAGGTAAGTAATGTACCTAGGTACTATTATTTTATACCACTTATTATTTTACTACTTTATAGCAGCGAGGGATTGCATTTTTAAAATTAAATTAAATTAATATCGTGATGTCAGTAGTAACATCTAGAGATGCCCGTAATACTTACCTAATTATTTTCTTAAGAATATGTTACTTTGAATACTGAGTTACATAGTGTAAGATATATTATGTAGTAACGTAATAGATACGCACAAGGAATTCTGTACTGTGAAGCCACTATCATAGATCTTTCCGTTATACTTACCGATTATATAGCTGTCGAGATATATATTTATTATATCGGTGTTGTACCTATGTAGTAGTCGCAGAGTGTTGCTTTCAGAGCCTGTTTATACTTCACGATTTTATATGAAATTTACAAAAAATTAAAAAAAAAAATACCTACGAAAGATAGGTCTTCATCCATTTTGTATGTTTTGAATATGATGGCTGTCGTATATGACAATAACTCGAATGACTGTATTTAGCATATTTAATTACATATCGGCTCATGCATTTCATGTTGCGAATTCCATAGCTTATTTAAGATAGCCTTAATCGTCCAGAGATATTTTTCTAAAATGCTTTGTATTTTGCGTATAGGTACCCGAATTCGCGTCAATAAAAATATAGTAGTGGAATGGATCAAATATGTTTTACCTAGCTGGGCACATCATAAAAATAGGAAAAAAGAAATGTTATGGAATAATATTTCTACAGAATGTGCATTATTACCCAGCAGAAGAAGATACGTAAAAGAAATGCTCTTAATGTATTTGACTCTTATCAAGAGAATAAAGCTGCCTTTTGCATATTACTTGGCGTATCGACTTCAGCTACTACGTAATTGTACTTAAGAGCCCGTTCACGTGCTCACTAGAGCCACTGGTAAATTATTTAGTTTATTTAAATTTAACGATATAAAAAAGTAGGCCGCTACACGCTGAATTTTGTATTGAAGTAGATTGTATACCAATATCAAACTAGTTTTTACGTTGCTGGATTCGTCAATCTATGCGTCCAATGTTAAAACAGCCGTTTTCCTTTGAGTTCATAAATCGACGAATCCAGGAACATTAAAACTAGTTTGATGCAGGTATCCACAAGGTACTGAAATAGAAAATATAGTGTGTAGCGGCCTACTTTTTTAAATACCTATCGTTAAATTTAAATAATCTCAATTATTTACCAGTGGCGCTAGTGAGCACGTGAACGGGCTCTTAATCTGACAGACAGTTCGTTCACCACCCACAATTACTTTCATTGGAGCAAGTTATTTTTATTGACCCGAGATTCGTACAAAATGCCAACAGGTTCTACGAAATTGACTCTTATGTGTTACTTATAAGGCGTAAAATTGCACGCGTTTTGGATGTCGTTGGTTTCCAGTCCATAGTAAGTTAAAATAGTTCGGCGCCCGACCGACGTGTCGTTTGTAATAGGTTTTATTGTGTAGATTTTCTTTGTTCCTCAAGCTTGGATTAAATATTACAGTAAACTTAATGTTTTTAATTTAAACCAGGTGTTTTTAACAAAGAGCGTTCAATTTGCCAAATAGCGTCCCCCCCTCCCTCCTATGGACAAAACAGAAACTGATATTATATATTGCTAATGTGGATATTTAAAATCCTTAAGCATGTAGCTGCTAAGAAAGTTTTCTATACCTACTCCGCTCGCTCTGTCCACCCACCAGGTCAACCCACCATTGGGTGCACGGGGAATTCCTATTTACCCATGCACCCACTGCATTTTGGCTGGAATAAATTTAAGAAATATTTCGATAGGTACCTACACTGCATCTATAGTTAAACTTTTAGATGAGAAATATTCGATCATAATATGAAATTTTACCTTCCAATAAAATTGTTATTATTTTTCCTGAGATATCCGGGATCCATAACTCGAGAGGGCGCCACTGCGCACGTTCGAACGTAGCCGTTTGCGTCAAACTGTCACTCCACGTCATCGCTGTGACGTCACATCCGCCTTCGCCAACCTGTCAACTCTAGAACCAGCGCCCGTGCGCCCGCCGCCATATTGGCTTTCTCATTGTTGCGGAGGAAATGCCGTTGGTAGCCCCCAGGAAGCCATTAATTGGATCCCGGATATCTCAGGAAAAATAATAACAATTTTATTGGAAGGTAAAATTTCATATTATTTGTTCCGTTCGATATCCGGGATCCATAACTTGAGATCTGTTTATTATCTCCTGGTGGCGGGTCAGCGGGCGCCAACGCGTAGGTAGAAAAACAATTTTCCTACAAAAGAGAACTATTGGATTAGCGTTAGATTTCTAACGGGCACTAAACATTAGACATTAAATAGATTCGAGATAAACGTCTAAGAGTAGATTTTAGGTGCCAAATAGGTTTTGTAATAAATATCGTTAATTGGATAGTTTTCCATCCAGTTTTAACGACGATACCACGGGTCGAAAAGTTAGTCAGACGTTACTTGAAGGCCCGATTCTGTCTGAAGACGCAGCATAAAACCAAGAGAAGAGAAAGTATATGTATATGTACTTTAAATCCCTTCTCCGATAAGTTTGGCTTGGACGGTACACTAGTTGATTCGACTAAATTAGAGCAGATTATTGAAGTTTTACACCTTTCGAAATCGTTATAAGTATACATCCAGAAAACTGGGTTAATCATTTTTGTCCAGAGCTTTCAATAAGTCTGTTGATAAAATTATCTTATTTCGGATATAGAGCAAGATCTGTCAATTTGACTAGGCCTGAAAAATAATTCAGTAAAAGTGCAGCCGATCTTCTTGATACGCAACATATGTTATTGAAGTATGATTGTTGTGTTTAGGAATTATCTAAATTCCTCGCATTCCAAACCTATTCAGTAGTTTGAGAGGCAGTGGTATGCACAAACACATTGAAGGTATTCTTGAATGTATCCGAAGGTATCATAGTGACCCAAAAAGTAGCTGATAGCGGTCATTGCAGATTTATGAACAGAAATAATAATTTGTACTGAATGCAGTACGCGAACACATTCGACAGAAAAAGTGCGCATGGGACGAGGTACCTGGCTGTTGATCTTGTACCTGGCACGCCATGACGGCCATTTAGGCATACAGGCGTGTATGCGTGCGGTAATAAGTGAGCTGGCGTGTGACGCTCGGAGGAGTCTTCTCTGTTCCGACCAGCCTGATGTCGTCACGTCCCACCCGGCGGGCGGATAGTGGCCGTGTCACTCAGGAACGCCTGCACATTGTGAACCTTCATCGGCTCCGCTACGGCTTGTCTCTTCAGGTCTGCCCAACAGAAGAGACTGCCCCACTTGCGCGTCATCATGCTGAAGAGGCCCAGCGTGGAGCGCGGAGCAGGAGTCTGGAAGGTGGGTGTAGGTCATTCCGTAACACCGATATCTGTTGGTGACGTCGTGACAGTAGGCGCTCGAGACTTGCGAGTCGATCGAGAAGTATCGTCACAAAGTGTGTGTGTGTGGGTCGATGGGCGAGACACCCCAGCGGACGAACATTTCTTGCCGGTGGTTTCTGGGCGCTACTGACCTGGCAAGTAGTATGGGACCAGTGTTTCCCGTAGATGGTTCTTTCCTGCCAGCAGTCTGCAGCAGGGAAAGGCATCCATGCCACCACCCACCGGTTGTCAGTTTGTAACACAACAATATAGTTAGTCTTTCTCACTTACGGTTAAATGCGGGTCTGTTATGCTGGTCAACTACGGTATCTTGTACAGTAGAAGGGAGACGAGGGGGGTGCATTGCGCTCCTCGTAGTCTTGCAGGTATAGTCAGAGAGTGTGGCAATGCAACCTTCCTCCGTGGGTCGTAAAGATTGCAAAATTGAGACGATCCCTTCCAGTATGAGACCGTCTAACACGAGACAGGCATATATCGCGCCGTATGGTGTTTACCTTTTCCGACGGGTACGACAAGTCGGTTTGCTTGGGGCCAAAAAACAAAGGAGTCGTTCTTCCCGTGGCTACTAGTTAAGGGCTTGCTAGCTAGTATACAAAGTTTTTATGGCATACTATTATAAAAACAGGAGGCGTTTATACGGCGGAGTAGGAATCCTACCAAGCACTTGAACTTTATGGCCCTTAATTTAGGCAATGTCTACTCAAAGACATGGACCATGATTCCCCTGTTTTATTAGTAATCAGTTCGATAAGTTTGTATCATATCAAGGACGTCATTCATATAGACAGTCACCAGAAGGCTCTGGGACAACAAGAAAAGCAAATGGCTGTAATTTCTTTGAAATAGTCACGAATAATTTATAAGTACATGCTCTAAAAGCTTATTTGAAGAGATTTTATGTGTCACGGCTGTATAGGGATATGGCAGTGTACAAACTTGTGCATTAGAGAAGTCCATAGATAGCATAACACGATCAATAGGGTTTTTGAACAAAATAAAATCGTTACTGATCTGGAATCTAAGACGATTTTCGGTGCCTTCAAGTCTATGCTAAACTGTTTCGGTAGTCATTATCTATAGTGGCTTATACGAATTGAGGTATTTATTTTTGATCCCTTCTCCTTGAGTGCGGAATCTCGGGCTCGCTTCGGAGCGGCAAGTGGTTTTGTCCCAATTTTTGTTTATAAGGCCTCTGCGAAAGGTTTGTCTTTATAGAGCAGAACCTGAGCGGGACAGCGAGAGCGAGCTAAGAGACGATGTGAAATCTGTTTGCCTACCTTGCCGATGCCGTCCATTCTCCACCTGTTCCAGGGTTGTTTGACGGGGTTGAGAAATATATATTCAGAGGATCTTACTTTTTAACGAATCTCATATCGAGTCCTCCGACCGCACGGTACGTTTTTCCGAGACAAACTGCGGGACCTTGTAATTTGATTGATTACCAAGTAGATTAGAGCCTGCGGCGTACTGGACCAATTGGATGTAATTGAGATTTTAGGGCTTCATTCTGAGTGTTAGGTTGTACCCCGACACTCTGCAGCTACTAGGTCGCTCGCTCGCGCAAGAACGCCGGGGAAGTCACGCAGCTCCTCGTTGATTACCTCTGTGAAGCCCAGAGACGTAAGTAGTTCTCCTGTATCGATGTAGCGGACTCCGGACGGCGGGCGTTACCATCGTGGCGGGCAGCGCTAGAGTAGCGTGGCAGACAGTGCGGCATTGGCGAACAGCGCCAGCGTGGCCGACAGTGTTACCGTGGCGGATAGCACTGCCATGGCGGACAGCGCCAGCATATCAGGCAGCGCCAGCAGTGGCGGGCAGCGCCAGCAGTGGCGGGCAGCGGCAGCGCCAGCATGCCGGACGGCGCCAGCATGCCGGGCAGCGCCGGCAGTGGCGGGCAGCGCCGGCAGTGGCGGGCAGCGCCGGCAGTGGCGGGCAGCGCCAGCAGTGGCGGGCAGCGCCAGCATGCCGGACAGCGCCAGCAGTGGCGGGCAGCGCCAGCAGTGGCCGGCAGCGCCAGCATGCCGGACAGCGCCAGCAGTGGCGGGCAGCGCCAGCAGTGGCGGGCAGCGCCAGCAGTGGCGGGCAGCGCCAGCAGTGGCGGGCAGCGCCAGCAGTGGCGGGCAGCGCCAGCAGTGGCGGGCAGCGCCAGCAGTGGCGGGCAGCGCCAGCAGTGGCGGGCAGCGCCAGCAGTGGCGGGCAGCGCCAGCAGTGGCGGACAGCGCAAGCGTGGGGGACAGCTTCAGCGTGGCGTACAGCACCGCCGTGGTAGAGAGCACCAGCGAGGCGGACAGCGCCCATATAACGGGCAACGCCACCGTGGCGGACAGCTTCAGCGTGGCGAACGGTATCTTTGTGGCCGGCAGCGCTAGCGTGGCCTACAGCACCGAGGTGGCGGGTAGCGCCAGCGTGGTGTACAGCATCGCCGTGGGGGCAGCACCAGCGTGGCGGACAGCGCCGCCGTGGTAGATAGCGCCAGCGTGGCGTACTGCATCGTTGTGGCGAGCGTCCGGCGTAGTGGACAGCATCGCCGTGGCGGGCTGCGCCAGCGTGGCAGACAGCACCGCCGTGGTAGATAGCGCCAGCGTGGCGTACTGCATCGTTGTGGCGAGCGTCCGGCGTAGTGGACAGCACCGCCGTGGCGGGCTGCACC
Organism: Epinotia brunnichana; assembly: GCA_963854355.1. Taxonomy (NCBI): domain Eukaryota; kingdom Metazoa; phylum Arthropoda; class Insecta; order Lepidoptera; family Tortricidae; genus Epinotia; species Epinotia brunnichana. Next base: position 28,311,006 of record OY977938.1, on the reverse strand, counting down.
ACCGTGGCAGACAGCACCGCCGTGGCAGGCAGCACCAGCATGGCGGGCAACGCCTCCGTGGCGGACGGCACCGCCGTGGCGGACGGCACCACCGTGGCGACAGAGCCAGCGGCGGGCAGCGCCATCGCGATCGGCGTCGCCATCGTGGCGGACGGCCCATGGTAGGAGGTGGCGCCATTGAGGCGGACGGCACCAGATAAGGGGTGGCGCCATTGAGGCGGACGGCACCAGGGTAAGAAGGTCGTTGCCGGTGGCGGCATCGTGCCGGATAGCACTATTACAGCATAACGACTGGCTCCACCACAGAAGCAAGCGCCGTCGCGGCGGGGGCGCCGCCACGTGGCGTGCGGGGGGCAGCACGTGGCGCGCGGGAGCCCCATAGCGCGCGCGGGGGCCTGCACGTGGCGCGCGGGGGCCTGCACGTGGCGCGCGGGGGCCTGCACGTGGCGCGCGGGAGCCCCATAGCGCGCGCGGGGGCCAGCACGTGGCGCGCGGGGGCCTGCACGTAGCGCGCGGGAGCCCCATAGCGCGCGCGGGGGCCTGCACGTGGCGCGCGGGAGCCCCATAGCGCGCGCGGGGGCCTGCACGTGGCGCGCGGGAGCCCCATAGCGCGCGCGGGGGCCAGCACGTGGCGCGCGGGGGCCTGCACGTAGCGCGCGGGAGCCCCATAGCGCGCGCGGGGGCCTGCACGTGGCGCGCGGGAGCCCCATAGCGCGCGCGGGGGCCTGCACGTGGCGCGCGGGAGCCCCATAGCGCGCGCGGGGGCCAGCACGTGGCGCGCGGGGGCCGGCGGTCTGCCCCGCCGCGCCGACGGCGGCACGCGGGGCACCTAGGATATTGTTATGTAACTGACTCACCGATCGATTCGAAAGATATTCAAACCTCCATTCCGGGCCCGACAATGTGCTCGACGAGCGCACGCGCCCACGAAGGCGAGACTCGCGGCCGCTTTCGGGCTCCAATGCCATCCATCCTCCGCATGATCGCGAAGCGCGTTCATTCTCCTTCGACGTGGAGCGACTCTCGTTGCTCAAAATGCGATTCCAAAGCATTCGCGAACAACGAAGTAAAAAATTTACAAAAGAGGGTAGTCCGATAGAAAAGATATCACTCGCGATTCGCTTTCCATAACTTTTATACTATTTAGGACTCCCTCTAGACAAAATAAAACTATCTGATGTTAAGAATCGAGATTTAAGAATCCTTGTTGCAAAAATAGCTACGGTACGTCCGATCTGTACGGCAGACGACGCAACAATGAGAAAGCCAATATGGCGGCGGGCGCACGGGCGCTGGTTCTAGAGTTGACAGGTTGGCGAAGGCGGATGTGACGTCACAGCGATGACGTGGAGTGACAGTTTGACGCAAACGGCTACGTTCGAACGTGCGCAGTGGCGCCCTCTCGAGTTATGGATCCCGGATATCGAACGGAACAAATAATATGAATTCGTGCCCTTCGTCCAAGTTCGTAACTAAGATTTCATAACTGGTTATGATTAAGGAACGTACCTCCTATGTAAATGTCAGGGTGCACTTTACATACAAATGTTTTAAGCACTACATATCGTAGTTTGATACAATTTCATTGAATCTAAATTGGCAAAATTCATAAGTGCCATGAATAATACTTGACTATAGTGTAAAAATTATGTAAAAATACAATAATTTTACAAAAATTCAAAATTGTTTTATCACATGATCAATCACTATAATTTTCGAACTTACTGATCAATGTAGGTGGTCCGAAGTACGTTTGTATGGAAAGCGACGCGAAACATAAGCATTACGCTATACTTTCTCATTTAGTTGGTTAAAATCATAAAAAAAGTCTAAATTGCTTACGAAATGTTTATTTTCAATTTTTCACTAATGGGTACAATATAGTTACATGTCAACAATATGTATAAATAACTAGGTCACCACATCTAAGTGGTTACCATAAACAGGTAGGTATACACCGCTTCGATTCCACCACAATTTCAGGGAAAATCTACAGAACATCTCAACTTTCTATCAAAAGAAGTAGACACAATTATTGAGATTGTTTGTAGATCTACCCAATTCTATACACCTTAGATGAATTTAGGATTGAAATGATTTTGAGCAAAGTAACGATGTTCAGCTGAAACAAATGAACGGTGCATTTGGATGGAGAAAGTCGTAACTTCATTATTTTAACGGTACCTGGTGAATATATTGGAATACTTATATTCGTAGTTGCGTACCTTTAAAAGTAATCCACCTATTATAGTTTAGTTAAGTACCAAGAAGTTACGTCTTTTAGATAGCATGAGTCGCTTGGTTAAAAAGTATAATTATTTAGTTCGTAATTGTTCATAAATATATATGTAACCTATTTCGAATGTCAAAACATCACAAAGTCTACGAAACTTGTATTAGATTTTGCAAACACTAGATCTCACTTGCTGCTATCAGATTAACCTTCGGTATGGTATGAACGTAGATTCACGGAATCCCGTGTGGAACCTATGTGTTGAATATACGCCACGTTTTCATATATTAGAAACCTCGCTTGCCTGACAGGTGACAAATATACGAAAACACAGATTTGCACATCACACCGTGGATCCACCCTTATAATGCCGAAACATATTTTCACGGTCAGAAAAATGTTCTGTAATCAAAGGGTAATGCCATGACATTGATGTACGTTCAAGGGGCTTAACACATTTGTACCGTGTCACATTAAACGTCATGTTAAACTGCCATATCGTCGGGGATAGTGGACACCTAAGTAGCTTGTCGTTTTCACTCGTTTGACAACTTCATATAGTCGGGGATAGTGCAATACCGCGTAATTAGCACAGGTAAATAGTGCGTATCTGCACAACACCCATAGGGCAGATCCGCGTAACTGGCATTGGTTAATACCGCGTATCTAACAAAATGTAGCCAAATTAAGATTTCCCGTCAACGTAAAATCCTGATTACAATATACCAAACTAAAGTCACCATCTTGTAGAACTCGTGATTCAATAATTCTCTGTGTAGAAAACGAAAAAGTATCTTTCAAAATAATAAAGATACAACGTTTTAAGCTTCTCCTTTACAGGAGAACTTTACAGTTTTGTAGATACGCAGTACGCAGTAGTAGTACGCAGTGCTAGTTACGCGAATTTGCACTATGGCTGTTGTGTAGATACGCAGTATTTACCTGAGCTATTGACGCAGTATTGCAATATCTCCGACGATATGAAGTTGTCAAACGAATGAAAACGACAAGCTACATAGGTGTTCAGCAACTAATGAGGCCGATTGTACTTCTGAATTGAAAAACCCCCTTTAGTTAGTGGCAAAATCTTATTAATCCAAATCAAGTGTTCGTATACTTTTACACACACCTACCAAACTGACAAGCGACTCAATGCTTCCCAGTGAAGAATCGGCAAACAAACTGCGAATGACAACATTCAGTTCAGTCTTGAATATACTCTCTAAATTGACTAATCGATTGATTCCGCGTTTCCGTATTTATAACAACCATTTTTCGCCTGTGACCTCGTTTAATATTTTATTCGTCCATCAGTTATATACCTAATAACTTATGGTGGGTGGGTTTGGAACACCTTTGGAGATATAACAGATATATAACCGTGTCATTAAGGTCATAACATGACTGTCACATCGACTGGTTAATATTTGTGTAATTCGCGAACACAGGCTGTTGAAATAAACACATTCGCACTTACAATATTAGTAGGGTTTAAGCTAGGTTACTGATCATTCGATAGTGAAAGAAAAGCTCATACGCTTTTAATATTACAATATTTTTTGAGTACTGGTTACATTTAACTTTTAATAGTACAGAGTAATAAAATCTACCACTCAGTCTACCTGATTTTAAACCTTTTTTTAATTAATTCGGAATATAAAGCTACGATCAAAAGAATCGAGATTCGGGTACAAATTGGACGGGCCAACAGGAGTAGTGGCGATTATAATGAAGGTTTAGATTGGTCGAATTACCTATGCCGCCGCGTCACGTATTACCGGGTTACTAAATGTGTTTTTAGGGTTCCGTACTCAAAGAGTAAAACGGGACCCTATTACTAAGACTTCGCTGTCCGTCCGTCTGTCCGTCTGTCTGTCTGTCACCAGGCTGTATCTCAAGAACCGTGATAGCTAGAGAGTTGAAATGTTTACAGATTATGTATTTCTGTTTCCGCTATAACAACACATACTTACTAAAAATAAATAAAATATTTTTTTAAGGGGGGCTCCCATACAACTAACGTGATTTTTTTGCCGTTTTTATAGATAATGGTACGGAACCCTTCGTGCGCGAGTCCAACTCGCACTTGGCCGGTTTTTTAAATTTTTTCTCTAGTATAAGTTTTATCGATACATACCTATACGTTTTCGAACGAGTTTGCGTTTAGTTTCAATTTGTATGGCAACGCGTAGTTCCTAATGCCACCAGAGGCGGTGTTCGCGTTGCCATACAAATAAAAACTAAAAGCAAACGCGTTCGAAAACGTATTGTATCGATAAAACTTATACTAGAGCCTCTGTATAAAAACGTAATTAAATAACAAATTACATATACTGAAGTACTAATTACCCGACTGCCTCAGAAGGAGGGTTATGCTATCGGATATGTTGTATGTTATCCGCGGATATGTTGTACATAATAAACATGATATCCGCGTTTCCATCTCGCTCACTCTTATGCTCAGTGAGAGGGAGAGAATACCATGAACCTACGGCGCCTTAATTGAAAGCACGTAAGTGAAGTAATGCAATTTACTCGGGTGAGTTACTTTCACACAGTGGCAACGCACTGACCTGACACTCCGCCATTTTTAAGATGCTGATGACGTAGGCAGGTTACGCTGACGTCACGAGGTGTCACGGGAATGACTTGTCTTGTTTTATTGTACCATGAGTTGAACTATCTGTAGCAGTTAGAATTACATAAACGTCAGAAATAAAGGTAAATAAATATCGCGTTAGACCCGTATAAAACAGTAATTTAAATATGTGTACAGAGCGCGAGAGTTGAAAGTGTTATAGTTAGAAAAGTAGTTTCTACGTTTCGAAAAATAATTTCGGTCACAATTTTCAATGTCTATACAACGACAATACGTGAAAGGGCGTAAGGTAAAGATTTCAACTTTACAGGTAACTTCATACTACTCTCTATAATAATATTCGTTGTTGTTATATTATAACCTTTTCTCTCAGTAGCGAATCCGTATAATAGACACTCGAAGCTAATTATTATCTAGACATGTCAATTTTGACACCTGTCAACGCCGCGTTTGACCCTGACGAGTGTCAGACACTGATCTCGACACTGGATCGTTTTTTATCCGTACAAGTTGGGCATTTTCTTAGCCATTTTTTTATGGGCATTTTCATGAAAAAGCCGTAGAATAGTTCAAGAAAAATTATGCCGCGGATGCGCTTTGCCACGTTTGAAAAACAAAATGAATTCATATGCAAATATGTAATAATCAAATGATTGGCATTTACCAATTTTCATATAACAATTTACAGTGAATTAAACGGCCACTCTTTGTATCGAATTTCCACGTTAATTGACCAGTTTTCATTACGCTTGAGCGTAGCAATCTATTTTAATGCCCGTACAATCCAGTGTAGTGTTCAGAGCCCATACCTTGTTCCTATCACCTAGAACCGATAGTCTCAAATAGCCGAAACCTACTAAGTCTAAGCAGTCACGTCAGATCATAGAACGTATTCTCACAAACCGTATATTTAAAGACTTCAAACTTTTCTCGGCTGGCACCTAAAATGAGATCTCAAAATTTTGTGAGATGTAAAAATTGCTTTAAATTTTGTCTTACTTTAGCTGTCACTTTAATAATAGAGACAAGACACATCTTAACTAACAGAGGCTTGCTAAGAAAGTTTTATGAATAAACGAGTCTGGAGTTACTCGTTTATTCATAAAACTTTCTTAGCAAGCCTCTGTTAGTTAAGATGTGTCTTGTCTCTATTATTAAAGTGACAGCTAAAGTAAGACAAAATTTAAAGCAATTTTAGCTAAAGTTTGACACAAGTTTACGATAGTGCATGTTGTTAGGGGTTTCTTTCGAACATATGCTTCACTTTCGAATACCAGCGCAAACTCTTAGTATGTTATTAGGCACTTTTACATTACGACATGGTGGAACAGAAGGCTAGAAAAGCTCCGTGTCTCCACCCGTCGAATATTCAATCACTCAACCAGACCAAACGAGTGGGAAAGGTACGGTAGAGCACTGACTGAATATAACAAACAGATCAGGAAAGCCAAAAGGAAGTCGTGGCGGAAATTTTGTGAAGAGATCGCCCAAACACACAAAGGAGCGAGAATTCACAAGATTCTCTCCAAGACTCCAACCAATTACCTAGGTCTACTTAAGAGACCTAACGGAAGCTTTACGACCACGGAGGTGGAAACAATGGACTTGCTTAGAACTATCCACTTTCCAGGCTCGTATCCCACCAGTAATACCCAGTTATGCACCCAAAGGAGCACACAAGACCGGAGGGCACATAACAACGACTGGAATTTGGCTGCAAACATTTTCAGACCAAACCAAGTTATATGGGCACTTAAGAAATTCAAACCATTTAAATCGGCGGGAGAAGACGGTATTTTTCCTGCATTACTACAACAAGGACAAAATCTAGTCCTCCCGCACCTGGTAAGAATATTCCGAGCTAGCTTTGCTTGGGGTACTATACCAGAACGATGGACCAAAGTCAAGGTACGCTTCATACCAAAAGCAGGGAAAAAGGACTACTCACAGCCCAAATCCTTCAGACCAATTAGTCTATCATCTTTCCTACTGAAAACGATGGAAAGAGTCATTGATCAGCACATAAGAGCGAAATACCTGGTAGTCAGACCATTGAGTCTGAACCAACATGCTTACCAAAAGGGGAAATCTACGGAAACTGCACTACTAGATCTGGTCGACAAAGTGCAAAAAACCCTAGAGGATAAGCAAACAGCTCTATGTGCATTCCTTGACGTCGAGGGAGCTTTCGACAACACACCCACAGAGACTATCCTTAAGGGATTGGCATCAAAGGGTGTGGACGAAAACACCATCAGATGGATCCAGAGCATGCTATCAAATAGAATAGTCACTCTGACCCTCAATGCAATTGAGTTTACATTTTACACCACAAGAGGATGTCCTCAAGGAGGCGTACTATCCCCACTACTATGGACCCTGGCAGTGGACCAACTCCTAGCAACTATGAAGGACCTAGACTATGACACGCAAGGATATGCCGACGACCTTGTAGTCATAATCAAAGGTCCCTGCCTCCACACAATTTCGAACCTAATGCAAGGAGCGCTCAACACCATAAACAAATGGTGCAAAGAAAATGACCTGTCCATCAATGCGAGCAAAACAGTACTAGTTCCTTTTACTAGGAAAAGGAAACTAGATAAGCTTGCCAAATTAAAACTGAATGGACAGGAAATACCCTATTCAAATGAGGTCAAGTACCTAGGAGTTACCTTTGACCAAAGGCTAACTTGGAACGCTCATTTGAATAACACAATACAAAAGGCAAAAATGGCCATGTGGACTTGCTGCCGAATGGCAGGAGCAAGATGGGGCATAAGACCCAAAATTGCTTTGTGGCTTTACACAGCCGTAGTGAGGCCGATAATCACATACGCCTCTGCAGTCTGGTGTAACAAAGTCCACCAAAAGACAGCCATCACAAAGTTAAGCAGTCTTCAGCGTACAGCTTGCTTAACAGCAACAGGAGCTTTATGCTCAACACCGGGGGCAGCCTTGGATGCACTGCTCGATCTAACGCCACTCCACCTGCAAGTGCAAAAGGAGGCGAAGCAGTGCATCTACAGGATATGCACACTAACAAGGCCAAAATGGCGCTCTCAAGCGCTAAGCAAACTTGAGGCCCTTGTTTTTGATAACAAAAACCTAAGCATGCCCACTGACGACACATACGTGGAATGCAAATTCACTAGACTGTATACAGTGGAAATACCTCCGAGAGACAAATGGACAAATGACCAAATGGACTTCAAGGAGGGAAGCCACATTTGGTATACAGATGGATCAAAAAAAGGTGATGATGTTGGATGTGGTATCTACGGTGAGAGGCCAAAGTTCAAAGCTAGCGTCAGCATGGGGAAGGAGGCCTCAATCTTTCAGGCTGAACTCTTCGCATTAAATAAATGCGTGGAGATAAATCTTGAAAGAAACCTAAGGAACCAACATATCTACATCAACTCGGACAGCCAAGCTGCTCTGCTGGCACTAGAATCACTAGAGTCCTACTCTAAACTAGTCCAGAATTGTAAAAATAATCTAAACACCCTGGCGAACTCCAACAAAGTCATACTTAGATGGGTACCAGGGCACTCCGACATTGTAGGAAACGAAAGAGCAGATGAACTTGCAAGGCAGGGCGCAGACACGGCCCTAGTCGGCCCGGAACCGTTCTGTGGCATCACAAAACGGAAAGCATATTCTCTGCTAAACAACGCGGAAAAATCAGAGGCAATCAAGCTGTGGAAGTTCACCAAAGGACAAAAACAAGCTAAAGCCCTGATCGAAGGGTTCAATAGTAAGCTGTCTAAAGAGTTATTACAATTCAAAAGGCACAAAACCTGCGCAGTGACAAGAATCCTGACAGGACATTGCAAATTGAACAAACACCTGTTTCAAATGGGTATGAAGCAGGACACAACTTGCAGGTTCTGCCAGGAGACAGAGGAGACTGCAATGCACATTCTCTGCTCCTGCGGACCACTCATGCATAAAAGAAGTACCTACCTAGGGCGGCACATAATGCACCCACAAGAAGTACAACATATCACCGCCCAAAGAATCTGGAATTTCCTGGAGGCAACGGGACTTAACGGTGAACTCTAAAACAAGGGCTGCCACAATAGATCACTTGCTGGTCGAAGCGGCATATTAAGGCTCACAAAATAATAATAAATGTTATTAGGCATGTCTCCTGGCATTGGGGTCCAAGAGACACGCCTAAAACATAATAAAAGATAGCGCTTGTATCCGAAAGTGAGGTATGTTCCCGTAACAACATGATAAAGGAAGTAAAATTAAAGAAATATAGAAGATTTAAGAGATATTTTTCGAATGTATGCCTAATTTAGACGTGATAGTGATCCTTGTCAATAGTTAAATGGTGCCAGCTGAGATGAGCCTGTTATTTTCCAGCTCATATCCATTATTGTTGACAGCACAAAAAAGGGTTAAAATCTACTTATAAAAAACGCTTACTTAAGAACGCGTATCTTGCTTGATAACGTCGAGTACTTATTGGTTACATGATATACATTTCGCTAAAAACCCGTTTGTTCACTAATTTAAGGTAAATAATATTTTTGCTACGAATTGACCTTACGCAAGGCGAATATAATAATTGTATATACAAGTATACAGTTTCGCTCAAAAGAAAGTCAATTAAAGTATCAATCTACTACTTAAAATATGTAGTCAGATCTATAATAATATACTTAAGCATTTAAATGCAAAAAATATTTGCTAGTAAATCATGCCCATATGTATCTACAGTAAACATGTTCTCATAAAACACTTTCATAAACTTTTTGTGATCATTAAGGCCCATTTACATGGTGCAGCAACTCGCATGCGAATTTTATTACTTACATTTGATTGAACAAGTCGTATTTCGGTAGCCCGCGAACCCGCAAATTAAATGAAAATCGCATACGAGTTGTTGCGCCATGTAAATGGCCCTTTAAAATACAATAATTAAAATTTAGTACTCCCACATAAATCTCAATAGTCAACAATTCAATTCATAAGAAAGACCTTAATAATTAAATATAGGTAGAGTACTAAGTACCTACTAGCTTTAGGTAAAGTTGTGTAGGCCAGAATGCAATAAAGAATTTTATTTCACATAATATCACTTTCAGCTGCTTCGCGTTACTGTATATCAATAAAATATTCTATGGATTCACATTTGTTTATACATTGGATGCTTACTGTGGCCTCGGAAATGTTACCAACTCAAAGACAAAATTATAACGTAGACTATTTTAGTACCTACACTAATTTTGAAAATACTATATAATATCGAGTCCTTTTTATTGGGCCGATCTTTTATCTTGATAAAATATGAACGTTTAACAACCAAATATTTATATACTTAAACAGAATTTATTTCTCATACTTTTTAAACATATAATTGATATAGCAATATTTTCAATTTTACTTAAATTTAATGATATGATGCAAGCGCAAAATACTCTAATGTACCTATATATAATAGGCATTTCGATTAATAATCAAAAAAAACTTAAAATCTATTGTTTTCGCATTTCAGTCCAAATCATAGCCTCCTTAGGTAAAAAATGAATAAAATTTTATTCATAATCGCGCATATATGGAATCATACATAGATACAACATATCGTCAATAGAATAATACAGTTGTGCTCTCTATCCACACATGAGACACATTCAAACGTACATAAAATGCACACTCTAATTCATTGTATACTAAATCATTCGTCAATAAGATCGAGTTGTAATAAAGTTTTGGTTCAATTGAGTGTTTGAGTTGATAATCTTTGGTAAAAAAACTGTACTAAATAATATCATATTCAGACCATACGGAAAATAACTTACAACTAAGCACTACGGAGATTATTATTCGTAAACAACATTTCACATAATCGTAACAAATTCGATGAATACTTGTCTAACGAAGCACATGTTAAATTAAAATACTCTTAAAAGACAATAATATTACGTGTGATGTATGCAGTAAACGATAATACTGAATGTAGGTAAATATACTTTCAAGTTAATTTTATATCCCATTCATGGACATTGCTACTCGTTGCTTAACGAATCTCAAACCTTGAGTATATTTAGATGAAAAAAATATGAAATAGATTTGAAGTTAGAAAATCGCAAGGAAGATGCGAGACAAGGATACAACAGGATTGTTGATATATCTGAACCGGTGTCTAAAACTGTTCCGATAAATGTTAAAATATTTGTTTATTTATTTAGTCGTAGTCATAAAATCCGTCTTATTCTGCTATTTTTCTGATAAAGGATTTTAGAAAAAATCTTATTTTGATCCAATATTTCTTTATGCTTATTTTTAACCGGTTCAGATTTTAGAAACTACGCTTATACCAAAACGTCAATAAATTGTTAACCCAATTAATAAGAATTGTAGAAAAAAAGTATCCTGATTCGCTGTTTAAGTTCAGAAAAATACTAGGCTTTTAAAATGCTAAGATACTTTGAAAGTACAACTAGCTGTCATTATGACAGAATTTAACACGACTTTGGTCCAAATTGGTTTATGGGTAAAACTTTGGTTAAAACGGATTGTATGTGGGTACGAAATCAGATTTTTTTACCATATTACCTCGACCTTCTTTTGTGAACCGATATGTCGAATATCAAGACCATAGAACAATCTACGTACAAAACCACGTACTCGTATTATCCAAATTTTGTCCCACTTCGCCAAACTTCGGCCAAATGCAATGTACTAACAATCGAAAATGGTTAAAAATTTAACAGTTTTAGTTAAACGATAAACAACGCCTCAAAGAGACAAAGGGTGTCAAAGCAAAGTGACCTTTATTGTAAACAGTTTAAGAGCTGGATCATGGCGCCGTCGATCAAACGTCCAGTATACGTTTAATCGTAGTTCCCTGAAAAAAAAAACGTTTATTGCAGCGTGTTTGTATTTTGTACGGATTTTCTACTCTGAAATTGGCAAGCCGTTGAGTATCAAGTTCCATGGACATGACGCCACTGCAAACTTTGTGATATACCTCGCTGTCATGTGTTATGGAAAGAGGTTCGTAATATTTTTGAATGTCAGTTGTAATGGAAAGTGGTTCGTGATATACCTGACTGCCAGTTGTTATGGAAAGAGGTTTGTGATAAACCTGACTGGGTCACTAGCAGAATGAGTAGATCGCAAAATGACCAGTGTAATATTTTGCCTATATCGCTTTTAGTCTAAATACATCGCAAACGTTCTAGACCGTTTGCGATGTAGACTAAAAGCGATATAGGCAAAATATTACACTAGTCTTTTTGCGATCTATTCATTCTACTAGTGACCCACCTGACTATCATTCATCATAGTCAGGTGACTGTCAGTTGTTATGGATAGCGATTCGTGACATGAGTACCTGAATGTCAGTTGTAATAGAATGTGGTCCGTGACATACCTGACTGTCAGTTGTTATGGAAAGTGATTCGTGACATACCTGAATGTCAGTTGTTATGGTGCATGGACGCTAGGAAGGCGGGGTCGACGGAGGCGACCTTGGCCGTGAGGAAGGCGTGCATGCAGAACAGCAGGCTCTGCAGGATCTGACACTCCAGCTCCTGGTAACAACATCAGGGTCAAAACCAAACCTCTGGCTGGGTCGCAATCACTCAATTTAATTTCCCAACTATGTCGTTTTTCCGAATTTTCATTTCGGTTAAAAGCCAATTATCTCGAAAACCCAAACGCTTTTATTTTTTTTAATACTTTCGCGTAGAACCCAGTTGGTTAAGAATGGTTTATAAGCATCCTGAAATTGTCATGGTTTCAGAGAAAAACGGCTTTCCGGATAAATAAAAATTCGGACAAACAATACAGTTGGGAAATGAAATTTAGTGATTCAGATAGGTAATCCTCTGGATGTGTGTGCAAACAAAAGGGGTGTGACAAACAGTAATTTCCAGATTGCTCGGGTAAAGTGACATTAAGATGGTTGATATTGATAACAGTGAAAATAAAGATTCTTACAAAATAAAACTTAAGTACGACAATTGGGAATACATGAAAATTTTAGAAATGCCTGATTATTTTTTTGGTGATAGTAATAACCTTCCTTAGCACCAGAAAAAAGTTGCGGACTTTTCAGCTGCGTCAATTATTTTTGAAAAATATAAACAGTTTCCTCACTTAGGTTTTGGGTTTAGGACGGCGAATAAGACACTTTGCTTGATCTGTCTCATATTACAAAAAAATATCTTAAAAATTCGTGGTAAACAAACAATGGCAATGATATTGACATCTGCTGCAGCTATATTTGTCATTTCCAGGGTCAGATATTTAAAATATTTTTTGTAATATGAGACGGATCAAGGAAAGTCTCATTCGCCGTCCTAAACCTAAAACGTAAGTGAGGACACTGTTTATATTTTTCAGAAATAATTGACGCAGCTGAAAAGACTGCAACTTTTTTCTGGTGCTAAGGAAGGTTATTCACCTATCACCAAAAAAATAAACAGGCATTTCTAGAATTTTCATCCATTCCCCATTCTCGGAAGACATCATGCTTAAACTTTAGTCTTAATCTCGAATAAAATTTCACTTTTTCAAAGGTATACGTTGATTTTTGAACTACGCACCTTTGTTTCAATGACTTTGGTCTCAGCGTCTTGGAAGTGAAGCTTGAGTTTGGATTTGCCGTCGTCACTGGAACCCCGCAGCTGCGAGAACCTAAACAGAAAGACGAATGTGTAGTTGTTGTCCTAGGGCATCCCAGAGGTGCATAGGGCTTTCATAAGCTCGCTTCCTGCCCAGCGCGGCTATCACAAGACGGCGCGCGAGCTCTCGATTTTTCTCGCACTAGACGTCTCTTTCATCGTTTTCTAATAAGAGAGAGAGACGGATGGTGCGAGAAAAATCGATAGAGCTCGCGCGCCGTCTCATGTAAGCCGTGCTGAGCGACGTCTCTGGCCTCACTCCAGCTCAGTCCAACTGCTTGCGGCTCACTCTCGACTGTTCGCCGCCATGTGCGCACAGGACGCCCACATGTACGGTCAACCAATTTGATTCCTAGGCCACCGTAGAGCCCTGTCATTTTAACTGTTACATAGCGACGCAATAATCCTAGTAACCCGTATTGACATAGTATTTACAACGGCAAAGTTCTATGATGGCCTAGGAATCAAATTGATTGACTGTACGAATGTGTAGGCAGGTAATTAAAATAAGTGATAGGTACGTACGGCATACGCATGTGTATGTAAGAGGAAGCCTGAAAGTAGCACCTATCGCGGATAAATTGAGAGTCAATCGCCTTGCGTGGTATGGGCACGTAATGCGGAGGGATGAAAGTCATGTGACCAAGAGTATTAGGTATGAATGTGGATGGATGTAAGAGACGAGGTAGGGCCAAGGAAAAGGTGTGAGAGACGATATGAAGAGAAAAGAAGTGAGTGATGAGATGACGGCTGACAGAGAAGTATGGAAGAAAAAGACATGCTGCGCCGACCACAAGTAAATGGGATAAGGGCAAGGAAATGATGATGATTTACGGCATACGAGTGGCGCGAAGCGAAGGTCAAGTCTAATCATTTAAACCTTACCTGTAAGCCCATACAGGAGGTGCACCGGGCGTGCCCTCGCTGAGCGAGAACCCTGACGCCCAGTCAAGTGTCAGACCCGCCGCCCGACCGCCGTGCACCACCGTGAACGTTTTCTTCTGAAAAAGATACGCTGGCGTCAGTAGAGTTGAAATCAAAATTTTAAAGTATGAGATTTGTAACTTCGATCTTAGCCTTTTTGTTAAAATACTACAAAACTCATTTCAGCGTTTTTAAAAATTCATCCCCTAAAGGGGATTATAAGGGTGTTCAAAGTGTGTATGGAGAGCAAGACATTTTTAAAGTAAGGGATTTGTAAATTCGGTTTTAGTCTGTTTGCTAAAAGACTACAAAACTTACATCAGCGTTTTTTTTTTAATTCATCGCCTAAGAAGGTTAAAAGGGGCTTCGAAGTTTGTATAGAGAGCAAGACATTTAAAAGGAAGAAATGTGTTACTACGGTTTCAGACTGTTAATATGAGGGTTCAAATGGGGTTCTAAGTTTGTATAGAGAGCAAGACATTTTTAAAAAAAGTAAGAGATTTGTAACTTCGGTTTTAGACTGTTTACTAAAAGACTACAAAACTAATTTCAATGTTTTTAAAAATTCATTCCTTAAACAAACATTTAGACGATAACATGTTCTACGCGGACGAAGTCGCGGGCAACAGCTAGTAATGTTTAGAGTTTAATCGTAAGTAGGTATTTAGCTGTAAGATACTATACATTTGTATGCATGTGTCTCAGGCTGAAAATGGAGACGCCAAAATAAGTTATAAGACCTATGATGTACACCCATTTTCTAAAAATAAAATTTTCTTATTCTTAATGATAAAAAAATGCGACGAAGATCGATATTGTCAAACCTCTTTAAGCTGACACCTCATAAGAATAAGTACTTACTAACAATATCCGTCAATATCATGTCATGATGACATTCACAGAGTAATTTCATTTACTTTTCCTATTTTCCTTAGCGTAAAAATATGAATAACACGAAGCATGCATGTATGCTTTCTAAGCCGCCCCGTTACGACGAATTGCACCCCACTGCTAACTGCTGGCAACGTATGAGGTACCGTTAGAACCGATCCACTCAAAATCGTATAGTTATTAACACTAACATTCTTCGCCTACATTTCGAAAGGTGTGAAAAAGGCCGATTGCCGCTGCTCAATTTCACTGGGCTGATTCTCACAATATATATTACATACAAAATATATTGGCCCTATCACAGACAGGAAAATGAATTCTACCACAGAATTCGTCCGGCTGGTCTGGGCTGACCAGTACAATACCGCACAGTAACGCACAGTAATAATTTCAAAAATCGGGTGGAAATTGTAGAAGTATGTGCTATGAGTAATTCTTACATTGTGATTCAATATATTTGGATTGTTCGTTGCATAGATTGGATTTAATGGACACTTCTCCTTGTTGATTGTCTCCCGGCAGTTTTGGGGTCCAGATGACATGTCTAACAACATACTAAATAAAAGATGGCGCAGGTATCTGAAAGTAAAGTATATGTTCGACAGAAACCCGTAACAACACGCACCATCAAAGGTAGACGGATAAATTCCGCTTCCGAATCAGTCCGCCTTCTGTAGTAGAGCCATATTGTTAATCATGATCACCCTGGCCTGCGTCGCCTACTAACATTTGTAATACTTCAATAACGAGGCTAGGGCTAAAGGCACCGAATGCAAAGAAATGTTTTTTTGAGTTTTATTTTACTACCGCATCAAACAATTAAATACCTATGACAAAACACACATTTTATCTGATTAAATAAAAATGAAATATGTTCCTATTTATAGGATGAAGTCGCAGTAAATCTAATAGAATAAAATGCTCACATTGTAAGTTTTACGCAGGCATCGATGGCGAAATCTCCTACTGCCTTGCGACTGGCACCGCGGCACCCTGGTGTTTATCAGGAGCCGCAAAAGCCTAGAGCTGGAGCAGCAGAGGCAGCTCGCCACGGCGCCTTGGTTCATTTGGCATCCGTATAGCCCGGCTAACTTCTACTTCGACTGTTTGATATGGGTGGCTAACTTTTTATCTGGAATTTACTTTCCGGTGCAAGTGTTCTTTATTTGTAAGTCTGTTTAGTTTCTGATGTAGGACCTAAAGATATTTTATTGTACATAGTAGTTTGCAAATATTTGTCATAATTCGAAGAATCATAATCGATTCAATTTCAAACAAAAAGAGATGTTTGTGTCGTGCCACTAGTTCTTACAATACAGAATAGGCAATGCTCTGCATGTAATAGACGTGTGTCGTGTGTGTGTTTAGCGTGCTAATTTTTCAGGCTGTTTACCGTCAGCACCTAATTTATTTGATATTGTTTATAAACGATGCAGTCCCTTTGAAATTACTATATTATTATTGTTCTAGGTCCCAACCCAGCAGACCCCTATATATTGATGGCAGACTTTTTAACGTTCTGTAACATCATTGTGAACTTCTGTTCAGGCTACAATGACGAGGACAGTGAAGAAATCGTTCTAGATCCCAAAAAGATTGCACTCAACTATCTCAAAGGGGCTTTTTTACTTGACTTCATCAGTGCTTTGCCCTTCCAGCTGTACCAACCGTTCAGTGACTGTCGGTATCCTTCGCATACTGTTTTCTTACCAATAAAACTGCTCAGATACAAATCGAACATAAAGAGACGTGAAGCTATAATGGAACAATTTGAATGTTCTTATAGCTTAATCGTACTAACTGGGGTGCTCATCAGACTTTTAGCGTTTTTCAATTGGATGACTTATTGGCAGTATCAAGTGCCAGTGATCTGCGTGCACTTCTTTGACATGGCGAACTTAGGGAAGGCAGAGTCCGCGTGGTTGAAGATGTTAGATGTCAACGCTACAACCAACGCAGTCGAAAAATACATCACGAATTTATTTTTCGCGTGTGGAAGATGCGTCGGCTCGGGCTATCAAGCACCAGTGGGGTATTACGTCATGCCTGAGATGATTCATAATAGCCTAACAGATATAGTTAGCCTTATTTTTTTAATACACTGCTTCTTGACTACCCTCCGCTTAGTTCTGTGCTCCCAGTCAAACTATTTCACGTTCGATGGCGCGGAGAAGGAATTGGAGAAGTACATGTCCATCAAACGCTTGCCGAGAAATTTGCAGCACAAAATAAGACTGTTTATCAACTACAAGTTTGGCAGGAATTACACGAACGAGAGTGCCATCTTGAATACGATCAACGATCAGATCAAGCAAGATATAAACATGCACACGTGCCGGCGACTTGTGATTACTGTTCCGCTGTTTAAAGGTTTACCAATGGCGCTGATTAATACCCTGATCTTCACTCTCACGCAGGAAGTGTATGTACCTGAACAGGTATATTTGAATTTAGGGTAAGAATGATTTAAAAGGTAAGTTTGCAATTATTCATGTTTATTTTTTTTAGGAGGTGATAAAACGCGGGCAATTGATGGACAGCATGTATTTTATTTATTATGGAACTGTAGCTATTATGAATGAATATGGGACGGAGGTAAATGTTTATGAAATACTTATACTTATTCATAATTGTCTAGATCGTAATTTTATTTCATCCTTTTAAGGGGTTAAACGCTAGCAACGCATGTTATATTAGTATGCGATAATTTATAAAATTTAATTCCAAGCCAACTAGGCAGTGATTACTTATTGACTTGACCGGAAGCGAATCTTTTGCCTTTAAATTCCCACAATACCAATGCATAGTACGGGTCTAGATTTCTTCCTTCACTTCCAACCGATTTTCTTTTGTCCGCCTGTACATAAAACTTTCCGTACCCGTGATTCCCTAGAGTACTGACAGTTTTTAACCGACTTCAAAAAAGGAGGAAGTTTTCAATTCGTCTGTATGTTTTTTGTGTGTTTGTTACGCGATAACTCGTCGGTAATTTATGAACCGATTCGATTTATTTTCTGTGTTTGGAAGCATATACTTCCAGATTGGTCCCGTTGTCACCAAAATCCAGTTCTGATGATGGGATCCTGGAGAAATCGAGGGAACTCTTCAAATGTTATAGGCAAACTTGAAGCAATTTGGCTATTGATTTGAAGTCGGTTAAAACTTCGTTTTGAAAAGTATTATATTATTCCAGATAAAACACTTAAAGGATGGTGGATATTTTGGCGAGGCAGCTATATTAAACCCCGAAGAGCCGGCGCCAGCAACCTTTATTGCACTCGAGATTACTGAGATATATGCGTGAGTTACCAATTATAGGTAAATTAACTATAACTGGTTTTAAGAGCCCGTTAACGTCGTGCCACTGGTTTTCATTTTAATTTAACGATAGATATTTAATAAAGGAGGCCACTACCCACTGTATTTTGTATTTAAGTATCCTTTGAATACATCATAATAGTTTTTACGTTTGCCACCGCGCGACTTCGGGAAACAGTTGACACTCATGCACTCAATAGAAGATTGTGCAACAAGTGCATAAAATGAGCCATTTTACCTGAGACGTCCGAGCCACCGGCGAGGGTGGATAGTTAAGTCGAGGGGTAAAATGGTTAATTTATGCCCGAGTTAAACACTGCTTTTCACTTCGATCGCGAGAAAATAACAAATATTTGCAAAATTTCATAAAATAATAGCTAATTCCCGCCACTTAACTTTTTAAAGTTTTTATGCTTCATTTTTGACACGTGGTACCTATTAGACTTAGGTACTTCAAACTGCCAAATCATTTAACGTTTGGACATGTTTTTAAATAATAATTTACTTTTATTTTATGTAAGTAGTTTTATTAATTTAGTAAAATAAAACGCGGAAATAAAATTGATTAAAGTAAATCAAATAAAATAAAAAGTTTTATTCTACGAAGTTTTATTGTACATGTGGCTGGCAAGCTCGATTATATTAACTTTGCAGGCAAGTTCGCTTTTGAATGTGAAAGTGAAAATTATTTTACCTACACATCATCCACACTTTCTCATTTCGTTTTTATTTTCAGTTTAAAAACCAAAGACTTCAAAGCGTGCATCCAGCACTATCCGCATATATTAGAACGCATATCGGAGAACCACCGTCGTACCTTGTCGAGACAATTTCCTGGTCGTCCATATTAACTTAGTCACAGCAGAGTTAACCGTATAGTACTAATAGTTTCTTAATACTGTCGAATACGACTTATAAGGGGCTGGGGTTATTCAAGCATAATTTTGTTTTAATGTAGTTACTGATTTAGGATGCTTATATTAAGTAACAATGTTTGTATTTGAGTTATAATGATATTCATTACTAAGTGTGGTTAAATCTGAAATTATTTATTTAAATAAAAGGCGCTGGCATTTCACAATTGATGTTTAATTAATATTTACTTTTGAATATCCTTTAACACCTGTACCTGTACCATATATTTATAGTGAATAAACTACATTAATTCTAGTGTCCGACCGAAACATGTTTTTTTGCCGAAACCGAAATCGAAGGTTCGGCTTTGGCTCTAGTTTCGGCCGAAACCGAAACCGAACCTTTTGTAGACTTGTTAAAATCGTTGAAAAAATTACGTAAAACCGCACACACATATTAAAAATGTAACCTGAAACTCGTGAAAGTTGTATAAAATAAAACAAGGTTTACTACAAGTTGCCATTATTCGCGTCACTTCACTGAGCCGGTGGCCGGCGAGCTACGGCATATTGCCGGTTGGCACGACCGCACCCGAAGTTAGCTGAACGCGACTCGAAGTATCGTTTCGCAAGTTCTGTGCTCCCAGTCAGGCTGGGGCTGGGGGTTCTGGGCTCCCAAGGTTCGGCCGATTTTTGGCCGAAACCGAAACTACGGCCGAAACATGTTTTTTTGGCCGAAACTGGCCCAAACCGAACCTTCGATCGGACACTAATTCATTCATTCATTCATCAAGAACAACTAAACGATATGTGGTGGTCACGGGTCCACTAACCATGGATATTATACATATATAGGGATACTGGGTGTATCCCTATATATGTATAATATCCATGGTAGTCTGGGTGAATCTGATCTATACATGTTGTTTTACGTAGATAAATATTAGTAAAAAGTAGAAAACATCAATAGAAATAGTAAACACAATACTTCTGAGGCAAAATATCCAAAAGTAAGAGGTATCCTTTGTGCAATATTAGTAATCAGATGTTTGATCCCGATTACTAATAATGTGTGTAATATGAAAGTATATAAAATCAACTTTCTAATGATGTATAATACTTATAAGCTTTGCATATAAAAAACAACAGAAAATCGCTTTCGAAATTCCCTTATCGGTAAGCAGAATACGTAGGCGCTTGGAAATCCGAATTTTGAATGGTCGTAAAGCGTTTTAGTTCTATAGTGAGTGAGTGGATGTCTGGTATCAATCTTTAGGTTAGTTCATTCGCAATCTAATGAAAGTAAAGCGACCAATTGAAAATAAAGCGTGTGCTTTTACTAATAAAGTTACAAATTGAGTGAAGAATGTGGGCACATATTTGTGCCGTGGGAAATGACGGTGTACTAAATTGTGGGCACAAACTTGTGCCCATGGGAAACGGCGGCACGTAAAGCGCTCAAAGTTTTGGGCAGAAATTTGTGCCCATGGGGTAGGACAGGAACCAGAAATAAAAATGTGGGTTACGGTTATCCCATCGCCTGACTTAATTGTAATTAACTGTCATACTCAATTTTGTCTTATTATATTCTTGATCAGGCGAAGGGATATTAAAAAAAAAAAACTACGAAACATGAATTCGCTCTAGGTTGAACTCAAAAACAGTTTTATTTATTACTTACGTGAGTTTTTATGACATGACAAGACAATTTACCGGGCCATGGGAAGAATAGCTCCCGCACAGTTAAACTCCAATAAGGCCATGGGATAATGTCAACCCACATCCTAATTCTGGTCAAACATGCATGAATCAATGTTTACGATTACATTACCTTTCAACACTCAAAACCTACAAAATATCAAAAAATTGTTCGGTTTCATAGAAATTAAGGTGGTTCGAATTTGAGAAAAATAGTTTTTCCAAAACATCACGTCCCAAACCAATTTCTCAAATTAATCTAGTTTATACAAGTTTATTCTAGGAAAGGGGGAATTTGGCGCAAATGGGAAGCCAATTTATGAAAGTTTGTTACATAAGTTTCTTAAATTATCACGCCGTTAGCCTGCGAATGTCAAATAACGTTTTGTATGGCAATCTAACCACCTTGGAAAGTGTTCGAATTTCGCCGTAGTTTACTGAAATTAGAGTTTAAGTGAATTTAAACGGCTGCCAAAGATATATTACGCGTTTTAGAAGCGTGTTGTGAATGAAGATCATAAAATACTATTTTCAGGGATTGACAAAATATTTTATAGGAGATTTGGAGTTAAAACCTGACTACGGTAACCGATATAAGATGTGGGAGGAATATATCCCTTCGCCTGGTAAAGGGTTAAATAAGATACACAATCTCATAGTCAGAATCATAAGAACAGTCATATATCTGAAAGTCAGGCCTTATTGTTTCCTAATCTTGTCAGAACGGCGTTTTCAAGAACGCAATAACTTCCAATTCACCCCCTTAAATGACGTTCAAAAGGTCTTCCACTCTCAGCAGTTCCCTCCGTGTCTCCGCACTAAGGCCCCGCGGCCCCCCGCCGCACCCCCACCACTTAGCACCACAGTAGCATTCAAAACTAATAAAATCTGTATTCAGGACACCGTCTGATAGGTCCGAGGAAATGATTCATGTTCAGGGGTCACTGACCTGCAATCTAGTGACAGAGTTGACGATGTTAGCGGTCCAGGCCGCCTCCACCCGCAGCAGTTCCCTGCGCGTCTCGGCGCTGAAGTACCGCGGGCCGCCCGCGCCGCTGCTCTGCACGAGCTATTGATTCATGTTCAGGGGTCACTGACCTGCAATCTAGTGACAGAGTTGACGATGTTAGCGGTCCAGGCCGCCTCCACCCGCAGCAGTTCCCTGCGCGTCTCGGCGCTGAAGTACCGCGGGCCGCCCGCGCCGCTGCTCTGCACGAGCTATTGATTCATGTTCAGGGGTCACTGACCTGCAATCTAGTGACAGAGTTGACGATGTTAGCGGTCCAGGCCGCCTCCACCCGCAGCAGTTCCCTGCGCGTCTCGGCGCTGAAGTACCGCGGGCCGCCCGCGCCGCTGCTCTGCACGAGCTATTGATTCATGTTCAGGGGTCACTGACCTGCAATCTAGTGACAGAGTTGACGATGTTAGCGGTCCAGGCCGCCTCCACCCGCAGCAGTTCCCTGCGCGTCTCGGCGCTGAAGTACCGCGGGCCGCCCGCGCCGCTGCTCTGCACGAGCTATTGATTCATGTTCAGGGGTCACTGACCTGCAATCTAGTGACAGAGTTGACGATGTTAGCGGTCCAGGCCGCCTCCACCCGCAGCAGTTCCCTGCGCGTCTCGGCGCTGAAGTACCGCGGGCCGCCCGCGCCGCTGCTCTGCACGAGCTATTGATTCATGTTCAGGGGTCACTGACCTGCAATCTAGTGACAGAGTTGACGATGTTAGCGGTCCAGGCCGCCTCCACCCGCAGCAGTTCCCTGCGCGTCTCGGCGCTGAAGTACCGCGGGCCGCCCGCGCCGCTGCTCTGCACGAGCTATTGATTCATGTTCAGGGGTCACTGACCTGCAATCTAGTGACAGAGTTGACGATGTTAGCGGTCCAGGCCGCCTCCACCCGCAGCAGTTCCCTGCGCGTCTCGGCGCTGAAGTACCGCGGGCCGCCCGCGCCGCTGCTCTGCACGAGCTATTGATTCATGTTCAGGGGTCACTGACCTGCAATCTAGTGACAGAGTTGACGATGTTAGCGGTCCAGGCCGCCTCCACCCGCAGCAGTTCCCTGCGCGTCTCGGCGCTGAAGTACCGCGGGCCGCCCGCGCCGCTGCTCTGCACGAGCTATTGATTCATGTTCAGGGGTCACTGACCTGCAATCTAGTGACAGAGTTGACGATGTTAGCGGTCCAGGCCGCCTCCACCCGCAGCAGTTCCCTGCGCGTCTCGGCGCTGAAGTACCGCGGGCCGCCCGCGCCGCTGCTCTGCACGAGCTATTGATTCATGTTCAGGGGTCACTGACCTGCAATCTAGTGACAGAGTTGACGATGTTAGCGGTCCAGGCCGCCTCCACCCGCAGCAGTTCCCTGCGCGTCTCGGCGCTGAAGTACCGCGGGCCGCCCGCGCCGCTGCTCTGCACGAGCTATTGATTCATGTTCAGGGGTCACTGACCTGCAATCTAGTGACAGAGTTGACGATGTTAGCGGTCCAGGCCGCCTCCACCCGCAGCAGTTCCCTGCGCGTCTCGGCGCTGAAGTACCGCGGGCCGCCCGCGCCGCTGCTCTGCACGAGCTATTGATTCATGTTCAGGGGTCACTGACCTGCAATCTAGTGACAGAGTTGACGATGTTAGCGGTCCAGGCCGCCTCCACCCGCAGCAGTTCCCTGCGCGTCTCGGCGCTGAAGTACCGCGGGCCGCCCGCGCCGCTGCTCTGCACGAGCTATTGATTCATGTTCAGGGGTCACTGACCTGCAATCTAGTGACAGAGTTGACGATGTTAGCGGTCCAGGCCGCCTCCACCCGCAGCAGTTCCCTGCGCGTCTCGGCGCTGAAGTACCGCGGGCCGCCCGCGCCGCTGCTCTGCACGAGCTATTGATTCATGTTCAGGGGTCACTGACCTGCAATCTAGTGACAGAGTTGACGATGTTAGCGGTCCAGGCCGCCTCCACCCGCAGCAGTTCCCTGCGCGTCTCGGCGCTGAAGTACCGCGGGCCGCCCGCGCCGCTGCTCTGCACGAGCTATTGATTCATGTTCAGGGGTCACTGACCTGCAATCTAGTGACAGAGTTGACGATGTTAGCGGTCCAGGCCGCCTCCACCCGCAGCAGTTCCCTGCGCGTCTCGGCGCTGAAGTACCGCGGGCCGCCCGCGCCGCTGCTCTGCACGAGCTATTGATTCATGTTCAGGGGTCACTGACCTGCAATCTAGTGACAGAGTTGACGATGTTAGCGGTCCAGGCCGCCTCCACCCGCAGCAGTTCCCTGCGCGTCTCGGCGCTGAAGTACCGCGGGCCGCCCGCGCCGCTGCTCTGCACGAGCTATTGATTCATGTTCAGGGGTCACTGACCTGCAATCTAGTGACAGAGTTGACGATGTTAGCGGTCCAGGCCGCCTCCACCCGCAGCAGTTCCCTGCGCGTCTCGGCGCTGAAGTACCGCGGGCCGCCCGCGCCGCTGCTCTGCACGAGCTATTGATTCATGTTCAGGGGTCACTGACCTGCAATCTAGTGACAGAGTTGACGATGTTAGCGGTCCAGGCCGCCTCCACCCGCAGCAGTTCCCTGCGCGTCTCGGCGCTGAAGTACCGCGGGCCGCCCGCGCCGCTGCTCTGCACGAGCTATTGATTCATGTTCAGGGGTCACTGACCTGCAATCTAGTGACAGAGTTGACGATGTTAGCGGTCCAGGCCGCCTCCACCCGCAGCAGTTCCCTGCGCGTCTCGGCGCTGAAGTACCGCGGGCCGCCCGCGCCGCTGCTCTGCACGAGCTATTGATTCATGTTCAGGGGTCACTGACCTGCAATCTAGTGACAGAGTTGACGATGTTAGCGGTCCAGGCCGCCTCCACCCGCAGCAGTTCCCTGCGCGTCTCGGCGCTGAAGTACCGCGGGCCGCCCGCGCCGCTGCTCTGCACGAGCTATTGATTCATGTTCAGGGGTCACTGACCTGCAATCTAGTGACAGAGTTGACGATGTTAGCGGTCCAGGCCGCCTCCACCCGCAGCAGTTCCCTGCGCGTCTCGGCGCTGAAGTACCGCGGGCCGCCCGCGCCGCTGCTCTGCACGAGCTATTGATTCATGTTCAGGGGTCACTGACCTGCAATCTAGTGACAGAGTTGACGATGTTAGCGGTCCAGGCCGCCTCCACCCGCAGCAGTTCCCTGCGCGTCTCGGCGCTGAAGTACCGCGGGCCGCCCGCGCCGCTGCTCTGCACGAGCTATTGATTCATGTTCAGGGGTCACTGACCTGCAATCTAGTGACAGAGTTGACGATGTTAGCGGTCCAGGCCGCCTCCACCCGCAGCAGTTCCCTGCGCGTCTCGGCGCTGAAGTACCGCGGGCCGCCCGCGCCGCTGCTCTGCACGAGCTATTGATTCATGTTCAGGGGTCACTGACCTGCAATCTAGTGACAGAGTTGACGATGTTAGCGGTCCAGGCCGCCTCCACCCGCAGCAGTTCCCTGCGCGTCTCGGCGCTGAAGTACCGCGGGCCGCCCGCGCCGCTGCTCTGCACGAGCTATTGATTCATGTTCAGGGGTCACTGACCTGCAATCTAGTGACAGAGTTGACGATGTTAGCGGTCCAGGCCGCCTCCACCCGCAGCAGTTCCCTGCGCGTCTCGGCGCTGAAGTACCGCGGGCCGCCCGCGCCGCTGCTCTGCACGAGCTATTGATTCATGTTCAGGGGTCACTGACCTGCAATCTAGTGACAGAGTTGACGATGTTAGCGGTCCAGGCCGCCTCCACCCGCAGCAGTTCCCTGCGCGTCTCGGCGCTGAAGTACCGCGGGCCGCCCGCGCCGCTGCTCTGCACGAGCTATTGATTCATGTTCAGGGGTCACTGACCTGCAATCTAGTGACAGAGTTGACGATGTTAGCGGTCCAGGCCGCCTCCACCCGCAGCAGTTCCCTGCGCGTCTCGGCGCTGAAGTACCGCGGGCCGCCCGCGCCGCTGCTCTGCACGAGCTATTGATTCATGTTCAGGGGTCACTGACCTGCAATCTAGTGACAGAGTTGACGATGTTAGCGGTCCAGGCCGCCTCCACCCGCAGCAGTTCCCTGCGCGTCTCGGCGCTGAAGTACCGCGGGCCGCCCGCGCCGCTGCTCTGCACGAGCTATTGATTCATGTTCAGGGGTCACTGACCTGCAATCTAGTGACAGAGTTGACGATGTTAGCGGTCCAGGCCGCCTCCACCCGCAGCAGTTCCCTGCGCGTCTCGGCGCTGAAGTACCGCGGGCCGCCCGCGCCGCTGCTCTGCACGAGCTATTGATTCATGTTCAGGGGTCACTGACCTGCAATCTAGTGACAGAGTTGACGATGTTAGCGGTCCAGGCCGCCTCCACCCGCAGCAGTTCCCTGCGCGTCTCGGCGCTGAAGTACCGCGGGCCGCCCGCGCCGCTGCTCTGCACGAGCTATTGATTCATGTTCAGGGGTCACTGACCTGCAATCTAGTGACAGAGTTGACGATGTTAGCGGTCCAGGCCGCCTCCACCCGCAGCAGTTCCCTGCGCGTCTCGGCGCTGAAGTACCGCGGGCCGCCCGCGCCGCTGCTCTGCACGAGCTATTGATTCATGTTCAGGGGTCACTGACCTGCAATCTAGTGACAGAGTTGACGATGTTAGCGGTCCAGGCCGCCTCCACCCGCAGCAGTTCCCTGCGCGTCTCGGCGCTGAAGTACCGCGGGCCGCCCGCGCCGCTGCTCTGCACGAGCTATTGATTCATGTTCAGGGGTCACTGACCTGCAATCTAGTGACAGAGTTGACGATGTTAGCGGTCCAGGCCGCCTCCACCCGCAGCAGTTCCCTGCGCGTCTCGGCGCTGAAGTACCGCGGGCCGCCCGCGCCGCTGCTCTGCACGAGCTATTGATTCATGTTCAGGGGTCACTGACCTGCAATCTAGTGACAGAGTTGACGATGTTAGCGGTCCAGGCCGCCTCCACCCGCAGCAGTTCCCTGCGCGTCTCGGCGCTGAAGTACCGCGGGCCGCCCGCGCCGCTGCTCTGCACGAGCTATTGATTCATGTTCAGGGGTCACTGACCTGCAATCTAGTGACAGAGTTGACGATGTTAGCGGTCCAGGCCGCCTCCACCCGCAGCAGTTCCCTGCGCGTCTCGGCGCTGAAGTACCGCGGGCCGCCCGCGCCGCTGCTCTGCACGAGCTATTGATTCATGTTCAGGGGTCACTGACCTGCAATCTAGTGACAGAGTTGACGATGTTAGCGGTCCAGGCCGCCTCCACCCGCAGCAGTTCCCTGCGCGTCTCGGCGCTGAAGTACCGCGGGCCGCCCGCGCCGCTGCTCTGCACGAGCTATTGATTCATGTTCAGGGGTCACTGACCTGCAATCTAGTGACAGAGTTGACGATGTTAGCGGTCCAGGCCGCCTCCACCCGCAGCAGTTCCCTGCGCGTCTCGGCGCTGAAGTACCGCGGGCCGCCCGCGCCGCTGCTCTGCACGAGCTATTGATTCATGTTCAGGGGTCACTGACCTGCAATCTAGTGACAGAGTTGACGATGTTAGCGGTCCAGGCCGCCTCCACCCGCAGCAGTTCCCTGCGCGTCTCGGCGCTGAAGTACCGCGGGCCGCCCGCGCCGCTGCTCTGCACGAGCTATTGATTCATGTTCAGGGGTCACTGACCTGCAATCTAGTGACAGAGTTGACGATGTTAGCGGTCCAGGCCGCCTCCACCCGCAGCAGTTCCCTGCGCGTCTCGGCGCTGAAGTACCGCGGGCCGCCCGCGCCGCTGCTCTGCACGAGCTATTGATTCATGTTCAGGGGTCACTGACCTGCAATCTAGTGACAGAGTTGACGATGTTAGCGGTCCAGGCCGCCTCCACCCGCAGCAGTTCCCTGCGCGTCTCGGCGCTGAAGTACCGCGGGCCGCCCGCGCCGCTGCTCTGCACGAGCTATTGATTCATGTTCAGGGGTCACTGACCTGCAATCTAGTGACAGAGTTGACGATGTTAGCGGTCCAGGCCGCCTCCACCCGCAGCAGTTCCCTGCGCGTCTCGGCGCTGAAGTACCGCGGGCCGCCCGCGCCGCTGCTCTGCACGAGCTATTGATTCATGTTCAGGGGTCACTGACCTGCAATCTAGTGACAGAGTTGACGATGTTAGCGGTCCAGGCCGCCTCCACCCGCAGCAGTTCCCTGCGCGTCTCGGCGCTGAAGTACCGCGGGCCGCCCGCGCCGCTGCTCTGCACGAGCTATTGATTCATGTTCAGGGGTCACTGACCTGCAATCTAGTGACAGAGTTGACGATGTTAGCGGTCCAGGCCGCCTCCACCCGCAGCAGTTCCCTGCGCGTCTCGGCGCTGAAGTACCGCGGGCCGCCCGCGCCGCTGCTCTGCACGAGCTATTGATTCATGTTCAGGGGTCACTGACCTGCAATCTAGTGACAGAGTTGACGATGTTAGCGGTCCAGGCCGCCTCCACCCGCAGCAGTTCCCTGCGCGTCTCGGCGCTGAAGTACCGCGGGCCGCCCGCGCCGCTGCTCTGCACGAGCTATTGATTCATGTTCAGGGGTCACTGACCTGCAATCTAGTGACAGAGTTGACGATGTTAGCGGTCCAGGCCGCCTCCACCCGCAGCAGTTCCCTGCGCGTCTCGGCGCTGAAGTACCGCGGGCCGCCCGCGCCGCTGCTCTGCACGAGCTATTGATTCATGTTCAGGGGTCACTGACCTGCAATCTAGTGACAGAGTTGACGATGTTAGCGGTCCAGGCCGCCTCCACCCGCAGCAGTTCCCTGCGCGTCTCGGCGCTGAAGTACCGCGGGCCGCCCGCGCCGCTGCTCTGCACGAGCTATTGATTCATGTTCAGGGGTCACTGACCTGCAATCTAGTGACAGAGTTGACGATGTTAGCGGTCCAGGCCGCCTCCACCCGCAGCAGTTCCCTGCGCGTCTCGGCGCTGAAGTACCGCGGGCCGCCCGCGCCGCTGCTCTGCACGAGCTATTGATTCATGTTCAGGGGTCACTGACCTGCAATCTAGTGACAGAGTTGACGATGTTAGCGGTCCAGGCCGCCTCCACCCGCAGCAGTTCCCTGCGCGTCTCGGCGCTGAAGTACCGCGGGCCGCCCGCGCCGCTGCTCTGCACGAGCTATTGATTCATGTTCAGGGGTCACTGACCTGCAATCTAGTGACAGAGTTGACGATGTTAGCGGTCCAGGCCGCCTCCACCCGCAGCAGTTCCCTGCGCGTCTCGGCGCTGAAGTACCGCGGGCCGCCCGCGCCGCTGCTCTGCACGAGCTATTGATTCATGTTCAGGGGTCACTGACCTGCAATCTAGTGACAGAGTTGACGATGTTAGCGGTCCAGGCCGCCTCCACCCGCAGCAGTTCCCTGCGCGTCTCGGCGCTGAAGTACCGCGGGCCGCCCGCGCCGCTGCTCTGCACGAGCTATTGATTCATGTTCAGGGGTCACTGACCTGCAATCTAGTGACAGAGTTGACGATGTTAGCGGTCCAGGCCGCCTCCACCCGCAGCAGTTCCCTGCGCGTCTCGGCGCTGAAGTACCGCGGGCCGCCCGCGCCGCTGCTCTGCACGAGCTATTGATTCATGTTCAGGGGTCACTGACCTGCAATCTAGTGACAGAGTTGACGATGTTAGCGGTCCAGGCCGCCTCCACCCGCAGCAGTTCCCTGCGCGTCTCGGCGCTGAAGTACCGCGGGCCGCCCGCGCCGCTGCTCTGCACGAGCTATTGATTCATGTTCAGGGGTCACTGACCTGCAATCTAGTGACAGAGTTGACGATGTTAGCGGTCCAGGCCGCCTCCACCCGCAGCAGTTCCCTGCGCGTCTCGGCGCTGAAGTACCGCGGGCCGCCCGCGCCGCTGCTCTGCACGAGCTATTGATTCATGTTCAGGGGTCACTGACCTGCAATCTAGTGACAGAGTTGACGATGTTAGCGGTCCAGGCCGCCTCCACCCGCAGCAGTTCCCTGCGCGTCTCGGCGCTGAAGTACCGCGGGCCGCCCGCGCCGCTGCTCTGCACGAGCTATTGATTCATGTTCAGGGGTCACTGACCTGCAATCTAGTGACAGAGTTGACGATGTTAGCGGTCCAGGCCGCCTCCACCCGCAGCAGTTCCCTGCGCGTCTCGGCGCTGAAGTACCGCGGGCCGCCCGCGCCGCCGCCCGGCCCAGCGCCGCTGCTCTGCACGAGGAAGCAGTGCTGCCGCCAGTCGACCGTCTCACTCTCTTTCACGGTGCGGAACATGGTCTGGTACACTTTTAGGGTTTCGGGGCATTTTGTGAGCTCGGCGATGTTTGTCTGGAACAAATGTTTGAGGTTAAAAAGTGTGTTAAATGAGTTGTGTTGCGCTAATGACGACGGGCAGTTGTGCTAGCTACGCTATTGTATGCTTGTTGTGACTATGGATTGGGAGACTATCGGCCTAAGCCAAATCCTGGTGAAACCCGCATGGCAATGACATTTTTAGTTGGCATTTTTTAACCACACGGCTCGTTATGACCCGTCCAGCTTCGTAAAGTTGATATTGGCAGCGTTGAAGGAAAGAGGAGCAGAGAGAGATCACCAACACGATGGACAGATGCAATACGCGATGCCACGGGCATCAACGACCGGGAGGCAATACGACTAGCCCAAAATACGCCTATAGACGCTTTCGACTTCAGAAGAATCACAACCCCTCGCCGACCCTTATGGGTAAATTTTCTTAACCTGGATTTGGGGATAGGTCCATTACTCACGTCACAGCGCAGTCTCGGGGGCTCTGGCGACATTACTCACTGTCAGGAACACAAACGCTTTGGCGGTTAGCTGTAAGTTGCAGATGTACTTTTTGATACAATAAACAAAGGTGGTGAAGAACTACGCTGGCAGTCACGAGCCTCTGCCTTGAGAAATAGAAGAAGCTATAGTGTACCGGTGGAACGTCGAACAGCATGACGTCAGTGCCCTTGAGCAGCAGGAACTTGGGCCGGTATGTCTGCCACGGCTGCGCGCCGCACAGCACGCCCTCGTGCACCCAGCCCATGTGCTCGATGCGCTCGCCGACTGGCAGCTGACGGTTGAACAGCTTCATCTGGAACACCAACCCCAATTTGTACAAGCATAAAACGAGCCATTTCACCCGAGACCGTTATAGCCACCGGCGAGGGTGGATAGTTAAGTCGAGGGATAAAATGGCTCAATAATGCTCATGCTTCACTTCGGTTGCGAGATAATGTCAAATATTTGCAAAATTTAATTAAATAATACACCCCGCCTAATAAAATTATTATCCTACGAAATTGTATTGTGCATGTGGCAGTTAGGCCCGATTATCTGTCTTTAAAAAAATATACTTTGTGCACTAGAGCATAAAGATGGCATTTTGTGCAAGTTGCATCCAGCACAAAGCACTTTGCAAGCATAAGAAGTGAAAAAGCATTTTGTTATCGATCTTTCGTAGTTGGAACAGGCGCACGGCGCTCCATTCCATTCTACATCGCAGAAACAGATTCCTTTGAAGGATACAATTCATAATAAGGTTACCCGCCGGAGAGCCAGTCATCAACGACATACAAGATTAGCAAGCTGATGTATCAGAGGGCTGGCCATATATGTCAAAGAACCGATACGTAAGCGCTACGGCGCTCGGGCAATGGGGGTTTGAAGAACGGTTAGCCTAGTGGGTAGCGACCCTGCCTACGAAGCTGAAGGTCCTGGGTTCGAAGTTCGAATCCTGGTAATGGCAAATACTTGTTTGATGAGCATGAATATTTGTTTCTGAGTTTCTATGTATTTAAGTATATATATGACGGCGCAACGTCGTCGTCCCATTGTAAGCACCTGCGATGGGCCGACAGTCACGCCACGCCATGCCGTCCCCTCCGCCCGCACCTGCCTAGTGCAGCTGCCTTGTTGACGCTCAGGTATAAAAGGCGGGTAGCCGGCCGGGAGGGGACATAGTCCATATTCGTCCCGGTACCGCCGCATACCGGGTAGAGTCAGTCCGACAAACCCGACCGATGTCGGGCCTAGCTGAGTTTCTTGCTGGACTCTTCTCAGCTAGGGTAGGTTTTAGCGAACCAGCAATCCCAGTAGTTCATCACCACTCACACCTCAGATTCGGTTGAAACCGTTCAACCAATCTCACTGGAGCGCAAACTTTTAGAGTATTCCAGTGTTTACCCCTTCCCGCGTGGTCGTGCCGGAGGTTCCCCTTGGATTTTCCCCAAGCTACCCTCCAACCACGCAATTCGACTGCTATATTGGGTTCGTCCTATCATAGCAACAGTCAGGTTCAAAAAAAAAAAAAAAAAAAAAAAAAAAAAAAAAAAAAATTGGGAGGGGACATTCTTTGACTGGCTATGGCGTCGGCCAACCGCTGCGCTGGTGCAGCACAGTTTGATTTATTATAAAGTATTGTGAAATATAGTGACATTCATTGAGTGACCAAATAAAAGCGAGTTTATATAAAGTATCTTCTTGTTTACAAAACAATTCCGGACTCTCGTTCGACTGATGTGCCGACATATACACGGTGGAATTTAATCGGTGATCAGGAACCCATTTTTCTAATTCAGTAATCGATGGCGGTCACGTTTATGTAGTACTTAAGTGGAACCAAGTTTTTTTTTATCATAACTAATTTTTTAGTTGAAATTAAATTTTAATTAAAATTTATTGTCACCCTACTAATGGTTTAGTCTGAAAAGTTTAATGACGTTTCATTTATTGACGTCTGATCTGTCTAGTTTCCCGCCAAAACCAGCAAGCACTTGACATATGTACACTTACGAGTAACTTCCCTTCAATAAAAGTAGGGTGCCCATTTATTCAGTCAGTGTACATGTTACCGATGTTAATTAAGTGTGATTAATTAGATTGTGAGCTATATTGCACGAGATCTCACGTATTGGTTTCTGTGTAGATTGATAATTAAGATTTTTGGATTCCTGATCACCGATTAAATTCCACCGTGTATATATTAAATGTATCGTCGTCTAGTACCCATAACAAGCCTTATTGACCTTACTATGGGACTAGGTCGATTTGTGTAAGATTGTCCCCTAATATTAATTTATTTACGTCATACCTGGCCCCACAATCCCACTTCCCAGCCATGGAGAGACGTCAAATGTTGTACTCACCACGGGCGGTAATATAGAAAGCATCATGTCGCATATTTATCGTCCTCGTCTTCGGCTCGGGCGTCAAATGCCTGCGGCCTGAGACATTCTTTGTTTTACCGCCCAAGGTAAGTAATGTACTATTTCTCCAACATGCAATGAAATATTCTCTTTACGTTCCTTAATCCTTATAATACTCGGAAGCATCCTTTTTCGGGCGCAGCATCTCGAGGCGGCCTGAAATGGGATTTCATACAACTTTTCAGGCCTAGGCCTGCAAAGTAACTTTTTAATTTTCATTCCACTATTTGTGGCACAGCAACACGGCATTCAGCCATGAAAATTTGTTTGATTTGAGGAGTTTTTATTTATTTATTTCATTGCATGTTTGAGAAAAGCACTATACATGCCTCGGCGTGAAAAGGGATTCCCGGCCTCTGATGTAATGTACTATTATGGCAAACGAGTTCTTGCGCGGAGGCCGCGACTCGGCAAGCGTAGTATAGGAAGCTCTCGACCTACTATAGTTGTTCGGGCCGAATGTTTATCGGACCCTTTTCTGTAAGCTGGAGCGTGTGTGCACCTCCCTTAGTTTTTGTTGACAGTAACATTTGAGCTGTCACTTTTTGTCTTGACACAAAATGTTCACGGACGTGCTTGTTTTTTGGGTAATATCTCTCGCCTTGTAGGCACACGGGTGCCCGAGTGTTTTGTTTGGATATTTGGTGAAGTGTGAACAGACTTGTGTTGGTGGCTTGAAGCCCGAGTCTATTTGGTGGAAAACAGTGCCTAACAATTGGTGAGCTGTGACGGAACCGCGCATTGCTGGCATGCCCCGCGGAGCCCCGTAGACCATATTTTGCTGAAAGCCAATACCCGCTGCGCTTTGCACTAAGGTCTACTAAGGTCGAGGACTTGTCCTCGTGTAAATCAATGAGTTGTGTACACAACGCGAGAGCGCGCTGCTTGTCAGAATGGCCGTGTCGGAGAATACGTAAAACTTGCTAGATTCTGACTGGTTGTACTGAGTCTTGCCATTCCTCACCTAGTATATGGCGTTTGCGGACGGTAAGTGAAACTAAAGGTTTGCTGACGATATTGTTTTGTTTGCCGAGACCTTGGAGGATCTCCAAAGCATGATCCATGATCTTTTCCATGCTTCTTTACAAGTAGGTCTCAGGATGAATATGTCCAAGACTAAAGTTATGGCGAACGTCTCCGGTAATTCGAATTCAACCATAACGGTAGGAAACAATAAACTGGAGTCGGTCGACCAATATGTATATCTTGGACATATTCTATCCTTTGACAAAGAGCATCAACATAAGGAGATCTCTAGGAGAATACAGCTGGGTTGGGCAGCATTTAATAAACTGGACGACATCCTCAAGTCCGCTTCTTTAACCAATGTGTCCTGCCCACCATGACGTACGGTGCCGAGACATGGACGCTAACAAATGAGGCTGTGCCTAAAAATACGAGTAGCACAGAGAGCCATGGAGCGCGCCATGCTCGGCATTAAACTACAAGACCGAGTGAGGAACGTTGAGATCCGACGTCGCACTAAGGTGCGCGACGTTGGAGATACCATTACCAAACCCAAGTGGAGCTGGGCAGGACACCTTGCCAGGCAGAATGATGGTAGGTGGACCAAAAAGGTGTCAGGTTGGTGGTCACTTCTAGGTAAAAGGAGCGTCGGCCGTCCACCAGCTCGATGGGTGGACGATATTAGGAAGATCGCGGGTCACTTCTGGATAAGATTAGCCCAGGATAGGGACGGGTGGCGTACTCGAATAGAGGCCTATGCTCAGCAGTGGGCGATTACGGGCTGACAATGATGATGATGAATGAAGTCAAACTATTGGTGATGTTTATGTGGCGCCGCTAGATGGCGGTGTAGTTTGATGTGAAGGTAGCTATAATGGTTTGCAGCTACTTCATTCCGGTCTGTCAGCAGTGCGAATAGTTGTTTCCCGGTAAAGACGGGACCCCTCGGTCTGCCGAGGTCATGGTTGGGGACTTCTGAAGCGAGCGGTAGCAACCCTATCGCGACTTCCCTTAGTATAGCGGACCGGCTTAGAGGCCGCTCCGAGGCGGGTGATTGTTCGGGCCGAATGTTTATCGGACCCTTTTCTGTAAGCTGGAGCGTGTGTGGCACCTCCCTTAGTTTTTGTTGACAGTAACATTTGAGCTGTCACTTTTTGTCTTGACACAAAATGTTCACGGAACAACGTGCTTGTTAGGGTTCTGTAGCCAAATGGCAAAAAACGGAACCCTTATAGATTCGTCATGTCCGTCTGTCTG
Source organism: Epinotia brunnichana (assembly GCA_963854355.1). Taxonomy (NCBI): domain Eukaryota; kingdom Metazoa; phylum Arthropoda; class Insecta; order Lepidoptera; family Tortricidae; genus Epinotia; species Epinotia brunnichana. Next base: position 28,275,492 of record OY977938.1, on the reverse strand, counting down.
TCCGTCCGTATGTCACAGCCACTTTTTTCCGAAACTATAAGAGCTATACTGTTGAAACTTGGTAAGTAGATGTATTCCGTGTACCGCATTAAGATTTTCACACAAAAATCGAAAAAAGACATTAAGTTTTAGTTATATACTCAGAACTGAAACTCAAAAAAATTTTTTCCTCAAACCCATACGTGTGGGATATCTATGAATAGGTCTTCAAAAATGATATTGAGGTTTCTAACATCATTTTTTTCTAAACTGAATAGTTTGCGCGAGAGACACTTCCAAAGTGGTAAAATGTGTCCCCCCCCCCCCCCCCCTGTAACTTCTAAAATAAGAGAATGATACAACTAAAAAAAATATATGATGTACATTACCATGTAAACTTCCACCGAAAATTGGTTTGAACGAGATCTAATAAGTAGTTTTTTTTAATACGTCATAAATCGTAAACCGCAATTTATTTCACGGAACCCTTCATGTGCGAGTCCGACTCGCACTTGGCCGCTTTTTTTTTTGGGTAATATCGCTCGCCTTGTAGGCACACGGGTGCCCGAGTGTTTTGTTTGGATATTTGGTGAAGTGCGAACAGACTTGTGTTGGTGGCTTGAAGCCCGAGTCTATTTGGTGGAAAACAGTGCCGAACAATTGGTGAATTGTGCTGTGAGCTGTGACGGAACCGCGCATTGCTGGCATGCCCCGCGGAGCCCCGGAGACCAGCTTGGGAGACTTGATTTACTTGACTTTGACTGGACCCTGACGGAAACTAGACAGAATTGACAAATATCGAGTCGCCGGGATTCCAGTAAGTTTGACATTTTTGATTGCCATTATTGGCACTATATGACCCGCGATTCGCGTGGCAGTTCGGTTCACTCGCACCAGGCGAGGAATCGAACAATAGTGAAACTGCTGCGCGCGAGGCCGTAAAATGGAAAAACGGGTCGAATCGGGTGGATTACCTGCAGATTGGTGAGGCCGACGATGTTGTCGGATATACTCTTGAGCCACTGCGAGAGCGCGGCGGGGTCGTCAGCGTGGATGACACCCGTCGTCAGCAGAGGTCGCGCGCCGCGCACCTGTACAACGTTTTTAAGATAAAATGAGATAAGAATTTATTTAAAGTAAAGAAAAAATACATAGGATCGAAAAAGGTACAAACATAATTTATGAAATGTGCTAAACTGACCCTCACTCAGCATGTTGTCACAGTGACCGTGACGCTTCCCAACAAATAAACAAAACTAAAACTTAACTATAATTTTTATAATTTTTAGACCTAATAATTATGTACTGTTGCATAATAGTATTTTATGCAACTGTTGTATAAGAAGGGTCTTAAATCGCGAGTGGCGTGGGTTGCGATGCGAGCCTTGGCGAGCATCGCAATTAAAGACGCCACGAGCGTTTTTAGACCAGTTATACACCGTTGCATACAATACTTTTTCTACGACAAATTTTAAATAAATAGCAGACTACAGAATAGTTAAACTTTTCAGGCAGCAAGTTTTCTATTCGTACTTTTGCTACTCACACAATTTCTTCAGGGGTGCAGATATTAATTTCTTCAACCATTTTAAAAGGAACGTACACTTTTGTCTTCACAAACTCGAATAAAATCTTAATAGTTTAGGACTAATAGTTTATCATCTTTCGTCTTTTCATTTTGAACTGTATTTTGGTGGGAAATTGGAAATATCTCACCACTTTTTACTGTGGAAGAGTTTCGAGACTTGGCCTATTTTTTACATGGAATGTTTTTAATGGGATACATTTATCATCAATAATTTACGTCTCATGTGTTATGTAACAAGGAAGCATCCGTTCCATTTTACTTTTGTAAACAGTAAATATCTACCAACAAATTCTAATATTTTTCGTTTGGGTTGGGCGAATGCAGATGAAATTTGGCATAAAGATAGTTAACTGTCATAACTTGGATTCAAAAATATAACACTTTTGATTAAGAAATACATACCTCAAAGGACTAAAATTGGAGATGGAAGTTTATATGGGAGTTCAAGCGGACAAAGTCGGCAAATGGTACTTAATGAATAGTTTTGAGAATTATGTTATGGCCTTTACTTATTTGCCACAATATCCTAATATTAGTTTTAACATTATGTACTCGTACTTACCTCAAAAGCACCAGGCCTTAATTTGTCCGTCCCAAAGACGTATCTTGTAACGTATCCCATCATTAAAGGTACTGAAAGCAGAAGCAAATGCCACATTACACATCGGAAGGCATGCGCGAAACAACTGGAGCAAATTTTAATTATATTTTCTGGAGGGAAAATTCTACTGTTCAATTAAGATCTATCGTTTTCGTCATATATAAGCTTTTAAATAATTGCCTTTCCTTTTAAGGCATTTAGGTAAAAATACCGAATGAAGAATAATCTCTGGTGCTTACCAACTGAATGAGACGGATCAAGCAAAGTGACATTCACCGTCCTAAACCCAAAACGTAAGTGAGGAAACTGTATATACTTTTCAAAAATAATTGACGCAGCTGAAAAGTCTGCAACTTTGTTCTGGTGCTAAGGAAGGTTAATCCTATCACCAAAAAAAGAATCAGGCACTTCTAAAATTTTCATCCATTCCCAACCCAATTCGGAAACCGCACGCGGATTCCGAACGTTTGCGCCCAGCATTCATCATCATATCAGCCGAAAGACGTCCACTGCTGGACATAGGCCTCCCCCAAAGAGTTCCAAAGTGACCGGTCCTGCGCCAGCCGCATCCCGCGGACTCCCGCGACCTTTACCAGGTCATCAGTCCGACTTGTGGGAGGCCTACCAACGCCGCGCCTTCCGGTACGTGGTCGCCACTCATGAACCTTTCCGCCCCAACAGCCATCAGTTCTACGTGCAATGTGCCCCGCCCACTGCTACTTAAGTTTAGCGATTCGGAGGGCTATATCGGTTACCTTGGTTCTGCTGCGGATAGCCTCATGTCTGATGCGATCACGCAGAGAAACTCCCAACATACAGTACCGGTCAAAAGTTTAAGTTCACTCTTTGTTTTAGGTACAAATGAGTACTTTTGGACAATAATTTTTTGCAGTTCGGAAGCCGAATTTCCAACTGATCCGTTATTGTTTCCAGAGATTTGTTTAATTATTCAGACACAATTAACGTACATTTCTAAACAACGCATTCCCTAAAATCTTATAGGAATGACGGAAAAGGCTGAGCCATATATGGGCTTGCCACTTAAAACGTACAATGATCAGATACAATGTTGGTTTTTAGGGAATCAGTTGTTTAGAAATCTATGTTAATTGTGTCTGACTAATCAAACACATCTCCGTAAACAATAACGAATCAGTTGGAAACAATTCTCGACATCTGAACTGCAAAACATTATCGCACAAAAGTACAAATTTGTACCAAAAACAAAGGGGAACTTAAACTTTTGACCGGTACTGTAGCCCTCTCCATTGCCCAGCATTAAGCTCCGTGAAATGAGCCACACTCAGTAGACACGTGCCTTCAGGCGATTCTGGAAACGTCAACATAGACAAGGCGCTACCACAATGGAGTGGTCATACCTGAGATTACATCCTTCCACTCCTTGGCCCCTTCCTTGTGCTCGGGCCCGAGCCGGTCGGAGGCCACGGACGACGGTCGAGAACGGAGCGACCCAGCCGCACTAGCCGGTCGGGAATTCTCTTCTTCGCCCCACGCCGTCTGTAATAAATAGTACATTGTTTAACTAGGTGAACCGCTATATATATTATAACAGAAGCACGACGCCGAAGGCTGCTGATGACTCGAGTTTGCAATATTCTTTCGCCCGTGTTATACACAATGTTTTTCATCACATTTCCGAGGAAATAAATAACTACAAAAGACAGAAATATCTATGTTTCATACAAGCGCAACAATCAAAAATTGACAAAATTGACAACTTCACTTCCAGATCAGTGCGAGTAGAGCGCGCAGCTTCAATATTTCAACCAATCACAGAACAGTATTCTTGTTGCGCGCGGCCAACTAGATTTGCATAAACCAATCAGATCACACACAAGCTCATAACTCCCTCTGGAGTTATAATAATAATAAATACTTTATTAACGACCAACATGGGATCATGGTGTTAGTAACAATTGTATTACTTATTAAACTAGTGTTAGTACATTAATAAACTATAAAAATCCAGAATTCCCGCGGGAGGTAAATCAGCTCCCATACGCCTGAATGTAATAACACCATTGACGGAGCAAGTGTGATGTAAATAAATAAATAAATATTTGGGGACAATCTTACACAAATCGACCTAGTCCCAAACTAAGCAAAGCTTGTACTATGGGTACTAGACGACGAGATACATACTTATATCGCTAAATAAATACTTAATTAAATACATAGAAAATATCCACGACTCAGAATGAAATAGTCATACTCATCACACAAATAAATGCCCTTACCGGGATTCGAACCCGGGACCTCCGGCTTCGTAGGCAGAGTCACTACCAAAGGCTACAGAGGTCGTAATGAATCATTAATGTCACGTTAGTTGGAAGATCTTCACTTGAATTACACCTCTCTGAACGCTACAATGAATCAAATATCTATCAAGACATTTGCATGGAGGGTACATTATAAAACACGGGAAATAATTATTGGAAAATTCTCCACTTTGGCAGGGCCGGCTCACTCCGTGATTTCGTCGCGCCGCTACAAGTACCTCCGGCCGGTATGTTAGCGTTGCTGGGCCAATCTCCGAGCGTTTGAACCGCTCGGTTCTAAAGTCATTGTCGGCTCAAGATTATTTCGGCAGAGGTAAAACATACCGCGGAAACTTGAATCAAAGAAGACTCAGCACCGGTATTGGCTTATCTTATCTTATCTTATCTTATCTAGGTGAGGGCCCTTTCGGATGCACTTCGACCCAGTGGGATCTTTTGTGCATTTGCCCTCTCCTTTATACCTGCTCCCAGGCTTGCTCCATCATTTCCACAAAGCGGATGATGCAGTTCGCCGGGAGCACCTTGAATTCCTTTGGTTGCGGGTAACCGTTACCAAAGTAGTTCATTATTTGTCTGGCAAGGGACATTGACCGGTATTGGCTTACGTCTTCATCAAAAGTGGACTCTGATATTCGTCTCTTTTAATAGTATTTCCTGGAGACGACAATGACGAAAAAAAAACGCCTTTAAAACGCTGAATATTCGCCCTGCTACGGCACGCACGCGTTCTATCGCAGCGCGTTGCATGCGATAGAAAGGGATAGCCACGTTTAGGCTCGTTCGGCATACCTAAACAGGGGATTTCTAGAACCTTCTGTACGTAGTACTATTATTTATTTTGTGACTTTGAGTGGATACTAAGTAGGCGATTTCATACTTTGGAAGGCACCTTAAGACATTGATCTCAGTTTGTATCTACAACTGTTATCCTTAGAGTTAGAGACGTTCGGGCCGCTTGAGAAATTCCAAGAATCAAAATGAGTGAGAGCTTGCCGTAATCTTAGGGTGGGTTGCACCAAACCATAGTATAAAGAGGGCAAAGTATGTTATCTTCATACAAACGCACTGAGAAACGGGTCGAGATTTTGTTTGAGTGTGCGTGCGGCGACGTATAGATAGTATAGCGCACACATACAAGCCGTGCGCGATGCGTTTGTATGAAGATAACATACTTTGCCCTCTTTATACTATGACCAAACCGTCTGTAATCGTAAGCGGTGTTCATTAAAATCTCATCATCATATCAGCCGAAAGACGTCCACTGCTGGACATAGGCCTCCCCCAAAGAGTGCCAAAGAGACCGGTCCTGCACCACCCGCACCCGCGCCCGCACGGTCGTTAAAATCTGAATGTATGGAAAGTTTGACAGTTTTCAATGGACTGACAGCTGCCCGCGCCATATTTAACGTTGACCTGGTATTGACCGGCCTGCAATCGTGAGTTGGTGCAACTCGCCCTTAATCCCAACAAGGTGTAGTTAACCCTCTGAGGTGGAAAGTCAGGTGACAGTCGAGCCTCAAATAGGCTTGTTGCGTGGTGTTAAAATTAATAACGTCGTGTTGCTAAATGGATAGTAAACCATCAAATAGAAATAGAAAAAACTTTATTGTTTAACCGTGTTACATATATGGTATTTTATACAAGTGTTAGGTCCCAACGGTTACCCATTTCGGGTGTACAATATTAACTTAAAACTAAACAAATGATTGTAATAAAGTATAAATTACAAAATATAATTAAAATCATAAAAAGATACGAACCTTGAAAGTTTAGAAAAAAAAGTTTTTTTATTTATTGTCCAAGAGTAAATTTAACGGTACTAATAGAATCCTTACGCTTTTATAGAAACAAATTTGTATGACAACTATGGACCTAAACGCAGTATTTCGCGACCGAAACAGCAATTTAGTTCATTTTCCATGCAACGGTTAGTACAAATTGCACGGTGTGACGTCATACTTTAAAGCGAATCAGTTTCGGCGTTTCGGCTGCTGTCAGCGAGGTCCGTCTTTAACTCGATTTTTTGGGTATTTATGTCCTTTAAATGTAGTTGCTTCCATACAAACATTTGTTCATCTACAATAACTGGTTCGAATGGCATCGTAAACAAATTTAAGGTAACCAATCAGTACCTGCCATCCGCCATTCGTCTGAGTCTGTTCCTTCTCGTTGCAGTTGGCGTCGACGGGTTTGTTGTGAAGCGATGGGTGGTCGTCGCCGGTGCTACTGTCAGTGTCCGACGCGCCGTCCGCTAAAAAAACATCATCATCATCAACATCCTACATATACGTCACACTGAGTGTTGCAAATGGGTATCAAACAGCACCATGCAGATTCTGTCAAGAGACAGAGGAAACAGCAGTGCACATACTCTGCTCTACATAAGTTCATGCATACATAAGTTCGTCTTTTATTCAGAACTGCAGAACGGCAAGCGAAAAAAAGGCGGCCAGCTTCTGCGGTATAAAGATGTGCTGAAGCGCCACATGCGGAGATGTGATATTGAACCATTGCGATGGGAGACTTTGGCTCAAGATCGGTCAAAGTGGAGGCATACAGTGAAGGTTAATGTGCAAGCCTTCGAAGAACGAAGACGTAACGAACTCGACGCTAAGCGCGAGGAGTTAAAGGCTCGACCACCTGCGGCCGTCCACTACAATTTTGTCGGACGGGTGCTGACCTGTAGGGAATGTGGACGCACATTTTCTGCAAAGATAGGTTACGCCAGTCACCTGAGAGCTCACGAACGTCGCTCCAATTAGACATTTTTCCAGTCGCCGTGGTCGAAATCGGCCAGGATGATGATCAATACGATTATGTCACTACCACAGATGTATGAATATAAGGAGATCGGACATGGCGGCCGATTTGTATAGAGTGAGCCTGTCGCAAGGACATTAACCCACACAACGCCCAAGTAATTGACAAGACAAAGCAATTACTTGGGCGTCTAAAACACATCTAAAACACACACTCTTGTATACCTACACGCTTATTTGACAATAAACGCGCATCATATCAGGCATTTTGGGCCAAGATGGGACTATCGGATAGTTTAGACTGTAGAATGTGTGGTGAGGAGGATGAGACTATGGAACACTTATTGTGTGAATGTCATGCCCTTGCCAGACAAAGAATGAACTACTTTGGTAACGGTTACCCGCAACCAAAGGAATTCAAGGTGCTCCCGACGAACTGCATCATCCGCTTTGTGGAAATGATGGAGCAAGCCTGTATAAAGGAGAGGGCAAATGCACAAAAGATCCCACTGGGTCGAAGTGCATCCGAAAGGGCCCTCACCTAGATAAGATAAGATAAGATAAGGCATTTTGGGAAAAAACGTAATATTCTCTGCTCGCAGCACGCGTGCACAGTATGGCAGTGTATGCCCATTGAGCATACAGCTGCGACACGGCCGCCGGCGGCTTGTCCTCTCTCTAGTATTCTATGCTCTGAGGTCACTACGGTGTTGTACCTTGTTTCTGTAGAAACGGCGTCGCGGCGCGGTAGTGCTTCACCGTCAATACGACAATGTCACCCGCGTTCCGCAGTATGGTGACCGCATCGTCGTGGGAACACGCCGTTATGTACTCGCCGTTCACTGGAACAAAATATATCTTTAAGGCCTTACTTATACAATAGAATGGCTGTAGATAGGACTGTTTACAATTTTTATTTACAGTCTGCTTTTACGCATTACTGGCTACCCTACATACTAAGGCTTACAAAGGATGTATAACTTTTTGTTATAATAACTTGCTTTTGTTATACTTAGGTAGTGTCTCTTGCGTACAAACTAGAAACGTTTGTATGGAGAGCCGACTTGGGTCGAGCATCCTGGGAACTCTTAATCATCATTTGTCAAGATGAATGAGACCTGATGAAACTAATTCTAAATATTGTGGACACTCTTCTCCTTTCTCCTTCGTTTTTCCCAGATTAAGTCAGTACTTTACTCATCTACATTCTTAAAGACATTCCTCGCGTGTTAAATTAAGCATTATGATTGCGAAACTATTGTGTGCTCATTTAGCACAGGAATCCACTATTCAAGCAATTAGCTCAAGTCTGGGGCTTGATTGCCCCCAATTAAGCCAGACGTCCTATCTAATTGAATCAAACTGAAGCAATTTGCATTTGAAAAGTGAGGAAACTTTTTAGTTTCAAATTTAACTAGTAAAGTTGGCACTGGAATAGGGATAACAAATGTGGAAATTAAAAAGCCTAAATTGGAGAGCTTGTGGTAACATAAATGTGGATTTGTCTAGATTTAAACATGATTGAAAGGAACATTTACACAATTATGTTCAGAAAAGTCGATTTCATGTCCCTAAACTCAGATCCCGGGCGTCACGAGTTCAGACGCCTGCAATGGATTTGCAAACAACATACTCGGGCAAGCATAGGTCTACGGTCTCCCCCGCCTGTCGTAAAAGGCGATTTAATTGCAGTCTTTTTGGTGGTGACCACAGCGCTTAGCTATGTACGGCGAGTATGCCCAGAACGAGCCCGCAGTGGCAAAGCGCGAGGAGGGCTTTAGTGCGTTCAACCTGAGATCCTGGAGTCCTCCGAATTACTTAGCGCACATGGGGCTGACGTGAAGTTTTTAGTGGGTAGAAATACCACATAACCCAGACTTCCCCCGAAAGCTGGGTACCTGTTTTCACCACAGAAAAAAACGCCCATCCCCCGCCACTAAGGCGCTACGTGGCCGTGGGTAATTCCTAAAAGAATCTCGGCCCCCCGTTACAACTTTCTCGCATGTTTTTCTAAATAATCCTATACTTTCCGGCCTTAGTAGAAATGTTTTGGATAGAAACGTAATTATTGTTTTTTTTTTAATCCTCACCTTTAATAACAGCATCGCCAACAAACAACTGGCCAGTGTTGTCCGCAGCCTGGTCCTTGTATATCTTGGATATCAGGATAGGCAGCTTGTGCTCAGCTCCACCTTTTATACTAAGTCCCAGTCCTCCAACTTTTTGCCGGGTTATTTGTACCATACGCTCCTGGAAATAAAAGTGATTTCTCAGTGACATCAATAGTATTTCACTTTTAAGGGTTTCTTTCTATGATGTACGTGATTACTCTATAATATCTGTATGAGATATTTATCAATGGAAAGTTATTGTTCTTTATTCAGTTCTGTAGTCAGCTTTCTTAAGATGCGCTCGAGAAAGGTTGATTGCGGGGTAATTTTGCGGTTTACCCTACAGTGTCACAATCTGTGGTCCTCATCATGAGACCTATAAGCTATTGTTAAGTTTATGAATATCATCGACGGATTAATCCAGATTAATCCGTAAGATGGAAGAGACTGATATCAAACCCTCTTGCTTTGTATGGTCCAATATCAGACTGCATGTCTTCCCGCGCGGGCCGTGGACGCGACTTGCCGTCCGATACTTGCACCAAGTGACGGATCATGTCAACTCACCCTAGCATGCGGCACGCTCTTGTCTCTCACCGGCACCACTACGGGCACCTCTCGCTGCACGGTGACCGCGTCCATGCTGAGCACGAGCCGCGCGGGCCGGGGACGTGACTTGCCGTCCGATACTTGCACCAAGTGACGGATCATGTCAACTCACCCTAGCATGCGGCACGCTCTTGTCTCTCACCGGCACCACTACGGGCACCTCTCGCTGCACGGTGACCGCGTCCATGCTGAGCACGAGCCGCGCGGGCCGGGGACGTGACTTGCCGTCCGATACTTGCACCATGCCCAAGCGGATCTGACGGGAGAAGAAATTTGGTGCTTATTTTTTTTAGCTTTTATTAAACTCAGGTAAGTTTAATAGTTTTTAGGTAATATTATTATTATTAAGTTTAATAGTTTTTAGGTATATAGACCCTGACTTACAAGCCATGTCACAAAAAATACAGCAAATTTAAAAAACCTCATTCTGGCAACCCAGAATACAAAGCTGCATTTTTCATAGGTAAAATTGTTTCCATATGTGACAGGACTCGGTGGCCAGGGCCCTGTTAAATTTAGCGCTGTTAGTGACCTTCATATGATTTTATTTTAATGAATCTTGCAGTTATGATTATAAATGAATGAAAAATAGGTGATATCAGACGGTTCACTTGAATGAACATTCACTCGAGTGAATGCTTCATTTTTCTTTCATTCCATGATCACATGGCTTAGCTGGAATGACATAGAAATGAACATTCATCCATAGTCTCTTTCAATATCATGCGAATGAAGTAGTGCGTCTTGGAATAAGCTGGCCTTGGAATAAGTTGGCCTTGGCTCAATCGGAATGATTGTTCTCTCTGTATTCAGACTTTCATTTCTCGTTCATTCTGAGTGGGAATGAATGATGCCGAATCACAAATGAATTCATTCAGCATTTTTGTTTTACTTTTCGTTCAGTCAGACGTATCACTTTGAGTAAAAGATGCAAAATGAAACAAGTAAATGAAAGAAAAGTGAACCGTCTGATATCACCTTTTAGTAATATTTTCATTATTATTATTATTATTAATTAATTCATTTATTTTCAGGTAATACAATCCATAGTTATTCATTAATAGTTAGTAACATTTAATAGCTTAAGAATATGTCTACGTTAGTGTAATAAAATAAAATTAATTAATTGAATACATTCATTTTACATTGAAAATGGGTACCCTGTCCCCCATATGAATTGTGTTCCAATGTTTTACAACTGGGCAGTCAAATTTTTCCAAAACGCTGTTCAGGAGGCTGTTGTCACTGTCCCTCACTCGCCGCATCAGGGATGCTACTCGCTTCCGTAATATTGACCTGAAGCCATCTATACTCGCCTCCATAAACATACCTGATGCGCTACAGTGTCTTGGTAGTCCCAACAGCATCCTGAACGCATTATTATATTGTACGCGAAGAGCGCTTAGCGATTTTTGCGAATATTTGGTCCAGAGGCTGCATGTATAAAAAGTCTGACAAAATGCTCGAAATAGTGTTATTTTGACAGGACGCGAGCATTTAGCAAACCTTCGAACCAACATATTCGCCCTCACCGATAGCGCCCTTCGCTCACGTTCTATATCAATATTATCCGATAGATCGTCAGTGACCCAGTGGCCAAGGTACTTGAACTCCTTGACTCTATTTAATTATGTTATGATATTTTTCCCCGGGAGGTCCCATGGAATAAACATCAGAGGAAAGAACCTGTCTCATCTCCGATTTGCTGATGACCTAGCCATATTCGCAAATAGCAGCTCTAACCTGGAAAACATGTGCAGCACCCTAAACGAAGAAAGCAAAAAGGTAGGGCTGGAAATAAACTTTGCCAAAACTAAAATAATGTCCAACAGCTTAAAAGAACCTATATATATTGAGGCCAAACAGATAGAATATGTTGATCATTACATCTACCTAGGGAAATAAATAAGCTTCAATACCAAATCAAATGAAAATGAGATAGAGAGAAAAATCAAAAACACCTGGAACAAGTTTTGGAGTTTAAAAGAGACCTTAAAGAGTAACCTGCCTGTTCAGCTCAAAAAGAAAGTTATGGACATGTGCTTACTCCCAACTTTAACCTATGCATGTCAAACATGGAAATTCACATCAAAATACAAAAAGAATGTTAGTTTCATGCCAGAGAGGGTTGGAAAGGAGTATGCTAAAACTTACTGCTAGAAAAATACAGAAGATTAGGCACTCCATAATCAGAGACAAGACAAAAGTTATAGACCCACTAAGCCAGGCCCAGAAACAAAAATGGAGATGGGATGGCCATGTCGCTAAACTACAGGACGGAAGATGGACCTCTGAAGCAACCGTCTGGAAAGGGCCCATCGACAGAGTGAAGTGGAAGATTCTGGAAGAGGCCTTTACCTCCTAAGGGTTCTGGTGTGAATTATTACAAAAATTTATAGTTAAATCCTAGATTAAGTTATTGTAAAATTTATTGTCATACCCAGAAATAAAAAGGCTTTTTTTATTTATTTATGATATTTTTTACAAAAACTTAAAAAACATTATCCTCCTCTCAGGCAGTTAGGTAAAACGGGTTAGCTTCAACATAATGTTACAGTAAGGTCATCAGAACACAGTAAATATACTGAATATAGAAAAAAGTCAATGTCAGGTCATATTAAGTGCTAAATAATTCCAGGTAAAGAGTAAGGCTATGCAAGAATAAATTGGATGATAGATTTATAACTAGCTTCTGCCAAAGACTGTCTGCATGGAACTTGTTTGAATCATAGCTCCATACAAAATAAACCCCATTTCACCTTCGTAGGGGATGATTTCCGGGATAAAGACTGTGTCCTTCTCCGTGATTCAAACTATCTCTATACTAAATTTCATCTGATTTGGTTCAGCGGTTTAAGTGTGAAGAGGCGACAGACAGGCACACTTTCGTATTTATAATATTATAGTATGGATAACGATAGTATGACATCTAAGCAAATACTGAGGAAAACAAACAAACAATGCAGAGTTCATAAAAAAATTGAACTAAATTAAAAGAAATAACATATTCATGATAATATCTTTTCTCTTTATCCTAGCTACCTTAATAAGCAAAAAGCGGCCAAGTGCGAGTCGGACTCGCACATGAAGGGTTCCGTAAAATGAAATGAATTGCGTTTTACGATTTATGACGTATTAAAAAAAAACCGGCCAAGTGCGAGTCGGACTCGCGCACGAAGGGTTCCGTACCATTATCTATAAAAAAAAACGATTTTATTCTGTGTTTTTATTATTTGTTGTTTTAGCGGCAACAGAAATATATCATCTGTGAAAATTTCAACTGGAACTATCACGGTATCAGTGAGATACAGCCTGGTGACAGACAGACGGACGGACAGACGGACGGACGGACGGACAGCGGAGTTTTAGTAATAGGGTCCCGTTTTACTCTTTGAGTATGGAACCCTAAAAAATGGTAAAAAATAATGTATAGGTACTGCAAATCATAATAATATGGTTTATTATCAACAATACTTGGTTTCTCATGGATTAATAAATTCTAGGTATCTACTTATTTTATAATATATCACTAACCTTGTCATCTTTATTTTCCTCAATTGGCGTCATCATGTTAAAACAAGAACACCATAACAAAATAACAATTTAACTAATTTTCAACACCTTTTCAAAAGTTTGTACCCCTGCCCATGTTCACAGCTTTCTCTCATTTAGAACTAGATAATAAGTTAAGATTATTGTCAGAATGTCATCTTCAATGATCTCGCGCCCTTACTAATGATTTCATTAATTATTTACGAGTAACACATTTGTAACACGAAAAACAGGTCACTGGCTTACGATAAATCAATATAACTGACTGGCACCAAAACAATACATAAATCACGGTTTTTCCAGCTTTTCCCACCTAGGGAAGATCATGGATGTCGGTTGGATGTTTATTAATGGTATTGTTAATATCTTAAACATTGTTTACAGTGTAAAAACGGTCATTATTGACCTAAACTAAATCGTAAAAATAGAAGTTTCACTTTGCAAGGGAGATTGGAGCGAGCAAGTGAGCAAGACAAAGACAGGGAGCCAATAATGTAATGTACAGCCAAATAATGTAGAGCCCGATAATCCCGCTGGAAACTTTTTAATGGACGCCAATTATTGGGCTGTACATTATCAGACGGCCCAATAATGTACGGCCTGATAATACGCGACCATTGGGCTGTACATTATCATGGCTGTACATTATCATGGCCGTACATTAACCGCAAGACAAACTGGCCCCGTAGCATGGATGGCGTTATCACGCGATAAGTGATAGGATAAGCGCGTCGTCTCATTCTATCGAACGGTGTCAGCCAGGGACGGCAGCTCTATCCTATCACTTATCGCGTGATAAGGCCATCCATGCTATCCGTCCTGACAGAGAAGAGAAGGAAGCCGATAATGTTAATGTACGGCCCGATAATACGCGTCTACTTTTTGAGAACTCCAAATATTAGCATTATCAGTCCGGACAATGTGGCTTTCAATAGGGAACATTACTGCAATGTTCTGCCGCCAGAGGCAGCACGACCACTAATAGTAAACCAGTATAGGAATATAGGGATTCACACATACATGCACAATTGATTGTAAAACGAGTGACAAGGATGCTTGCATATACAATACCGCAAGTGGGAACGAGATACAATGTAAACGCTGCTAGTGTCGCCGCCTACGAAGAGTTTTGCGTAATGTTCCCTATTATTGCCCCGTACCGAATTTGCTCAGGGTTAAGGTTGTCGCACACGTAATCACTCGGCACCGCCTCAACTCGAGCCGTCCAGTATTCTTTGTAAGAAATTCCATACTGTACCGCACACATATCGGCACCAACAGCATTGCCTCGCCTATGATATAATGAGGTGAGTGAGGCGGCGCCCCGGTCCGGTGCCGAGCGGTTACGTGTACGAAAACCTTGATAATGCACGGCCAAATAATGTACGGCCCGATAATACACGTCCACTTTTTGTGGACTCGAATTATTAGGTCTTGCATTATCAGGGTGGACAAAAAAGGCTTTTAATTATTGCCCCGAACCAAGTTTGCTGCCTATCAAAAGCGAACTCTGCCTAAAGTCGGTAAGGCAGTGTACCTAACTCACTTGTATCCCTCAGACCGGAAATAGATATTCCGCGAAGCGGGGTGGGGTCGCCCCACTGGAGATTTTCAGTTTACACAGATAATGTACAGTCCGATAATACGAAGCCACAGGGACTCGGATTAATGGACGCTAATTTTTGGGCCGTACATTATCAGGTCGTACAAAATTGGCTTACAATGGGGTTGGCCGGTGAAAGGTAATTGTAGACGGCGCTCTTCTAGATTCCATACTATGAGAGAGAGAGAGAAACAGAGGATCGATGGTCCCTAACTTATACGGAAACCATAAACAGTTCTTAGGCAAAAATCTTCCCCATGCTTTAATCCACAACCTTTTATTTTTAGCTTTTTTTCGAAAATGGTGGATTCCCACTTCGGAGCAATTCGGGACGAAACATAGTCATTTTCGCAAAAAAAAATAATAAAAACTACTTCCCACCATACAAATTTAGCTTTTTAAGGACCATTATTGGTGCTGTCAGTTTGACAGTTGCCAGCCCCATTATTGCCCCGGACCAAGTTTGCTCAGAGTGATAATGAAATGAAATGTCGTTTATTCACATTAAACATATGGTAATATAAGGACAGGTGTGTTACAGTCATTTTCTGGTTCCTTAATATGTTTAGCCCAAACAGGCATGTGAAATTAGCATTACGTTTGATTCATGCTTATCAAATGCAAACAAAATGTCTAAAAATACAATTAGTAATAGGTAATATGTCGTAGGATAATAATAAGCATGCCATACAATGTCACATTCATAAAAATTTAAAATACAAATAGAAGAGCTAGAATTAACAATTATGATATTAATACTTAATAAAATTAACATAGAATAAACAATTAAAATTAGAAACAGGCTTTTGTAATTATGTCATATTTATAGTTATTATGCACATCATCATCATCATTTTCAGCCTGTAATCGCCCACTGCTGAGCATAAGCCTCTCTTCGCGTACGCCACTTATCCCGGTTCCGTGCTAGTCTCATCCAGATAATGCACGGCCATGATAAAGTACGGCGCGATAATTCATGTACATTGGACGTGAATTATTGGGCTGTACATTATTATAGCCGTGCATTATCATGACCGTACATTAACCGGCACCACAGATTCACCACAGAGACAAGTTATTTGATTTTTTTAAATAATGATGATCTAGATACAAGTATTTTAGGCCAAATGTTTAAAGCCGCGTATACACCGGCAGTGAAAGGGTATACCACATAATCTTAATACCAAAAATCGGTGCGATTCGATGCAGTCAGATTTGGTCCGTGTGGTGCTGGCACAACTTCCATTCAACCTTCTTGTTGAGCGGCTACTATGAAACAAACGCTTCGTTCATTCGTTCGTCTATAGATCGTTATTTCTAACGCACTTGCATAATCGTTAGTATACGTAGATAGAGGATATACAGCCTGTATTTTTAATATTACCTCAAATTGTAACCAGATGTAGCTAATAGGGCTATGAACCGATATTGCAAGAAAATTTTGAGTTAGTCTTATTTAACAAAGTATAACTAATTTTTGAAAATTTGAAAAAAAAACTCCTTTGACACATGTAAGAAGTAGGTCTTGGTGACATTTGTGACGTCACGTCAGTGACAAACTAGTGATACATTGCGTGCTGAATTATTTTGTATGGAATAAAAAAACTATACTTTAAGAAAATAACACCTACGTCTGGTTAAAAATTTTACTTTGATATATGTTAAATAACTGACGATCACAATATAAATTCCTAATATTGTGAGATAAATAAATCATATCATATCATATCATGTGTGTATGTGTGGGTGAGTCCCTCTATCTGTTCTACCTCTATGTTCGTATCATAGAGGCAGAATAGATAGAGGGAGTCATCTACACATACCGCATAGCATGAGTGTGATGCAGGCATAAAGAGTAACCAGTGGACCGACGCCTTTTAGCTCAGTAGTGGAACCGGATTTTGGCCCTAGAAGTTTTGATAATTCTAAAGTCGGAAAAGTTATGCTTATATGGCATACGACTTATTTTCAAGCATATTTGTATTATATGAAGAAAAGTTAGAACGAGGGTTAGATATAAATTAGGTATTTATTTATTTTTATTGATGATTTGTGAATATTGAATTAAAGTGCAAAGTTTAAGCTTCATCGTTTATAATATGTATGACGCTTATACTGTTAAGTTTTTAGAAAAAAAAAACACCCGCGACTACGTGAAACCAGAATTAGCTTATTATTTAGTCGATATTGAATTAGAGTTTTAAAAATCCACAACAATATCTCTAAATTCTTAAGTTAATAGACAAAGCCAAAAGTTTAGAGGAATAAGATAAAAGCTTTAAAATTAATACGCATTTTTTGTCCTGTAAGATCTAATATTGAATTAGAGTCTATAAAAATAAGTCTAATACTATAAAAGAATATATGCAGCCATATTATGGAAAGTAAGAAATTTCTGTGTATAGTTTGCATCATAAACGCATATTATTAAAAAAAGGCGCGAAAACCAAACCGCGCTACAAGTTGTAGCTACGGCGGAGCAGATCTTAGTCGACCTTGCGAGCTATCGCTTGCTAGGTATCCCTCGCCACGCCCGCGCGCCCCCGTTCTGCCGCATTTAAAAAAAAAAACATTTTTCGTATTTATATGTTTAAAATAGGGAAGGCGCAAAAACTTTTTATGTATAGTTTATGAGATTTTTTGGAGGCAAAACCCAGATTCGAGCATAGTAAAACATATGTAGAAAAATATTTAAAGTGGCCAGATTCAAATGAAAAAAATATATGTTATAAAAATCGTCTATTTAAACAGCTCTTTCAAAAAACTAACAAAAATAGTTTTTTAAAACCTTCCTTCAGGAAAATACGTATTACAGCACTATTACAATATTAGTGATGGTCCACGGGTAAAGGTACTATTATGCGGTTTTATGTTTTGGAGATATTCAATGTTTGGAAAAGCGGGTGAAAAGGAAGATTTTTTATTATAGCTATGTCAAAACCTATAAGATGTAACATTAGTTTACCTATTTTTATTTTTATTATGTACAATAAAAAATTAAAGATACCGGTTTTTTATGAAAAAATCTGCATGGAATAATGTGAAGTTACAGAAGTTAATTTAAAATTGTTATTAGTAGCGTCCAGACAAAAGTGGTGGCAAATTTCGCACAGGGAGTAAAATGGAGTCGTTGCTTTTTATTTACTTTTTACGGTTGAATGAATACATTATTTATTTAATTTATATTTTTAGAGTATTAAACTATAATGTAATTTGGATATCAAAAATAAAAATATATCCAAATTACATTAAGTATTCTATAGTATTTTATGCAACTGTTGTATAAGAAGGGTCTCAAAAGACGAGTGGCGTGGGTTACGATGCGAGCCTTGGCGAGCATCGCAATTTAAGACGCCACGAGCGTTTTTAGACCAGTTATACACCGTTGCATACAATACTTTTTCTACGACAAATTTTAAATAAATAGCAGACACAGATAACGGAGGTTATCTGTGATAGCAGACTACAGAATAGTTAATTTTTTCAGGCAGCAAGTTTTCTATTCGTACTTTTGCTACTCACGCAATTTCTTCAGGAGTGCAGTTATTAATTTCTTCGACCATTTTAAAAGGAACGTACACTTTTGTCTTCACAAACACGAATAATCTTAATCGTTTAGGACTAATAGTTTATCATCTTTCGTCTCTTCATTTTGAACTGTATTTTGGTGGGAAATCGGAAATGTGACAGCTCTTGCTTATGGTTTGTTTTGTTTTTAATTTGTTTGCACTTGCCATCCGAACCAAACCAAATCCGGACCCGGACCGAATTCGGACTGTTTATTTTTATAAATAATACCAATAATTTATAAAACATGTAATTTAACACACAATAGATGATAATTTATTATTATTGTAGTAAATAATTTATAATATACAAATGTTAAATCGTAAATAAATACTTTTATTTCGAAATATATGTTTATGAAGTTGGCACCACTGCAATATAGCGGCCGATTTAAAAAAAAGTTAAACAGTGCTTTTATGAAAAATGTATGAACCAAAAAAAAACGCTGAACAGTGCGTTTTTGGGCCATAGAGCATAGAGTTTTTCGACGACTTATTAGTGGTGTCATTGTATTTGAGCTACAGCCTATATAAATGACAGATAACGGTACAGGAGTAGAAAAAAATAATAATTTGATACGCTGATAAGAAAAATATTCATTTTTTCTAGTACCTACCTAAACTCAATTTTATTTCGTCTCTTCGTCACTTCAATATTTGTCTGAAGTTAAATCTTACCAACACTTATTTATTACTACATAGGTATGAAAATAGAGCATGATTGCGAACTAGAAACGCAGTATTTAACACGTGCTAGGTGATTTTGCAGTAATAAACACAAATACTGCATTAAGCCTTAGTGATACTGTAATACCTGCAAACCCAGATCATCACATCAGCCGAAAGACGTCCACTGCTGGACATAGGCCTAACTGCAAACCCATATAGTTGATGAAAATGCAGTACTGCGTATTTTATCTAAATAAGGCAGTAAAGTAAAAAAATATTTCAATCTAATGATTTATTTTTTTAACAATTTTTCAGTACACTTCAAAAGTTGTATAACATAGATTTATTGTATAGATACCAAAAAATATGTTTACCGCGTTTATCTCGAAACCACCATTTTGCAAGTACTGCGTTTGCAATAAGAAGGGCAGATTTGTTAGCGTACAAAGTCGTAAATGCCAACACAATGGCATCTGTAGTCTGTAGTAGACGAAAGATTGAAATTTTTGTGGAAAGATAACTTAAACAAAAATCGCCGTTATCGCCGCAACAAGGCGGCCGAACTTTAGCGTTATATACGGGTTGTATTATTCAAACGGGGCAGTGAGGGAAAATCCGAAACTATAAGAGATACGAAAAGTTACGAGACTTATCCAGTTTATGGTAAACTATGAAAATAAACAGTCATAAATTCTGGAAATACATAAAATCCAGTTCAGGAATTTCCGATATTCTGAGTGTACCAATTCCGGAATTGTAATATCGGAAACATTGCCCGAGATTCCGGAATTTCGAAAGTCCGGAATTGTAAGGGAAAATTGTTGCTAAGGAACCCTGTATCTACAATCACAGGAAAATGCCTAATTTCATATTTTGATGTACGAAAATGGATTTCCAAATACTAAGCTCCTTAGTAAGTATGGGGAGAATAACTGTGGCGTCTGAAACTAGACAAAATTGGTAAATTCGTGGTTTTTTTTAATTTATTTTCATTATTTACACCAATTATTTCAAAGCTGTAAAAAAAATATAATTCCCATACTTACTCATTGTAGGTAGGTACACTGTTTGTGCGGGGAGATCCATTTCCGTACATTAAACTATGAAATTCAACATCTTCCTGGGATTGTAGATACAGGGTTCCTTAGCACCAATTCTTCCTTACATTACACTATTAATTTACGCAAAATAACGCACTCTGATTTTTAGACAGATTTGACCGGGTTCGATTCCCGGCTGTGTATG
The DNA here is from genome assembly GCA_963854355.1 of Epinotia brunnichana. Classification (NCBI taxonomy): domain Eukaryota; kingdom Metazoa; phylum Arthropoda; class Insecta; order Lepidoptera; family Tortricidae; genus Epinotia; species Epinotia brunnichana. Next base: position 28,254,910 of record OY977938.1, on the reverse strand, counting down.
AGGCTTTTTTGAAAATCTTTGAATTCAGTTTTGATTTTTTCTAAAATCGGTTTCGTAACTCATTAGAGCAAATTTCCGTATATCTTATAGTTTCGGATATTCCCTCACTGCCCCGTTTGAATAATATAACCTGTATTATAATGCATGTCTACCCACTATGATTTTTGTACAATTGTTAACACTGTATGCTTAGATTTAGTATTAACTTATAACTTTTCTCATGTAAGTGAAATATGTTGATTATTTATGAAAAATAAAGTTCTTTAAACATAAAATGTAAATACATGTACATTTTCATTTCAAAAACTTAATATTTAGTCGCAAGAGAATAAAAAAAATTAAGAGAAATAAATCATTCAATCAGTATTTTTTTAGTCATAAAAATATCTAGGCGACTCTACTACCTTCTGTGTGAAATCTGCCACCACTTGTCCGTACCCTAGTTATTATGTATATACCTACAATTACAAATATGAATGATTTGCAAATGTTGCAATTATAACTTTGCTGTAAAAAGTTGTATTTTTGTTATTTGTTATTATTGTGTAAGCTACCAATACTTACTTTAACATAAAACTATAAGTAAAAACCTACTTTATAATGGACTTAACGCCGACGAAACCGCGGGCAATTACTAGTATAGTAATAAATAAGGGTAAGTTTCGTCTTTGTATTTCCATTAGCGTACTTAAAACAAAATAACAATTTTCCATTGATATTAGTTTAAAACATGCATTGCGGTTTTTTTTATGGATGAGTTAAGGGCACCCCGCTGCCCCGCCACCGCTGATCGCTGCCTGGTGCCACAGCGCCACAGCGCACAGCACGGCGCGCGCATACAATACAGCGCGTTTGAAACGTAGTAATATAGGCACGGAATGCTTACCTATACATATCAGTATTTAGTGTCGCCGTGATTCTATATTTCTAAACTTTTGTTTGGTAACTGAGATCATTGTCAAGACCGTTTATTATTAACTCTACAAACTCTAATTCAATATCGGTTATACTGCTTAACCAGAAATAAATATCTACACAAGCCAATTGTCTACACATCTAACTTTTTTCCAGTATATTAAGTGGATCGATTACATCATAATTTTACAATATCAGCTACTCTAATTCTTTATTTGCAAAATTATTTTCATTTTTTTGTTCACCAAAATGCAGATGTTCCAGACTTCTAAAAACAGATAATTTTAAAGAAACTAAAGTGTTATTGGATATGTTACAGTTTTTTGTAACTCTAATTCTATATTTACATAGTTCTTGGCTAAAAATAAAATATTTCAATATAACCGAAAGCCGAACCTAAAAACTTCTAACTTTTTGTATAAGTATTATTTAACATGCCTCCAATGACATATCAAAAAAGAAAAAACTTTAATGTTATCAAAACCCATTTTTGTTCAGCAGCTGGTCTATTTGACGTTTGCGGGTTTGACAAATTCATGTCCCCAGCTATTACACGTATGCAGCTGGGGCCCGCCCCAGCCCCACCCGCTCTCGCCCCTCACACTCCGCACGATTGCCCTGTCTAGACGGCTTCGTCGACTGACTGTATTGGTTCATAGACTGTGACCTAGGTATTGAATTCAATGACTTAGGTAGATAAGGAAAATACCTTATTTACGTATAATCAGTGTTTACTCGATTTATTATCGAACTTAGTTCACAACGTGCCATATCCAAACTTCCAATAGCTCTATATTTGAATTTAAATGCGGTGACCTCGTAAAATTATGGCGCCACCGAGCTGATGCTCTGTGGATCCGTTTGGTGGCCTATTAAATTATTTAAGAAAGCAGATTTGGGGGCCATAAATTGTCAAGTAAGTAGGTTTTTTTTGGCGCGCTTTTAATTCTCTACGGTCTCCCCCGCTTGCCTTAGAAGGCTAAAGAGGGTCATAGGGGTCGCAGAGTTTCTGGCGGGGAACGGGACACTCGCTTAAAAACCCAGGGAAGGCGACGAACGTTTTTTCCAGATGAGCCAAATGTGGCGAGTCGCGAGGGGGGCTCCAGTGCGTTCATAATGAGATCCTGGAGTTGCTGGAGTCCTCCGCATGAGAGCGCTGATGAGGATGCCGGCCGCCGTGGAGTTTTTAGTGGATAGAAATATCACATAACCCAGTCATCCCCCGACGATGAAACTGGATAGCAGGTTTTCTCAATGAAAATATAAATAAAAAAAGGGTGTCGCCAAATGTAAAAAGAGCGGGAACGTTATACGTAAGTAATCAATACAATTGCAATCTAATCGCAATATTTTAGTAGGTAACCCGATGCATACCTACATGACATGTAATACAAGACCCAAGTAATAATGGCACGCTGGTTAAGCAATATTAGCTTCTGGAAGTAGTAGACTTAAGAGCGTGGACGCACGCCATAATTAAGTGTGTTCTCCGTCCTTGAATTTCATGAACGCTTGATATCGCTAGATATTGCAAATATACATCTATATAATTTTATTTTATATCTATATTCTGCATTTACCGAGTCATAATAATATAGGCAGTCGGGTTCGATTAGCTGTCAAAACTGCTTGCCAATTTAGTGCTACTACTAATTTGACAAAAAAATGTCTAGCACTTCGCAAAAACACAGGAACTTCGTGGCTGAGCCCATGGGAGAAAAACCCGTGACGGACTTAGCCGGCGTCGGGCCAGTTTATGGGCAACAACTCGTATACGCGGGATTTGATAAGGTGAGGAAATCTGACATTTATATTTTGCTATGTAATAGAACATTACTACAAAGGCCGGGAAGGAAGGGATTGTCTGCCGAGTGTTTTATGGACGGCCGAGCGTAGCGAGTCCGGATAGTAATAAACCCTAAAATGTAACTACACTATTATTTTCTGAAAAAAAAAACGAAACAGGCAATCTCTAGTTCCGGCCGATGTCCCTATGTATATACCTCATAAAATCTTGAAAATTATGTCATAAATCTGCAGCACCCACCACTGCCGCCGCCCCCTTTGCCGGCAATTACCAAACTCACTGGCAATATACAAATCCCATTACCGACCTGTAAATTCGTGACGCCCTGTATACGCTGTGTTTCGCAGCGAAAATAGCGCGAACGTAATGTCTATACATTTCCGAGCATGTTTGAGAGAAAAATAATGAATACTTAGGTAAGGTAAACGTCCGAGTGCTCAACGCTGTAGGTAATAGTAGTTATATGGCATGGGCACTTTATGTCAAAGCAATATATTATGGGTTACATTCGAACTACGACGATTTTTCTTCATTTGAATTTAAGCCATGTCCCTTTGACATAGAGTGCCCGTGTCATACATGCTATGCGAACTTAGAACTTAATGCAAATCCAGTTTCTTATTGAAAACAGTGCCACCTTCTTGATAGCTGGCGAACTCTCTGAAGCTCTAGCGATTGCTAGGCTAGGCTGTCAAGGTATTTCAAAATTCGCCGTATTGTCTCAAGGCATCAGTAGCCTAGGGGTACGGACGGTGGTATTTGGAGTCGATGATCCGGGGTTCAATCCCTACGACCGACGCACTTTTTGTATGTTTTGTACAGTCAACCAATTTGATTCCTAGGCCACCGTAGAACCCTGTCATTTTAACTGCTACATAGCGACGCAATAATCCTAGTAACCTGTATTGACATAGCATTTACAACGACAAGGTTCTATGATGGCCTAGGAATCAAATTGGTTGACCGTACATTCAAAGAAAAGTTGTAACTACCGCAGAAGAGATGGCGCCAGTATACGCAAGCATTAAATGCCTTCTCAATTTGGTCGAGTTGCCTGTCTATCTCAGTTTGTATATTGTACTCTTTGGTGTCATATACCTACTAGTACAGCGTCGAGCACTCGGACCTTACCGCGCCCGTGTTACTAAAGTTATAAGACTGATAAGATAACACTGAGGCGCTTGACCAATAACGACTGTCCATTTGAACAGTTTATTGTAAAATTGTAACTAAGTAGTAGCTTCGTGAACGGGCCGGGCTGCTGCTGGGTTTATTATTTTGGCGTGTTATATTATAACGACACTTAAAGCCTCTCACAGACTGGCGCGGCCTGGCCGCGGCGCGGCGGTCAATATTAAACTTGTCATTATCTGTTTAATTTACTATGGACCGCCGACGCAGGCCGTGCCAGTGTGATGCAGGCTTAATACGGCACGACAGCCTCTTTTTAAATAAATATCATGGAGGGCAAGATCGAAGGAAAAGGAAACGCTACACGGGCCGATATCGGCCGGACTGCATGGCGGCAGATGCGTGATTATGCCCGTGTGGATAGGCGGCCGGCCAAATCAAGGTCACTCCATACTAGATTTTCTGTGACCTTGCTTGGCCGTCCGACAAAATCGGCCCGTGTAGCGTCTCCTATAGAGAGGCAGAGGAAGACCCAGACATACTTACGCCAGCCAAATAAAAGAGAAAGTTTCTGTCGAGTCGTACGCTAGCTCTTAAATAATGACAATAATGATAACGACATTGTCGTCTCAGAACCTACAGAGATATACGTGTTTTTGAGCCCTTCATTTGGTACCATGTAGGTACATAACATAAACAGTAGGTGCCCAATGATCAGATGTTTTCCAACGGTTTTTTTTTCAGGCATATGTTGTCCTGGGCCAGTTCTTGGTACTGAAAAAGAACCAGCAGCTGTTCCAAGCATGGATGAAGGATACCTGCGGCGCCAGCGTTAAGTACTCCGGCGACTGCTACCAGTGCTTAAAAGAGTGGTGTGATGAATTTTTGTAAACTGTAGGTTGGTACGTATTAAGTACCTATTTACTACGTACTTACTTAGAAAGCCGTACCTACTCGAATCCCGCCACTGTCGAACAACCCATGGTGCATAATAATTATAAAATCTTTATGCCAGCCACATTTTAAGCGTGTATTTAGTGGCTTTATGGCGCCAAGTCGAGCAAAACAAAGAGGCACGGCCGTAGGTACCATCCTTTTCTCGAAGCCATTCAGGCCATTTTCAACATCCTGTAATTTTGTGCTAGCTCAAGCTAGAACGCTGAATTTTCAGGAACAAGTAGGGCATAATATGGCTAACATATAATATCAATAACATTCAATTTGAACTTTTAGTTTAAGAACTAATGTCTGTCAAAGTTCGTTAGTTTTGTCACTGACATACTCACTAATGATCACGTGAATTCTAAGGTACTTCTAGCAGACCCACTAGCTCCAAATTTCAAACGTAATTAGTTTTTAGCCTAATAACTCATTAAAAACCTAAAAATATTGCAATATCAGTCACGTTTCAGAGATATAGAAACTGCATAAGTAAGTTTGTAATCCTATACAAATACATGCGAATACAATGTTACTTTTGCAGTTCCTTCCTGCAAAACTATACAAACGTTATTTGCGGTTGGTCAAATAACATTCCCATAAAAAGGCTACAAAAAGAAATGAGATCCCATAAAAAACATTCCATGTAAAAAATAGGCCAAGTCTCGAAACTCTTTCACAGTAAAAAGTGGTGAGATATTTCGTAGAGCCAAGTCAGGCATTCTTATTAATCTTTATTTGCTTGCTAAATAAAATTTTGTGACTTGGCAATCACACTAACATAGTTTTAGGTACCTATGCAAAAAATAGTTAATGCAGTAAAGTTGTGTGATTCCCAAGTTGCAAAATCTTATTTAGCAAGCAAATAAAGATTTATAAAGAATGCCTGACTTGGCTCTACGAGATATCTCACCACTTTTTCTGTGAAAGAGTTTAGAGACTTGGCCTATTTTTTACATGGAATGTTTTTTATGGGATTTGAATTGTTTTATGTAACTACGGCGTATTATAAGGGTTCGAATTTATTAAATAAGTACAACTATAGAAATACTAAAGACATTTGTATTTTAATCGCCGAAATAATTTTAGAGCACGGCGTTGCACTATGAGCAAATCAATTTTGTCGGCTATTGTTATGTTATGTGTAGGTAATAAAGTTAATTCTTGCCCCTTGCCCCTGTTATTTATTGTTATTTATGATAATAAGTAATTATTTTTAGAAAATGACATTGGTCTTTTTAGGGTTCCGTACTCAAAGAGTAAAACGGGACCCTAATACTAAGACTTCGCTGTCCGTCCGTCCGTCTGTCTGTCACCAGGCTGTATCTCAAGAACCGTGATAGCTAGAGAGTTGAAATTTTCACAGATTATGTATTTCTGTTGCCGCTATAACAACAAATACTAAAAACAAAATAAAATATTTTTTAAGGGGGGCTCCCATACAACAAACGTGATTTTTTTGCCGTTTTTATAGATAATGGTACGGAACCTTTCGTGCGCGAGTCCAACTCGCACTTGGCCGGTTTTTTAATTGAATAGATATCAGAGTACATTTATACATTGTATGTAGGAAATGATAGGTAACTAAGTACCTACCTAGTTATCAAACGATTTTTATAATAGGTATCTTATCTATGTGCATTAAGTGTGCTAGAATTAAGATAGGTAGGTTCATTACATGTTACTTACTTTACTTTTTAATAAAATATTTTTTGATATCTTTTTGTTCTTTTTTGTGTTTACTTTAGCCTCCTTTTAGACCCACCATAAAATTAAAATAGAACATTGTTTAATAAGGGGCGTAAGAGGAATATTGCAAACGAGAGTCATCAAACAAGACTCGAGTTTGCAATATTCTTCCGCCCGTGTTATACACAATGTTTTTCATCGCATTTGCGAGGAAATAAATAACTACAAAAGACAGAAAAAGTCTACGTTTTATTCAAGCGCACCAATCAAAAATTGATGAAATTGACAACTTTACTTCATCAGTGCGAGTGGAGCGCGTAGCTTCAATATTTCAACCAATCACAGAGCAGTATTCTTGCAGCGCATGGCCTGCTCGATTTTATTCTCAACCAATCACAGAACACAATTCTTGTAGCGCGCGGTCGTCTAGATTTGCTTAAACCAATCAGATCACACACAAAGGGACACAACTGTATACAGGCATGGAATAACACCATTTATGAGCAAGTGTGATGAAATAGTACATTGTGATACAAGTGAGCTATGTTGATTATTACATCAGGGGCGGAATTGTCACGCGAACCGCAGGTGAGCGTGATAAGAGAGCCGAGGATGTAATTATCAAAGCTCACGCGTGTCATACGACATTTTTCAACACATTTGCGAGGAAAAAATCCTTTTCATAAAATAAAAATGTTACAGGCTCCTAAGTTGTTTCCCTTAGTTATTGATGACAACAGGTTTTTACTCACATACCTACATTTTGTACATCTCCAAGAATGTACAGTGGCGTCAATTCTATTTATCACTTTTCTATTCACCACGAGTCAACATTCTTAATAATAACCAAACACGCATCATCAATGTTTGCAAATATTTGTGAAATTACTTATAATGGCACGCGGCTATTTTTTTTTCGTGAAGTTCGCGCAGTGCGCCCGCAGCGAGGCTTAGATGAAATCTCTAAACAGCCAATACAAAATAAAATAAATATTTTCTTATTCAATATAAATTCATGTAAAATGTTATGAAAAGTGAATAGTTTTACTAAATGAAACGTTTCTATACCAAGAAAAAAATAATAATAAAATAATAGTAGATGAGAAGAAATAATTAATTAATTCACAAGAAGGAATTAATTTGTTTAGTCGAGTAAGAATCCATTTGCCGAGAATTAAAAACAAACCTGTATAACCCGGTCAATTTAGAATGCGCCGAGTCCATACATACACCTTGCTGCAAGGTGCCAACGTGTCTTAATCGGAATATAAACATAACTACACGAGTGTCGTAATGTTATTAAACACGCGTGTTTAATACCCAGGATTATGAGCCCAAAAGCGACACAATAAGAGGCACGTTACGAGCAAATGTGTTGAAAAAGGCTTTAAAATGCGAATCAACTATAGATGAATTATCGAGAACATCGCATTGCATTTGTAGTGGTTGTACCGTTTGCAACAAAAGGAGAATATTTTTCTCTTAATTTTTCTTCACAATTACTTTCACGCTTACTTGTATTTACTTCTTCAATAAATAACAAACCTCTTTTTATGCTGATAGTACGAGAAAATAAAAAATTCAAATATAGAATGCCTGTAAACATACAATACTACTACATATGCAATTCCATGCTCTCGTTAATTTATCTATACCTAGTGTAGGCAAACGAGTTGAAATTGTTTTGTTTAAAAAAAACAACCGAACGTGACAAATGCAACTCAGCACCAATAGAAAACGATTTAAATTTAATAGAGGGAAAAGTCCTTCCAGTAGGCCAGAGGTGTGCTAGGGAGCACAGTAGGTTTTATCGTCACGTTTTACGGCGAAAATGTACTGAAACGTCACGTAAAATGCGACATAAAACCTTGTGTACTAGAGCCTCATGTCCTGCCAGTTTTGTCAGTATTTTTAGTGAAATTAGGTGTTTAATCTGTTTAACATCCAATTATAGGTAGGTAAATACTATTATTTAAAATTTATTTACGTATTTTTATGACACTTACTTAATTGAACTGAAGTAAAAGTCCCCTAATAAGGTCCACTGTTATGAATCCTTAAATAAAAGGGTTCCGTACTCAAAGAGTAAAACGGGACCCTATTACTAAGACTCCGCTGTCCGTCCGTCTGTCTGTCACCAGGCTGTATCCCACTGATACCGTGATAGTTCCAGCTGAAATTTTCACATATGATGTATTTCTGTTGCCGCTATAACAACAGATACTAAAAACACAGAATAAAATAGTTTTTTATAGAAAATGGTACGGAACCATTCGTGCGTGAGTCTGACTCGCACTTGGTCGGTTTTTTTAAATAAGTTTTTTTCTGTTCTAACTCAAATAACATTAAAGTATTTCATACATTTACTATGGAGAAAAAGTTCTTTAATTTCTGGCTTTTTTGTACATTACCGAAAGTTGACCCCAAATAAACTATTGATACTGGATAGAAATGGAATCGATTGACATAAAAAAATAAATGTAATTTTTTTTTTTAAGACAAATTGTATGGGGAAAGTTTTTCTCGATTTATGTCTTTTCTAGCCGGAAATTTCTTTTTGGTCTCATACAAGCTTTTGATTCTGGATAGGAATGGGATCGATTAGCATCAAAAAAAATTTTTGTCAGAAATTATCATCTTCTTCGCACCCTGTATTTTTTTCCAAAATCTGTACACGCCAATCTTCATTAATTTGAAATCGAATGAAGGTCTCCTAAGACCATTTTCGCCTAGCATCACGGGATCTGGTAGCTGTCCTCACTGACCCAAAATCTATTTCCACCCTGTAGGACTTAGGTATTGGAATGTTTTTATTCGTCTAGAAATAATAACGATTTTCTCTTGTGTTTTTATTTTCTGTGCTTTTCTGTACACGGTATAAGTTTACCTATCTCGTTTCTACCTACCTTCCTCTCAATTGCTCAAAGGTTATCTTTATCTGGAAGAGATCCCTTATAGGGATAAGTTCGTCTTTGTACTTGGATGTATTGTGTGACATTTATATTCTTTAACCTGATATTGTGTACAATAAAGTGCTTACATACATACATATGTAATATCATATCTATGTGCATGAAGTGTGCTTAAAATTTAGAAACATTAGTTACTAACCCATCTAATCTATGATTACTTTTTAATTACCCAAGGCGCACAAAGCTGCCGACTTAACTTTTTAATAAAAAAAACAGGTACCTATTATATTTTTAGTGTAGATATAAAAACACAAAGTACCACAACACACATCTTTATTTTCTTCCATCATACTAATTATATTTTTAATTTTAATATTACACAACATGTATATAGAAAGATTTTTATACAATAGTGTATAATTAATAGCTATCCGACTATATTAATCAACAATAAGTAAAAGAATTACGAATCACTTAAATATTGGCAGTCTATTATAATGATATGTATCTTTTGCAGTTTGGAACAGCCGTTTACATTAATTTAACGTTATAACTAATTTATAATTAACTTACTTTTTAATATTAAATACTTCACGTGCATTTGATTTATTATTTTTTAACTTTTTAACCCACGATTTAATTGTTATTTTTACGTCAAGTTTAAACAGCAATAATAATTTTCAAAGGAGTAAGTATTTGCTTAGTTTTTTGTATGTAATGCCACTTACCTCTTGATTTTAGCAAGATATTATCAGTATTATAATATCAAATGCACATAAAACATTTTTAAGGTAGGTAGCATGCTAATTTATAGTCAACATAACAGCATTAATCTCCCTCTGTCTTCTTTGTTAGAAAGATACAGAGAAGGTATAACCACTCTTGACCATAAATTTAAGCACCATGATATATAGTTGATTTCAAAATCAAAACATTCTATCCTTCTTTAGGGTGAGGCCGGTGAGGGTATTCTCATATGTGTCGTACTCTGATCGTTTTAGTAACAGCCGGATCACGCGGCACAGACTTAAGTTTGCTCACCGTGCTGTGCAGACTTTATAGTCTTATGGACGTCGTCGTTAGTAAGTAATACAAACTTCTGTCTGCGCCGTGTGCTGCGCACCGTAAGTCTGTGCTGCGCGTGCACGCTATTAGATTAGTCGTTATAATGATAAGCCACAGAAATTTAATCAGATTAGATCAATTATACTTAGTATAGTTAGTTTGAAATCAACTTATATCATCTCCAACCCTTTTCATAGTAATCTTAATAAATCTGGTAAAAAACTACCATTTACAAACAACAAAACAACGTCTGACAACTTTAAAGAGGCCAAATACTTCACAAATCACTACGCGTCATTAGATGACGCGAATCATTTGAAAGTAGCAAACACTATCAGAATTAGGCTGCAAAAGAAAAATTAACTAATCCATTTTACCACCCAAACATCAATTTCTCTAAAGGAATCATGCTGTAATCTGTCATTTTGGTGAAAAGAGTTATAATATTCTTTAATCTGTGTGTTGTTAAGAAATAAAATTGTCATCGGTTTATTTAGGTCACAACTAGAAGGCCTGACCGCCACCGCAGGCCGCTCCTAGTCTGTGAGAGGCCCTAAGCCTGAATAACACCGCGCGGCTTGCGATGGCAGTAATACAAATAGTAAACTTGACGTTAACTGTTAAGTATACTATTGACCGCCACCCTAGGCCGCGCCAGTGTGTTTCAGAATTAAAACATATATCGTTAGGCAGGTTGTGTTTTAAAGCTTTTTAAAAGAAAAAAAAACTGTTGGAGTATTTTTTTTTCAGACTCTGATGGTACAGTCACCAACATCAATATCTGCCACAACAAAGCCGGCAAAAATATCTGACTCGTCCTTATGTCATTACATTAGACATAGAGTCGTGTCAGATAAATATCAGAGTGTCAGATCGTGTTTGCTTTGTTGTGGCAGATATTAATGCTTACTTTAATATGTACCTACCTTCTTGTTTAAATACTATATAAGTATATTGATAGTGTCTGCTTCTCAATAATCTTCTAATTAAACATTAGTTACATCTAACTGTACAATCTTACTGACTATTAAAATCTAAACGCTACTCCGATGAGTTGCTATACTGGCTATCAGTGGGAACATTTGCTTTACAATAGAATATATAGTACAGTCGTACAGAGTTTTAAACTACCCAGCGCGCTGTGTGGAAATTTTAGATATGTGCACGACATAAGTTGTCTAGGCTTTTCAACTGTAAAAACTTTACAGACGTGTCGTAAGTCATGAAGGCTCTTCATTTGCGCAGTGCGCTGTGCAAGCGTTTGGTGTTCTGTACTACATATTCATCTCTTTCGATTTCAAAAGCCAAAAACTTTAAGAAATTTTGCTTGTAGGCAAAGTAAATGTTCCTATCGTCGCACCCGTAAAACAAGAGCAGCCAAACTATCATAGTATAACAGCGTTATTTTAACACGGTATCAAATAAATACTGCAACAATTTAACGTTAACAGTTATGGGGTATGCTGTGGCGAGATCGCATCACAATTAGATAAGCCCTTTATTTAGAATATAGCATAGAACGGTTAGATTATGTATGACTTAGATACTTATTTTTGACTTCTTCGGGATACAAAAAATCTTAATCAAAACTATAAAAAAAATGGTTGAAATATTGTTTATAGCTTCGTGGTCCGGACAGTTGTGTTAAGTAAATATTTATAAACTTCTCATTAACAAGCAACCATCTTCGTATTTAATCGTAGGTACCTACTATCATAACATTTCTCTGGAACATACAGTTATAGCCTATCACAATCCACATGTACTTAATACTAACCGTTCTGATTAGGCAAAAGTTTATATTTATAGCATTTAGATTGTTATCATATTATGGTCTCATAATTGCAAAATGTAGTTATGTTATGAATAGAATTCAAGTTTAAATGAAGGGTCCACAGAAAGAACATTTCTAGTCACTTTTTTTAATGAGATTTTATGTAAAAATTTTGAGCTCGTTATGAAATAATACGTGACATTAAAATTTCATTTTGAAAAAAAAAAGTGACTAGACATATGTTCTTTCCGTGGACCCTTCAAAAGTGTATATACAAACAATTTATAGATAAATTAACTCCTTAGATGTATCATGTTTTGCGTCACTTTGATGACATCTCTAATGCCTACACAATTTCATATTTCCAGAGAAATTGTGCTAGAAAACCCGTTACCCGAGCGACCGCAGAAAATATTTCAATGTACGATATAGTATGTGAAGTATGTCGGTATATAAATAGCACATCTCACGTCCAAATATCGAATATTATGGCCATATTTTTTTACACCTTGCGAGTTTCGATACCATTTTATCTAATTAAAAGTGTTTTCAGGACGAGCGAATATATGTAGATTTTAGTATTCTCAAGAACGGCATGAGTGTTGGACGGACCAAACTGTTGAATGGATAGTTGAAACGTTATAACATAGAAAGTCTACATATTACTTCAGTAAAGTATCAGCCAGTTTACTGCATCTTTTCTTTGAGGATCGACAAGGCCGAAGTTTCAAGTAGACTTACGCCTCCCGATTATAATGCATACGCTGAAGTAGCGTCAAGTGAGTTGCTTCACGTGAACATAAATTCGTTTTTGTACCTCAACGGTGCCAGCGTCTTTTAAACACGGGTTTTTCACAGTCAATAAAACATTAAGTTAATATCTGCAATGCTGTTGTTAGAGAATCCGGAATCAGAACACTTTATGGACTTAATCAAATGCGATAAAAAATTTAAGGGTATTTTAGCTTACAAAGTCCATAATGTTTGACTGTAATCAGTCATTGGTCAAATTTACTGTTAAACGTGGATTGTGCATTCTCGACGTTCTTGTTCTTTTCTCTGCTGATATCTGTAAAATAATAAACCAGTTAGGTAGGTATAGGGAGTCCGGGTATTATTTCACCCGATTTGTTTCATTTGACCGGGTTATTAAAGGTGAAATAATAAATCATGTTCAACTGTTACGATACCTACGCACAAGGCACCATCAAAAAAATTTTTTTTTTTTAATCTTTGTTTAGTGAGAACTACGGAAGTATCAGAGTATCCCATTTTAAGAAAAAAAGATGATGTAAACTCACTTGTCAATAAGTGATGATATATCGGCAGGCACGGGCGCGTAGACTGAATGTCCGTCGCTCCCGTTCGGTCCCCCGCTGTGGACAAATGCCGTGAAACATTCTGTACCTATAAATCTTTTTATGTCAAGTCACCATCAAGACGGGTATTCCTGCAAGGCTATGACAGGACGACCAGCGAGCTTTGCATGTCGCGGAGAGATGACTGTCTCTGTCTAATTAGAACGCTTATAAAGCGACTAAGGGCCTACGCTAGCTGACGCGGGTGCACGGAGCGGGCGCACGCCTGAGGGTACCCGCTCTATGCACCCGCCGCCGGTTGGTTAGCGCTGCTAATACTATTTTTCAATAGGCGTCCACCCGCTCCGTGCAAACAGCGTCAGCTAGCGTAGGCCCTTATAGTCTATGTCGCCGCGAAACAGCTCGCGGGCCGTCCTGAATGAAAAGCAAAACATTTCCTGATAAAACAGTTCGGCGCTTTTTCTGATTTCTTCGCTAAAGCGCTATAAATTCTCGTGATGTGGTATGAAACCACCAACCGCGCAGTTTTCATACAAAGTGCAGTTTAACGCAGTTCGTCTGTTTATTATACTTGCCCTGATTGGTGACTCAATATCTAAGGTGGAATGTATCTTCTAGCTATAGTAAGTTACACCAAGCGAACAATGAGGGTGTCTTGCATTTACGATTGGTTTTTGCTAAAGCCTGTTGATCGAAAAGCCCCCTGTGGTAAGCAGGGCTGAGTTTTTACAAGGCTGCTTGCCGCAACGATGTGTGTTGCGAATGTTGCGATCATCAGACCCCGTAGCTATAAGTTAAAACGAAACATGCTTGCTTATTTGCTTGTTTTAAACCCGTGATTAAAGTAAAAAAAAACATGTACAACTATACAATATTTTGGTAAGGCCTCTATGACATTCTTTTTGAAGGGTTTAATTGTCTACTTCACTATATACAATACTAGCGACCCGCCCCGGCTTCGCACGGGTTTATATGTATAATACATGCATGTATGGTTTGTATTATACATATAAACCTTCCTCTTGAATCACTATCTATTAAAAAAAACCGCATCAAAATTCGTTGCGTAGTTTTAAAGATCTAAGCATACATAAGGACAGACAGACAGACAGACAGACAGCGCGAAGCGACTTTGTTTTATACTATGTATTGATCATGTATAGTATGGCCAAATTAATTTCAGGAGCGTAGCTTGGAATTATACTTTCTAATGTTAGCTCTTACCCCAATCAAAGAGATAAGTAGGTAGGTATGATTTTAAATCTACGCTAATAACAATTTCGATGGCCAAACTGTAATATTTAAATTAGAAGTGTTTATGAATTATTTTTCAATACATTCTATCTACTCACTCTACTCAGTGCCCATAGCTGTGTGGGTAAACAAATTGTACATTATTTTTTATGGAATTCGATTCAAACTAGCATTATCGTAGCAAGGGTAAAAGCATTTAGACATAAAATTGGATAAAGGAAACTAATTATTATAATATTTTATATTTATGCTTAGTCTCATATTTAGGTACTTACTGATATTTTTAGGTGAATACAGAACCACGCTAGTTCAAGGATTAAAGTTTTAAAATGGACTACATTATATAATTTACTCGCGTAATATTCAAATAATTTAAATTCAGTTTGAACTAATCGTGGAGCGCAAGTGTGATTGGATTCACTTGATCTTTTATTCTTAATAGGTACCTTGGAGCTAGAGCGTGGTCTATAATAAGAATAATAAGATTGAAATAGTTGTTGAAATTAGCTCTAAGTACTATTTATAAGGAACTACAAAATTAGGTACTACGTTGTGCTTTAAGTTTGTCATTCGTTAAGCTTCGAAACATTTTCTTTATTGAAAAAAACATCATTGGAGTAACTTATAATTTGCAGTAATAGACCAGATAATGCAATAAGCTTAAGGAATATTCAACAACGCGTTTGCTCCGTTAAATCGTATACGAATACAGAAACCAGTGCTGATACTCGCACAAATAACGGAGCAGCCGCAATAAGGTACAGTGTAAGGTACATTCGTCGCGTGGGGTGCGGTGTGGGGGGGCGGGGAGGTACCTGAGTCTACCTGCTGGTGGTGCGCGCGGCGCTACGGCGCCCGCTGCCGTATACGCTGCCTGGCGAACCGCCTGAACCTAGACGTGAGTAAAAATATCTAAGTAGGGACCTTAGTTTTTTAGGTAACAATGAGGTAATAAATAACATTACACACATAGATATTTCATACTAAAAATTATTACAACCCTTCGGACATAAGTAGGACGTAAGCAAACTTGAGTGAAGGCACCTTTGTATTGAACCAAATAATTTCCAATTTAATGAATGTTAATGCCACGTTTTACACAAAACTTGGTCCGAATTTTGATCTAGTTTATTAGTATGTTGCCACTCTAAAACTTTGTGTAGCATCGTCCTACGGTGCTGGCAAGCACCAAGATTGATAAGTTTCTGTCAAAAATTTCATTTTTGGTACAATCTTTTATTGCCGCCTCTACTTTTCTGTATACCGTCATCAACTACTCATTGAGACTTTTCTAACGAGCCCAAACTCGATTGGGTTGTGTCGTTTTATTGCGGAGTTCGTATGGCCGCCTTCCAGCTCCAGCATCAGATCAGCTCCATGTCATCATTGTCATGCGATATACCTACATATGCATGCAAAATTTCAGCTCAATCGGGAACCGGGGAGTGGGTCACATTTAACTTGCAAGATTTGATTACAGACAGACAGACAACGGGGCAGGTGAAACTAAATAAAAGCTTGTAAAAAATTAAGTTGTATTTGACACAACGTAGGTATATTTGATCTTGAAATTCGCACACAAATCGTTAATTTAGCGTTAGCGTGATCCTAACCTTCAATCTTCTAAAGTATTTTACTATGGAATAATAATTATTATAAAATAATGATTAGTCATATTATATACCTTTAGTAGTAGTATTAGCCGCACTGTCGCTATTGTCGTCCGAGTCGGTGTGCGTGTCCCGCCACCCCGCGCCGGCGCTGGCGCACGCGGCGCGCATGCGGTGCCGCGCCTCCACTGTCGAGCATTTAGACAGGCTCGATTCATCTGCGCAGAAGGCCGGTCTCATAACCCCGATAGGGGCGAAGGGGACTACCAGCCAATTCGGTTGAGGGGATAATTTTGAGAGGATATGTTGACCCAATCTCGATCTATAATTGATTTTTGAGCAATTTGCTTGTAGGTAGGTACTCGATCATTGAATTACTTAATGCGATCATAAGGTCGAGATTGAGGTTTTAATTTTTTTGTCTATAACTAGGTCAAGGGAAAGATTATTAGCAGTAAGTACTCGTCACGTCACACGTATTAGGTCTGACAGCAGATACATGTTGACGTTTCTCGAGAAGAGAACTGTATACATTGAATTTAAAAAGTAGGCAGGTACAAATATTTGTGAGCACTTTGGCCGCTCCGATATATCTGATGGCGACTTACCCTTTATTGCAAAGCGGAAATTTTAAGTCAGATTTCTTGCTTGCAGTAGCCGTTTCTCACTCGTACTTTAGTGAGTGGGAGCGACCAATCATATATGTTCACGAGCATGTTCATTTTGGGCATATACCTATCTGCTGATGTGATATGGGTTCCATGTGAAAGCATCCAATCATAGGCCACACAAGCCCATAAAACAGTGCTGTTTAGTGGATTCAGTGTGTTTGTCTATGAAAACTGATACATGCATCGACTACCACGTGAAGGCACCCGATTAGACATTCCCAAAGCTTGACTGACTAACTGTATCGCTGTCGCGTGCTGCGGACTTATCTCGCAGAGTTTTATTCAGTGTGTGGGTGTGCTACTCGGTCTCAATATCTGTGCGGCTCTCCGGAATGCAAAATCCCTAACACTATTACGCGGCGAGGTGTTAAGGCCTACCATGACGCGCTACTGGCAGTTCACACGTCCCAAGGCTACGTATCTCACCGTATCGGTAGTGCTCGCAGGTGCGGTGCCGGCGGCGGTGCGGCGGCGCGGCGTCGTCATCGCGACGCGCGAGCGTGCGGAACTGTAGCGAGTGAGCTGCGGACACGCCGAAAGTCGCATACGGACTTATCTCGTACAGTTCTGCTGGATTAGTAACATGAGATTACAGAGGGCAAGTACATAATAATTTACCTGAAAAACAGTAACAGTGACCGAAGGCTGATTTTTGGGTTGAAATTATTCACGTTGTCGATGGTGCAGCAGGAACCAACAGGTGATTCACTTAAATGTTCGATCTTTATAGTAGCGATGAACATACCTAGTACTCTTCTTTGCAAAGTTCTCTTCCAAATGGCACGGATTATTCATGTAATTTCTAGCTCAAATATCACACACCAAATCATCAGATGATTTATAAAGGGTCCGCATTTAAAACTCCAGTCAAGGTATATAAGGCAAGCATAACTTACCAGAGGAGTCATCGTTTGACTTCTCATTCCCATTGATAGACGATGAGGAGTATAACTTCTGCCCCTCTCTTAGCTTCTCTCGCTCTGCTTCGTTGCTTTCGCTCAGCTTGCGGTCGTCCCGCATGTAGTGGTCGCTGGATATACAGAAGAATCTGAAAGTATTTTGTGTAAGAATGTTCACTTGTATCATCTACTTTAATGGATTTTTTTTTATACAACGATGGTGGCAAACAAGTCATAAGGTCAAGCTGGTACCGTAGCCTATGGGCACTTGTGACTCCAGAAGAATCACAAGCGTGTTACTGGATTTTGTACTGTACGTCGGGTATCGTAAAAAACATGCGTGTGACGAAAATGTGACGACACGCAGAATTACGCGATCGAATTCAGCCGGGCTGACTCTGCCCGCAGCTGCTCGATACAAAATGACATACATACCACAGACAGGCGGTAGAATAGGGCGGCGGAATTAAGTCTGCCGCCAAATTCATCCTTCCGTCTCCGTCTCCATCCGTCTTTAAGACGCCAGCGTTTAAGCAACTTTTTACAATATGGTGTATGACCCCATTGTTCTGCGCATTGTCGCCAAAGAAGCCAGAAGGACTGTTCTTAAGGGGGTTCGATTGCCATACAAAACGTTATTTGACATTCGTAGGCTAACGGCGTGATATTTTAAGAAACTTATGTAACAAACTTTCATAAATTGGCTTCCCATTTGCGCCAAATTCCCCCTTTCCTAGAATAAACTTACATAAACTAGATTAATTTGAGAAATTGGTTTGTCACGTGATATTTTGGGAAAACTATTTTTCTCAAATTAATCTAGTTTATACAAGTTTATTCTAGGAAAGGGGGAATTTGGCGAAAATGGGAAGCCAATTGATGAAAGTTTGTTACATAAGTTTCTTAAAATATCACGCCGTTAGCCTGCGAATGTCAAATAACGCTTTGTATGGCAATCGAACCACCTTAACCACTAACTCTGACGACCTCTGCTGTAGCCTAGTTGGTAGTGACCCTGCCTACGAAGCTGGAGGTGCCGGGTTCGAATCCCGGTAAGGGCATTTATTTATGTGATGAGCACGAATATTTGTTCGTTAGTCATGGATGTTTTCTATGTATTAAAGTATTTATTTATCTATATAATTATGTATATCGTCGTCTAGTACCCCTTCTACCTACAAGCTTTACTTTTGTAAGATTGTCGCAAAATATTTATTTATTTATTTAAGCTTCGCTAGTAACATGATGAATTTCTACCCTCCGTAGCCCAATTTTATTTATCTAATTTACGTGCCATTATCTACTCACTTGCGCTTGCCCTGCACGACACAAATGATGGCCGCCACCGTTACGACGATCACGATGGCGCTTGCGATACACGATAACACCACTGTGCGTAGCGACGTGCGACGGTCTCCGCCCGATAGGGGAGACATGGGTTTCGTTGGAGGTATGCGACCTGGAATTTGAAGAAATTATCGGTGAATATATCCTGGCGTCCACAACATATCAACATCTACGTCCACGACATTTTTAACAAGGTTTTTATAAAAATGTTGGTGCCTGTACAGTCAGCATCAGATAGTTAGTAGCAGCGAAGCAGTCTTTATTACTATAGGAGTAAGGAAGTGTTACGATAATATTTGGCTACATTGGCTGCTACTTACTATCTGATGCTCGCACAGTTATCAACTAGGCGCAACCTTCAGTTCCAACATGACATCGTCTCTTTTGGCAGTAGTACTAATTGTGTTGTCAATCGAACTCAAATTCAAATTATGTTAGAATCTATGCGGAAAGAGAAGCATGGTGCTAATAAAATCGTAACGTTAATTCCCTTTTCCGCCACGACGCTTCTATTTCCGCAAAGACTCTGAGAGAAATTTGCTTTGAAACATCTAAGAAAAAAACAAACACAAATGAACATACCTCCAGCCAACGTGTGTGTGTCCGCTAAAAGCGTGACCCTCTCTGCACCGGCATCGTTGACAGCTTCTATCGCGAGCTCGTACCACGTCGCCGGCGACAAATCTCCTAGAACGTGGCTGGCTGAGCTAAGGCTATCGCCCACCTGAAAACAATGTGAAACATTATGTCAAATGAAAGAAAACTCGCAAAACTGCCATTACAGTTTGAACCTTCTCTTTAAACAACTAGGTCGATATTGCAATGGTTCATATTTTTACAAACATTAATTATTTTACAGTAAAAAGATGCTAAGGAGGCACTGGTACCTACCCTACCGTCAAACATGCCTACTTTGCTACCAGGGGAAACTTTGCCCAAGAAGCAAATTTTAAAATTTTCCTCTTGGGCAAAGTTCCCCCTGGTGGCAAAGTAGGCATGTTTGACGGTACCACTTTTGTGATTTCGTCAATTAATTTTAACCGATCCGATCGGTTTTGCGGGTGTTCTCAATGATTCTAATATAATATAGCAAATGCTTGCGTAGTCGCAGAATTTAACCAAGATTTTCATCAGGCAACTTCCCCATCACTTGGAATGACTATAATTCCACGTTGTCAGCATAGAGGTTGCTACGGGTATCACAGAACGCAGATAATGTTCATGCGTTGACACTAAGTTGTCTTTATGAAAAAATGTTCCGTCAGGTGAATGTCACTGTGTCCACGGATATCGATTTATTAATATTTTATGTATCTCGGAAGTTTGCAGCAATTTGATTCCAAGAAAACTTATTGCTTTTCTTTAACCGTTGTGTGCAAGTGTTATCGAGACACGGGGTAAGTGATTTCTTTACATTTCTAACGGCTTAACGGTTCACGTCCTGTGTTACGTTGTTCACAGCCTTTGAGACACGCCCTTTTGGATAGGGATTCAACATCCCACACTCAAGCGATTTCCGAAATCTTATTTGGCGCATTCCGCTGGAACAGACAGCTGTTTTCACATCGTCCCTCATCGTCTGCGTGGTCTAGCGGCCGCATAGTGCCACTAGTTTTACTGAGCTGCTACGTACGCCAGTTCGAGCCTCAACGAGGATAAATATTTTTGTATTTTTATTTCTTTGGTTTTTGTTTTATTTAAGGTTGTTCCTATTTCGCCCTTTGTTTGGTTTTTTTCATTTTGTTTAATTTAATTTCACAACTTGTTCTTTTCCGTATTTTATAAATATAATTGTCACAAAGTGGTTGCTCAATTATTTATTCACCTTCGCAGCATAAGAACCAGAATCATTTCACACTGTAACCCTACTAGTGCATGTTGTTAGGGGAAAATACTTTACTTTCGGATACCAGCGCCATATTTTAGTATGTTGTTAGACATGTGTCCTGGATTCCAAAACTGCCGGGAGACAACCTCTAAGGAGTATGTCTCCCCTGTAATGTCATTTTTGATGACGTCATTACAGGGGAGACCGACTCCTTAGATATTGTCTCCCAGCAGTTTTGGAATCCAGAAGATATGCCTAATAACATATTAAAAGATGGAGCTGAGCTGGTCTAAAAAGTTTTACCTTGATCCAATGCTCAGTGCCCGCTCTCCGGTACGACACTCGGAAGCCTAGTATGGGACACCCGCCATCGCGCCACGCGTAGAAGTTGATCTTAATCGCCGTTGAGTTCATGTATACATGGTCCTCCGGCTTTGGTGGTTTGGGTCCTTAAAAATAATAATTAGGTAAGATAAATTACAGGAAGGTCCTACCCCAAAAGTAACCAAACCGAAGCTGGACTCGGAAAAGTGCGCGAGTTAGTTTCCCTCAGGAAATTATCCATTGATAATCGATCACGTTTCGAGTATTATTATAAAATGTGTAGACACCAAATTAAATAACCAATAATGATGAACTTTCTCGAAAGAGGAATATATTGTCTAATGGAGAAAATTTAAAGCAGGGGCACAAAGTTATAAGTGTCCAAAGTTTTAAGACGGGGTATAAATATTCTGTCCCTTTTCCGCAAAACGCACCTTCATATGAAACGATAACATTTACTATGACACTAGGGGATCGTGACGTCATGATCCCCTAGCGTTTTCTCTCTCTAACAAGCAATATTAAAACGGTTGTAGCTTCGTAATTTTTTGAGATATCTGAATGGAATTTTCGTCACTAGGCATATATTTTTGCTTTCTTGCTTTTGGAGTAATAATACATTTTGAGTCTACACTCCCATTAAGGATGGTAGATGAGAAAAGATGTTTGCTAGGATGTATAAGAAATACGAGAGGCAAGATGGTGGGTCACCTGATACGGCACGACAGTTTCTTCCTAAACATCCTGGAGGGTAAAATTGAAGGCAAGAGAGGCAGATGAAGGCCTATGCTAACATATTCTAGCCAAATAAAACATAAAGCTTATGTCGAGTCATATGATGAAGTCAAGAGGCTGGCAATGGACAGAGAAAAGTGGCGGTTACTCCACCGACAAGAGCAAGGCTCTTAAGTAATGATGATGATGATGATGACTCCCATTATCAGGTTTAAGAGTACATTACTAGCTGGAAAATACTTACTTCCGCCTCTGGTTGTTGCTGTGAGTACTTCGCAAGGTGGTCCTATGGATATTTTGTTCCGCGCCTGTATCTTCGCGTTGTATGTGGAGCCACACTTTAGCATATCCATAGTATATGACGTGACATCTGGTGACAGCTCGACTGAGTACCAGTCAGTCTCGGCTGCCTGCTTGTAGTGAAGAATGTAGCCTGTAAAGAAGTACTTTTGTTCTAACGGGTATGTACCACATTGGATGTACAGGAAAGGTTAAAAAAGGGTTAAGAAGGGTTAGAGTAAATAAAATAACTCGCGCTAGATATTAATCATAGACTTCTTGGTTATGGTCTCTCACTTTCCACTGAAGTGCTCCCAATTCTGAATGGCTACAGTGAAATGCCAACTTCGTTCGTTCCAATATCTCACTCTCTGTCGACGAAATGGATGCGATGCGATTGATCTAAAAGCTGTGAGGCGGCAGTCAAAGCAACCTTAAACTAGATGCCAAGGTCTTCATGATCACTGTGCTATATTTTATAGCATTTTTTGCTAATACTGTTCAGTGCAAATGAATTTAACTATAGTATTACCTAAAAGCGGTGACCCGCCATCGGTAGGTGGCAGCCAATGCAATCGCACACTGGACGCCGTAGTGTACTGTAAAGTAAGCGCGGGCGCTCCCGGCGACAAGACTGCCACGACGCTGTACGTGATGGCGTCCTCTCCTAACGTGTTGCTGGCCGTACATGTGAAGTTGCCAGAGGATTGCTCGTTTACTTCTGCAAAAATGGGATTCACAAAGTAAGAATAACATAAGGCCATCACCGTGAAAGTGTTATTTTACGTCGCAGACTTTAAAAAATTTAGCTTCGGTGATTAAAAAAATAATTTATAAGAACTGAATTATTCTTATCTTTAAGGATTCTTAGACTGAACATGGGGTAGCTTGAACGATTTTAATAACAGTTAAGCACAGGGATAAGACAAAAATAGCGATAATACGTCTTCACAATGGGTCACTCAAGACCTATCGCGTCAGTTTCACCTAAAAGCGGCCACACATTAAGGCTACTAGAGGCAAGCGGGAGCCACTCCCGCAGCTTCTGGCTCGGACGCGGCTACCCAAACGTTCTGTGTGTCACTAGTGGCTCGATGTAGATACTCGTACCTCTAATGTGCAGATGCCCTCGTGGCGTGACCTGGTAGAAGGCGTGGTGCGTGACCGGCGTGCGCGCGTGCGACCAGCGCGAGCGCGGCGCCGGCAGCCCCACGCACGTGCACGCCAGCAGTGCGGCGTGCCCCGCGCCCCGCACTACCACACCGCCAAAGGAGGCTATGCGTGCTGGAACTGAAGTATATCATGTTTAGGACACTTTTACACAGCCAAAGAGTAAAAGGCGTGTTTCCTCTTTTTTGACAAGGGCAAACATTTGTGTGAATCTATTTAATATATTATCGTCTCGTACCCATAACACAAGCATTACTGAGCTTCCTATGGGACAAGTTCGATTTGTCTAAGATTGTCCCCCAATATTTAGTTAGTCCAACCTAGGAAGATCAAAGAGGATCCATGCGGTGTGACCTATAATTGGTCGAATCACTTAAAACGCTCACTGTGTGGTTAATCTTAACAGCGTCTCGAGGCACAGATGTTGCGATCGTGTTTTAGACTAAGTTCACATTTTTGGTAGCAGGGCAATTGTGTATGTAATCGTACCTCACAGAAATTCACTTACTTCTAGCGTTTGGTCCTTGTCCCACGACGAGCGTAGACTCGCCCTCCCCCGACCCCGTAGTCGCGGACACCCAAAACTCGTACAGCTGACTCTCCAGTAGATTCCTGACTGGAAACATCAGCTCAAGCTCTGACTTCACCTTGTCCACTGTCACTGTGTAGCTCTGGTGTTTTCCTAACCTGTAACGATGTTATCTGATGTTGCGTGAAAAAAGTAGAAAACGACAAGTAGAATTAGGAAAAGTTTACAATCGATTTTAATAACACGGATACAGCAATTACCTACTGTCCTAGTGCTGCGCTGGGTAAAGGCCTCCCATTTGCTACTTTTACATGTACTAACCTTGAGCGGTTGCCGACCAGTTTTTATCACATAGTGTTTAATCGATCTTAGTATCTCCATCGAGATTTACCGCAACGCCGGGTCTTGTTCTGTCTGTGGGAGACTCTCCTGAAGGTTACTTTATCTTATAAGTCCTCCCAAACGTGGCAAGCCTACCCGGCCTAGATTCAATCTAATTGTTACATTATTAAAAGCAATGTATGAATCTTACCGTCCTGCCTCTCTGTAGTAGACAGTGTAATGCGAGATGACGCCGTTAGGATGTAGCGGCGGCAGCCAACTCACGAGGACGGAATCGCTGGAATATGCCAGTGCTTTGATTTTTTGAGGGGCTGAGGGAACTGGAAAAGTACAACATACAAAGAGATGTTATATATCTTCAAAACACTACATTATTAACTTCAATATTGTTAAACCCACTAGTTACTGGTGTAAGAGAGAACTGGTTGAAAGATTTGTTGAGATACTCGTAGCTCAGTCGGTTGAGAGCGACTATCCGCGTATGCCAGAAGGCCCTTGGTTCAAATCCAGTTTGGAGCTGTGTATTTTTAAATCATCATCATCATTATCATCATTACTGAAACCCCAAACTTGGGTCAAACAATATCTTTCCAAACTTATATCCTAATTAGATATTGTGTTCCTCATGATTTGATTCTCACGAGTTGTTAAAATTGAAGTTCTACTAATTGGACGTCAGTCGATAAATAAAATTGAGCTCACCATCTTCCTCCGTCATGCAGTACACCGGCGGACTCCGTTTGCCGTCCCCCGCGTTAGTGAAAGCCAGGACTTGCACGGAGTAGTTGGTGTACTTCCGCAGCGTGTGCAGGTAAGTGTCAGTTGTTGTCACGCGCTTGATTTCACCCACGTCCGCTAAAATGACAAGTGATGCAGGGAAAATTACGTAACTTACATTTACATTCGTTTTTGGCAAAAATGTAAGTTAAAGTAGGTCCCTACAAGTTTTTACAACCGCCTATACTTTTTAGAAAATCATTAGCTATTAAGTAATTGATTCTGTTGAGCCCAAACATAACAGGTTTATGTTGATGACGTCCTATGGCCATCTTCCGTGTTCATCATCAGAACATGTTATCATAACGTTTCAGCTCAATCGGTTGAGGATAACTGTTTTAAAATTTAGTTGTAAGAATTGACCGAACAAACATAATATAGGTATAATATACTCGTATTGCAAGTTAAATAAAAGCTTAGAAAATTAAATAAATTCTGTAAAAAAAAACTAGCAAGAGTCTTAATTATTTGTCAAATGACACGCAAATGTATTCAGTTCCGCTCTATAACTTAAAGTTTAGTTCAAACACTCACCGTGGTCGCTTGTGAGTGGCGAGTAGATGACCTTGTAACCCTGGATGAGCCCACCGTGCTGCCCGAGCGGTGGTGGAGTCCAAAGCACTTTCATGCTCGAGGATGACAGGGGCGAGCAAGACAGTCTCATCGGGTGTGACTCAGGCACTGAGTAAAATTCAAGATCTTACTCAAGATTATTCGAAGTGAAAAAATGTTGGATTACAGTAAAATTATTCAAAGCCATAAGTAGTATATTTTGCCTACTAAAAACAGCAAATATTTACTCGAAACGAATTTATTGGTTTTATGATATAATATTACGGTTTATCAGATATAATGCAATAAAAATCTAGATTATGTTGGATCAAAATTTCAGCGGGCTCTTTTACATGTCATAATTGCAGGGATTTGCTTAGAGTTTTTTTTAGCCTTAAGAGTAAAATTAAACAGTTGACTTACACCTTATGCTTTAAATATACACGAAGCTTAGCTTTTGTACACGAATCTCATTAGAAATAACCACATTCAGTTGTGAGAAGCGGTGCAATTTTCTCTTCATTAATATACATAAGTAGTTACCCAAAACCAATACCGTTGGTTGTGGTATCGATACAGGCCTTTACTTTATTAAATTCATGACCAAATCCAGGGCAAAGTTTTTGACGGCTGAATTAACTTCTTATTACTTTTCAGATTACATACAGATGACTGACCTCCTTCTAAAGTGGTAGCAGCGACCGGCGCAGACGGCGGTCCGGCGGCGACGCCGTTAAACGCGCGCACACGCACCTCGTATCGCGTGAACTTCCTGAGCGCTGATAGATTCAGCTCGGTCGCTGACCACCC
Source organism: Epinotia brunnichana (assembly GCA_963854355.1). Taxonomy (NCBI): domain Eukaryota; kingdom Metazoa; phylum Arthropoda; class Insecta; order Lepidoptera; family Tortricidae; genus Epinotia; species Epinotia brunnichana. Next base: position 28,228,232 of record OY977938.1, on the reverse strand, counting down.
GTTCACTGTGAGCGTCCTGAAATAACACAACGGGTTTTTGGTCACTCGAGTAATATGCTTCTTATGCTTCGATTTTATGTAATCTACGTCATCGGTCTATATACCTATGAGCATAGCTAGATGGCCTCCAGCTGACTACAGTATATTATTATGTTATGGGCTATGAGTGTGTGTGAAGAGCGGTATTAGGCTCAATTTGCCTTTCTAATTTCATAGAATGTGGTTTTTTTATAATCACCAAATGCGTGGTTGCCAAATTTGCCAATGGCACAGCCACAGAATTTGTTCTTCCGTAGACACAGTTAATATTCTCAACAATATAGGAAACCGTGGATTATGGGAAATGGGACAGAACATGCTGGGAAAATGATCCCTTAGCTCCCAAACATTGTTTTAGTAACTAGTTTAGGATGCAACTGGGGCTAACTTAAAAATGAGAGGTACACAAAGGGCCGTCAAAGTTCGATGAACCTTGTGGAGTTCCTAACAGGCGCTCTTCCCCGGTAGAAACAGTGTAGTCGAGTAACTCGCCACGTCACACTAAGCGGCTTGAAGTCCACCTAGCCCTTCCGGTGCGTCATTCGCTTCGTTTAAAAAAGGCTCAGACATCTAACAGGAGCCATCACACTTAAACTTACTTAGTGGACTTCCTTATAAGCGCTCCTCCTGGGCTGTCATCAGTGCAAGAGACAGTGTAACATACAACATTATTGTAGCAAGTGGCATTGCAGTCGCTTGGTCTGCCTAGCGTGACACGCTTTTTGGAGGCTCTAACAACCACCAAGTGCCCTCGCCCATCATAGTTTGTCGTACCTTGTGGAGTTCCTAACAGGCGCTCCTCCTGGACTGATCTCTGTGCAAGATACAGTGTAGCCCAGTAGCTCGCCGTGCCACGCTTCACGCGGAGGCGGCCGCCACGCAGCGTGCAGCTCACCTGGTCCACCAGGCGTGACGTGGACATTCGTTGGAGGCTCTGAGGGAGCTATAAAAGAGATCCATTTTAATTCACAGACGCTTGTATATTTTAAATCCTATTCTTCCACCTAGATAGGAAATATTTTCCATCAAGTACTTACTCCCTTATAAAATTCTATGTTTTATTACAGGCCAAATCTTTATTTATCGAAATATATTCAGTTTAAATCAAACATACCAACTGTCACATTCATGCCAAGTTTACCGCAAAGAAATATTGACAGAGAGGCGCTCCCAGCAAAGTGCATAATATTGTTGTGATTACCTTCTTCTTGCGTCTTCACGACGACTGGTTCGGTGTAGGCACTTCGGTCGATCTGGTTCACGGCTGCTAACCGGATCATGTAGGCCGTATGCGGCTTTAGGCCACTGAGTAGTGCCTCGTAGTGGATATCACCTTTCTTCGTTAGTCTACAAGGAACCAAAAACCATTCAATCAATTCTCAGTATTCAGGTCTAGTGTGGATACCAGTTAACGTATGTTTTCTCTTGTGACCATACTACCTACGCCTTTTGGCGTAGTACAGAAAGATACTTACGCCACTTGTGGCTGCTGCGTCGCCCCATGGACGGACACGTTAACAGTCACCGCGGCGTGCCACTGGTCAACACGAACTGCCCCGACGGCACTCAGCGTGCTGTGCTGTATGGTGTAACCCATGAGCGGCGAGTTGCCGTCGAAGCCCTGACTCCAGGACAGTCGCACCGCGCGGCTCAGGATCTCCGTCACGGATAGAGAGTGTGGTGTGTCGGGTTTCTCTGAAGATGGAAGAGTTAATGTGTCGGAGCAGTTGTCATTATAATTATGAATGAATGAAGGAATTAAAACATTTATTTCAAGTAACACAGGACTCATACAGGAAATTATATATCAACTTAAGCATACTTATAGCATAAAAATAAATTAAATTTCTACACAAAATAGGCACTGTTGGAAACATGCATTTTGCAACAGTGCCTCATATATGGACAATCTAGCCTGTCCGCTATCGACCGCAGGCGCACCAGGGATGTGCAGCGCTTGCGCATAGTCGCATAAAAGCAGTCTACACGCGCTTCTGCGAACATCCCTGATGCGCTACAGAAGCGGGGCAGCCCCACCAGCACCCGGATCGCGTTATTATATTGGACCCGGAGGGCTCCGTGGGCCCGTTGCGTGTAATACCTCCATAATCCGCACATTATCGTATTAGACAAAAGACGTCCAACGCTGGTCATAGACCAAAGTTTTTGTGTGTGTCTATAACTTAGTTGAAAGCATGAAGGAGACTGCCATCGTACTGCACAACACGGCGTTCTCGGCGTATAAAGGGTTTAACTACTAGCTTTGTTTGAAAAGTAACTTCTCGAAAAATTCTAACTCACCTTGGACGGACAGATATATATAATGGTCGCTATGACCATAGGCGTTGACGGCTTGGCACTTGTACACCCCAGAGTCCGGTCTATCGGCTCTGCTGATATATAATTGGGACCTTAAACCACTATCAGTCTTTGCTTCGGAGACACTTATTCTGGAACAAAAATGTTGCTTGAGTACGAACAAATTCCAAGAAGCAAATCAATCATAGTCTAGAATGTAAGTCACTGAACAATGCACGAAGTCTACAAAGGTGCTACATGCTGGAGAGTCATATATTTGTATGAAAAGCTGCTCATGCTCACCTATAAGTATTTAGATCTAGATGGTTCATGTTGTGCGACCACTGCACGCGAATGGGATTATCGCCTCGCACATCGCACAAAAGCGTTGCCGGCGAATCACGTCGTGCCGTCATATTGGTTGATGTCAACTCAAATCGTGCTGGCTCTGTAGGAAATGTTAGAAAAGACCTTGAGATGGACGTTATTATTTTCGAGGCATCATAGCACTTCAAAAAACACCAACCCAGAAAAGACCTCGATGATGTTGAAGGCACGAAAAGTATAAAAAATAATTATTTACAGTCACAGGGTCTGAACCAGACATTATCTTATGTATCCTATTAAGCTTACCATTGACATCAACTTTGATGGTTTTGGACAGGGGTGAACCGACCCCGTTCTCAGCTTTGCACATGTACTGCCCTTCGTCATAAGGCAGAGCTGACTCAATCCACAGAGTCCCGTTAGTATAGAACTGGAAACGACCACCTAGGTTCACCAGTGGGATGAAGTCAGACGACGCAGCGCCTGGGTAAAAGAGAGAATTTACTTGGCGGTCAAGAGCAAAGTTAAATTCAGATTTACTATTTTTTTTATGAAGATGTGGCTTCGCAAGATGTTTGTTGTGGTGTTTGGTTTAGTGCACTGTCTCCAATCAAAATGATAATTACCTCTTTGTTTCATCCATGTGACTTGAGGACTGGGAGACCCTGTGGTCTGACAATGTAAAGCCACTGGTTCTCCAGCAAGTATGGCTTCGTCCTTTGGTTCTGTCATCCATTTTGGAGACACTGCAGCATGAAATGAAGACACACATTTAGATAATTAATTCACTCATTTGGCGGTGCAGCGGGGTAACGCGGTCAGCATATTGGGCACATTTGCGCCAGGTACCTGCCGTTCCGGGAATCTATTAGATTAGCATTAATATTGTTTTAGTTTTAATGTACATATTGTATAACGTTTGTTTTACTTCTAATCGTTCCATTGTGCTTAATTTTATATTTACTGTTGCTGTTTAGTTTAGTTTTATTGAATCTTAGCTAGAGCTTGACTTACTGTTTTGAAACTATTTACTGTGGTGCGATTTTTTTGATCATTATACGTCTTAAACTTTTCCGTGGTGGTTTCAATTAAAGAACCTGTATTACAATCTGGCTGAACTGCTTATAACATTTTTGTCAATAAATATTTTCTTTTTTTATTAAATAAAACCATTTGGAGATGGCTTTGTTGTTTGGTTTTAATAGTAAGTACACGTATGGCAGGTGGTGGTATGCAGAAACTGCTTATAACTAAATAAAGAACTTAAGGACTAGAATATATAATTAAAACAATGAAAATCATTTATAAATAAATAAAACACGACAGTGTACCTACTGTGTATTATATATTATAATTATTACCTTTGTCCAGCGGCTTAAAAGTCCTAATGGCTAAACGACTTTATAATGATAATCGCTTGTATAATGAGTTTTAAGACTTATAAGTAGGTACCTATGGACTTTTTACTTTTTAGCATTGGAAATATTTAAGTGAGAGATCAAAATTATTATAAAACGCTTTATTGTGCGTGACATTTTACAAAACGCTTTTAATCCAAAAAGTAAGGTCTTGTGTTCTTAATGCTTTGTGTAAGTCTAACCCCACCTAATGAAATAGTATCGAACAATACATTTTACGTTATGATACTTCGATTTCTAAACCGATATAATTCGGATGTTAAATAGTTTTGTATCAAAACATATTGTTCCAAACTTATATTTCTAGCACACTTTCATTCTCACAGACTCACACGTAAAATTACCATCTCCTTTAGCTGTCTGTAATCCAATGCTGAGCGAAACAAACATAAAATACAACTTTATAACACTGTATGTGAATGTGAATTAAAATATCGAGGAACGTGCTTTTCGTGGGATGTAAAACATTAATTAATAAAATGCGTGGTTTATGTAAATACTGGCCGTTTCTAAAAACTGTAATAAAGGGCTTTGATTTGTAGCTTGGACTTTATTTCATTCTATGTAAGACTGAGTTTACAAAAACCAAGCAGTGCATTAAAACTAAATGACAAGTGAACATCGCCAATCCTTTACAAACAGAACTCGGTGCTTGTTAAGCGTGATAGTGCTCATTGTGCTTGGATGCTCAGGTGCTTGAGTGCTGAAGGTGCTTGTGCTCAAGTGGGGTACCTTTGACGACCAGTTCGGCCGTATAATTGACTTTGGCAGCGGAGTTGGAGGCGACACAAGTGTACAGACCGCTGTGTCTTGCGAACACCTCTTTGAATACGAGGTTGCTAAAGAAATCGGCGCCTCGTTCTTCCACCTATACAAGTAGTTATATTTTGATATCGTAGACATACTCGTACTTGCTTATTCTATGGGTGATTATGTCGTCTAAATTTTACTCTTTCACCATCATGGAATACTATGCAGCAGCATGGAGTGTTGCGCTTGGACTTCACAATTTATAAAGCACATCAAAAACTTGAACGCGTCCATTCCTCGTGATGTGTTTATGTCGTTCCCTCTATATTCACTATGGTTTTTTGTGCCAAAAAGACTTCATGTCGTTCCACTATTTTTGCCTTAAAATAAAATTTTATCATGGATTTATCAAGAAAGATATGATGCACGACATCAAATTCCGTACATATTGCGTTTATCACCATATAAATACGCTCGAAGACTACAAGATTGGTAAGAATAGCTGTCAACACCAACTCCGATAGCCGGTTTGTTTTGGTGATGTAAACAATAATTACTGCGACCCAACAGGTATGTTTCTTCGTTATTACCCTAAGAAAAACTACAGAAAACGAATGTTTTAATATGTTGAAAATGCCTTATAAGTGAGGCTTAAATTTTTCAGTAATATAGATTATCCTTTTCCTCACACTGTTTCAGTCATTGTTTTAGCCGCGTAGTACGGCGCGGGTAAAAGTGTCAGGACAGGATAGAGTCCTTATTCCTTGTCTATGAAACCTTTACTTTTATTATTTTACCGGTGTTCCCGCGCTCTTTCTTGAAGTTTTTCTTTCTAACGATTCTCTCGATCCGTTCGGGCTAAAAGTTATAAGTTATTCTGAAGTGAAAAGTTTGTTGAGTGATCATAAACCGTCGAATTATGGGAAGAACGAAAAGAAAAGAAGACCGTGCGGAAGTGGAAGAGAAGATACGAGAGCTGGAGGCTAAAATATCCAAGAAAAGGAGAAGATTGGCGAGGATGACAGACGTGAGCTTCACTCCATCTCAACCGCCTCCGTGTCAGCAACATCAGGATCGTCCACTTACGCCTGACTTTACGAGTACTGCTGAACAATCGATTGCAGAGGCTACATCGGAACCTGAGTCAGAGCCCACAGTCATGGAACCCCAACCTGGCTGCAGCAATCTAGTATCACCAGACACAGAACCTCAACCCGAGGACAACAATTTAGAATCAGGTGGGTTATTCTGACATTCGCAATCTTTAATACTGTTCTTATGATGTTCATCAACATTTTTAGAGTTGTCACGCGAGGGCAAACAGAACAAGTGTATTTTTAGTACACAAATAATTACAATTTTTTTTTCCTTTTTAAAAATGGTCCATACTTTTACAGAGCTGTCACGAGAGGACAGACAGAGACCTTAAGCATAGTATCTTTAGCACACTAACGTTTTTTGTTGGCTAAGAATTCATCATAATACGGTCCATATTTTATAGAGCTGTCACGAGAGGGCAGACAGCGACCATGTCTTGCATTAATGTGTTTTTTCATAGCATTGACATTATCTTAATGATAAATTACAGAGGCTTTACCCGAAGAGTTCCTGTTAGCACTGGGGGATGAAGGCATTATGGCCGAAGAGAAAGGGAAGGACATCCGAAAGGAGATTGCTGACAGATGGACAAATATGATTATTACCGGTATAAAGAAAGAGACCCTGACAACACTGCTTAAGAAGTATCAAACACCAGGTAACTTTCCTATGGCCACGGCCCCCAAACTAAACTCCGAGATTGTAGGGGCAATCTCAGAAAATGTTTTGAAGCGAGATAAGAAGTTTGAATATCGGCAGAATCTGACAGGTAAAGTTCTCTCATGTCTTGGAGCAATGCTAACAGAGGTGATGAAAGGCAATATTAATAGCATTAAATTAATTGAGAGCATTAACGACGCAGGAAAGATTTTATGTAACATTAACCATTACGATGCACTTACACGAAGACATTTCATCCTGACTTCGCTTCAAAATAGTGTGAAACAGGCTGTCATTGATGTACCGATTGGTTCATATCTATTCGGAGAAAATTTAGGTGAACGCCTGAAGACAGCTAAAGCAGTAGAGAGATCTAGCTCCCAACTAAAAATAAATTTCCCCAAGAAACTACCTGTGAAGTTCACACCACACCCAAAGAATTTAAACTGGAAAAGCCCGCCTCAGCGATCAACACATCAGGACAACCGACCCAGAGGCGGGCCGAAGAACCAGACCAAGAGGAACTGGAACTACAAGCACCACCAACCACACCCAACGCGTCGTCGTTGACTAACAAGGTACAGACAGGTAGAACCTTCTACTTTTATAATAACTGGCAGTGCATAACAAATGACAAAACTATACTCTCTTGGATTTTAGGTTATAAAATCCCATTCACTGATACAATACCAGTGAGATGTGAAAGCGAATCCAGAAAACATTCTAAAGTGGAAAATAGGAATTTGAAAAAGGAAATACAGAAATTACTAGACATTGGTGCAATCTCTGAATGTGTTTCACAAGATGACCAATATCTCTCCTCAATATTTCTCACACTGAAACAAAATGGAACCTTTAGATTCATCCTAAATTTACAGAGTCTTAACAAATTCATTAAAACAACACATTTTAAACTAGAAGATATCCGTACTGTATGCAAACTCATAAATCAGGACTGTTATATGGCAACAATTGATTTAAAAGATGCATATTTCTCCATCAGAATATCTGAGGAAGATAAGAAGTTTCTGAGATTCACCTTTCAAGGAAAGCTATACTCCTTTAATGTACTCCCATATGGATTATGTACCGCCCCTTATGTTTTTACCAAGATACTAAAGCCAGTTGTTTCATACCTCAGAGAACGTAATATTACAATCTCTATATACCTAGATGACATCATATGCATTAGCGAAAGCTATGCTACCTGCCAAAGATATGTACAGACTATTTATGAACTTTTAGAATCCCTAGGATTCACCATTAACCAGGAAAAGAGTTGTCTTAAGCCTAGCAAACAATGTAAATATTTGGGATTCTTGCTAAATTCTACCAACATGACACTGTCCCTACCACCACAAAAGGTTGATATTCTCAAAAAATCCCTACTGGCTTTTAAAAGTAAAAAAGTATGTAAAATAAGAGAGTTTGCTCAACTCCTGGGTCTTCTAAACTCGGCATGCCCGGGAGTGAAATATGGTCTCCTATACACAAAACTGCTAGAAAGGGAAAGATTTCTGGCTCTGAAATTACATAACGAAAATTACGATGCCTCTATGAAAATCTCAAAGAGTTTACAACCAGATATAGATTGGTGGCTCCGCAAGCTAGACAGTCCCGGTAACCCTATTAGACAGCAAAATTACTCCCTAGAACTCTTCACAGACGCCTCCCGATCCGGGTGGGGAGGAGTCAGTAACGATAATAAGGTGTCGGGATCATGGACCTTAGATGAACAAAAACATCATATAAATTACTTAGAATTAAGAGCCGCATATTTTGGGCTTAAATGCCTAGCAAATAAACACCAAAATTGCGAGATTCTAATAAGAATTGATAACACTACTGCCATAGCGTATATAAATAGATTTGGAGGAGTACAATACCCCCATTTAAACAGTATCACACGCGACATTTGGCAGTGGTGTGAACAGAGAAATATATTCATTTTCGCGTCTTATATTAATACAAAGGAGAATATATACGCTGACTATGAATCACGTAAATCAAACATAGAATGGGAATTATCTCATACAGCATTCCAACGAATAATTGACACTTTCGGTGATCCAGATATTGATCTATTCGCCTCACGATTGAACAACAAATGTAAACAGTTCATTAGTTGGAAAAAAGACCCAGATTCAATTGGTGTTGATGCTTTTACAATAAAATGGTCAGGATTATTATTTTACGCATTCCCCCCTTTTAACTTGGTATTGAAAGCCTTGCATAAAATAAGGAATGACAAGGCCACGGGCATTTTAGTTGTCCCATATTGGACCACACAACCATGGTTCCCCTTGTTTAACTCCTTATTGGTTACACAACCAATACTATTCCAACCAAATAAAACATTATTAGTGTCAAATTTCAGGGAACCTCATCCTATGCACCAAACACTTACCCTGGCTGCAGGACTGCTCTCTGCGAAGGCCTAAAGAGAAGAAATGTTCCACAATCATCCCTTGATATAATGATCTCGTCACTATCTCCAAATACCTTAAAACAATATAATACCGGACTCAAAGCATGGTGGACCTTCTGCAATAAACATAATCTAGATCCTTACTTGTCCTCAGTTCCAAACATTTTGACTTTCCTGACAGAACGCTTTAATCAGGGTGCTTCATATGGAACATTAAACAGCTTCAGATCAGCGTTGTCATTACTAACAGATCCTAAACTAGGGTCAGATGACAGCCTTAAAAGATTCTTTAAAGGGGTTTTTAAAATTAAGCCTACAAAACCCAAATACAGTACTACATGGGACCCTGCTATTATATTAAATATGCTCTCACAATGGTTCCCCAACGACACGCTAGGAATTGAGAAATTAACTCGTAAGCTAGTAACTCTACTAGCGCTTACGACAGGCCATAGAATACAGACCCTATCGGTGATTAAGTTAGATAATATAATCCTTAACAATCTAGGCGTAACTATACACATAACAGATATTATAAAGACTTCAAGACCTGGAACTGAGCAACCTGTCTTAAGACTACCATATTACAATGTTAAGCCTGAGATCTGTCCAGTAAGAACTATTATATCTTATATGAATGTGACTAAAGATGTAAGAAATAACATACAACATCTTATACTAACGTATAAAAGACCATATAAAAGAGCCTCATCCCAAAGCATAGGGCGATGGATAAAGTGCACCCTACACGAGGGAGGGGTAGATACTAATGTGTACTCTGCTCATAGTACCAGACACTCGTCAACTTCTGCAGCCTTCCGAGCAGGCGTAACTTTAGAGGCCATAAGAAAATGTGCCGGGTGGGGACCAAATTCAGCTGTTTTTGCTCAGTATTATAATAGACCATTGTTACAGGATAATAACTTTAGTAACGCTGTTCTAGAGAATAGCTAAATGTTGGCTAATTCATAAGATGATTAATTGCCGTTGATTATTGTATTATTCTATCTTAGAATTGTTTTTTCCTTTATTTTAATAAACATGTTTTTCATCCATAACTGTTTATTTTACATACACTCACAACCTTAGCTTTAAACATCTGCATAGTATTCCATGATGGTGAAAGAGTAAAATTGTAAAATTAAACGAACTTACCTGAAGTGAAGTTCTATTTCAATTTTACGAATTTCACCATCATGGAACAACCCACCCTTTCCCAAAAAACAAGTGTTTGCCCAAGCTTTGTTTAAGGTTGTTCGTGTTTTGGCTTCAAACTGATAGTGAATATAGAGGGAACGACATAAACACATCACGAGGAATGGACGCGTTCAAGTTTTTGATGTGCTTTATAAATTGTGAAGTCCAAGCGCAACACTCCATGCTGCTGCATAGTATTCCATGATGGTGAAATTCGTAAAATTGAAATAGAACTTCACTTCAGGTAAGTTCGTTTAATTTTACAATAGTAACTAAGTGATGTGATACTCGTATCAGCGTTATATTTAATACCCAGTTGCATATAGAAGTAACCCTGCACACTATTTAAAAACTGTTTTAAAAGGCTTTTGTAATGATTTTTAATGATGGCTATTTAATTCGTGAACTGTCTATGCATTTCTATCAACAAGGTTTTGCGAACTGTACAAAACTAACCTGTAGAGACGAAGGTATGGGGACATTGTCCTTGAGCCAGGTGAAGTGGACTGGCATGTCCCCTGACGTCACACTGCAGCTTACTTGGGCTCGCTTGCCCTCTTGTAAGTTCGCGGAGAATGAGAATGGTTCAATTTCTGGAGGATCTGGAAAAAAAATTAAAAAGGTTCAGGTAATGAGTATAACCGTAGTGGTGTGGTCAGAGGAGTAATCACGCAACGTTGCGAACGCGCGTCGGTACAATGAAACTGTCAATTTTCCATATAAAAGTGACATTCAGACCTACCCGACGTTCGTACAATGCGTTACGTGATCGACCAGCTGGTGTGTGTCTGGATGCAGGTGGCACAGGACCGATCACGTTGGCTCTCTTTGGGGCAGGCCTATGTCCAGCAGTGGACGTCTTTCAGCTGAGATTATGACGATGAAGGTGTAAAGACCCAGTTCAGACCGGCCCTTATGCAGCTAGAGTAAGACAAGATAGTGGTCTACTACTTTCTTAATGAATATTTTTTTATGCGGACAATCTTACACAAATCAATCTAGTCCCAAACTAAGCAAAGCTTGTACTATGGGTACTAGACGACGATATAGATACTTATATAGAGAAATAAATACTTAAATACATAGAAAACATCCATGACTCAGGAACAAATATTCGTGCTCATCACACAAATAAATGGCCTTACCGGGATTCGAACCCAGGACCTCTTGCTTCGTAGGCAGGGTCACTACTAACTAGGCTAAAGCGGTCGTCAAATGTACAAATAATAGAGTTGATATGTGCACTTTAGATTAAACAAGTCTTATAATCGCTGCTAATAATCTGCGCTACGCCTGTATAAGCATATCAGATGGACTAGCAGGAAATACAAAGTTTTGAAAAATAAAAAGTTATGATTCTTAGGTATTGCAGTGGTACCAACTTCTCAAACAAATATTTTGATAAGATAAGATAAGATAAGATAAGATTCATTTATTGTTCAAAACTGTGTAAAAATAGATCACACCTTAAATAAAAAGTCCAACAGTTTGCCCATTTCGGGCGTACAATATTAAATTATCACATTTCAACATTAATTAACTTTCTTAATATCTATATAACTATCAATCTTAATATGTAAAATATTCATTAAAATTATAAAAACATTTCATTAATAGCCATTCCTTGAGCTTATTTTTAAATTGGATTCCATCTTGCGACTTAATATTACCAGGTAGATGATTGAAAATTTTAATTCCATTGACATATGCGCTCTTGCGAAGTATAAAGCTCGAAGGTCTAACTTTACATATGTCATATTTATACTGTGAACGGATATTATTTTTAGATTCACTTATTTTTATAAAAATGTCAGTTCGCTCTTTAACAAATAAACAGATTTGTAGTATATAGATACACGTCAGAGTTAGTATTCCATTCTCTTTGAAAACGTCCCTTAAGGATTCCATATTTCTAAGCTTAAACATAATTCGCATACATTTTTTTTGTAATATAAATGTAGATTCAATGTTAACCGAATTTCCCCAAAAAATTATGCCATAGGTAAGGATGGGATAAACATTTGCATAGTACGCCTTCTTTACGACGTCGATTGAAGTAATTTTGGTCAATATAGATAGTGCATAGCAAGATTTGGCTAGCTTTTTATTCGTTTTTTCAATGTGAGCCTTCCAGTTAAAGTTTCCATCTATTGTGACTCCTAAGAAGTTTGTATTATTTACTTGCTCAATTTGTGTGTTGGCTATAACTACATTGAGACTTTTTTGCATCTGCTTGTGATTAATAAATTGTACAATTTTAGTTTTGTCCAAATTAACACTTAAATTTAACGTAGACAACCAATTTATTACAATTTGTAAAGTATTTTGTAATTTATTAGCTATGTCCGAATCTTTTTCTTCAGATACAAAAATAGTCGCATCATCGGCAAACATCACACACACGTGGTCAGTTATTAGGGGGAACTCATTCACATATATCAAAAACAATAGCGGGCCCAAGACGCTTCCTTGGGGTACCCCTTGCAGATTCATACTATTTTTTGATTGACATCTTGTTATTGTTTTTGTGGTCTTGTCATATGTGTCTAATATAGTAGCTTGGGTTCTATTATTAAGATAAGTTTGAACTAATTTTAAGGCCACTCCTCGAATCCCGACATGCTCTAGTTGGTTCAGTAAAATCTTGTGCGACACATGGTCAAAGGCCTTTGACAGGTCTATAAATAGTCCACAAGATATTTTTTTCTTATCCATATTTGTCCATATCTGATGCAAGACTTTGAATATTGCTAATGACGTGTTTTTGCCCTTTTGAAATCCAAATTGATTGGCATTTAGTATTTGATATTTATCAAAAAACGACATCATGCGATTTGATATGACCTTCTCAAATATTTTTGAAAAATTAGGCAGCAGTGCAATGGGTCTATAAATATTAATGTCCTGTTTTGACCCTTTCTTATGTAATGGCTTTATTAATGCCTTTTTAAGGTCGTCGGGAAAAATTCCAGTTTCCATGGTTAAATTTATAATATGGGTTAAAGGTCCTGCTATATACTCGATGCTTGATTTGATTAATTGCATAGGTATTTGATCATGGCCAGTGCTTTTCTTGTTTTTTAATGCTTTAACAATTTTTAATATTTCTTCAGTAGTTACCGGGGTCAGAAAGATGCTGGTTAAGGTTGGTTGGGAAACTGATTTATATTGGGTATCGTTAACTGTACGATTACTATTTAATTTTATAAAGAAGTCATTCATGGTATTAGCAATGTCCAGTGAATTGTCCATGACAATATTATCTATTTTTATTAATTCTACTGTATCTTTAATCGTATTAGTTCGCATTGTGTTTTGTTTTATTATTTGCCACGTAGCTTTACTCTTGTTGGTGCTTTGGTTAATGTAGTTTCTATTTGTGTTGCGTTTTGATTGCATCGTAACTACTTTCATGATCCTACAATATTTTTTGTACTTATTTTTGACGGTTGCACTACTTGATTTTAGGGTTTGTAAATATAGTTGCCTTTTACGTTTACTAGCTATTACAATACCTTTAGTTTTCCAGTTTGGTTGCATTCTATGAGTTACTTTAATTTTTTTTATCGGTATGCAAAGGTCGAAAATAAGTCTGTAGATATCAATAAACATTTCATAAGCCTGATTCGAATCTGTCGAGCTATAAACATCTAAAAAGCTAATTTTTGAGATATATTTTGAGAAAATTTCTAAACACTTGTCTGGATTTCGGCTATATATGTACCAAAACTGTTCTTTAAATCCTAGATTGGTTGGCATTGAGATAGTTTGACACGTATAATCCAATACCTCAACCTGACAGTGAGTTATATTTGTGAAAATGTTGTCTATGCATGTTGAGGAATGTGCCGTTATTCTTGTCGGTACTGATATTTTGGGGTGAAGTTTGTACATTCTGAAAGTATTTAGAAATAGCTCAGTTTTGTTGTTTTTTTCCAAAATATTCACATTAAAATCACCCAAAATAAATATGTTTTTGAAGCTGTTTCTTTGTCTAGTTACTAGCTTATTAAGTAGGAACTCTAAATTTACAAGAAAAATGTCCAGATTACTATTAGGTGTTCTATACACACATATTACCAAGTAGTTAAGTCCACCAAGAATCAAAAGCTTTAATTCACCATCAAACATTTGTATACCTACCTAACATGAATTATTTACTAAAATAAAAAGCGGCCAAGTGCGAGTCGGACTCGCACATGAAGGGTTCCGTTAAATAAATTGCTTTTTACGATTTATGACGTATTAAAAAAAACTACTTTCTAGATCTCGTTCAAACCAATTTTCGTTGGAAGTTTGCATGGTAAGTTACAGGGGGGGACACACACATTTTACCACTTTGGAAGTGTCTCTCGCGCAAACTATTCAGTTTAGAAAAAAATGATGTTAGAAACCTCAATATCATTTTTGAAGACCTATCCATAGATGGTTGGACACGTATGGGTTTGATGAAAAAAAAAATTTGAGTTTCAGTTGGGGAACCACACATTTTTTTTCTATTTTTGTGTTAAAATCTTAATGCGGTTTACAGAATACATCTACTTACCAAGTTTCAACAGTATAGCTTTTATAGTTTCGGAAAAAAGTGGCTGTGACATACGGACGGACAGACAGACAGGCAGACAGACATGACGAATCTATAAGGGTTCCGTTTTTTGTCATTTGGCTACGGAACCCTAAAAATGATCTTGTAGGTATTGTGTGTACAAAGGTATTTTATCAATTCTTGGTATTATTTATAAATATAAACAGATCCGATTCGGATCCGGATTCAGTTTGGTTTGGATAGCAAGGGCAAGGAAATTGAAAACAAAAGAGGCCGTAAACAAGATGTGGCACGTTTCTAATTTCTCACCAAAATTCTAATTAAAAGATGATATTGATAACTATTAAGTACTTATTTATTATTAAGTTTTCATTCGTGTTTGTAAAGAAAAATGTGTACATTTCTTCCAAAATGGACGAAGAATAAAATAACAACTGCACTCGTGAAGAAATTGCGTGAGTAGTAAAATAACTAACGGAAAACTTACTGCCTAAAAAGTAAAAAAAGCTATTTATTTAAAATTAGTCGTAGAAAAAAATATTGTATGCAACGGTGTATAACTTGGTTTAATCGCGGTGCTTGCCACGCAACCCACAACACTCGCGTTGACCCAATCTTATACAACAGTTGCATAAAATATTGTTATGTTCTACTAAATTATAGGTTAGAAGGTATTAAAATTGTGGAGGATACTAGATATTAAGCAGACTCGTCATGCTATTCATCCTTAACAATTTAGCAGCGTCTAATTAGTACTAAATTACCATGACAAAGAGCCTGCCTTTCAATTCATTACGAAGGGAGTCGAAGAAGGCACTCTATTGTACTGCATTAAGCGAATTATGCAGCACCTTTTAAGCGTCGCTCGTTTTCAACTAAGTTGAAATTTTACCTTTATTTTAATTTTAAATTTTAGCTTGAATTACTTTAAATCTTGGATCTTAGTACAGTTGTAGGGTATTTTTGTAATATCATCTGAATAATTAAAACCTACTCATCATAAAAAAAAAAAATAGTATCTCATTTTATAGTGCCCGCCTGAGGAGGAAATGGCGTAGGTATCTGAACGTGATAATTTATGATACACAAGGCAACTAGCAGACTAAGGAATGAAACCCTGGCGATTTTATACATAGTACATTATACATGTACATACCAAAGACGTCACATCGACATCAGTCGAAAACTTACCCGGAAAGTACTTCGTACATGCCGCTAAACTATACAAGTCTTGAAGCCTGAGGTTTGTTTGTATTGATAAAAATTACTTACTGCTAACAACAAGTTGCAACTCCCGGCGCGCGATTTCTCCATGCGGCCCAGTCACAGTACACATGTATGCACCAGCTTGCGAAGGTTCCACCCGCGAGACTCTCAGTGCTCCTTCCATGTTACTGTCCCACTCTACGGGACTTCCGTCCCGCTCCCATTTTACTGAACTGTAAAAAGAGGTCACTCAATAATCTAGACCTCGCATATCTGAAAACACGAAATGGTAAGCCCTCAAGGCGAACCATGACTGGAGATGGTTGCGGGAGCTGTTGGACGAGGGTGGTAGGTGGACCAACTGGACTTATTTTGGTAAGCCTATGTGCAAGTTGTGAAACAGTGGACGTATTTGGGTAATACAATGACGACAGATTTTTGCCCAAGTGGATGTTGAAATAGAAATAGGAATATAAATATTGAACACTCACTGCCAAGAATTGCTACGCGCTACGCTCGTAGCCAAACCCGTGGTTTTTCTGCTAAATAGCGGAAAGAGCCTATGGCGTAGAAGCCTGCTTGGCGGGTTCCTGGTAGTGAAAGTGTCAATTTATTTCGTTTTGTAGAAATACTTTCTTACCTGATTGGATAGCCGGAGTAAGGGCAGTACATCACTAGCTCCCTGCCAGCTACTGCTCTTATTGGACCCACTGACCGGACATAAGGTGGGCCTGCAACAAATATCCACTCACTTGCTTGTGGCAACCACAGTTGCAAATTTCGTGCACCCCTAAATTGCTTCTGGCAACTGTGGCCTTGATAACAAAAAATTGAAAGCAATTTAGGATACCTTTTTTTAAATCTGAAAGCAAGTAGACCTTCATACTTATATTTGTATTTACGTGTGTTCCACCGTAGCGTATTATACTGAATCGATTTTGACGAATGAGGTATCAATCGATTCGAAATTATGCTCCGGGTGACTTTTTTGACTTTTATTGTTTCCCTTAGTCGGGATATATCTTTTTTGTCATATTTATGGAGCGCTTACGTCGTTTCACTGTAGTCCGTAGCTACTCCATATGTAGCGAAAAGCGTCCATGAATCGGCGCTGAATGGGGATAAGGTCGGTTGGAGTAACAATCGAATGCGTGGGTACACACTCAGCGGGACCGACAGAGCATTACCCCATAGTGATAGTTACAACGTAGGATACACGCCAATCATATGCGCTATCGTGGAATGTGTAGACCATATTAGGAAAGGTTTATATTTGTTTGAAAATTACCGTAAATGTTAAGCCTAGAAGTATGTGAGACTTCGCCGAGGGAGTTGGCAGCCTTGCAGGTGTAAAGGCCACCGTCGTCTGACCGGACGGCGGAGATGTTGAGGTAGCTCACGACGTCATTGGTCTTGGTCGCGAACTGTTCTACGCTGTAACTGGATGCAAATCCATACTTAATAAGAATTGTTATTAATTTTGGAAAATCCCAGATTTTCTATTTTATTTGTATTTTTTTTCATACTGCTATGCTTTTTTCATAGACTCTAGGCAAGTGGGGGAATATTCAGCGTTTTTAACGCGTTTTTTTTCGTCATTGTCATCTCCAGGAAATACTATTAAAAGATACGAATATCAGAGTCCACTTTTGATGAAGACGTAACCCAATACCGGTGCTGAGTCTTGTTTGATTTAAGTTTCCGCGGTATGTTTTACTTCTGCTGAAATAATTTTGAGCCGACAATGACCCAAGTACTGTGTGTCGGTGAGCTCGTCGGATTCGGATGAAATCGTTTATTTTGGAATAAAAGCGTGTTAAAGCAAGTGAGAGAGAAAAAATATTACCCCGAATTCTTATTCTAAATACGCACGGCTGTCACAGCTATGCCATTTCAGTACTTTTCTTTCTTGATTTTTTTTAATTGATATCTATATAGGTAAAGTATTTTTTTTAATAAGTGTGAATAACATTAAATTCTCACCGATGCCCCTTGGCCATTGTGTTAAGAGTCTGGCCATCCAGCATCCAAGTGAAATGAGGTGGAGGCGACCCAGCTGCTGAACATTTCAAGGTCACCACCTGTCCTGGCCTTAGGACTTGTTCTATGAATGTGTACTGGAGTTCCGGAGCGGTATCTGTGAACAGTTAGAGTACTTTGATCAAATTCGACTAAGCAAAATGTATGTGGATCAAAACATATACTCTTAATGTGCCTACGCAAGCCTATACATAATTGTCTTTAATTCGGAGTGTCGTGTCATTTAAGGGTGAGTTGCACCGAACCGTTTGTAAGCGATGTTCGTTTAAATCTGAACGTATGGCAAGTATGACCAGTTTCTATGGAATGGCAGCTGGCGGTGCTATATTTAATGTTAGGTAAGTTGGTGCAATCCGCCTTAAGTCAAAAGTGTGGTGTGCCAACTGTTTTTTGCAGAACGGTGTACTTTATCAGTGATTGAGGAAAACGAAAACAGGTTGGAAGAAACTAACCTCCTAACCGCAGTTCAGCGCTGGCTTGCGCTGAATCCCTCTCATTCCTGGCCATACACTGATACACGCCCTTATCAGCTCGGTGCACAGCGGAGATGACGAGCTGTTCTCCATTTCCCAAGATCCTGACCCGCCCACCGGAGACACCAGCCCCCAGGGGAATCCCGTTGTGAAGCCATTCCAGCCTTGGTGACGGCCAACCGCTCCATGAGCAATTGATGGTGGCTATGCCACCACTGTTCACCACCTGAGAAATATGGGAGATTGAATTAAAGTAACTTGATTTTAAGATTTGGAGTTCTGAGCTTCTAACTATGACGCATATAATTATTGATGAGGCAGGGCGAGGACTATAACTTTGGAGGGCAAAACAAGTTAGTAATCCGATGTCTTTGAAAGCCAAAATAGTGTCCACATGTTGAGCCTCTATTAAACTTAGCCAAGTTCTCTAGTAACGCTACATTACAGTGTCCATTAATGGAGCAAACTTTGTGTATGTTGCTAAGCCCCCTGTAGCGCATATAAACTTTCACCGTACTAGATATATTGTCTACATTGTACGGTGATAATTTGATCAAAACTATACCAAAAGTCAATCTAGAATGATTAAAGTTGCACGGCACACGCAACTAATTCTAAAACTCAGAACACTAGGACTACGTATGTATGTATGTACTAAGTTGCGAAAATCATGGTTCTCCTTTTCATTCGTGACGTTGATAGATACTTTCTACTTTAACCCTTTGAACGCCAAGAATACCTAAAAGTGTTGCGTATTGTCGTGCCCACGGCGCTAAGAAAACCTATAGGTGTTATGGCGTGCGCTGTCAAAATCACCGGTTGTATAGATAAATTAACGAGAGCATGGAATAGTATTATATATGTAGTAGTATTGTATGTTTACAGGCATTCATATTTTAATTTTCTATTTTCTCGTACTATCAGCATAAAAAGAGGTTTGTTATATGTTGAAGAAGTAAATATCAAAATAATGTCAGTGTCAAATTGTGAAGAAAAATTAACAGAAAATTATTCTCCTTTTGTTGCAAACGGTACAACCACTACAAATGCAATTCCATGTTCTCGATAATTCATCTATACGTTGTTTCGTATACTACATTTTCGTAGAATTTTGCTTCATAGAAAATGTTTCTCATATTATCATTTCATAGAATGATTTGTAGATTTTTTAAAGTTCAAATAATTAATGTTTCGATATTCATGTCATAGAGATTTAGGGCAAGCTTAATATTTTTGTTTCATAGAAGGCTCAGTAACTCAATACTTTATTTGTCAAAAATTAAATAATAAATGATTGCTGCAAAGAAAATGACTCGGATCGCGGATAGGTTAGAAGATGGAAGTGGGAGTTTTAATAACAAGTTTTTCCGCTCCTTTATAAAAAAATAACAGCAACCGGGACAATATCATACGCTGGTCATTTTAAATGAAGTTCATACTCGTAAGTTCAGAAATATATCAGAAATTATTTTAACTTAATTAAATCCACAACACTACGCGCTAGGCAATACCATATCGAACATAGGATAGGCGAAAGCAAAAATCCCTCCAAGGAGATTTGGAAAGTGGTAAATGAGGAGATAGGTGCAAAAAATAAATCTCAATCTATCTGCCTCAATGACTCCTCGCAAACAAAAATACCACCGAGCGATGTTCCAGATGAGTTTAACTCGCATTTCTTAAATATAGGTTTAAAAAATGCGATCAACACAAATCCCGCTTTAAGTAGGCGCTATCTATGTAGTTACCTACATGACCTTGACGTACCGACGATGACCTTGCCGACTGTTACAAGTGACATGCTAAATAAGGTGATTCGAAAAATGTTAAAAACACGCGCAACTGTAGATACTTATGACATTTCACTCAATATTTTATTATGTATATGGCCAATTATTTCTGACATTTTAATCGTACTTATTAATATTATTTTTGATACAGGTGTATACCTTGAAGTGTTAAAGAGTACCAGAGTGTGCCCAGTGTATAAGGGAAAGGGTGACAAGTGCGATGTCAACAATTACAGACCAATAACAATAGTCCCAACAATTTCTAAAATTGTGGAGTCCATCCTCTCATCGCATTTAATGGCCCACCTAGAGAACAATGACCTACTGACTGACCGCCAATTCGCTTATCGGCAAAATATGTCCACAAAAACTGCTGCGCTCAAAATATTTGACTGCATTGTTTCCGGTCTGGATGACAAATGCAAGATGGCAGGTATATTTTGTGACTTGTCCAAAGCTTTTGATGTGATTGATCATGACCTGCTTTTGGACAAGTTACATCATTACGGGATATGAAACTTAAGCCACAAATTGTTTACATCATTTTTGTCCGACCGGAAGCAAGTAGTTAAAATATCTGCGAGCGGTAAACGACTGAAGTCCAGTGCTGGCAGCGTGAATGTAGGAATCCCTCAAGGTTCGGCGTTAGGAAATTCCCTTTTCCTAACGTTTATGAACGACCTTCCCGCTGCCATCACAGCTGGTCTCTCTGTCCTATTCGCGGACGATACCACAGTGTTTGTCAGCGCGCGCACTTCTGAACAGCTTGGAGAGAAGATACATGACGGATGTGATCAACTGCAGAGGTGGTTTGCTACCAACGGCTTACTCTTAAATATAACAAAATCCAACGTCATGGTCTTCTCGGGGCGCCAAATTGCGATTCCTCCGTGCGTAGCAAACAGCCCGATGCCGATAAGTGATAAATGTAGGTTCCTGGGCTTCACTGTGGACTCTTGAGTAGTGCAGTCTTTGCTTTGCGTAAACTTAAATCAGACGATGCCATGAAGCAGGTGTATTTTGCTCATTTTCATTCGCTGATGTCCTATGGTACGCTCATTTGGGGAAACTCAACGGATGCCAACAGAGTGCTGCTTATGCAGACACGTGCCGTACGTGCGATGATTGGGGCAAAATCGAGGACTTCGTGTAGAGGCCACTTCCCAACGCACGGTATTATGACGCACTACTCACTCTATATATTTGAAATTATAATGTTTGTAAGGAATAATTTTTCCTCGTTCGATACCATAAATGTGATTGGCAAAACACTCCGCTGCACTGGGCGTTTGAGAACAGTTCCCCGTCGGATGGCACTTGCAGAAAAGAACCCGCGTGTCATTGGGCCTACCTACTACGAGCGACTACCCGCTGATCTTAGACTGTAACCATCTGACGAAGCATTTAGACGCCGCCTGAAATACCTTTTATAGGAAAATCCATTATACTCAGTTAAAGAGTATATGGATCTTGATCTGACATGTTAAATTATTATCTTTACCTGTTTAAATTTGTTTATGATTTGACATTAAATATCATTTATATTCTAATGCACATTACACTATATTGTAAATTGAATGACGATACCTAGTAGTTGACATATTTGTTCTTTTGATTTAGTTTTATTTTTATATTTACTCGTTTTTGAGTAAATTTGTTGACATTGTATTATTTTATATTATATCTTTATTTTTTCTTTGTTTTTGACGATCGTGATAAATAATCTTATTTTTTGACATGAAAGCAAATTTGTAATGTAATTTTTTATCATGAAATAAATAATCTAATCTAATCTATGAATTTTTGAAAAGAAAATACTAGAACTAAATATTATATGCAACGGTTCCTATGAAACAACAATCTATGAAATCTGTGTCTACGAAACAAGAATACACAAAAGATAATTCTGCAGTTTGATAATTTTCTAAAGTTAAAAAGTTTGATAGTAATATACATTGAGCTGAATTTCTGTGAAATATGTTTCAACCAAGTGAAACAATAATAATGGAACTGAAAACTGAAAATTATATGAACCAAATAATTTATGAAATAATTTCTGAGAAACGATATTCTATGATATTTCTGTGTGTTATTTCACGCACCAGCAAAATCACCATTATGATTTCAACTACGGTTCATATTCACTCTCTTAAATATGCAATAGTAGTTGGCGTATAGGTGACACTTTCGCACGTGAAGAATGGCGTTCAAAGGGTTAAGACAATAAAAACCCCTACGTTGTCAACTGTTTGTAAATCGCGAAGACCCGTAAAATCTACGCTTTATCCAAACTATTCATCACGGCCTGTTTAAAAATTAAACGTAACTTTACAGCACTACCGTTGTTCAATCTCATTTGCAATTCCTTATTCCTAAAGGGTCCGGAGCATCCCGAACAAATGTTTGCGTCGTCCGGTCCAATTGAAACAATCAGAAAGGGACTGCCACTCTTCCTGCTGTTTCAGCTGAAGATTTGTTACATGTCAAGAGTTTTAAGTGTTTGATGAAAATCAGCAATTTGTGTTTGCCTGTGATAAAAAAATATGTTCGACTTTACGAAGCAATATAACTTGGTATGTTTATATTATATCGTCATTAATTTATAGCGGATAGGTTAGGGATGGGTTAGGGATACTACGATAGATTTAGTTTTTTTTTATAAGTTCAAGCACCACCCCTTCGAGAACCTATAGGGCTTTTTGCATTCAAGCGGTCAGTCCAAGCTTACTTGTTAGCAATTCAAAAAGAGCTTTAAATACCCTCCCTCCTTACGATACGATACACACGATACACACACACATACAACACACAGGCACACACATATCACACTTACGCAAAACTCATGCACAGTATACTCAATATCACACATTACATAGGTACACATCACAAATATCAAAATGGCACTACACGAGTATACCACTTTTTTTTCTGTTCTTAAACCTGTTGTTTTTTGTTTCTTTTTTTTTAATTATTTATTGTTTTATCCGCTGTGTAGGTATTAGATTTTAATTTTAATCACATTATTCTTGTAAATATCTATAAGCACGGTATTTGTTAGCCTGCGATCGGCCGATCTCCCGGGACCAGTCTGAAAACCAGCGCTGGGCATAGCCCAGCACATGCTGAGACTGGGGCCTATTGTCACATGTTAGTTTGTAAGTTTTAATTATTTTTTTATTGTATTTTTCTTGATAATTTTCGTGTGACAATAAAAACTTTTTCTTTCTTTGTTTCTTTCAAGTAAGATCAGATTTAATGTCGCTGTCAGTTTAAACGGTCTTACGAGTATTAGGTAACTGGTTACTAATTAAATTAATTATTTTGTATAAATCTGGAAAAAAAAATAACTATGAACTGCAGTAACAGTTTCCCATGGTTTGGTTTTGTTCTTATGTTTATCATCTTTAAGTACAAACACCGACACAGTTAACTGGCCATTCGTGACCCTTATTATAATGCGCATAAAGTTCACGGATGGTCACGGTTAACTGTGTGGCGTTGGTAAGTACTTATAAGTACCTAAATAGCCGAATAACAATGATAGTTTCAAAACTCACCCTAATTATCTCTAACGTACGTGTTCTGAGTATGAGAAAAAATAAGTACCCATCTTCATAATAAAAATAAACGATTTCATCGTGGGAAACACACACAACGAATCGCACTTCGAGGCAATCTTCAGTGCCATCATTATACTCTATGTACAGTGCCTCAATTAAGTTCACCTCTTTCACATCCCAATGTTTATCGCGCTTGATCTGAAACGTCTCGGTGTGAATTGTAGCGAGTGCTTTAACGGGTATATTGAAATACCATATTTAGAATCGGAATCGTACAAAAAAGACCGCCCATTTGTTTAATTACTTTTTTTATATTTATTTATTTATAAAGTGTGTCTCTGACTTTGGGGCTTTAAATTCAAATGTCGATTATGCTCCTGGAACAGAACTACTTTTGTTCTACAACTTTTCAAAAATACGTTATTTTTGTATTTTCATTATTCCATACAAATTAAATAAAATTTTCAATGTACATCATCCATTAGTTAGTTTTCATACTTGTCAGTGTCATGGATGTCAAATAATGAGGCCGTGTTTGCAATACATTGATGGTACAGTTAAAGTTCAAACACTAACAAATTATAGAAATGATACCGTCAAACATGCCTACTTTGCCACCAGGGGGAACTTTGCCCAAGAGGAAAATTTTAAAATTTGCTTCTTGGGCAAAGTTCCCCCTCGTGGCAAAGTAGGCATGTTTGACGGTAGTTATTTTACAAACTTGCGGAACAAAAGTGGTTCAGTTTCAGGACCATAATCGATATTTGCATATAAAGCCCCAACGTCAGAGACACACTGTATATTCAAATTACATCTTACAAAACATTTATATTCTCGCCAAACTGTTACGTTTGTTGTGTTTCATCAAGCCAACGCACTGTGACGTCACAAACCGCATCCATCACCGCCAAATGGAAGTAACGCGTACATTTATTTTAAAACATATCAGTTTGGTCAGGCTCTATTATTTTTTGGGTCAGCGTACACGCTTTCGGTTTATTTTAAATTTATTTTTAATCCAGTGGCGGCAGGTAGATGAGTTAGGTCATGTTCACTGGATTAATTGCATACTAAAAAATCATTATATAGGTACAGTAAAATTAACGAAGCATTTTTTGTCACAATCAAGTTTGACAGGCAAGCACATTACCCTAACATTTACCTGGACGTAGCTAAAATCGAACAGGTTATTAACAAACATACGGGTCAAACTGAAAACCTTCTTTTTGAAGTGGATACTTCTTTGTTCGCATTCTTGTATAGGGGTACAGCTCAAAATGTATCACGTGACATCCGGAATAACTTTTTGTAGAGATGCCTAATCTGATTTCAAATAATTGGTTGTTACATGTTTTAATCCTTCATTATTTGCCATTAGTTGTAAATCACAAAATGTTATTTAGTTTATGTGGCAGACATGAAAATAATGCTGACATGACCGCTATTTTCAATGTGTCGCGAGTCAAATGAGCTACGTCAGTCAATGTTGCCATATATACCGATTTATCTGCACTTATGTAAACAGATTTTAGTGAATTAATTCAGATATATTATGGTTCCATCGCCAACAAAGAAGTATCTACTTAAACTTAATTAACGGTTGTATCTCCGGCACAACCCGCTTCTTTTTTTAAAGCCGGTTAAAAATGTGAAACATTCAACTACTGAAAGCCACTCTAAAAGTATTCCCACTGAGTCCTATAAGTATAAATAATTATCACTACTGTCAGTCAATAACATGTTTTACTGAAAGACATGGCAAAGGTATAATATAACAGCAGTTTACATAATTGGGACTATTGGGACGCTACATCGGTATGTACATTAAGTACCTAATAAGACTAGTCAAATTTCATTCTAGCTGCGTAGATTACGTTACTTAATTGGCAAATCTAGTCGTAAATTGTTTAATTATACACAATTTACGACGAATACATGTGTACGGAACGAAAATATTATTATTATTATCGTTTGACCCTAGCAAGGGCATTTTGGACGGGTCGGAAAGGACAAATTAGTTACCTCTAGGGACGTTTGCTTACTTCAACCTTCCGCACCCTTCGTGCCGCAAAACGTATATTTTCCTTTTATGGATTACTATACCAATTGGGTACCTAATAGTATTAAATCAACTTCAATGTAAGCAATTTGACGTCATATTATAAATTGATACGATGGCAGAGAACACTTAATAACACTTTATCATAATTACATAACTATTTAAACCAATAAATTACTTTTATCCATCCAAATATCATAAACCCTCCATGATGCGTTCAAGAACCGCACGTTATGGCCACCATAAAAATAGACTGTTTTGTTAGAACAAATATCTTATCTGTGAAAATGTTATTATTGCTAAATAATAACATCGATTTCAATAATATTATTTCATTCAAATTTCGAACATCTCTGAAATCAAAGAAATTTGATTTGACCTCTATTCTAATATCAGTCGAGATGACGTTTAGTTCGAAATGAATTGTCAATTTGCATAAAAATTTGACAGATGTTGCAAGTAAGTAAGATATCGAACGATCCTAGTTGGATCCGACTCTAGTTTGTCTCTGAATTAAGAAAAAACTATGACAGCTGCCAGAAAACAACGCCGCGATGCCGGTCATAATATGCGGCTCCTGAATGCATCGTGGAGGCTTATGATATGTGAATAGGTAAAGTAGTGTATGTAACTGTACATAATTAGGCATTAAGACACTCGTGTGATGTTATTATGAAACTCGCCGCACTCGTGTTTAATGCCCTTCATTATGTACAGTCACATAATAGTAGTTTATGCAATCGTTATATAATTGATGCTTTTTAAGTCGAGTACCACGTTAAGTTAAAGTTGGTGAGTGGCCTAATTAAGGTACGAGACTTAAAAAGGTAATTATATAACAATTGTATACAATACTTTTTCTACGAGTCAACGGAAATAATAATTTATTAAACAAACTTGGTATCTATTGAAAATCGCCCTGCTGAAATGAAGCGCAGCAGCTTAGTAATTTTGCGCGTTGATATCTTCACAGTTATCTTATACAGCTCCTGGATTCATAAGATGACTGCTGGCGGTTATCTTATGAAACCATACGAGTTCCGTGACGAGCTCGTGGCGCTCCAGGATTAAAAAGTATGTGATCTTAGTTTCGTGTACGAAATCTTAATTCAAAGATTAAAGTCGACGAGTAGAAAAACTACTATAATTAAATTGGTAACGATTTTAACTGTATACCCGGATACTAAGTTCAGCGTAGTACTCGTGAATTTTTTTTTTTTTGCAGCTTTAGATCCTAATGCCTTGATCACACGTACCGAGCAAACGGGCGAGACAGTGCTCTCGGCCGAGTACCTACTCGGTGCGTATAAACAGTCACTCGCTATGTTATACGCACCGAGTACTCGGCCGAGAGCCCTATCTCGCCCGTTTGCTCGGTACGTGTCATCAAGGCATACTCGTAAGCATGAACGTACGTTCTTAAAATAAATGAAAAAAGCAGAATAGGTAGGTAGGCTTATTAAAAGGCGATATAAAAATAATAAAGGATTATTAATTATTAAAAATTATTAATTATCATTCATCATCATCATCATCATCATTATCAGCCGAAAGACGTCCACTACTGGACATAGGCCTCCCCCAAAGAGTGCCACAATGGCCGGTCCTGCGCCACCCGCATCCAGCGGACTCCCGCGACCTTTACCAGGTCATCAGTCCACCTTGTGGGGGGCCACTAACGTTAATTGTAAGCATTTACTAACATGATTGATCCAAGTTGGTCTTTGAATAAATAAAAAACTGCCCAAGTGCGAGTCGGCCTCGCGCACGAAGGGTTCCGTACCATTATCTATAAAAATATTAATTTTATTCTGTTTTTAGTATTTGTTGTTATAGCGGCAACAGAAATACATTATCTGTGAAAATTTCAACTGGAACTATCACGGTATCAGTGAGATACAGCCTGGTGACAGACATACATACAGACGGACAGCGGAGTCTTAGTAATAGGGTCCCGTTTTACTCTTTGAATACGGAACCCTAAAAAAAGAAGTGATATCCTTTTTTCCTAAGCGTGCAGTAGGTATAATTATACCAACTGCAGGTATAATTATAATGTATAACACTCAGAGTAAAACTGGTGCATTATTGTATAAATATATTTAATTCTAGTTATATAAATAAGATGCCTTAATTAGACACCGGCACCGGTTAGTCACAATCTCCTGCTACAAAACAAATATCGAGGAGAAAACAATGGTTTCACTTTTTATATTTTTGCTTCCCGATTTGCCGGAAGCATAATCTTATCCCGTCAACCCAATCAGCGAGTAATCTGACTCAAATTACAATGCGTCGCCTTTATGCCGAAAGCAATATTGTTTCCCTTATTGCTCCGCTATGTTAACTTCAAAGTAATATAAATTTCTTTATCCATTTGACCTTTGGGTTCACGGGACTGGATTTTATTAGGTTTTCTCGTAGCTCCTCTCGTTTTGTTCCAGATTCTCTTCACAAATAAGATTAACTAGACTAAACTCACGTAACGATCGTTTTATTATATGTTTTGATTCAATTGGTATTTATAGCTACGACGAAGAGGGGATTTTGAGATTTAGTTAACTTCCTATCCTAGTAATATTTTAATTTTTTAAATTGTCCCCATCGTAGAATCGCCAATTTAATGTCAAAATAATAAAATACAATAAAAAAATATAACAATAACCTTAAGACTACCTTAAGCCTAGTCAAACAGTCCCCCTCGAGTCGTCCCTGGCGCAAAGGGCAAAATATTTTAATTGCATTTAATTTAAGGTTGGTTTTATTTATAGCAGCTACCTATCTAATTATACCAGTCGTTTGATAATGTAAAAATCAACGGTTTTCATTTAAAAATCCTAAATTCAATTTTGAAAGTTAATTATTTTACATAACTTTTACTTCATTCTATATTGATCAGTAGACCTCGTTATCTTATCGCGCTGTCATTGATTTTCCGTAGAGCGTGAATTATTTTTTTATCGACCGTCTTGATATCGATGTTTATATAATACAACAATGCGATTGAATTTTCGCCTTTTAAATCTTTGCTCAATCTCAATGAAAACTTCTTGATGAAAAATAAGTGGATAACCTCATTGGTGAAGCGATATAAATGATTTACCTATTTGTAACTGCAACGACGAAAAATAACTCATCATTTCCAGTACATCGGGAACTTCAATATCGTATGTGGTATTTATTTGCAAATTTTTTGATGATTCCCTTGTTGAACGCTAATAAGTATATACGCTAATAGATGGAATGTATAATAGCAGCCATTTTTGAATTACCAGTACCAGCAGCCTTTAAAAAGCATTTGTTTTTTGAAACTGTGTGGGGCTGGTCAGTGCGCCCTTCGCATGTATATGCAGCAGGATTTACAGTTGCCGCCGAATGTGAAACTTGTGATCACCATAACCCCTATATGACCCTTAGTAAGGTTACATTGACGATGTAGAGTTATATACAGTGTATTGTGATTATTATGGAAAAACTATGATTCTCGTAAACAGTCTTAACTAAGGTACCTACACCGGCTTCACCCGAGACTTTGATTTCTTATTTTTTTATAATATATATTTATACCCAATAGTAACTTAGTGACTCCTTATCAGTTGACTAATTATCAGTGACATATAACTCTAAGTACACTTTCGATAAAAAAATCATTCACGCTCTACGGAAAAGCAATGATAGTGTGACAAGATAACGAGGTCTATAGATCAGAGTGCGGCTTGAATGACAACTTGACAACAGATATTTTACGTGAAACGTACAAAGGGAATTTAATAAGTAGGGTAGGTACTCCATATTGTATTGCTTACAATAAATTGGAATGCCTTAATGAAAATACTCTATTATACGGCATGTCCATTCAATTCTCCGGACTTCGGTAGCATTGTGAAAACTTGTGGCATATATAATTTAATTTCTTTATGAATAAAGCATTGGGGATTCATAATGTCTGCTACAGAAGGCTACCAGTACGGTATGGACGGAAACATGGCATATATTCGATTATAATTATTAGCGCTAGTGGAACTGGAAAAGCTCGACAAAAAAGTCTAGAGGGAGTAACACTTAATTTTCAGTAATATATAGCTATAATAGGGCTTAGATATATTCTCAATAACATTCAATTTGAACTTTTAGTTTAAGAACTATACTACCCGTCAAAGTTACTTAGTTTTGTCACTGATACACTGACTCACTGAATGATCATCATAATTCTAATAAGGTACTTCTAGCAGACCCACAAGCTTCAAATTTTAAAAATAATTAGTTTGTAGTGCATCAATTCAAAAAAAAACTTTAATATATTGCAATTTCAGTCATGTTTTGGAGATACATATACAAACTGCATAAATAAGTTTGTAATCCTGTACAAATACAAGCGATTGCAAAGTTACTTTTGTAGCTCCTGCAAATAGTATAGTTCCGACAAATAATAATATAATATGTATTTGCATGCGGTTAGTGTTAGATGTATAATGCACTAGAAAACTATACACACGTTATTTGTGGTTGGTAAAATAACATTTCCATACAAAGTGTATGCAAATATATTGTTCCCAGCTGCATTCATAAACTTGTATGTATTGATAACACAATAGATTCAGATTCAGATTCAGATAGTTTATTTCTCAATTAGTAATACATAATTTTCATACATTAGAATAAAAACATGCACACAATATTGAGATCGTCAGTTATAATACAAGTTCACAAATATACAATCAATAATTAGGAGGTTAACGAAGTGTTGTCATACGTTTACATGGGTAAGTATAATACAATTCCAAATGTTGAAAATAACTGTTGTCGCATGATGGTGTCGCTTCAATGGTTCTTCCGGGATTTTTTTGGGGGCTTTTTAACTTAAGTGACATTTATTATAAAACACAATACAACAACAGAGCGAGCTTATCCCCTAGAGGGATTATAGTCTTATTTTACTAGTAGGTATCTGAGTGTGTGGCTGCACGTGTGTAGTAAGATGCGCGCGCACATTCAGCTGCAGCCGCAGCATCACGTGCCCGTGCGCATTGGCAGCACAGCACGCCCACCGGCCGCCATCTTGGACGTCTGCGCGGCGAACGCCCAACGCGTCGTACGCGCGAATTCCGACCACCTTTAAAATTATCTTAACAGTATCGTTCTTACCTGAGTGTGTGGCTGCACGTGCGTCGTAAGATGCGCGCGCACATTCAGCTGCAGCCGCAATGTCACGTGGCCGTGCGCATTGGCGGCGCGACACGCCCACCGGCCGCCATCTTGCACGTCTGCGCGGCGAACGCCCAGCGCGTCGTGCGCGCGCGTATAGCGGCCTCCGGCCTCACCGTCGCGCAACTCTCGGAGAACGCCGCCGGCGCTTTCTCGGTACCAGCTGTTGACAACGAAAAGAGTAAAGTAAATTCATGAGTCTCCAATTTTGGGTTAGTGGAAAATAAAGCGGAATGCATTCCCAGTTTTTAAATACCAAGACATCAAACGTGCGTTCCGCTATTAAGTAAGAGTTAATTTGGTGGTCAACTTATGCTCGTTGCGTGGCATCTTTTTTTTAAGGAATCATACGGTTACATAACTACAGGAAAATCTTGTTATACCTATTCATGAACAAACCTAGAGTTCCATTACTTATATAAAATAACAACTTTAGCAATAAGTCGAAACAGGATGGGTAATCATCAGCATGATTACCACGCACGTGCCCATAAGGACATTTATATTATAATACAACACAGTATGGAAAAGAAAAGAAAATGAATGCCAAAAATCCCATTTAAATATCTCTAAATGAAATAAGCTGCAACCGTTTTAATGTTAGGTACTTGTACATTCAAGTTCTCCAATATCTATACAGCCAACCTTTCAAAAATATCTACATATGCGTCTTATGTCAGTAACTTTAAAGACTGTGTATAGATATTTTTGAAAGGTTGTCTGTATAGATATTGAAGAACCCTACTGTAAGAGAGAAAGCGCTCGAGACTCGTGACGTCACGGGTCTCAACCGTCATAGTAAATGACAATCGTTTCATATGAAGGCGCATTTGGCGAAAAAGGGACAGCATAATTATACCCCCTCTTAGAACTTCGGACACCTATAATTTAACTTAGTGATTACTTCCGTACACGACAGGAAGAAGTTGACAACTCGAGATATATAATTAAATATGTAGGTAATTTAAGAATTTTGTGACTTGGCAATCACACTTACATAGTTTAATATATGCAAAAATTATTAAATGCATTAAAGTTGTGTGATTCCCAAGTCGCAGAATTTTATTTAGCAAGCAAATAAAGATTAATAAGAATGCCTGACTTGGCTCTACGAAATATCTCACCACTTTTTACTGTGGAAGAGTTGCGAGACTTGGCCCATTTTTTACATGGAATGTTTTTTTATGGGATCTAATATACCTACCTAATATCTACATTATAAAAACAAACACCGATTGACTTGACTTGCAAAGGGACCTTGACAGTTTGGCCGCCTATAGTTACTCTAATCAATTACTTCTTAACTCTGACAAATGCCTCTCAGCGAGACTGCTTGGCTACGGTGTTTGATATAATATACATATATGATCTTATTTGAATTTCAATGTTTCGCCTATTTGATTAGCTACGCGCACCGAGCTAACGTGTCAGAACGAAAGCGCGAAACGTATTGAAATGGGAGAAACATTACAGAAGCGATGAACAAAATCAAGTCCCTGTTATCAAGGGAATAGAGTAAACATTCTTGCAGATACTTTTGATCATTTTATCTCTTTAGCTACTTCCTTTTGTTGCTGAGTTTAATTTGCGATCCATTCTTTTTTTACAAACACTAGGACAACATTTGAGCATGATTGAGATTATTTTGAATGAAGCTTCAGTAAGGTTTCCATAACAACGTAGCTTAAGTATAATACATATATTATTATAAAGAGATGTATAAACGTACAAAATACTCTCTGCACCACATCCCCTCATTAGGCTCAAGAGCCTCCTTCCGCCTCGAACCGCGGAAGCCCTCATCTCTTTTACTTACGCGCGCTCTTGTAATTAAATAAATATAATATACCTATACACTTAATTTACCAAGTAAATTTTAAGATACCTAACAAAACTAGAGACGTTAGGCTTAAGGCGAGTACCTAGATATCCGCGGGCTTAGGACACAGCATATCTCTCTCTCTCTCTTCCCAGCTATATATCCCACATGGTGGTGGGGTCAGCTTTCCTCGTCTTACTTCTCCACTTCGCTCTGTCCTCGACATCGGTTTCGGATAACTTGCTCTCTCTTATATCTCTTAGCACTACATCCTTCCATCTTGTTCTGGGTCTGCCCCTGGATCTTCGACCAGAGACGGAAAGTTGTAGTGCCAAGTTACCAACATAGTTTGGTGGCCTCCTCTTCACATGACCATACCATCGCAGCCGGCTTTCTTGGATCTTATCGGCGATGTCACGGACGCCCAGGCTTCCTCGTACGTACTCGTTGCGGATTTTATCGAGCCTGGTAACGCCGCACATCCACCGTAACATCTTCATTTCGGCAACTTGGATGGTATGGACATGCTTTTGAGTCAACGCCCACGTCTCGCTTCCATACATGAGAACCGGCCTTATGATGCTCTTGTAGACCAAACCTTTAAGTTTAACCGGCATTCGCTTGTCACATGTAACACCAGTCACTTCTCGCCATTTTAACCATGCCATTACTTTACTTTTGACATCCGCTGCACAACTAACCCTAAAAAATTGCCTCGCTCGTTTTAGCTCAATATATGCTGCTTAGGACACAGCATATATTGAGCTAAAACGAGCGAGGCAATTTTTTAGGGTTAGTTGTGCAGCGGATGTCAAAAGTAAAGTCGATTCTCTTTTCCATGCAATGGCACTGCATCGCCATAAGAGTGCTTGTAATAGGTACAGTAAACCTACCTATGCGCTATTTGCTCACTGATGCTGTACGGCGCATAATATGTCCTGTATAACATGTCCTGTGTATCCGAGTCTAATTTGCCATTAATTATCGCGTTGACTTTTACTACTTAGGTACCAAACAAGCAAGTATCAAGTTCGCTCCCTTTTTTAAGGTTGACCGGCTACAATGAGATCCTTAGTTACGGGCAAAATAAAATTACATTTCAGTAAAGGATAGCCCGGTATCCGGGCAACGGCACGCTTTCCGTCATTAGTGCGACAAACACGCCGCGCCGTCGGGATTAGGGCGTGAAATTGCGTAACATGTCACTTCGGCGTGCAAATACTGACTCGAACGGGAAGTTTTTATGGGTACGAGACTTGCGCGGTCACGTTGTAATATTCATAAGCCGTTTTTTTCTCTGCGAGGCTTGGCGTTGACTCTCGGTTGTGAGTGAAATCGAGTTACAATTTACGGCTTTTACCCTGGATTTTAAGAATCTCACTGCTAACGGCTCACTCATTGATTTATTAATAACGTCTTTTTAGGGTACCGTACCTACTCAAAGCGTATAACGGGACCCTATTACTAAGACTCCGCTTTCCGTCTGTCTATCTGTCTGTCTGGCACCAGGCTGTATCTCACTGATACCGTGATATTTCCAGTTGAAATTTTCACAGATGATGTATTTCTGTTGCCGCTATAACAACAAATACTAAAAACAGAATAAAATAAATATTTTTATAGATAATGGTACGGAACCCTTCCTGCGCGAGTCTGATTCGCACTTAGCCGGTTTTTTCTTATATACTTTTTATGCCAATTATTATGATTTATAACAAATAAGTACCTAGGTACATATTGAAGAATAAATGTGTGAATCCCTTACAATATCATATTACATAATTATCATAGTACAACATACTACAACGTCGCTATTTAAAACTGTCGTCCTTAGCACGATAATTTTGGAAATTTGAACATGGTCTAAAACGCTTTATCTCTTTTCTATACTGAATTGTGGAAGATTTTTTCCTATGGGATTCAATTGAGTGCTTACTAAATAATATAATTTATTTTCTAATGTATATCTCTATGTACCTCAACATTAACTTAATTAAATTTAAAAGTTTAATCTAAAAAAGGCCCTCGAGGCATTGATTGTACCGAGGATGCTGAATTGCAATGCTGACGCGTTGCGCGAGAAAGGCTCTTTGGTCACCAGTTGTTACATCAACCACACGTTTCGCGATTTCCGCAAATAAATAACTTATGCGCACTGGGACCCCATGGATCGAGGGTCTCGACGCCAAAGGGTACAAAATTGTACTCTCTTGTAATAATATTAGATGATATGCATGAAGAACTTTGCAGCATTGGTTAAACTTTTCCTCGTATGTTAATGTATTATGGTATGAACGAAACTAACGGTAAACATACTAAATTGAAAAGAAATTGATCACAATAACCGCTTCGCTTATTTCGAAGTACCTACTGATAAAAATATAAATGCGCATCGATGACGTAAGCAGGTATATTTGCACAGTATTTGCGCCAGGTGATTGGGTCCAAAGGGATATTTTGAGAGTTAAATTCCTTTGAAACAGTATTTCTCTTACGTTTGAAGCGATGGGTCTAATTCAAAGTAATTATGGCGCATAATTCTGCCTTTGATGTCAGACACAGCCGGAGTAAACGAGCAAAAGAAAAAGTGAGCTCGTGTTACGTTAAGAGTTCCGTTATTTAATTCCGTTACTGGTTGTGGAGAGCTGGTCAATCTCCTACAAATTTGGATGTTTGGATCTTTGTTACTAATTTTATGGAAAGGGATTTTTCCTCGCAGGTGTGTTAGAAAATGTTGTATTACGCGAGAGCTCTTTGATCATTACAATCTCGGTTCTCTTATTACAGTCGCCAGCTCTTATAATTC
The DNA here is from genome assembly GCA_963854355.1 of Epinotia brunnichana. Classification (NCBI taxonomy): domain Eukaryota; kingdom Metazoa; phylum Arthropoda; class Insecta; order Lepidoptera; family Tortricidae; genus Epinotia; species Epinotia brunnichana. The sequence continues at coordinate 28,192,513 of OY977938.1, read as the reverse complement.
CGTATCTAGTGTAGTAATAAACATAGCGCACTTGTATTACAATGTACTATTACATAACTAATCCATTACCCACTAATACGAGTAGGTAGTGTTTTTTTCCTTAGGTATTAAAAGGCAGTGTCAATCTTTGTTACTTATATATATTTAGGTACCTATAAAGGAGTCATTACCTAAATTTAGTGACAATGTTTATTTAAGAACATAAATTTAAAAATACAAAAAACTAGTATATAATATAAACACACTCGTCAACTACACTACAATAGTTAACCCCGTTCGTTATCGCTTCCGGTGCAAAAGTGCCCATAATGCTCACGGCATTACCCCGCTGGATGGCTATGGACAGTCTCTGCACCAGAAACGATTCGGAGCGGGGGTCCTCTCCCTTTTGCCTGAGTCGACGGCCTATGTCACGCACGAATTGTTTCGCGTCAGCACCCCAGCAGCCCGCCGTTTCCACCGCAAAAGGGACGAAAATATACCCCGAGCCCAATGGAGCATACTTTTGGCGCTTCACCGCCGCCTGAGACTCGGCTGCCGCTCCAGCCGCGCGTACAGTGCGACTGATATGAGAGGCGGCGAAGGTGCTGACGCAAGTAGCGTCCCAGACCAAGCAACGTCCTCTCTCCCACGGCACCAACGTTAGGCCATCAGGTCGCTTGCCATCCGTGCGACTAAGACCCGGAGGCTCAAGCTTGGACGGAACACCCGCTGACCTGAGCGCCCTTTGGACCACGTCGTTCAAGGCGTGGTGACGCGGATGCCTCCCGGCACATCGCCGGCAACTCAATGCATGATGACCGTCAACTCCCACCGTGGAACCGCATATGCATACGTGTGGTTGACATACATTGCAGCCCAAGCGGAGAGCGACCGACACCCGCAACGAGTCACCGTCGAGTAACGTGCCCAGTTGAGGGGAGGGTAACGCCTGCAGCCAAGCCCCTGACTCCGGCCGCGACACTGCCAGAAGCCTTGCGCGGTCCACACCTGAAGCGTTCCCAATCTGACCGTCTAAGATGGCCTTACACCCTACGTCATCCCACGCGCGCTGGAGACTTGGATTCTCCGGGACGGACGCCCCCGGGTTGACAGCCAACCACCGCCTCACAGCGTCGGTCACATACGGTATGCTTACCACGTCGCCATCAAATGATAAAATCTCAGCAACTAGATTAGCAACCCCATGGGCCGACCTTTATATATGTCACATATTACCTAAATATATGTCATTTTACAGGACTTTAATAAATCCGGGGTAAAATAATAACAATAATAACCATCCTTATCATTATCGTGATCATCGTCATCATCAGCCGATATACATCCAACTGCTGGGCACAAGCATTATCTCATGGATGAGAGGAAATTGGTAGTAGTCCTCACGCTGGCCCAGTGAGGGTTGGGGACTTCACATTCACTTTTGAGTTTCTTCGCAGATGTAAGCAGGTTTCCTCAATGTGTTGTCCCTCACCGAAAATATATAATGATATACTAGCCGGGATTCGAACCCACGACCGCCGCTTGCCAGCCGCATGCTTGAACCACTAGGCTACCTACCGTAGATTTTACCGTAGTAAAATATTATAATATTCATCGGAAGTCGGATATTTCTTACAAACAAACTTATATAGGTATAAATACGACCGTAAAGAACATGGTAATACCAATTTTAAGGTTATATCCCAGCGTAGTACCTATAGTCGCAGACTCCTGAAATGATGTACGGAGGTTGATTGCAGCTACATGTTACCGTAGCGTGCAATTTGTAATTTTATTGTTCCGTCTTTGTTCGGAACTCGGCCATTTTGTTCCTTGATAAAGTATCAATTTTCTTTGTTCTAAAATTGTGCTCGAACTAACGTTGTTTACTTTATAAATAAGTACAGTCAACGAACTTAATTCCCTACCCAATTCATTGACATGTCAATGACATTCGCAATGCATTAAGGTCGAAAATTCTATTTCGGTAATAGTATTGAAATGTCAATACGTATTATTTGTCATTGTGAATTCACATTACAGATAAGGGACTGGCCACATGTCTGCGGTGCGGCACCGAACGCAAAATTTTGCGTTGCGCGCGCCGCAGAAACCCGCGTTCAGGGGGCCGATTTTTGACTTTCGACCGCTCGAAAATTAAATAAAAGTAAATACGATTTTAGTGTCAAAATTGCAGGCACTAACTTTCTACCGATATAATTGAATACGAGTGGTCAATACCACTGGCTTTTCAATTTTCTATCGCTATTTCAAAAGAGCATTTCGTAATTTTTGTCCGTTTCCGAGTGAAAGATTCGAGCGCTCGAAAGTCAAAAATCGGTCCCCAGTACCGAGAATCGCGGAGTTTGCAGCGCGCGCGTCGCAAAATTTTGCGTTGCGGCGCCGCACCGTAGACATGTGGCCAGGCCCTAACCTCTTTGCGAAAAGTTATTATTTGCTTTTCTACATGTGTCAGTGTCAATCGAGAAAATTGTAAAATAATTTACACGTTAATAATTTGAAAAATAAAATGCTTGCCGCTAACCGTGAACTATTAAGAGCTCAAATAGTGGAGTTACAGCAGGAAGAAATAGGGATTCATGAGATACCTAACACGTTCAAAAGTTCACTTCACCATGTCAACGTACCTAGTTAATCTGTTCCCTATAGTTACTGACATAACACAATGAATGCGACACACAGCAGCATGCATGCGATACAATCAACCTACTTACGAGTATAGATAGTTTGGTCTCTGCATGATGGAAATTTATAAGTCGAATGGATGTTTTTATTTTTTGCTAATAAACCTTTATGTTTTTTTGTATTTTTGTTGATATGTCAAAGTAACGTCTTGTGTTCTAGCTAGCTCTTATGGTGACAGTTTGCTATATGATATTGAACCTTAGGTGGGTTGGAAATTTAATTCCTTGACTGTATTTACAAAAACTTTCCCATATTTAACAATTTATATAATTTAATTGGAAATTTCATATTTCTGGCACTTTTATAACAACAGAAACAATTATTTATAAAGTAAACAACTTTTAAACAACTTTTAAAAATTCTTCCGACGGCTTAATTTGTGCGATTACGTGTAAGAACCAAACAAAAGAAGCTATAAACTTCAAATTAAAGGAAAAATTGAAAAATTTAGGCTCCGAGCCGGATTCGAACCGGCGACCACAGGCATACATGGCCCGTCGCTACTAACCAACTGAGCTATCGGAACAATCTGTCTCAGCCCCTAAATCTTTCAATCAGTTCCTTCTTACAACGCCTTAGGGAGGCCTTAGGGAGGAGGATTTGAAGTTTATAAATATCGTTAGCAGGCGTAACTGCATTATACAAAAATGAATTGAAGGTATACATAGGAAAATCATTCTTCCAATTTGCATGACTGCCATCGTAGGAAAATTTAAGTGTGCTGGGCATTATAGAGCGTAAGCCCACTCCCAATACGATTACGTCTCATGACAACACGATAAAATACATGGCAGCAGGTCAAGAAAGTTGTGCTGATCAAGGATCATAAGCTAACGCACCAAAAATTGGCAGTAAGTTTGAAAAATCCTTCCCTTCCGGTCAATATACCTAATATTCACGTCATGAAACAACAGTACGAGACATGTGGCATCTATTAGCCCTTTAATCGTAGAGAGAGTAAACCTAAGTCTCCATTCTTGAAATTCCCGGAAGTACTTGGCTGGCGGTGCCAAAGTTGGCCACCTTTGACACCGTCTGCCAAGTACTTACGGCCATTTCAGGACTGACACAACACAAAATACAATGCAAATGCGTTGCTGTTGTGAATAATTGGGTTTGTGTACAATTGCGAATGGGAAACAAACAATTTAGCATTAATATATGCATCCACGTGTAAATAGTAGTTGGGCATAAGACAGCTAAATAAAAATGGGGGAAGCAACGAACACGTTTAAAAACAACATTTTAACCTCGGTTGTATATTTTGGAAAGACAAAGAACCTTTCTCAGTAAGCCTTCCAATTTGAATAACAAATTCCCGTCCCGAAAATCTACTGTTTACTTAGGTAAATATGCTACCCACTGAAACAATAAATGAATAACGTGAAAACTATAGATGATACTGATCATCAACACAAAAATACAAATTAATAAAATTAAAAAGGAACCAACTTGTCGCGTTTTAAGAGATAGCCCTGGATGCCATAAAAACAATATAACTTCAAAAAAGATGTACAATCATATTGTTAATAATCATATTTTTCTCAAACATGTAACTAGTTAAATGTGAGTTTAATACTAAGGGCATGTTCCTGCGTAGTATCACGTTTCACGGCGAAGCAAGAGGTCCATAATGGAATTCATACAAAATTGGTCTGCAAAGTGACCTTATTCTCTTTCAATATCAATTTGTGCAGCTATTAAAAAATAAAAGCGGCCAAGTGCGAGTCGGACTCGCACATGAAGGGTTCCGTTACATAAATTGCTTTTTACGATATATGACGTATTAAAAAAAAACTACTTCCTAGATCTCGTTCAAACCAATTTTCGTTGGTAGTTTGCATGGTAATGTACATCATATATTTTTTTCAGTTTTATCATTCTCTTATTTTAGAAGTTACAGGGGGGGGGGGGACACATTTTATCACTTTGGAAGTGTCTCTCGCGCAAACTATTCAGTTTAGAAAAAAAATATGTTAGAAACTTCCATATCATTTTTGAAGACCTATCCATAGATACCCCACACGTATGGGTTTGATGAAAAAACAATTTTTGAGTTTCAGTTCTGAGTATGGGGACCCCTAAAACTTAATGTTTTTTTTCGATTTTTGTGTAAAAATCTTAACGCGGTTCACATAATAAATCTACTTACCAAGTTTCAACAGTATAGCTCTTATAGTTTCGGAAAAAAAGTGGCTGTGACATACGGACGGACAGACAGACAGACGGACATGACATGATGATGATAAGGGTTCCGTTTTTTGCCATTTGGCTACGGAACCCTAAAAACCGTCAGCAATATTTTTTATTCATTCCATTGATCGAAAAAGGATTGACGGCCTCGTAGCCCTATCGCTCCTCTATAACTACTTGGCCGGCAATCTCTATTTTTCCCGGCCTCTGCAGTATACTAGTTTAACATCGGAGGTCAGTGGGATATTATATTATATATATAATATATATACCCATCGACCAAATTACGGGACTAAATATTTTAGGCATAACCACCGCTGAATCCATAACTTGTTGAAATCTTAAACCTTGCTTGAAAATTAAAAATAGATCTATTTTAAGGACACTGGGCCGTAATTACAATCGGCATAATAAATGTTAAGCCTTTAGACTAGCTGCCCGTGTGGCTTCGCCGGCGTATTGCAATAAAGAACGCAGGAAACTCCGCGGGATAAAACATAGCCCATGTCCAACGTCCACCCAGAAAGTCAATGGTACGAAAAGGTAAAAAAAAACGAAATCGGATAAGTTGTTCCGGAGATTACCCATTACACGAATATTATAATAAATAAAAGCCTGTAAAAAAGAAAAAGCTGAGAAATTGTAGCCTTGTAAGTTTGTATGGAACCACTTAATACATCCGATGACCCACGGAGAATGTCACGTCGAAATTCCAACCTTTGCCACGTCTAAACTTCTAACTTTTTTTGTGTTACAAGTACTTATTTATATTTTTCTATGCAGCATCATAGTAAACCCTTTTCCAGGCTGTCAGTTCAAAAGTGACAATCAAGTGTCAGTCTTATTCATTGACATTAATAGACATGTTTGACAGGCAGTATGTGGTCGATATAACGCCTCTGCCTGCTGGAAAAGGGTTAAGTATATAAAACTCAACAGACGATATAGATAGTGTACTAAAGCACCAACCAACCTCTCTCCATCGAGAGTTAAAAATAGGGGTTGTATAACAAGAGAGTGCAGCAATTTCTCGGAACATCGGGGTTAGGCATCAAGCGAGCTCAGTTTCACAAAGGGTGCATTTTCTCTACGCTTTACTGCCAATTTGAGGCATCGTCCGCACATAGCTCTTGGAAATTTGATTAACTATGAACATCGATCGACGAGTAGGTATACATAGACTTCGCAGATTTGAAAGGATTCGCTCTTATAATAACTAGTATAATAAGCTACAAAAACTGACACGGGCTTCATAATTTTAAGTCCAACATTTTATTATTGTATCAATAAAACTACCTCTATCTAATTTTATTAGCTCAATAAATAAAATTTAACCCTTTACAAGACAGTGGGAAATTACATTCCCACCATAATGTGAACATTATCTCCGTGTGCGGTTAAGGTATTTTGATTCACATTTTAATATTACGAATTAAACATTAAAGAGTTTTTGTAGCAAGCCATGGTAACTAACGCCCCACTGGCAAGAGTTTTAGCTGAGATTCCTGGAGTTTTCTGAAGTTTCCTATCTATTTAATAAACAAGAAAATATTCATTTTCTCAAAAATGGCCCGTAAAGTGAACATAACTCGCTACATATTGGACGGTAAAGTGTATAGTTTAAGGCCTGATCAAAATTAATAAATAAAAAACATTGCAGGCCGCCTGGAATGTAACTTATAAATTCCTTTATTTGTCGAGTGCCAAACTTTTTAAAAAGTAGAAACTGGCATATAAAAGACGGCACAGGTCATATTCAGCCAAATCAATTCGTATGTTTCTGTTGCAAAAGCGACATTTTTGTATGAGTCTCAAATAGTTTGCGTTTTTCGGTGGAAAAATACACTTGCGATTCTGTTTAATAATAGTTATTTGTTATACAAGGGGGGAAAGTTGTATTTTACCTGCGAGTGTTCATTTGAAACACGAGCTTGCGAAAGTATTCTATGATTGACCACGAGCAAAGCGAGTGGTTCAAAAATAGAATCCTGAGCGTAGCAAGTGTTTCAACACACGAGACGTAAAATAACTTTTCACCCGTGTATAACACAAATCTTTTCACCTCACTACAGCAAGGAAAATAAGAAAAAGGGTAAAAAAAAGTAAAATAAAATATAAAAAGTTTAAAAAAAAGTAAAAAATTAAATTAAAAAAAAGTTAAAAAAATAAAAAACGTAAAAAAAAAGTTTAAAAAAAAGTAAAAAGAGCTAAAAATAAAAGTTGAACAAAACTATGTCATAAAATATACCTACAAAAACTAATATAAACATTTAACGTTCTACGTCATAGTACTTTTAACGTTCTACGTCTACTTTCTTCACATGTGGATAAAAAGCGATTTTCTCAATAGTTAACAAACATACAAAAAGGCCTTTCCGAGCTAGTGAGGTGAAAAATATATTATGACGTTTAATTTTATGTAATTTGCGGTATCCTGAATTTAATAAAGCTTGATTTCAATTTAGTCTTTTTTATTCCGCCATTTTTGAGAAAAACACTATATAAGGCTCAGCCGGAATGGCAATTGCAGGCTTCGTATTATAATTAAACGGACTCGCAAGCTCGTCCGTTTAAGCAAATACTCAGCCTGCAATTGTTTCCTTCCCGGCCACGGCAATAATGTACTATTTTTCAGTCGCTAACATGAATTTACTTAGACGGAAGATAAATTAGAAGATTTCAAATCAATTTGTAACTCTTGCATTTGTAACAGGTAATCAACGGCAAATCAAACGGCGGTAAAACGAGGAATGAATAGGTATTCCATCTGAGGCTTTCTTTATTACTGCCCATGGTGATCACAAAATTTTACGTCACCTCTGGCCTGGAAGTAGGATTTTTCGCATGCATAGCGGGCGGTAATTGCCACTTCATGGCCATAGGTGTGAAATAAAAATATTACCTTTACCTTATCTACTTTGTTCATCATGCAGGCTTATTTGAGATTATTTGAGTTGGCTGAATTGCATCAAAGTAGTCCATTAAAAAACCGACTCTACCGTCCAAGGTGGAAGGGTTCATATTCCAATGCGCGTTTTATTTAATGTCGGCCACCTTAAATAATCTCAACCATACCTACTTTACTAACGCGACTCCAACGTGGACTGGATACTGACAGGAAAGGATATCTGGACTACATCAGTAAGGTATCGGTAAAGTCAAAAATACCGCATACCGATTTCGCTCTACCCAATGCGAAAGTCACGTGAGTGTAAAAGTATGCCGAACTACGACACAAAAACTTGTAAAATACGTTTTCTCCTTACTTTGTAAGAGACTCGGTAACGACTGAAAGCTATTTGAAGAAACCTCCAGAATATGGGCTATAAAAACTAGAGTAATATGATACTGGAGGATGCTTTTGGTGTCTGTTTGTCTATCAAAAATAAATGTCTATTTTTTGACTTTTTAACTCTCAACGGCAACAACTTAATTTAAAAAAGTTTTGAAATAAATCGGTTATTATAGGTACACCTCCAAATAAATGTAATAATGCGCGCATAAAACTACAGTTATAACAATATTTATTTAAAGATAGTTATTAAGCTTGTTACTCCTCTACCGGACATTTTTCATTATATATTTTTACATACCTACTATAACTTCCTCATTTGCGTCAGCGGTAGACCATGAGTGACTCGCGTCATTCAGTCAGTTCAATGGTTTACTTATATAGTCAGATAGTCAAATCAGGTAGTTTTTATGAAACGTCAAAATCGCTCGATTAGTATGAAGTTTAGGAAAATATGTTGCAAATTAGGTCACGATTTAATAGTAAAACTAAATAATAGCTTTTTTTAACCATGAAATCGTGTTTATTTTTTGATCTTTATATAGGTATTTAAAAATCTTTGAAAAATAAGGTGAAACGTTAAGTTTTCCGAGTATTTTGGTGAAGTAGGAACAATTCTTTTTTACTGTTGTCAATTGTTGTATTATAATTATAAAGACAAGGGCTGATTTGAAGTTTGCATTTTACCTTTGACAAAGGCGCTATCTAAAAGCCTCCTTCTTACTAACTGGCGTATTAATACTCGTATAAGACTGAAATCGTATAGGTTAGTGGTTTGAATGAAAACATTGTTTTTTTCCTAACATTTGCGTGATTGTTAAGCAGTAATTTTACTAAGAGTAAAAAACCAATCTACATAGTCACTGTTTACGAAGCAGACAAAGTCGCCGACAAAGCTAGCAGGTAATAAAATGGTGTAATAAAGTGGGGGTCGATCAGGTTTACGATGGGGATATCTTCTGTCCGCAAGTCGAAGACAACTCAATTTTAAATACAGACCGTCTCAATGGGTGTGGCGATTTCTTGTTAACGGTTATTGTTCGACGTTCTACATTGTGCATTGTCGTTGAAGCGAGGATGTACTTATTTGGCACGTATTGTTTTCTAGCTATGTATGTTTGGTTTCTAGTTATATATATATATATTATATTCTATACTTGTCTGTTATTTAATATCGTATGCTTGCTGTTCTACTGGGTCCCGTAATACAGGGAATCCTAGCTCGGGACCCAATGACTTTGTATCCTAGTGTATCATGTTTTTGTCGAATAAATATTTCTATTTCTATAAATAGGTGTTCTGGGAAGGTACATTATTCTCTATCAAATAAGCGAACATTATGATTGAACCCCAAAATTTTGTTAGTAGTTAGAAACGGTCGTTATACCTAATCGTAGACCAGTAAAATCACGTCGTTTCATCTTTGAAAAAATTAAACTGGAAACGTTTTAAGCGAAGCAAAAACAATACATGTAGGATCGACAAAAGTGAAATTTCTTCAAACATATTATGATGCCTTTGTGTTTGTCTTGCCTCATACTCTCAACTTCACATATACATATAATTTTAATCCATATTATATTAAATTACCTAACTACTGTTACTTTATCAAACATTACAATATATATTATGAAGATTTATCTAATACTAGCTGTTGCCCGCGACTTCGTCCGCGTAGAACTTATACTTAGAAAATATAATGCAAACAAACTTCTACCATCTTAAGGGATGATTTCCGAGGCAAAAACTATTCTTTATCCTTTGAAGGGTCTCAAATTATCTCTATACCAAATTTCATCTAGGTACATGGATTTTATCCAAACTTTCACCCCCTATTTCATACCCTTAGGGAATGATTTTCGGGATAAAAACTATCTAATGTCATTCTTCGGGACTCAAACGACCTTTATACCAAATTTCATCTAAACGGGATTCATCCAAATTTTCACCCCCCATTTCACCCCCTTAGGGAGTGATTTCCGGAATTACAACTATCCTACGTCCTTTCCCAGGACTCAAGCTATCTCTATACCAAATTGTATTAAAATGGGTTCCATCCGAATTTTCACCCCTAATTTCCCCCCCTTAGGGGATGATTTCTGGGGTAAAAACTATCCCATGTCCTTTCCCAGGACTTAACCTATATCTACACCAAATTTCATCAAAATAGATTACATCCAAATTTCACCCCCCCCCCCCCTTTTCACCCCCTTAGGGGATGATTTCCGGGATAAAACCTATTATATGTCCTTCCCCGGGACTCAAACTATTTAAATACCAAATTTCATCTAAATCGGTGCAGCGGTTTAAGTAGCTCCATACAAATTTCCACCCCCAATTTCAGCCCCTCAGATATAAAAACTACCCTTTGTCCTTCCCCGGGGCTCATTTCATCTAAATCGGTTCAGCGGTTTAGGCGTGAAGAGGTAACAGACAGACACACTTTCGCATTTATAATATTAGTATGGAAGTATGGATTATTAGTATGGATAGTATGGATTATTTCCGCTTGTCTTCCAAATAGAGGTGTAGCTGTAGACTCACTTCAAAAGAAAGAAGAAACGAAAAACTCATTCAAATATCTCAAAAAATTACGAAGCTACAACCGTTTTAATGTCGCTTGTTAGAGTAAGAAATCGATCAGGGACCGTGACGTCACGATCCTCGAGCGTCATAGTAAAAAACAATCGTTTCATTATAAAGGTGCGTTTTGCGGAAAAGAGACGCAACTCTTAAAACTTTATACACTTATAACTTAGTGATTACCTATATAGCCTCTTGCGTTGTTTTTTTTCGAGATAATACAACATTATGATTATTTTGTTTAGTGTCTACTCTACATCCCTATTTTCGATAAGATAAGATAAAATACGATTTCTTTATTGTCAGAACTGTGTACATTTAGTTGTTTTGGGTAAAATAAAGTCCAACAGCTTGCCCATTTCGGACGTACAATATTAAACTTAAAGCTAGTCAAATATACTAAAACAATAACAACAATAGTATTTCCAAATAATTTTAACCATATTCACACATAAAATATTAATTTAGATCTATCCTATATCCGTATTTTCTTTTAAACCACGAACTTCGGAATTCGAAAATATTCGGGTATCTCTATCTCTATCGCACTAACAAATGACAGGAATGCAGAGGGCCTACCGCGAAAGGCATTCGAAGTTTCCCCTCTCTGTCATACTTACAAGTTCGTACATAAGTGCGACAGAGAGGGAAAACTTCGAATGCCGTTCGCGGTAGGCCCTCAGATATACGAACTTCGAGTTTCGGTTTTCGGTGGTTTGGCTGAATACGCAAAGAGCGCGCGCGCGTGCCATTCAAAAAAAACAAGTTTATATTGTTCGAATTTGTTGTTACAATTGTACAAATTACGCCTTAATTCGACATTTGCGCATATAAGTTCGCATATCAAAATCGATTAATTTTATATTTGCTTTTGGTACCTATGTGTCTCGTCAATGTATATCGTAGACGGGATTAAAATTATTAATAGGCGAAAGAAAGGCAAAGCAATTCCGCCATTTTGTCCGTAGTATTTCTTATTACTGTGATTTTGACGTTTCTTTTAGCTGACAGATGTGGCGGCGATATACTTTAAGAATAATAAATGAAAAATTAAATGAAGTCGTATATAACGGAAAATAAATTAATTGTCGCAGTCGGATAAAAACTATACTAAGTTGCAGCTGGAATAATTATGTACCTATATAAAATGTTTCATATTTTTCCGTCCATGGGATGCTGAGAACATTCGGACCACAGAAAGCTTAGTTTCAAACTGGCTGATTCTTTTTTTAATTTAGAGATTTATTATAAGTGGAGATGGAGATGGAGATGATAATCATAGCTTGTCACTGAATGAAATATAGCTTCAAACTAAAATAAATATTTAGTCGATTGGAGAAATACGTTGTGATAAATAAGTAATGCTTGCTAATTTATAATTGAATATTGAAGGATAGGGTAAGAAAGAATGTTTCATTTAACTTTCTTCTCACGGAATTTGATATTTTCTTTAGCAACATTTTAATTAAAGGAGATAGTGAAAACCTGATTATGTTTGCTTGTTGTTCGTGTGTATATTGCCGCATTGTAACTAACTGTATATTTTTAAAGTAGTACTATTAACAATTGTTTTCCCAGAGAGCGGCCTATGTCGACATTCAATGAAAAACCGCAAACTATGAACACAGATGTATCATCACTACCATTGGAAATTAAATTATTTTGAAGTAACTTTTATATACTTAAACTTTAGTATTTATGAAAGATTAAACAGTTGTCGACACTGTAAATACCTAATTATTATTTAATCGTATGGCATATATTATTTGGCCTTTGAGTTTGTCACTTTTTAGTACCACCCAGGGGACAATACTTAATTTTATTTACTAACGGAATGCTGCGAAAGTGAAGTAAAATAGAAAAATATTTATACATTTAATAAATTAAAAAAATCTTGTCGTCTACGAACACAACGGAAGATAGTAGTTGTTAAAGCTAACGATGAATAATCATATTTATTTACTTCATCAATTTTAATTCCAACGGAAATCAGTATGCAGAAGAGAAACTCAAGTGGGGATATTGGCTCTTATGATTCCACAAGGAATACCAGGAACGTACCGTAGCACCAGCGAGGGATTTAAATATAAGCAAACAACTTCGCAACTGCGAACTTTGCATCCCTTGGTACTTTTAAGGGATCTGAATACGAAGAGGCTATTTTTATGCCGTTTAGTTTTCTTTTTATCTTTATGTCGGCTGTTGTGTTTATAGACTTGTCATTCCATAGTTACTTGCAGCAGGTGCGTCTCATAATGTTGTATATTTTTACAAGTAACGTAGGTTTAATATTAAATTTGTAATACACTCAAGAGCAAAAGTTTCGAGTCACCCTAAATTAAATAACCGCAATAGGTTTTTTTTAATATTTTTCACTAGTCTTATTTACATAACATACTAGTCTTCGTAATACCCAAATGTATTAGCAATTTCCGGGATCCTATCATAGAGATATCAACATCCAAAAATTACGATTTTTGCGATATCTCGCTCCGTTAACGTTGTTTTTTTCATGGGTTTTTACGAGTCCGATTTAAACCTAGTAACATGTTTCTTTTTTACTGTTATTTCTGCAGTTTAGTTGTGAAATTTAATAAAGATCATGAAAGGATTAAAAAACTGTACAACATTTGAACTATTTTAGGAAATATGACGGTATTTCAGCGACCCGAAACTTTTGCTCTTGAGTGTATTCAGTAACTGTAAACATTTTGTTTTTATTTTTTTCGCGTACATTAGGGTTGTTTTATACTTAAAAAATACATTCACGCCCTTGTTCTCAGAAGAGGTAGGCAGAGCACGTTATATTTAATTTTCAGTGCCACTTCTAGCAACTGTGGGTTTAAAAACGGAGAAAATGTGATATTAAAGTGGTTGTTGGCCCATAGCCACGCAAAACTCACTTTAACACTATTTATTACCATACTCTGTGGGTGCCGGTTACTAAATGTGAATTGGAAAAATGTACTGTAGGATAGCATAGAGTCCATGCGGTTACTTATATGATGAAAATGGTGATCAATTCTGCTACAATATTTATTACACTATAATTAACAGCGCCTTGTCGTGACGACCGCGATTTAAATAATGAATCCAAGTTATTTGTTTCCTTCTGCTAAAGAGACGGCAACAATTCTAAGAATACTCTTAACGTTTAGTTCGGTTCGGTTTGAGCTGGTACTAGACTGTAAAGGTAGGTATACGACCTTCACAGAAGCTACTAACATAACTAACACGAATTTCGCCAGCTGACTAAACGTGAGTGGACAAATAAAGCCGAACATGAAGTAAGTATAAATGTAGTATTACGTGATCACTGAACCGTTTGTACCCTTCGCAACTTCATTACGAGGGTCGCTGTGCTGTCGCTAACACGGCATGAATTCGCATCGTCGAGCTTAAACGAGTGAAAAAACTTCCTAATTAGCCACATTTATTTGACACCCTACGTGTCAAAAATTAACCTTTGAAATGTGTCGCTTAACTTCAAACTCAGATAAATCCACTCTAACCACTTCCGAGATAATTGAAAAAAAGTGATAATAACGTTAATTCGGTGATTTGAAAGGCAGTATTTTTTTATTACGGCTAAAGCATTAAATAAAGCCGTTTTGTTCGGCAAATTTAGCATTAAAACCATCCATTCTTTACAAATAATTAAATTTAGATTGGATTTACCTTCATTTGATATAATCGATTGTAATTTATCTATCTTTGAAAAAACTCAGTGTGGATGTGTATAATTTTGATTTAACAGACCTGGATTTATCTAGATTTGAAAAAAATACGATTAGAAATTGTCAGCCATGTTGAACAAACTTCTTTCGTTGATTGGCTTGGATGGACTTGAAAAAAACTGTCATATGAATTTATCTGATTTTGATAAAATATTATGATTTTAAATATATTTTTCTCAAAAACCAGACAAAGCTATACTAAACCATAACAAAACTAGTTTTTTACCCTTTTATTTCATACCAAAATCTTACAAAATGACAGAATTGGATTTACCCGAGTTTGAAGTTAAGGAACTCAAATAGCGTTTTGTCAAGTTAAAGTAGGTGAATTTCTCAACAACATTCGGCAATAAAAAATATTTTCACAAAGCTACGAGTATTCATTCAAGTTTAGCATTGTTAGTTAACTATATTTAAGATAAAAGCAACATCATAATCCTTAAGGTGGTTCGATTGCCATACAAAACGTTATTTGACATTCGCAGGCCTACGGCGTGATATTTTAAGAAACTTATGTAACAAACTTTCATAAATTGGCATCCCATTTGCGCCAAATTCCCCCTTTCCTAGAATAAACTTGTACCTATAAACTAGATTAATTTGAGAAATTGGTTTGGGACTTGATATTTTGGGAAAAGTATTTTTCTCAAATTAATCTAGTTTATACAAGTTTATTCTAGGAAAGGGGGAATTTGGCGCAAATGGGAAGCCAATCGATGAAAGTTTGTTACATAAGTTTCTTAAAATATCACGCCGTTAGCCTGCGAATGTCAAATAACGCTTTGTATGGCAATCGAACCACCTTAACATCAAAAATGTACCTATATTACGCACGGAATTTTAATATCTTTAGTAGGTATATTCTGTTAAGGAGTATATGTAACTTAACGTGTAGGTAGTACGTAACCTTAAGTTACCTTGAATTATATTATATCCCTAACGATTGACTGTACCTACTGAAGACATAAAGGGAATAAGGGATAAATTATACCTAATGTGTTTTACGGGTACACTACATAATTCCAAAGAGTCATTTGTCCAAAACCATATTTTTTCCCAATTTCCTAATTCCAAAAACCATGTTCCGCTGCAGGAATTATTGATTTTTCGGAATAATAATACCAAACTTACCTAACCTATTTAGTATTCCATTAAATTATCTGCGTCCAAATTTTCGTTTAGCGTAAAATGGCGTCCGGGATTTTCAAATTTTGGAATAATACAATACAATACAATACAAATAATAATGATGATGATTTGATGATGAATGATGTGTTCGTACAAATCACTCTCCGTATTTTTCTGTGTTCCCGTGTTTTATATTATTGATTATTGCTACACTCATAGTAATTTACTTCAGAGACAAACTATCATCTCAGTAAAACTTTCGTCCGAAATTGACCTGAATAATCTGGATGTAACCATTGGGCACACGAAGTTGACAGGCCCCGCGGGAGCCCACTCAGCGATATGTGATGGATACCTACAGCCCGCCTCGGCCCGCGGGTTCAGTCAAACAAGTAACAAGCTGCGGCGGTCTTCGGCGTCCCACGTGAGTTTCACGGGTTGCCTGTCGTCTTAGTCAGTCGATCGTATTATAATTGGCAGTGAGATTCCTTGATGAGCCTTGTGATTTAGGGTGAGCATCCAGAAGAACTGTCCGAAGTAGCGGAGCGGTTGGCGAGGAAAAAATCCACCAATAGGAAGCGATGCGTGATCGAAGCTAGTAACACTACGAGTATTGGTAGGTAGGTTAACTTCTGTATATAAGAAAGGTTTTTGTTTTATATATTTGTATGGTCAGTAAAAAAGTGTTAAATGTATTTGATTGGATTGCTGTTAAACGAATATAACCTCATAATGATATAATTAAGTGTAATTAAAACCAATCAAGGTATTTTATAAGCTTATCAGAATGTTAAAAACTTGGGTGCTTTGATGGTATTGATTTTTATACAGTACTAATAAAGAGACGATAAAGATTCACATTTCTTCTATCACCCAAAATAAAATGAATACTACACTACACCTACCTATTTCCCACCATTTTCTATTTAATGTATAAAATACAAAGCAGCTCTACCTTGACCAGTACGTCTAGCACAACTTGCTGCTATGTTGTGTCGCGCGCGACTCAGCGACTCCTGTCTCACTCGTATTGTGCAAATTAGAAAGAGGCGGGTGGATTCTCTCGACTTGTGTCAGTTGTGCTAGCCCCGCAGAGCGAGGATTGAAGCAGATTGGCTATCACGTTATTGGTCAATCTGTGCTCTCTAGGGAGCGCGCTCAGCGACATGATACGGCACCCGGGGCGAGTGAGGACGCAGCTCACAAGTTATAGAACTGTACCTATTTCCCACCACGTATTTCTATAGAACTGTAGCTCTAGTATAAGTTTTATCGATACATATACGTTTTCGAACGCGTTTGCGTTTAGTTTCAATTTGTATGGCAACGCGTAGTTCCTAATAGTTACCACGATAAAACTTATACTAGAGCCTCTGTGCGAGCAAGTTGCTTGTTTATAAAAAATATAACTTTTCTTACCTCCCTCATGTCTATTCAATTCAATTTTTTTCAATTTCTTTATTTCGGACATACATTAGTATCTCCATAGTGTTAGTAAACATAAAAAAATACTTAATCTAGTGTTAGTATTGATATTTAGATTATTATATTTAACAAATGTCATACTTACACTAAAATCCATTAAAGCAAATTACTCAGCACGAAATCATAATTTTACACAATCTATATTAAAAATTGCACTATGCTTTTAATTTGGTCGGACCAATGTTTTAATATCGGACAATCAAACCTGTCAACAATTTCCTTTAGAATGCTGTTGGGACTATGCCTCACACGACTTAGTTATGAGACTATATTGAGATGAAGATGAGACTATTCCATGTATGAAATACAAAGCAGCTTCAACTTGACCATAGCGAGGGTTGAAGCAGATTAGACTATCACGTTATTGGTCAATCTGGGACCTCCGGGGAGCGCGCTCAGCGACATGATAGCCCGCCTGGGGCGAATGAGGACGTGGCTCACAAGTTATAAAATCGAGCGAGCAATGTGTCATTGGTTGTGAAATAGTTTATGGCCAAATTAAAATTTAACCTTGCTTTGAATTTAAATTTTCCCATTATTATATATCTTTCTCACACAAATTCCTATGGATGATACTTTTAGGTAGTGATACAAATATTAGTGATAAGATAACCAACGTTTATAAATTAACATATTGGGTTGATTAGGTAGGTACAATTAATGTAAGCAGTTTCATTTCATCATAACCATCGTTGAAGAGACTCGCTATTGCGGGTAACTGTTTGAAATAAGTTAGCCACGCTTTTATTTTACCGCTCTTTACAAAATTACCTTTCTCTTTCAAAATATTGTTTACTAGCTGCCCACGTGGCTTCGCCCGCGTATTGCAAAGAACGCGGGCATCCCGCGGGATAAAATGTATCCTATAACCATCCATAAAAGTTCGTTCTACGAGTATTCTATACGCAGGTGAAATATTTTTTGAAATTGGATGAAAGGTTCCGAAGATACCCATTACATATAAGTATAAGCTTATAAACTTGCAAACCTAATACGAACTCAAAGGCTTGTCCTCTTTATAATAGTTATACATATATTCGTCTTTATTATAAGTATTATAATATTCATAATAGATTTTCGATGAAACAGTTGTGCCGTATACTCGTAAGTACCTGTATTAATAGAGCATGTACTCATCTCAGTTAATTAAAAAAAATATATATGTTGTTGATTGCATTTAATAGTACTTACCAAAGATTACCGCATGTTTCCCAACAAAAAGCCCCACCCTAATCCCAAGCCACTGAGATTATTTATGTCATCGCCACGGATGTTCCTTTTTACTTCTCTCGAATATGACACATAACGCGTGTTTTTGTAACATCATATCATTTCATATCGAGGGTACGCTTTCCGCAACCTCATAATTTTTGAAGCGGCAAAACGTCAAAAGGTTCTTAAATGAAAGGAGATTGAAGGAAAACGTAATAACAAACTTTGCGAGAAAATGGAATAACGAAATGAATGCAATTGAGTCGACGTTCTTAATGGAAAGTTTGCAAGGATTCCTAACTTCTTGAATCTTTTCACGTTAGACCTTTGGACGTAAAAGTTTCATGGGTAGGTATCCAATAACGGTTGTGCTGAAAGCAAAAGATGGTCGGCTCGCCCGAGGCGTAATGGGAAACGGCTGTTGCGCCCCGGAGGGATATCAGGGCGGAGATACCTTCGATAAGCAATAAGTCGGGTCTGCGGCAACCACACAGCTTGCTGAAATTACTATTGTTTGTCATACGGTTTCCATATATTGCTGAGCAAGCAGCTGCGGCCCCGCGCCCCGCCGCCCGCTCGTCTTCTCCACTGGAGACGCGCACGTCATGCGAAAGTACGGTGACCCCTCAACTTACTTACGCAGGTACTGCCGCTTTACCGATTACTGCAAAACCTAAGTCGCAAAAAGGGGTGCAGAATCCGTGTGATGTCATTCGCACGGATCTGCCACAGACGACTCAAAATAAGTCGCGACGCGACAAGGTGGTGGAAAAGAAGAAACCTAAGTCGGAATCTGTGCGGTACCGCACCGACTGGACCAAATCACATACTGCGTCCTGCTACACCATCGACGCAGCTTTTGTATCCCGGCTGCATTAAGTACACTACTAAGGCAGAGGAAGTAGAAGAGTATGTGCGCGTGAAGACCGGATTCATCCCTCCTAAGATCCTGAGGGTCGTGAAGTTGGAGTCTCACCATAATGTGAATTTTAATTCCTTTGTGGTCATAGTTCCAACAGACCATCTATCGAGCTTCACTAAGGAAGAATTTTGGCCGAAGGGAGTCAAGTTCTGGCATTTTCGCGGTCGGTTACCTGACACCACGAAGTTGCAGCAACACGTCGCAGTGATAGTGTGTTTTTTGTAACTAGTGATTTAAGTTTATAATGATATGTATGTTAGTCTTTAAGGTATTTGTAATATGGACCTTGTTGCCTGATTTAAATAAATAATAATAATAATATCTTAATCGCCAACCAACTGCTTCGCAGTTTGGCGAATCTTAAAGCACAGAATACACTTGCAAGAAAAAGCATGCAATTTTAGTTACATTGCCGGGTTTGATAGATCGATTGAAGAACTCGATATACCGGTTACCCGCAATGCAATGAAACTTGCATGCAATTTCTTGCATGTGTCAATTGCGCTTTAGCTTGAGTTGATCACTTTGTATTTTTTTTGTTTGCAAAAAGAAAAAAATATATGACAACTAAAAGTTTAAGTTATTAAACATGATAAATCTGCGATGCAAACTGTAAGGACCTACATATTCAAAAACTTCTTTAAGATAGATGAGTGTATAATCAATTATGCTTTTTTGGATATTAATAATAATAATAAACCCGCGGGGCAGCTTGTGGCGAGCTGACGGTGAGTGGCGCTGGCGACACCGCGGACCCTTAGGGCCAGATCAATGGGCCCTCTGGAGATTAGTCTCCAGAGGGTCCATTGATCTGGCCCTCGCCTCTGTGCTTGCCTTAACCAGCCGGCCAGAGTCGCAAGAGTATATAAACTTCAGTACAATTTTAAACAATGAAGATTCTGTAATACTTATACTGTCTTAATAACAAAGAATTTCAAAACATTGTATTAGAAATTACTTAGAAAATTGGTAACAAAAAAGGAAAATGAAAACCAAACATTTAAGTTGTGCTAATTTTGTACAATCTTTTCTAGAATTTCTCACCAAACGCTACCATGGCAGTTGGCTCAGACCCGTTATTATTGGCGCTTCGCAAACAATGCGCTGGACGGAATGTTAACACTTTGAAACTGTTTTAAAACTGAGCCCTTTGTAATTTGCAAACTTTAAACAATCGATTGTCGACAGCAACGATATCCTCGTTGAGACCAGAGTTTGAACAACTTGTTCAAGATTGTCGACAATTTCCGGAAAAGCACAGGTCATGTCGGAGAAATCCTCTTTCACTGGATAGTTCGAAAAAATAATGTTAGCTGACTTCAATGTAGCTCCAACTTCACCACTACGTAAAGAAATCCGTTGTAAGTTTTAGAAGAACTGCAATCCTTCTAAGTAGTGACGAAGCTTTATTAATTTAATGGCTGAAAAAGAACTGGTATCTTGTACATACAATACATATATTCTACATCCATACTATACTATATAATATTCTAGTCTTTCGGTCTCTCTGTTTCCTCTTCACGCTGACACCGCTGAACCAATTTAGATAAAATTTGGTATAGAGATAGTTTAAGTCCGGAGAAAGGAACATAGGATAGTTTTAATCCCAAAATTCCACCCCTAAGGGGGTCAAATGGGGAGCGAAAATTTGGTCGAAATAAACAAGTTCTGCGTGGACCAAGTCGTGGGCAAAAGCTAGTGAAGTATAAACCTACTACACAATAAACTTAATGACACGTAGTTGCAGTATCCAAGAGGTTGCTCGTTGTACCCGCCGCGCCCCAGTCCAAGTTGGCTCAGTTCGGGTTGCACAGGGCCGTTCCACAACACTTCAGCAGCTCAAATACCGCGAGCCATCTGGTTGCCTCTTGGATACTGCAACTACGCGTCATTGCTCTGAGTATAAATCATTGATGGGTACCACATTTTTTCAAAGCCTTTTTAGGGTTCCGTAGTCGACTAGGAACCCTTATAGTTTCGCTTTGTCTGTCCGTCCGTCCGCGGATAATCTCAGTAACCGTTAGCACTAGAAAGCTGAAATTTGGTACTAATATGTATATCAATCACGCCGACAAAGTGGTTAAACAAAAAGTGTTTTTTTTTTATTATGAGGGTACCTCCCCTATACCTACGTAACGTAGGGAGTGTTTTTTTTTTCATTTTAACCCTAACGTGTGGTATATTGTTGGATAGGTATTTAAAAATGAATAGGGGTTTGCTACAACCATTTTTTGATAATGGTAATATTTTCGGAGATAATCGCTCCAGAATTAAAAAAAAATGTGTCAGAATTCAAAAAGAGGGGGGGCCTCTAACTTTTGAACCATAAGTTTTAAAAATCTGAAAAAAATCTCAAGAGTAGAACTTTATAAAAACTTTCTAGGAAAATTATTTTGAATTTGATAGGTTGAATATTTTTTGAAAAAAATTACGAAATAATTTCACACACTTACTGTGACGGACGAAAAACTACGGAACCCTACACTGAGCGTGGCCCGACACGCTCTTGGCCGGTTTATTACCTTAACTTTGCATGTTGTCAACAGGTAAAGTAAAGTTAATATAAGGCTGGATGGCAAGATGAAAATCGACCTTTACACTTGTTATATAATAATTATATGCGTACGTCTACATATGTACATATTTGTGCAAGTAGATTTTTATATTCTTTAATTAGTCATACGACGATTTTTGACACTATGACTGTATAACATAGATAATAATACAATCAACTCAATCTGATAATGGAGCCACAAGGAAGTGTTCAACGGCTAATAAATAATTACCAATGGACATGAAATACAAGTTATCGTGAGAGGACAACCTATTGAATATGTGAATTACTACGTGTACCATGGTAAACAAATATCAATCAAAGAAGGCACGAAGATGAAATAGAAAGACGTCTAAACATAACATGGAACAAATAGTGGACTCACAAAGAGATACTAAAGGGAAATTATAACAAAAACAAAAACCTTAGTGTTCGAATTTACCCGATAGGCTTGGGGTAATTCCGAACAAGACGTGGGGTAATTGCGAATATTGCCCCGTAAACCGAAATACAAAAACGAAAATTATTTTTCAAGGTTATTTTATCGTTGTCAAAAGTAGGTTATGCGTGCACGGATCTTCTATTATAAAGCCTTGCAATGAAAAAACAAGTAAATTACACGACACAAATCGTAGTAACTACGCGAAAATTCGTTTATGCAAAAATTACATGAAATTAGGTCAAAATTTTTAAGTTTTCTTACCGTGAGCAAGGAGCGCATCCCCACTGTAACACTGCATGTCCGACACTTAGTGGCGGGGACGGCCTCGAAACGTGAATAGAGTTGTTGGGCTACCTGTCTCTGTCACACCGAGACGGCCTCGGTCGGCATTACCCCGCGTTCGCCATTACACTACTCTCCCCTATATAGCCAGTAGCAAGTTATGGGTGGGTTTGCACCGAAAGAACGAACGAACATTCTTGCGCTTAGAGTTGATTTTCTACTAAGAAAAGGTAGACAGAATGCTTAGAATGCTTGTTCGTTCGCTTAGTGTAAACCGGGCTTTATATATATACCTAGTTATTAAGCCTAATTTTTGGTTGGACTCTTAATAAACAGCGTGTCCTCTTTTATAATTCTATGCGGTAAAAACATATTAATTATGCACGTATGATCTTAAGTATTGACCACAGGAAAGGCGACTTTTATTTTTCAGACTGCGTATTTTAGCGTAAATTGTAGGTACACTACGTAGTTGATGGAATCAGGCGTTAATTTGCGTAAGTTATTGATCAGTGGACGTTACCGCAAGCAACATCTACTGCCATCATATTCTGATGATCCTCATAGAGGCTCATATACCAAATTAGGGAGCCATATCAAATAATGTATCCAAAACGTTTTATTAATTCTACACTGTATCAATATTGGAAACAAAAAGGCTTAAATAAATAAATAATAGCAAGGCTTGCATTAAAAACTAGCTGCCCGTTTCGCGCGGGATTTAATTTAGCTTATGTCCCTCCAAGAAACCCCGCAAGCTGTGTTCCGACCCGTCTCTTTCTTAGTGATCTTATTAGAAAGAGACGGGTAGTCTATCTCGCCGCGACACAGCTCGCGCGCCGTCTTGTGATGTGATAACCGTGCTGAAAGTTTACTCTATTATATTGGTAATCTTTTTTTATCGGATGATTATGGTGCTGGAGATTACGACCTACATACAAACTTATAAAGCTCTTTAAAATATGAGTAATAATCGTCACAAAAACTTATTCTTTTGTTTCACAAAGCCTGATGTTGTCTTAGTAGAACTAGCAGCGAAATATTTTGGTACGGTTGGCAAACTGGTTTGGTACTGTTGGTTTGCGGGCATCGATTTTCGTTAAAGTGTAACGTACGATACATGTATCTACGCGTCTCGAAAGTTGGAGCCGCTGTGAGGGCTTTACACACCGCGTGGTTTGTCACAATACCTATATCATAGACTCAGAAACAAATATTCATGCTTGCCAAACAAATATTTGCTCTAACTGCGATCCACCCAGTAGGGCGGCCCAGGTATCGCTGGGGGTTTAGCGTGCAGGCGGATCTGCGTCATCTTCAAGGTGAAAGCTGAGAGGAAGTGGCGCAGAATCGGGATAAGTGGCGTGTTCTCGTTTCGGAGGCAAGACCAAATAGTTAGCCGTGATCCGTCCCCAAAACCATCAGCTTCGTAGGTACTCACTAGGTAAGTAGGTACCCACTAGGCTAAACTGGTTGCCAGTTCGGTTTGAAATATAAATGCGTGAGTTATATATGTATTGATGACATACAGGTTGCCTGAGATGTAATACAAAACTTATGCAAATTTTCTAATGCTGTCATGTCAAACTTGAATATCCATGTTGTACTTAAAAGAAGTTTCGTTTGTTTGTATTTTGATAAGTACACTATTTTTAGTCGTCTATCACTTTGTAAAGAAAAAATAATTTCAAATAAATATTATAGTGAATAACTCATCTTGTCTTTTCCGATAAATAATGAATAAAACGCATTCGGACGCATTGACGTTACTAGTCATATACTTACATAAAACCGGATGGCATTCGTTTGACACTATAGTTGACTAAGTTACGAATGTCCTATCTTTAGTTTATCGCGTGATAAACGCGACCACAATATACGCATTTAGCTAGTTACTAGAAAAGTACTCTGTAGTGACATCATCGACACGTTTCAATAAGCTTATTTTTTATATCATCTGCTTCGAAGAATTTGATCGATTTTAGTTGCATTGCCTTTTGCTCACTGCATAAGTACATTCAGCTATTGGGCGATTTCCCCTCAAATGTACGACTTTTACTTTTTTTCTCAGAATTGAGATTTTTTGGCTTTTCCGGTTCAGAATCATGAGCACTCTTGATCCCGATAAAGAAAAAAAGTGTCCACAATTATCCATACATTTTTTAGGATTCCACTATGTAACGGTCCATACAGAATGTATGAAAAAAAACGTCACATAGTGGAATAAAAAACTTGGGACACTTTTTTTATTTATCGGGATTGAGAGTGCCCATGACTCTAAACCGCAACAGCCAAAAAAAAAAAACACAATTCTGAGAAAAAAAGTAAAAGTCCAACATTTTTGTGAAAACGCCCTATTGAACATACACAGTCACAGGTGACATTGAATACGGTTGGCAACGTAGAGAGAAGATAATTTATTACATGATTAGAAATTAGGTACAGTATAAATTCGCATGTACATGTCAAAACTATAATGTCAAAAATATAGATATCATGATCGTCAAAAACGAAGAACATAATAATAATAGACACAAAATGTCAACAAAGTAAACTACAGAATAACAAGCAATTAGAAAAACCGGACAAGTGCGAGTAGTACTCGCGCACGAAGGGTTCCGTACCATTATCTATAAAAACGGCAAAAAAATCACGTTTGATGTATGGGAGCCCCCTTAAATATTTATTTTATTCTGTTTATTAGTATTTGTTGTTATAGCGGCAACAGAAATAGATCATCTGTGAACATTTCAACTGTCTAACTATCACGGTTCATGAGACACGCCTGAGCCTGGTGACACGGACAGACAGACAGACAGACGGACAGCGGAATCTTAGTAATATGATCCCGTTTTACCCTTTAGGTCTTATCTTATCTTATCTTATCTAGGTGAGGGCCCTTTCGGATGCACTTCGACCCAGTGGGATCTTTTGTGCATTTGCCAGGCTTGCTCCATCATTTCCACAAAGCGGATGATGCAGTTCGCCGGGAGCACCTTGAATTCCTTTGGTTGCGGGTAACCGTTACCAAAGTAGTTCATTCTTTGTCTGGCAAGGGTCACCCTTTAGGTACGGAACCCTAAAAATAATAAATCTCCCGTTACGTATCGACATTAAATTTAAAATAAATCTCTAAACACACAACAGTATACAGAAACCCAATCGTAATCAGAGATACGACAATAGAGCAAGTTCAGAAATTTAAATATTTGAGAAGTATCATTACCATTCTAGAGTCAATGGTAATGATACTTCCCAAATATTTAAATTTCTGAACATGCTCTATTGCACCCAGTGCACCCCTGACATCATACAGAGGATTGCTATGGCCAAAAAGGCATTTAATAACAAAAAGCATCTCTTAAAAGCCCGCATATCAAAAACAGCTAAAAAGCGACTGATTAAAGTTTACATTTGGAGCATTGCTTTATATGGGAGCGAGTCGTGGACGCTAACCCAGAGAGACAGAGAACGACTGGAGGCCTTCGAAATGTGGTGCTGGCGAAGGATGGAAAGGATTAGCTGGACGGAGAGAAAGACAAACGAAGAAGTTTTAAGGATGGTAGATGAGAAAAGATGTTTGCTAGGATGTATAAGAAATAGGAGAGGCAAGGCCACCTGATACATGCTGCTGACTGATGGTAAAATTGAAGGCAAGGGAGGCAGAGGAAGGCCTAGGCTAACATATTCTAGCCAAATAAAACATAAAGCTGATGTCGACTTGTCGAGTCATATGAGGAAGTCAAGAGGCTGGCAATGGACAAAGAAAAGTGGCGGTTACTCCACCGACAAGAGCAAGGCTCTTAAGTAATTATGATGATGATGATGATGTCCATGTGAAAATACATACAATGAATACACATACCTACACATGAATTATTTCATCCTTTTTTTAACCCCCGACGTAAACGAGGTATGTTATAAGTTCAACACAAGTATGTTTCTGGAGGTGGATTGATGACCTGGTAAAGGTCGCGGGAGTCCGCTGGATGCGGGTGGCGCAGGACCGGTCATTTTGGCACTCTTTGGGGGAGGCCTATGTCCAGCAGTGGATATCTTTCGGGTGATATGATCATGTTTCTGTATAAATGTTTATTGGGTATAGGATGAACCGACTGACTGTGTTTTCTTTATCGAACACTTTGTTGTAGCTACGTTTCGTGTCGGGAATTTTTAATTTATATTATTAGAATACATTTCGAAACGTTTCATGATGTACCAGAAAACTTCAACTACAAATAATCGTTTCGTTTTGAATTATATTGACTTTCCGTTAACTTCACGTTTATCGTACTCTGGAGATTTCAGATCGGCCCACAATTCAACATAAACTAATTATGAGCAAAGCGAACTATGAGTCGTTAGTTCCATTTACTGGAGCTTGTTTGGCCTAACGGGGCCGGAGTGCCGTAAAATTACCCAAGTTGAGTCTACTACAGTACAGTCAGCATCATGTAGTTCTTTAATAGAACCATACAACCTGCAGGAAATCATTCGTAAAGAAACTATGCGGGTATTGCTCATTTTGCAAACTCACCTTCTCCATATCTAGTTAATAACCTGAAAAAGTTCAATGGCACATAGTTCACTCTCCATTTCACCCATCATCCATTACAACCACAACTCATCTGCATTCATACACAGAATCACTAATTATGTAAGCGTGGATTCAGTCGCCCGTATCCTTCGCGGGGATGTTTCTGGTTATATCAGAGATAAAAAAAAAGTTAATAGCAGTCAAAGTAGCCAAATATATCGCAACAAGTCTTTATTGAACGAGCTAACGAGCGAGCGAAGTTCTATTTATACGAGCGAGCGAAAGCTGAACTTGGGCCAAAATCCCAATATCCTGATGTCCAGGTGTTCTCCACTATAGGCCGTATTTTTCACCAGTTCTCGTGAAATTTTGGGAGCAGGATAAATTTTTTTTTTTGTTGATTCACTTTATTTTAATTAATTGCATTTTTTTAAACAGGCTTGCCCGTTCTAGATTCCGGAGAACCAGTAGTTATGTGTACGATAAAAATAATATAACCACTCAATAAACCACTCACACGCCACGACATTGAAAATTTGTTTTCATATTTTTCCGATAAAAATGCAGATATATGACTGTAGTAAGGTGATAAGTAGAAAAATAAGGGTGTTTTTTGAATTTGTGTCTCTCTGACTTCTAATTATTAATTTCGAGTTACAGGAAAACTGCGCTACTCTTTATCGTGAGGGATGATGTTTTCTTTTTAATTTCTAAGCCAGCCTAGTTCAATTATTTTGACACAAGTTAGCTGCTAACTGTACTTTCGACATAATTATATTTCTTTTATTTGGTTTATCAAAATAAACACTTTGAAGTTTATTTTGTACTGAACTAGTTATGGGAGGTCAATATGATCTCCCCTTGCGAGAGGATTTTTATGTTAATTTAAATATCCAAACTATATATTTTTACAGCTTCCTTCTTCACTCGTTTAGTATGCCGAGAAACAACGTAAGGTTCTGATATAGGTACTTATTTCCTCATTAATTACAAAGAGTTACACAACCCCATCTTTTAAAAGTTAACGGCCTCCGTAGCCCAGTGGGTAGTGACTCTGCCTAGGAAGCTGGAGGTCCCGGGTTCGAATCCCGGTCAGGGCATTTATTTGTGTGTTTATCACGAATATTTGTTCCTGAGTTATGGATGTTATATATGTATATAAGTATCTATATGTATGTATCTATTATATATATCATCGCCTAGTACCCACAACACAAGCCTTACTGAGCTTACCGTGGGCCTAGGTTGATTTGTGTAAGATTGTCCCGTAATATATGTATTTATATTTTTAGTTATGCATTAGTCCTTGGCCGCTATTTCATCCGCGATATGTGATCCAAAAATGGGAAAGTAAAATTTAAACAGACCGTTTAACCTCAATTACGTTTCATTTCCAACCTTCGAGTGTGGAACCAAGAAACGGAATACGTATGCTAAAATTGCTAAATCAATTCAATTCACCTTCATTATCTATTCAGACTGAATGTGGTGGCCGATTGATTCAAAATCGGTGGAGCTTAATAATGATATTATATAATGTTGAGGGGAAAAATGTCGGTTAAGACTTCTCAAGTGCAAAATGGGTATAAAAGTTGCTGAGACGTTAAGTGTATCCTGCGTGAACATAATACAGTCCGTGGAACAGTATTCGGGTTTGGGTGAAATCGTTAATTTTAGGATAAGAACGCGTAAGAGCAAGCGAGACAGAAATATAGACCTGAATCTTATTCTAAATGCTCACAGACTGTACTAACAATAGAAGAAAGGAACGGTAAAGCTACGCATGTTGTAGTTGAATCTATCACTTCAGCATGGCTATCGCAGGATCAGATGGTCCGTGAGCTGTGTTGCGGCGACATTGGCTATCTGTCTCGGTCTAAGCGTTCCAATTAGAAAGAGACGGATAGTCTAATTCACTGCGACATAGCTCGCGGGCCGTCCCGTGATATATCAGCTGATCAGGGCTCAATTAAATTATGACAGGTCGTGATTTTGCACATTTTTAGTCACATAATGGTGATTTGGACTCTTGGAAATTATAAGTATAAGGTCTCATCATATCAGCGCTAAGAATAAATACCATCCTATCCAATATTAACGACAAAATGGAACTATATTTAAAGCAAAACTATTCATGTGTGCCAAATAGCTAAGCTCCAGGAAAAATCCGGCTACAATTTTATCCTCTAAGCTTATTTTCAGATCTGTTCCAGAAATACTGTCACACGTTTGGCAGCCGACAAGCGGAAGCGGTGGCGGCAGCGGATGTGCGAGCGGGAAATGTTCCAAGGATTTATATGTCCCGCCCACTCTAGCGACCCATTGGCCCATAATGGAGGAATGAGACATTTGATTTCCCGTAGTTTAACCCAATACCTAAGTGAGGAAACTGTTTATATTTTTCAAAAATAATTGACACAGCTGAAAAGTCTGACTTTTTTCTAGTGGTAAGGAAGGTTATTCCTATCACCAAAAAATTAATCAGGCACTTCTAAAGTTTTCATCCATTACCCATTGTAGGTAATAATTAACGGAACTTATAATTGGCACTGCCATCTCGTGTTGTTTCATTACAAAATAAAGAAAATAATACATGTTTTATGATAAATGATGAGAGTTTTATTTTCGCGTTTTAATCTAGATAAAATATGAAAACAAGTATTAAAATAGCAAACGATAAAGGAAGCTTTTAGAGCAGTGTTTTCATGTCGCCATTTATTTTAGCAGTTAACGAACTAGAAGTTCTACCAAGCACTCCAAGCATTCTATTTTATCTTGAAACTTATGAAAATGAGTGGTGCGTCTTAGCTATGCAACAATGCTTGCAGTGTTTAATATGCAATTGTAAATTCGTGTTTGTGAAACTCAACAACCCTTCTTTAGTTAATGTAGCTTTTATCTTTTGCTTCAAGCACGAATGTGAAACGTTATATTTTCGTGATTGAGTGATGTGAACAATGATAGGTACACTGCGACGTTACTTATACGGAACCATTAACAAATAGAACTAGCTACCCGCGCGGCTCCGCTGCATAAACAAAGAATTTAGGCGGAGCGACGGTATAAAAATATAGCACATACTTAATCCTGTAGGTCCAGTGTAGATTGGTCCAGTGTGGATGGTTACATTTCACAGACATTACACCTGTTTATTATTAGTATTGGCACAGATCAAAGAATACGGAATCGGGGACCGTTAATCTCGCTAAATATGTAGTTTAATACTAATTTATGGTTGCCAGTATTTAAGTCATATCGGTTTGACAAATTACAATTTATATAAGCTACCTGTAATCTCCACTTATAATAAATCTCTAAATTAAAAAAAGAATCAGCCAGTTTGAAACTAAGCTTTGCGCGGTTCGAATGTTCTCAGCATCCCATGAACGGAAAAATATGAAACATTTTATATAGGTACATTATTATTCTAGCTGCAACTTAGGATAGTTTTTATCCGAATGCGACAGTTAATTAATTTTCCGAAATATACGACTTCATTTAATTTTTCATTTATTTTTATTGAAATCAAACGCTGCTCCAACTGTCAGCTATAAGAACCGTCAAATTTTCGTCAAAATGGCGGAATTGCTTTGCCTTTCACTTATTAATAATTTAAATCCCGTCTACGATAGACCTTTACGAGACAAATGCTAAAATATAAACCATAAAAAAATATTCGATTCTGATATGAGAACTTATATGCGCAAATGTCGTTTTATGTCGTAATTTCAATAAATGAAATCAACAAATTTGAACAATATAATTAACACGAATTTGTTTTTTTTGAATGACAATGGCACGCGCTCGGCGCATTCAGCCAAAGTACCTGCGGCGCTACCACGAAAACCGATACTCAATGTTCATATATTTGCATTTCTGTCACTCGAGTATGGTTAGTGCGATAGAGATAGAGATACCCGAATATTTTCAAATTCCGAAGTTCGTGGTTATAGCTCAGGAATCGAAAATATGGTAAATAATCATAATGTATTTTCTCGAAAAAGAATTTAAAATAAATATAGTCAAATGGAGAATAAAACAAAGCAAGAGGTTATATAGGTAATGATTAAGTTATAAGAGTCCAAAGTTTTAAGAGGGGGTATGTTCTGTCCCTTTTCCGCAAAACGCACCTTCATATGAAACGATTGTTTTTTACTATGACGCTCGAGTATATTGACGTCACAGTCCCTCATCGTTTTCTCACTCTAACAAGCGACATTAAAACGGATGTAGCTTCATAATTTTTTGAGATATTTGAATGGGAGTTTCATTATCTTCTATCTATTTATACATAATAAATGCCTATGTCCTGACTGACTTATTCACTCATTCACTCACTCACTCACTCATCAACGCACAGCCGAAACTACTAATCTTAGAGAGTTGATTTTTGCACAGTATGTTGCTTTTATAACGTGGGCTAGGGATAAAAAGGGATTTTTGAAAATTCTACCCCTAAGGGGGTAAAATGGGGGTGCAAAGTTTGTATGGGAGAACCTTTTTTTTTTGAGCTATAGACTTAAACTTTGTAGAAAAATTAGTTATTAGAATACAAATGAAACACTTTCAGCGTTTTGGAAAATTCCACCCCTACGGGGGTAAAATAGGGGTGCAAGGTTTGTATGGGGGAAACATTTTTTTTTTAAATAGAGACTTAAAACTTTGTAGAAAGATCAGTCATTAGAATACAAATAAAGAACTTTCAGGGTTTTAGAAAATTCTACCCCTAACGGGGTAAAATAGAGTGAAAAGTTTGTATGGGAAAAACTACTTTTTTTTAAATAGAGACTTAAAACTTTGTAGAGAAATTATTCATTAGAATACAAATAAAGTACCTAGATTCAGTGTTTTAAAAAAATCTACCCCTAAGGGGGTAAAATAGGGGTGCAAATTTTGTATGGGGGAAACAATATTTTTTTTAAATAGAGACTTAAAACTTTGTAGAAAGATTAGTCATCAGAATACAAATTAAGTACTTTCAGCGTTTTAGAAAATTCTACCCCTAAAAATAGGGGGCTAAAATAGGGGTGCAAAGTTTGTAGTATGTGGGAAACTATTTTTTTTAGCTAGAGTCCTAAAACTTTGTAGAAAGATTATTTAAATACAAAGAAAGTACTTTCAGCGTTTTGGAAAATTTCACCCCTAAGGGGGTAAAATAGGGTGCAAAGTTGTATGGGAAAAACATATTTTTTTTTAATAGAGACTTAACATTTTGACGAAAAATTACTTATTAGAACATGAAAAATACTACATTCGGCGTTTTACAAAAATCATTCCCTAAGGGGGTTAAAAAAGGGTGCAAGGTTTGTATGGGTTACACTTTTTCTGAGCTAGACACTTAAAACTTTGTAGAAAGATTACTTATAAAAATACAAAAAAAAAGACTTTCAGCGTTTTGAAAAAATCTATCCCTAAGGGGGATAAAAAGGGGTGCAAAGTTTTTATCAGGGAAAGTTTATGTTTTTGAGTTAGAGACTTGAAACTTTGTAGAAAGATTACTTATTAAAATACAAAAAAAGAACACACATCGTTTTAGAAAATTCCACCCCTAATAGGGTTAAAAAGGAGAGCAAGCTTTGCATGGGCAACACTTTTTTTTGAGTTAGACTTAAAACTTTGCAAAAAGATTACTGATTAGAATACTAAAAAAGAACTTTCAGCGTTTTAGAAAACTCCATCCCTAAGGGGATCCTTAAGATCCTTAAGAAGGGTAGCCAGTGTTGTGTGGGAAAAACTTTTTTTTTTACTAACTATTCAAAATGTTACTTATTAAAATTAATAATAAAGTACTTTCAGAGTTTTAGAAAATTCCACCCCTAAGGGGGTTAAGAAAGCTTTGTATGGGCAACACTTTTTTTGAGCTAGAGACTTAAAAGTTTACGAAAAAAGTTCTTTCAGCGATTAGAAAAATTCAACCTCTAAGGGGGTTTAAAAGGGGGTTCAAATTTTAAATGGCGAGCAATAAAAATTTAAAGTGTGAGTAAGAGATTTTTAACTTCGGTCTTATTCTGTACGTTAAAAGACTACAAAACTGATTTCAGAGTTTTTCCAAATTCATCCCCTAAGAGTGTTAAAATTGGTTCAAAGTTTGAGTATTTCAAGGCATTTTTAAAGTATGAGATTTTTAACTTTGATTTTAGACTGTTTGTTCACAAACTAGAAAATGAACATCAACTTTTTTTTTAATTATCCCCTAAAAGAGGGTTCAAATTTTGTATTGAGAGAAATAATTTTCTAAGACGATAAAAAGTTCTACGCGGACGAAGTCGCGGGCAACAGCTAGTCAAAATATAATTATCTGAACCTAAAATAATTTGGATGGTATTCTAGTCAGGTTAACAAAGTCGTCAATGGGAATCACCGGCATCCGAAAAGAAAATTTTGTAATCAAGTTTCATTTTCTACATCTTTATAGGTATAGGTAGGTACTGGAAATTAGGCGAGCCTATCGGCGCCTACGGCATTGTGCTAAGTAAGGTTAACAAATCCGTCTATGGGGTCCATGACAATTAATGGATTTAATTAAACATCCTTCTTCTCCCAACATCTCGAATATGGGAAAATCAGTTTTTATTTAAACCTTTTTGAAGTAAAAAAATACATGGCAATAATACTGACGTCTCTATGTCAATAAAAATGAATCCACAGGTGACACAACACAAAAACATTGTTTATCGTTTATTTTCCATTTTCTTAATTTTCTTAGTGTTGTATCCATAAGTGGCCGACTCAACATTTATAATTTGTTATGCTGAAGAACTTACTGCAGGTTTGAGTTAAATTCTTGTATATGTTTATTTACATTGTTATCTCAAGTCAAACCTGGAGTTACGTCACGTGACGTCACGCAGCCAAAGTCACGTGGTTATCGCACAGTAGTTTTTTTAGATAAAAATTTTAGTACCTTACGGATAAAAAATGAAAAAACGAAGACCTTATTGCAAATCTGCAGCATTAAACGAATCGAATGACATATCATTTATCAAAATCGGACAATAACTGTAGATCTGATGGCATGTACAAAAATCGGTCTCATCATCATCATCATATCAGCCGAAAGACGTCCACTGCTGGACATAGGCCTCCCCCAAAGAGTGCCAATTGTGGCATTGCCATTGGGCCGGTCCTGCGCGACCCGCCACCAGCGGACTCCCGCGACCTTTACCAGGTCATCAGTCCACCTTGCGGGGGGCCTACCCACGCCTCGCCTTCCGGTACGTGGTCGCCACTCGAGAATCTTTCCGCCCCAACGGCCATCGGTTCTACGTGCAATGTGCCCCGCCCACTGCCACTTAAGTTTAGCAATTCGGAGGGCTATATCGGTTACCTTGGTTCTGCTGCGGATAGCCTCATTTCTGATGCGATCGCGCAGAGAAACTCCCAGCATAGCCCTCTCCATTGCCCTTTGAGTGACTTTGAGCCTTCTTCTTATCTTCTTTGTTCCTGAGTCATGGATGTTTTATATGTATTTAAGTATTTATTTCTCTATTTAAGTATGTTTATCGTCGTCTAGTACCCATAGTACAAGCTTTGCTTAGTTTGGAACTAGGTCGATATGTGTAAGATTGTCCGCAAATATTTATTTATTTATTTATGAGGCCCATAGTAAGCGACCACGTTTCCGTGCCATATGTTATCACTGGCAATACACACGTGGTCAAAGACTCTCGTCTTGAGACACTGCGGAATATTGGACGAAAAGATGTACCGTAGCTTCCCGAATGCTGCCCAGCCGAGTCGGATTCGACGATTGACCTCTTTCTCAAAGTTGGACCTACCTAACTGGACAGTCTGTCCTAGGTATACATAATCGTCTACAACTTCGAGCGTAAAGTGTCCGATTGAAATGGGAGTTGGTACTACATGGACGTTTGACATGATCTTCGTGTTATCCATGTTCATCCTTAGACCAACTCGCTCGGAAGCTTTACTGAGGTCATCGAGCATAGTACTCAAGTCCTCCATGGTCTCAGCCAAGACTACTATATCATCGAAGGTGAGTGATGTACTCGCCGTTGATGTTGATGCCTAACCTTCTCCAGTCCAGAGTCTTGAAAACGTCCTCCAGTGCAGCACTGAACAGTTTTGCGGTTGGTCTCGTGTAATATTAATATAGATACGAATAATACAAATTCGTCGCATTTGGTGTCGAGACACTTGGTTCGTGGGGCAGGGGCGCACAGCTGCTCCACAGGGCGCTTGGCAAGCGGCTGAGGGAGCCAACGGGCGACCCTCGCGCGGGCAGCTTTCTCGCTCAGAGAATTGCAATCGCAATCCAGCGCGGGAACGCTGCCTGCGTGATGGGTACCCTACCAAGGGCACCAAATTTTGACAGGTATTATTAATTTTTAGCTTAAGTAATTATATTTTAGGTAGTTTTATATTCAAGTTATGTATCTTTCATAAGTAGTTTAGTTTCTAGAATATTGTTATTGTTAATAAAATGACTAAAATGTTCTAAATAAGGTAAATGATTAGGTAATTCAGCTTAAATATTTGAAAATATCGCAATTTCTTTGCTAAGCCTTGCTTCATTTACAAAAAAAATGAAAAGCAAATGAGTTCTTAGATCTTTTACTGAAACAGTTTTATCTACAGAAATGAAATTATTAAAAAATATGCTGTCTCTGCTCTGAATACTTAGTTGGCGATTAAGTAACAAAATAAATAAGTTGTTTTTTATACGACGGCAAAAGTTGTCCAGTTTATTTTATCTTTGGACTTAATACATACAGTAACGAAGGTAATAATGTTTATTTCGAAACAGATAATGTTAGTGGGGCAGTTTCACGTGATAATGTGGACACGCTGGACAAAAGCACCAAATTTTTTTCAGGTACTAGTTTGGTAGGTACAATAAGTGCAAGTCCATAAAAAAGATTCCCGTAAAAAAAAAAAACACATATTCTATGAACTCGCACTACACATTAGTCAAAATAGATACAGGTCATTATTTAACTTTATTTTGGACTAGCTGTTGCCCGCGACTTCGTCCGCGTAGAACTTTTTATCGTCTTAGAAAAGGATTTCTCTCAATACAAAATTTGAACCCTCTTTTAGGGGATAATTAAAAAAAAACGTTGATGTTCATTTTCTAGTTTGTGAACAAACAGTCTAAAACCAAAGTTAAAAATCTCATACTTTAAAAATGCCTTGAAATACTCAAACTTTGAACCAATTTTAACACTCTTAGGGGATGAATTTGGAAAAACTCTGAAATCAGTTTTGTAGTCTTTTAACGTACAGAATAAGACCGAAGTTAAAAATCTCTTAACACTTTAAAATTTTATTGCTCGCCATTTAAAATTTGAACCCCCTTTTAAACCCCCTTAGAGGTTGAATTTTTCTAATCGCTGAAAGAACTTTTTTCGTAAACTTTTAAGTCTCTAGCTCAAAAAAAGTGTTGCCCATACAAAGCTTTCTTAACCCCCTTAGGGGTGGAATTTTCTAAAACTCTGAAAGTACTTTATTATTAATTTTAATAAGTAACATTTCGAATAGTTTTAAGTCTAGCAAAAAAAAAAGTTTTTCCCACACAACACTGGCTACCCTTCTTAAGGATCTTAAGGATCCCCTTAGGGATGGAGTTTTCTAAAACGCTGAAAGTTCTTTTTTAGTATTCTAATAAGTAATCTTTTTGCAAAGTTTTAAGTCTAACTCAAAAAAAGTGTTGCCCATGCAAAGCTTGCTCTCCTTTTTAACCCTATTAGGGGTGGAATTTTCTAAAACGATTTGTGTTTTTTTTTTGTATTTTAATAAGTAATCTTTCTACAAAGTTTCAAGTCTCTAACTCAAAAACATAAACTTTCCCTGATAAAAACTTTGCACCCCTTTTTATCCCCCTTAGGGATAGATTTTTTCAAAACGCTGAAAGTCTTTTTTTTGTATTATTATAAGTAATCTTTCTACAAAGTTTTAAGTGTCTAGCTCAGAAAAAGTGTTAAATATTGTTTCCCCCATACAAAATTTGCACCTTTATTTTACCCCCTTAGGGGTAGATTTTTTTAAAACACTGAATCTAGGTACTTTATTTGTATTCTAATGAATAACTTCTCTACAAAGTTTTAAGTCTCTATTTAAAAAAAAGTAGTTTTTCCCATACAAACTTTGCACTCTATTTTACCCCTTTAGGGGTAGAATTTTCTAAAACCCTGAAAGTTCTTTATTTGTATTCTAATGACTGATCTTTCTACAAAGTTTTAAGTCTCTATTTAAAAAAAAATGTTTTCCCCATACAAACCTTGCACCCCTATTTTACCCCCGTAGGGGTGGAATTTTCCAAAACGCTGAAAGTGTTTCATTTGTATTCTAATAACAATTTTTTCTACAAAGTTTAAGTCTATAGCTCAAAAAAAAAAGGTTCTCCCATACAAACTTTGCACCCCTATTTTACCCCCTTAGGGGTAGAATTTTCAAAAATCCCTTTTTATCCCTAGCCCACGTTATAAAAGCAACATACTGTGCAAAAATCAACTCTCTAAGATTAGTAGTTTCGGCTGTGCGTTGATGAGTGAGTGAGTGAGTGAGTGAGTGAATAAGTCAGTCAGGACATAGGCATTTATTATGTATAAATAGATAGAAGATAATGAAACTCCCATTCAAATATCTCAAAAAATTATGAAGCTACATCCGTTTTAATGTCGCTTGTTAGAGTGAGAAAACGATGAGGGACTGTGACGTCAATATACTCGAGCGTCATAGAAAAAAACAGTCGTTTCATATGAAGGTGCGTTTTGCGGAAAAGGGACAGAACATACCCCCTCTTAAAACTTTGGACTCTTATAATTATAACTTAATCATTACCTATATAACCTCTTGCTTTGTTTTTTTCTCCATTTGACTATATTTATTTTAAATTCTTTATCGAGAAAATATATTATGATTATTTACCATATTTTCGATTCCTGAGCTATAACCACGAACTTCGGAATAGGGAACATTACGCAAAGCTCTGCGTAGGGGGCGACACTAACACAACCCGTAAACAAACCGGTGCCGGTTAATGTACGGCCCAATAATTGGCATCCTCTATATATATGTCTCTTTTTAACTTATACAACAAGAGAGAGATAACGATAGATGGACGTGTATTATCGGGCCGTACATTAACCGGCACCAACAAACCGCCATGACGTACAATGTCATATTTATTTACCTAACAAACAATAACGAATAATTGATGAAAACGCGTTAAACTACAATCGTTTTATTATCATTCGTGTGTAAAATACCTGTACTGTGATATTAAAATGGCATCCTATAGCCATTTAAAGGTGGATGAGGGCTTTTTTTTGCTTTACGACGTATTGCCGCTTCCCATAGTTTTCATATCATCGTTTCCTTCGGAAATGAATGATGCCCTTCATTCTTGCATCCAATTACGCGGCACTGATGCATTTTATTCATTGAAATATTTTCTTCACTATTTGATCCAGAGCTTTGAAGGACTTGTCAAAGTTGTCAAAAAAACTGTTTACTAATTGTGTTAGTGCTGCACTCTGGCGGCAGAACATTGCAGTAATGTTCCCTATTCGAAAATATTCGGGTATCTCTATCTCTATCGCACTAACCATACTCGAGTGACAGGGATGCAAATATATGAACATTGAGTATCGGTTTTCGTAGTAGCGCCGCAGGTACTTTGGCTGAATGCGCCGAGCGCGTGCCATTGTCATTCAAAAAAAACAAATTCGTGTTAATTATATTGTTCAAATTTGTTGATTTCATTTATTGAAATTACTACATAAAACGACATTTGCGCATATAAGTTCTCATATCAGAATCGAATATTTTTTTATGGTTTATATTTTAGCATTTGTCTCGTAAAGGTCTATCGTAGACGGGATTTAAATTATTAATAAGTGAAAGGCAAAGCAATTCCGCCATTTTGACAAAAATTTGACGGTTCTTATAGCTGACAGTTGGAGCAGCGTTTGATTTCAATAAAAATAAATGAAAAATTAAATGAAGTCGTATATTTCGGAAAATTAATTAACTGTCGCAGTCGGATAAAAAGTATCCTAAGTTGCAGCTAGAATAATAATGTACCTATATAAAATGTTTCATATTTTTCCGTTCATGGGATGCTGAGAACATTCGAACCGCGCAAAGCTTAGTTTCAAACTGGCTGATTCTTTTTTTAATTTAGAGATTTATTATAAGTGGAGATTATCTTAGTAAGTTTAAAATATGTTTTTTGAAACATTTCGCCCGTAGTGACATTTAATACGTGAGTTGAACCGTGTCATTATTAGCATTATCTGGTTTTTGTTTCTAATTACAAGTAATTGCCACTTTATTATGTGACGTAAATAAAATAGTTTGAGGTTTGTATATGATTTTTTCTGAAACTTGTCAGATATTCAGACATTTCTAAACTAGGGACATAATATTTACGACGTGGACGCTGTAATTCAACACAATGCTTCGTCTCGTGATCTAAGTGACGTCATCATTTACGGTTTCAAATCGTCCGTATGACACCACGAGCCATAATGGCCGAGTAAGATGGATGTGCTTCATTACGAATGATGGGTGTTTACGCGTAGATTAGGGCTGCGGTGGATTTGGGCCAGTGATGCGCAAAATGTGCCACTTGGAAACAAATTATCATATGCATCTTTCGTTCTTAGAGAAGTAGGTATATCACTCTTCTATTTCAGTAGTTCAATTTAGTTCAGTAGCTCATATTGATCTCTATCATTTAAAATATAGAGCGAGTAACACTATACCTTACGAACCTATTCCTTGGACCGCCACGAGAACGAATGTGTCCATAATAACTAGAGTAACTCAAAATACACACACATCTCTCGACAATTTGCCAGCAACCTATACCTACATTTTATAGATCGCACGTCGTCCCACAAGCCCAGAATACATCATGTTGACAGGAAATATGGAGAGTAGACGAGCTCTTGGCAGACCGTCAGCCAAATAGAGAATTCAAATCACAAAGCTTACCGAACTACGAGAACACCAGGCGCTGCAGGCAGCGCGACACCGGGGCCATTGGCGAGCCATCTGCACTCCCCGACAGTGACATAGTGGTCAATATCTTCAGCATTGAGGGACAGACTGACTGAATGAATAGGAACTATAGGAGTCATAAGTGATTCTTTAAACATTCTTACAAGAAGTATCAAGCTGATTTGACCAGTTTGTGAACTAACCTCACTAGCATTCAGTCGTTTTACATCATGTTAAAATAACTCCAGCGACTAACATTTATCCTTACTTCTAATTTTTGGAATATTTGTCAACATCGTAGAACAAAATAAAACATTGACAATACGAAACTTTACAAAAAGGAAAATCTCCAACTTTAATATACGACACGGCTTATACACGGTTAAATTGAATGGGTTTTGTTGCCCAACTGTTTAAGTGTTTTAAAAATGTTAATACCATAAAATCTGGGCAGAATTTATTCCAGGGCTGTACATGGATTAAATTCACGCGTGACAATTGGCATGCATCAAAACGATGCATTTTATTTATTCGCCAATCAACGTTAACAAGGAAAGCGTAAATGTTGTTAATTGAGTTAAATTTCGTGTATGTATGTTAAAATTGAAGAGTATGTATGATGCGCTTAGTTTTTGTTTGTTTTTATTTTGTTGAAATTTAAATAAGTTATAAATTTAAAAGTAAAAAAGTTATAAAATCCTATCGAAACGCCGATGAAAAGTTTATATAATTGTTAAACTTACCAAACGAAAAGATCTCGGTAATCTCATAAAATTACCTGCTGGGAATTTTCTATGATGGAAACTTCTCAAATTCTTGTGAAAGTTTCGTGAATTATCCGAAAAGTTTGTTATATTTTTGGAAACTTTCCGCAACTTGCACCCCTGCATTCATTTATCGACGGTGGCAAACTTCCTTACGGCCTACTTGATAATGAACAGAGACTGGTCTATGAACACTTGCGACTCCAAAAGAGTTAAGAGCCCGTTCACGTGCTCACTAGCGCCACTGGTAAATAATTGAGATTACTTAAATTTAACGATAGATAGGTATTAGGTATTTAAAAAAGTAGGCCGCTACACACTTTATTTTGTATTTAAGTACCTTGTGAATACATCAAACTAGTTTTAATGTTGCTGGATTCGTCAATCTATGAACTCAAAAGAAAAACGGCCGATTTAACTTTGGACGCATAGTTTGACGAATCCAGTAACGTAAAAACTAGTTTGATGTATTCACAAGGGTCTTAAATACGAAATACAGTGTGAAGCGGCCTATTTTTTAAATACCTATCGTTAAATTTAAATAATCTCAATTATTTACCAGTGGCGCTAGTCACGCGAACGGGCTCTTAATAACGCGTTATCGACCCCTAATTGAGCTGAGGACTTCTTGTGTTCACAGCTAGAGACCACTGCATATCTCTCAGTCTCAACACAACGCA
This sequence comes from Epinotia brunnichana, assembly GCA_963854355.1. Taxonomy (NCBI): domain Eukaryota; kingdom Metazoa; phylum Arthropoda; class Insecta; order Lepidoptera; family Tortricidae; genus Epinotia; species Epinotia brunnichana. Next base: position 28,151,045 of record OY977938.1, on the reverse strand, counting down.
TCGTCGGAAGCTCTGGCCTTATTCCCCACCAGGAATAGAACACACAAGTAGCGGTGTCCAAGGTCTTCTGTAAGGTATAGGTCCCCAGTTCGGCTACTCCAAATATGAGCGAGACGATATTCCACTGCGCCCTACCTCTTTATTGAAGACGGGAGCAAGTCGTCAATAAGCGTAATCTAAGTACTTACACGTACATTTATAGAAACTCGACAGTCACTAGCACCATTCGAGGCCACATAACGCTACGTGTGCTACGCCTATCCCGTAGACTGTAACCACTAATTCAGTGTTTATATTTGCGTAACGCTTTGCTCGTAGCTGACGTCTTTCAACTTTAAAGAGGAAAATGCCTATGAGCAAGGCGCGCACCTGCGAGTTCCAGGCACTCAACTCCTTAACATCTGTAAGTAGAGAAAATCGCTCGTAGATACATCCCAACACAAAAAGACATGACCCAATGTGCCACTATCCTTAACAATTTCATTGTCAGCAACCCGCCTAGCGAGTGTCTACGCCGTAGTCACTTTCCACTCAACCACAAGATCGGCTACGAGCGTAGCGCGTAGCAATTTCCGGCAGTAAATGTGTTAAATGGGTTACCTAGTTAGAATCCGTTCTATGATTTACTGCAACGCAAGTTAAATAATTTACTAGCTTTACAAGAATTATAAGCTAACAATAAGAACACTATGTCACAAGTTACAAGAAATAATACTTCAAATCGTAACAGGCAAAGTTGAACACAGGAAATCAATTAAAAGTATCGTCCGTTGCAGTACCGATTTAAAAAGAAAAGTTTTTAACTCCACGTTTTCCGGTTCACTGCAGTTTCAAGCTGGAAACAGTCGAGAAAATTGAAATACATTCGCAAATGTAAGCATATATACTAATATTATAAAGAGGAAAAGTTTTTGAGGCTGTTTGTATGTAGCGGGTAATCTTCGGAATCACTTACCCGATTTAATAAAATCTTTCACTTGTTTCATTCAGTTTGGACTTTTTAATTCGACATAAGCTATATTTTTGTGCATTAATAACATAACATACACTCACATACATTACATACATACACTACACACTCTACACATACACATACATCACCGCAGGCACCCTAATATAATTAATTAATTGTTAGCTTATAATTGTATTTTTTTCTCTTTTTACTTTGTCTTGTTTTCATGCTAAGCCGTGTGGACAGTTAATCAGTATTTGTCTTGGTCTCCACGGGACAGGCCTAGCCTAGTGTGGGACCACAGTTATGTTTCAGAATGTCTGTCTGTATATGTAATAATAAATATTTTAATTTTAATTTTTTTATTTTATCCCAGGGGTTGCCTTCTTTGTAATACGTGGGCAAAGCCACGCGCGCCGCTAGTACATAATATTATAAGGGTAAGTCTGTGACGTAGTTTTTCAAGTCTGTATGTAGGGGGTAATCACCGGAACTAGTTATCTGATTAAAAAAAACTTGTGTAACCTTGTGTAATGGACTTTCTGGATGAATGTAAATATAGGTTATATTTTATCCCAAGGGTTTTTGTCAGGTTTTACACATGAAATAATTTTTGAAATCGGATATTTCTGTGATTACATTCAAACTTACAAAGGTATTTTTTTATATTTTTATAATATGAATTGTGATGAACTAAATTAAGTACTATCCGGTTTTATTATAAAGCTTGACGTTGTGTTTCACGAGGTCGCAGCGCACTAACTTTTAATGATACGAATTAGATCGTATGTAGTAAATACCTACTTGTATTTGTACGCGTTACATAAAAGATCTCACGTAACGAAATGAATGTCTTCGTTCATCACATCGCCGAAAGCTGTCAATTTGCCAAAATCGATAAATGCAATCAACTCTTCAGCTGTCTTTATAACAATGAAATTCAGCTCAGTCATCATGTTTATGTTAATCATGTTTTGTATCTCCGGTCTATCTCAGTAAATCCGCATGTACACACGGATTTAATTCAATGGGTCCTATTCTACTAACTAGTTTATGTATTGCATTTGGTTTTATTCTCCCGCTTGCTCCCACGCTCACCAAAACGAACTCGTCAGTTCGAGAACGCTAAATTACCAAGTGGATTTCAATCCAAAATTCATATTTCAAACAGAGAAGACCCCTTGTTTCTAAATTTGCATGTCACACTGATTTAATTAAAGGGTCTCGCTATATATGACGGATGTAGTTCGGTTGAAGAATATTTATTACTAACCCGGGTCTCAAATCCGGTACATATTCTTATTCATTAGGTAAATATTGTTAGCTTATGATTATGACTTTCCTAATCTTTAATTTTTATTTTCAATGAAGACATTTTTTAATTTAATAGTTTATTGTAGTAATGAAAATGTATCTGTATTTTTTTGACGTCGGTATCATGTACTTTATTCATTATAAATAAATGAGTATGAGTATGAGTAAAGCAGAATAAGATTAAGAAGGCGAATGGACATACTTAAATACTGTTTGCCTTGTTTATGAACAGGCGATATATGCACCTATGGAAACTCCCACGCTCTTAAATATTCCTGAAAACGTCATAATTACGCTAAAGTTTAAACAAAAAAATACATATAACGCAAACATTGATTGTTTTCAGATCCACGAGATACAAACGAGACCTTACTCCTAAACCTTCATCGTCTGTCCATTTATCTGTCATGTTCCTCATGTTGCATTAACTGTAATAGATAAGTTCATCATCATCAGAATAGGCGGCAATGTAGCAGATTGCAAAGGTATCAAATATTTAAGAAATGCATACCTTTTGTTTATATTCAACACTTTTATACCCGTGTGAGTAAGTTCTCGGGCTAACTTATGTAGGCTATCGGAATAAAACGATATATCCAAAGTTGTTCAAAAGTGAACCTAGAGTTGCGATCGATTTTCCATCATTGCCTTCTTTGGAACAACTGGGGTAATACGACAAATACATTGTTTTCTCGGTATAAATATCTCCAAATACGAATAGGATACAATTGTAACACGTTGTGGAATCAAAGAAAGAAAATTACAGCAAAAACGTCACAAACCATCGCTTAGCATAAAACAATTTATCAATTCGACGCAAACATGTTTTCTTAGTTTTTATGTTGCTCTTTCACAGCACACAGAGCTGTGACAGTTGGTCAACAAGTTGTTTTGGCAATATTGACTTAAAGTTCGAGATGTTTAAAATCTGAGGCTTGATTTATTTATTTAAACTTTATTGCAAACTAGCTGCCCGTGCGGCGTTACTCGCATTCCAAAGAACTTGTGTAGTGCTGCGGGGTTAAAGTACACAGCCGTTATTCATCGTGAAAGTTCAGTATATTAATAATACGAATGAAAGAATTCTCGAAATTTGAGCCTCACTTCCAGATATTACCCCTACATTTTACCACAGATTTAAGGTTCCCTTAAGGTTATCCACACTTTGTCTCTTTCTTTTATAACATAACATATGAGACTGACAGAGAAATGAAACGATATCGATATCCTAGAGATATCTATCTTCGCCAATGAAGACGAATGGAACAGCCGCCCTCAATAATAGCCAAAACTTGGCATTTTGTCAATATCGACGTCCTAGGCGATTGCTGAAATCTGACCTCATTTGTGTAAGGATTACTTACGACAGTTACGACAATGTAAGTAACTCTCATAAACCTGAGTTGGAGTCTGGACTGATGCCAAGATAAATATAAAGTTATTGTTTATACACTAACATTTTGAAAGTGCTTAACTTTAAGCCTACTTGAAAGAATAAATTACATTTCGTATTATTGCGATAATATGAACAAGGTAATAAAATTGTATCTTTGTTATATGTATAGTTTGTTGGTAACCACTTTTTCCTTTTACTAGGTACAGTCAACCAATTTGATTCCTAGGCCACCATAGAACCCTGTCATTTTAACTGCTACATAGCGACGTAATAATCCTAGTAACCCGTATTGACTATGTCATTTACAACAGCAAGGTTCTATGATGGCCTAGGAACCGAATTGGTTGACTGTACATATTTAATTGATATCTGTACATGAATATTGAGTCTATGTGACTTGACGTAAATATGGTATCAAAATGACATTTGTTGTGTGCACTTTATCTAACAAACGTCAGGTTCCTGGATCAGGTTGTTTGAAACGTATTTGAAATTATGGCGCGCGTCGCGCATACTATAAACGGGTTTGAAATTAAAGGCTACGAGCGCCATGATCCCCAAACCGTGTCAAGGAACCTGATCAGATATCTGGCTCTCAGTCTGTTATGAGCTTAAGCCTCAGGAGCTATGCTATGGTACTTGAGATAAAATGTAAATTTATTTCATAAATGGCTAAAATTAATTACAAACCCTGTTTTTAAGACGTTAATTTAAAGCAATTACTCGAAAACACGGGAAAAGTAAACTAAGAAGGAAACGTAGATGCACCTCATCAGCATAAACTTCATCCTCGCAAATACATAATTTGAACCTTCCATAACCAAGAGCTCCAAGATCTGTGTTACTGTGTAATAAAGGGCGTTGAGGGTGTATTCTGAGAGAGTTCCATTAGTGGCCGCCGGGATGAGTGACACGTGACAAATGGCGGGCGGTTTGGTAAATGGACCCCATCGTAGATTCGGGACTGGCTAGCCAAAACTATAATACAATTATGGTGGGAGTACCGTACACGTATCTGTCGTGTGAGATATGTATGAGATTTATTAAGCTCATAACTGAACCACTTTGTCTACTTACCAATCTGTAATGTAATTTGCAGGTTTGACTTTGAGTTAGGCGCCTATTCCATTTAATAGCGCATTAAGATAATAATGTACGACCATTTGCAAATTCGAATTATACAGTGACTTTGGCCATCATCCCGACCAATGCTTTCTGACTGAGTAAAAAATTTAGATATCACATGTTTGTATTCAACACTGATTTCTCATTGCCATAATTTGTTTAAGTAAAAAAAAATATGCAATACATATATTAGAAACATAATTTAAGATACTGTTCATCCAACTTAAAACCTTTTTGTAATCTTACTATATACATATGCTTGGTTACTTACCAACATATGAGTAATGATGTCAAATGACTTCAAAGTCAAATAACTAGTAAACGAAACCGCATACCTTAACTTTAGAATTAGTGTCTTTTGTTGCTGGAGAAAAAAACTGAGTCATTTGCCACCAATTCTATCGTATTGTGGTCCATTGTGAAGTCAATGGGGAACTTGCATGGGACTTCAATTTCGAAAAAAATGCACTCAATCGATGCGGATACACGTAGAGATATCATACAAAAGAAAAAAAAAGAAAAAAAAAACGATTTTATTAGTTTTACCTAACGTTAAAATGACGAAAATTTATTTTTTATTTGGTCGATAAAATAACGTAACAGTTACATAGAATATTAAATTAGAAATGATATTTTGTATTACAAGTATAGACTTAAACGTAAATTTTGTGGAGATAATCGCAAATTAATGACTTACTCCTGCATAAGCTCGTTTAGTATAGAGCGTTTTCGGGGGGTGCCGGCGCTCGCAGATTTCAAATGCATATAACATCAGAAAAATAAATCATAACAAAGTTTTAATGCTACAGTTGTTTTAATGCTGGATTATACTTTTGTTTTTCGTAATAAAATATTAAGATGCAAATTCCCTATCTCCCTATTTCATTCTGTATATAAATAAACACGCGTTATATATAATTAAACTTTTTTACACCGGTACTCTTCGAAATTAAAGGAGAATTGTTTATTATTCTAAACTACATAATATTTAAGGCTTCGGCAAATGGAAGAACATTATTTTAAGAATAACCTTAAATCTCCTACTCTCGTGAAGTGTTCAAATAAACTACGTTTGGTACACTGAGAAATGTTCGTGTCGCACAACATAAGAACAATAGCGTTTATTTTATCTTCGCAACCTGAATAGCCTATTGCGGAGATTTGTAGCCCGGCTCGTGGAGTCAGCCCAACCCAAGCCTAGGTTTCCACACAAAGAGTATTTTCTAAAAAGGTCGTATTTTAACAAAAACTTTATCAAAATAATGCATTTGTCAATATAAAAAAATATAACCTTAAAATTTGACATCAAGGTCCACTTTTTAATAACTATAGGTATCAACATCGTGACTAATCTGTCTGAGTCACTAATCGCTTGTTTTCTATCGTCATATAGCAGTCGGAGTAAACCGTTCCAAAACCACTACACAGTCAACCTGACACTTAAATTTTACATGCCGTAATAGGGAACATTACGCAAAACTCTTCGTAGGTGGCGACACTAGCAGCGTTGACATTGTATCTCGTTCCCACTTGCGGTATTGTCTATGCAAGCATCCTTGTAACTCATTTGACAACCAATTGTACATGTGTGTGTGAATCCCTATATTCCTATACTGGTTTACTATTCGTGGTAGTGCTGCCTCTGGCGGCAGAACATTGCAGTAATGTTCCCTATTGTAAAATACTTATGTAGTTAACAAATATTTGTTTTTTTTTTTTTTTTTTTACAAACAATTTTATTCTCACATATTTTGTATGGCGATACGAAGTTCGTGGGTTCAGCTAGAAACATATAAAACATAAACCGAATCTTCTCTAACATCCATCTTCTGCGGCACAACTGTCAGGACGAAGCCTCCTGAAGGCTTGCAGGATAATTATGCCGCGTTTGAGTTTCCCAGAAATATGCCCCTTTTATGACGCCACTGTCAATCTTAACGACATGGCGTATGACGCATGCTTTTACGGAACTCGCAGATGGTATAATTAAATTGTTCCGCGTGGAATATTTTGAAATGCGACATTAACATCGAGTCAGAGAATAAAATGCTGATACTATAGTTTTTTATTTATTTATTTAGTATACAAACAGTCGTATAAACAAAAATATAAGGGGTACACAAAGAGTAGCAACAGACATAAAGCTAAAGACCTGGAGGTTCATATGTTGTATATGAAAATATATTTTTTTGTAATTATTATATAACATAACAACCTAATCATAAGACAGAAAAAACAAAGCTTAAAGGAAAAAAATATAAACTTAACAAATTAATTTATAATATATAAATGCCAGTGCTACGTGTGAGCAGGAGTGAGTATAATTAAAACAATACTAGTAATAATTACACAACATTTATTGCCGCTTAATCGCCGCGAGCGCACGAGTAGAAAGGTCGTAGGGTATGGGTACTAAGCCGTCTGATTAAAGCTCCCGGTACTGAAGGGGTATTGCCGCCACCACGCTAGTACTCCCCTGGTTCTGGAAGTAGCCGCTGCAGGAGGATGACTGATGAGCTGAGGGACGTCAGCTAGGGATTTATACCTTAGGATAACTTGAGATTATTTGAGTTAGCCGAATTGCATCAAAGTAGTCCAAACAAAAAGCAACTTTACCGTCTATGGCAGAAGATTCTAATACCCATGACTATAAAAAACCGGCCAAGTGCAAGTCGGACTCGCGCACGAAGGCTTCCGTCCCATTATCTATAAAAAACGGCAAAATAATCACGTTTGTTGTATGACAGCCCCCTTGAATATTTATTTTATTCTGTTTTTTAGTATTTGTTTTTATAGCGGCAACAGAAAGACATCATCTGTGAAAATTTCAATTGTCTAACTAACACGGTTCATGAGATACAGCCTGGTGATAGACGGACAGACAGACATACAGACAGACAGACAGACAGACGGACAGCGGAGTCTTAGTAATAGGGTCCCGTTTTACTCTTTGAGTACGGTACCCTAAAAAGTGTCTACAAAATTCATATGTTTAATCAGCCTGTTATTTTTAGGGTTCCGTACCAAAAAGATATAAAAGGAACCCTTATGGTGCGACTCCGTCCGTCTGTCCGTCCGTCCGTCTGTCACAACGTTAAATATCTCAGGAACTACTTAAGCTATCCATTCGAAATTTGGAATAACTGTTAAGAGGGTTAAGGCACGTGTATGGAAAACCGTTTTTATTTTTTTTCTACTGTCGTTAAATTTTGATTTATTAAGGAAAATGTAGAAAAAATAGCACCCCCCCTTATCTCCAAAGTTTACCTTGCGAAAATTCTGAAATAATTACATATGATTAAGAGTAACATAAATAATACAGGAAAAATAAAACGATACCTTTAACTAGCGTATTTTATTTTAATTTTTCAAAAATAAATTTTAATTATATTTGTAATTTACTTACTTTTGTATGTAATTTTATAACTTCAAATTCCTATCAGATTATCTTTAAAGTCCCTTCTTTCAAACTAAAAATAAATAATATAATCGAAATCGGTACGCGTGATAAAAAGCTATCGCTGATAAACAAACATACTCTGACATGACGGGTATGGTGTATGAAAGTTTGTACGGAATCCTCGGTTTGCGAGTCAGACTCGTACTTTACCGGTTTTTGTATATACCAGCACCGGTTTCGAATTGAATCATGTAACCGCTGCTGCTGCGAATGTTGATTTTGGCAATATTTGATTGTTAGTTGTAACCCATTTGCAAATTGTACATTTTGGTACAGGCTGTGTGCACTTAAAAACAATCTTCGGGTCTGTACTACTTTCTCGTTTCCTCTTCCACGTTACACGTATGCTTAAACAAACGACTTCTCCCAAACCCAATGATTGTCCTAAGAACTCGCGGACTGTACACTCAGTTTTGATTTACTTATAAGTACATGAGTGTTCATTTTCTAAAATGTAGGTATGTACACCTATGGGTGATAAGCGTTTATAATGGCACAGTTTTTTAAGTTTCAAAATTATAATAAATAATCCGGCTAAGATAGTATCGTTGTTCTTCAAACCGTGGGTAGGTAAAATGTGGTCTACTTTTTTTAAATCCCTTTTTAGTGTTCCGTACCCAAAGGATAAAACGGGAACCTATTACCAAGACTCCGCTGTCCGTCCGTCTGTCTGTCTGTCTGTCTGTCTGTCTGTCTGTCACCAGGCTGTATCTCATGAACCGTAATAGTTAGACAGTTGAAATTATCACAGATGGTGTATTTCTGTTGCCGCGTTAACAAAAAATTCTAAAAAACAACGGTTTTTATAGATAACTAGCGACCCGCCCCGGCTTAGCACTGGTTACCTAGTATATGTATAATAAGAACATACATGTATTATACATATAAACCTTCCTCTTGAATCACTCTATCTACTAAAACCGCATCAAAATCTGTGACGTAGTTTTAAAGATCTAAGCATACATAGGGACAGACAGACAGACAGGAACCGACTTTGTTTTATACTATGTAGTGATGGTACGGAAACGGAACCCTTCGGGCGCGAGTCCGGCTCGCAATTGACTGGTTTTTTTGATTATGTGTATCATAGTATACACCTTTTTTGATGCTCTTTTTATATTTTTTTGCAGTTTTTTTATGTGATCTACTAGGCGCAAATAGGGTTCAAAAATAATTAAAATAAAACGGTAAGTCAAAATTGTTATTTATGATTGTTGTGTACCAACAATAGTACTACTATAATAGTAGTGAGACATTTGTGAGACGTAATATGGGCTCGTTCATGACGCGCGCGCAAGGCCACGCGCCCACCATGATGTCCACGCGCGCCCAGCACCTGCTGCTCGTGCCGCACCAAAGGCTAGCCAAGGCTCGGAAATCACTCAGCGTGCTAGGCCCTAAAATCTACAACGTCCTACCGCCTGACGTTAAAAACGCCGTAACTGATGCAGCATTTAAAAACAAGCTCAAACAGCTCCTCATAAAAATGGCTTGCTACAGCATAGACGACTTTATGGCCAATATATCATTGACCCACTCTCATAAATCAACAACACTTTCAAAATTATTCAATAATGATAGGTATATAACATCTAAGACAATAAGAAATTTTTAAATGTATTTGACATGCATGATATACCTGTAAAATATAACATTTTATCAATAAAGTTCTGAATCTGAATCTGAATAATGTTATGTGTAAAGGACAAGCATTAACCGATACCTACTTATTTACCCAAGCATACAAGTTTCATGAGCACAAACACGAAGTTATGCTTGTTTGTTCGGGGCAGGTTCTAATGCGACAAGGCTTGTGAAGGTACAGTCGACTTAACAACGGGGGGTCAGATTAATTCAAGATCCTGCCCCACAAAGTGCTCGAGACCGATGTAATACCAAGGCTTGTATTCTACTAACGCTTAAACAGAATCAAACACGATTATGCAAAATGGTTGCATGAATTTCACCGCAGGTGCGATGCGTAATTATAGTCTCTTAGAACGAATCTTTTATAATCATTACTTATATAATAATAATAGAGAGGAAAATCTATATCCTACAATATTATACAGAGGAAAAATCTGTGAGATTGAACTTTGTAAAATGTAAGTTTGTATGTAATGGGTAATCTCCGGAACCAATTAACCGATTTAAATTTTTTTTTCACTTGCGTGTTGAATGGTTATTGGCTATATTTTATGCCGCGGGTTTGTCTGCGTTCGTCGAAATAATCGGCGAAGCCGCGCGGGCAGCTAGTATGTAATAAAATATCACATGAAAATTAAACTTTGATTCGATGATGTGTATTTATATGTTTACAGTAATACGTAGACCACGATAAGTATAAAAGATAAATAATAAAGTTGAATTCAATTAAAAAAGCTCAAAAATAGTTTAATATCATATTGCTATAAAAAGAGGAAGAAGTTCTTGTAAATAAATAAATAAATAAAAATAATAAAAATCTTTATTTCGGTAAATAAAAGACTCCATAGTTGTTAGTTACATAAAAAAACACAAAAATTATATTAAAACTATGTTATGTATTAGTTTAAGTACAATAAAAACTTAATTAAATTAAAAACAAATTAAAATACTTTTCAGACGGGGTTTAGGGCTACCCCACGAACATCGCAAAAAATACTCTCTCAAGAACATAATCGTCAGTACACTCAACGTTCATTAACCACCGCAGTTTGAGACGGAAAATGTCGAGGAAAAAAAGTGTGAGATCATTTTTCAATCACATTTTCAATAAAACGACAGTATTTTCCTTAGTTTTTCAGTTAGGAATTATGTGAGTAGCAATTTTGTCAATGGAGGTTAATTGAATTTGGAGCCGTGTCGCTCAATCTTTTTTTAGTGTTATAAAAAAAAGCTGGATTCTTAGGGACGTTTTAGGGTTCCGTACCCAAAGGGTAAAACGGGACCCTATTACTAAGACTCCGCTGTCCGTCCGTCTGTCTGTCTGTCCGTCTGTCACCAGGCTGTATCTCATGAACCGTGATAGTTAGAGAGTTGAAATTTTCACAGATGATGTAGGTAAGTTATTATGTTGCCGCTATAACAACAAATACTATAAAAACAGAATAAAATAAATATTTCCACACACCATGGTAGCGTATCTAGAAAAATTTAAACCAATGATCCACTAACCAATGTATTATTGTCATTTTATTTTAATTGTAAATTTTTAACGGCCTCCGTAGTCCAGTGGGTAGTGACTCTGCCTACGAAGCTGGAGGTCCCGGGTTCGAATCCCGGTCAGAGCATTTATTCGTGTGTTTATCACGAATATTTGTTACTGAGTTATGGATGTTATATATGTATATAAGTATATAAGTATCTATATGTATGTATCTATTATATATATCATCGCCTAGTACCCACAACACAAGCCTTATTGGGCTTACCGTGGGCCTAGGTTGATTTGTGTAAGATTTATTTATTAAAATTACGCTACAATAACAAAAATAATGTAATTGTAATTACTTTGAATGGTAGGTAATTTACAAATTTTAAGCAAAAGGAGACCTTTTTAGATTTTATTTAGTTTTAATTTAATTTAGATAGGTACTGTAAATGACGTAGGTACTTGTATATTTATAAAATTATTATATCGACATATTTTTAATATACATTAATGTAGTTTATAAATTATAATACTATGTAATATTATGAGATAAATAAATATCAATATTAATATATAGGTACACAATAATTTACTAGATTTTGAAGTTCTCAATAGGGAACATTACTGCAATGTTCTGCCGCCAGAGGCAGCACTACCACTAATAGTAAACCAGTATAGGAATATAGGGATTCACACACACATGCACAATTGATTGTCAAAAGAGTGACAGGCATGCTTGCATAGACAATACCGCAAGTGGGAACGAGATACAACGTCAACGCTGCTAGTGTCGTCACCTACGAAGAGTTTTGCGTAATGTTCCCTATTGTAAAGTAATCCTAAAGACAATTGCAATTCAGTTAATAACTACCCGCATCGAAATTGGTAATCCACGTGCGTATTACCCATACCCGGATGATGAGATAAATAAAATTACGAGTACGTAGAGTAAAACGCGTGTCAAACTGCCTCTGTGCTCGTAATACCAGTGACAATTTCTGAAAACATACGGATTGTTTAGGTACTGGGAAATGAAGTTGACTCAACACCAGACATCGTTAATTTTGTAGCATTTTTGGTGCAGCGTAGTGTTGTTAATGGAATTGACAACATTTAATTTTTTCAAATGGGCAATTTTATGATTTATTTCGCCAGAAAATGTTTTTTTAAGCGGCACGTGTTTTTAGTCTCCCTAAATTGTAATTTTCATTCAGACAAATCAAATTGAAAAGTAGCGAATTCCAGAAGGTCGTAACTAAATTATGACGTCAACATTACGGCTATGTATGGCAGCTTGAACAACTTTCATAATTATTACCACATTATTATATTATATTATAACCACATTTATACAATTTCGCGATTTTCTTAAAAACGGGTGAGAAATGAAATCTGAAAACTACTTTATTACGTTCAGGTATCATAATTAACGAAATGGTTTTCGAATTAGGCATCATTACATAATTTGAAATGTTGTCAATTGGTATAAACTATTCCAATCGTAATGCTTAATTAGCGTTAATAATGACAATATTTACCCTAATTAACAATTTTGGTTGATATTGTCCATGCCAATTCCGATAACAGCACTACTCTGCACCATAAATGCTACAAAATTAACGATGTCTGCTCAACACCTATCATTATCCTCCCAGCCTTTTTCCGGTTGTAATTTAACGAAGCCCGATGCCCGCTTTAGCACCTAATGCCAAGATTTGAGTCAGGCACTAGTTTTACGAAAGTTAGAAGCTTTGTTGTCGGTAAAACGTTAATAACTGTAATTTTAAAATAATATCTTCTATTCTGTAGCAGCTCTAAAAGTAATTTAAAAGGAATGTCTCGATTCTTGTAAATCACGTTCCGTGTAAGAGACACGTTATAATTAAAATGCCCTTTCATCCAATATTTGACAGCCGTCATCCTAGTACAATAAACGTTAATGATGTCATAAATTGTACCTTGGATGATAGCTGTCAAATATTGGATGTAAGAAAATTTCCATTTTAATGTTTTTCACGTTGTAGGAAAAACGAGATGCAACTCTTTGGGAAACGTTTCACCTGACATCAAAGTTACATTTAAACAACTAAGAACCAAGTCAACACCATCGAAGCCACAATGGTTCTCAATTCACGAATCCCCAAGTCAAATCCAAACCGAAAGTCAAACAGGCTCGTTGCCATATCATACCGTGTAACGCAATACACACAACCACACGCGCTTAAAACTTAACTACCGCGGCACGCGCGTCGCTTAATGAGGGCCCTCGTGCCGCGTGAGCCTATATGGATGACGTACTTACGTGCACACATATTATGTTACTACGTGGAATAATTGAGCGGCTAAATTCTTATTAATTTTTAATTAGATCGCGTAGTTTCAGATTTTCCAGTATTACATTTTAGCAATTCTGGGTTGAAAAAGACGTAAAGTGAAGACGTCAAGAGGCTGGCAGAGGAAAAAAATCAGTGGCGGTTACTCCACCAACAAGAGCCTAGCTCTTTAATCGCACTCTTTCGTGGGTGCCGCAGACGAATGAGGTTAGCAAAAGATGTTTGCTGCTGTAGGTTCTTTCAGAAGGCGCCGTAATTTCCTTGCCATTGCTACCAAAGTTGTGCTTGCTCAGTCGCTACTCCTCCCTATTTTAGATTATGCTGACGTTGACATTGATGATATTGATCTCTCTGAGGAACAACTTAACAAGCTTGAGCGTATGCAAAACTTATGTATCAGGTTCATATTTGGGTAAAGCAAATATGACCACGTATCCAGTTTCCGTTATCAGCTCAAGTGGCTTCCTACCCGGTCCAGACGTAACTACTTATCACTCCCTCATCCTTCTTTATGGAAATCTTTTTTCCCTGTAACTCCTCACTACTTCTTTCGTCTGCAAGGTCTGCTCAGAAGTTGTTGAAAAATTTCACAGCAATTCATTTATTTTCAAGTATGTTCGATTGTGGAATTCCGTGCTATGTCTAATATATAAAAAAAATATACAATTTAAAGTTTGCATCGTCTCCACCACCCTAAGGTTGTCAGGAAGCGATCGCTTTTTAGCGATAAGACTGCCGGTTGTCTACCATTGTTGTTTAAGTTTAATTACTATTTCTGGTGAGCAATAAAGAATATTTGTATTGTAGGTACTTATTGTATTGATGGGTTAAAAATTAACCCATTGAGGAGATTTTCTAGTCTTTTATCAATCAATCAATCAATATCATTTATTGCATCCATAGTTGTACAGATCTTATAATAGGTACATGAGTTCCATATGGGCCCTGATAGGGCGTAGCAATTTATATTTAGTTTTATTTAATTACATGCCATTTATATGCTTAACATTCCTTAAAATATATATTTTTTTTTTCTTAGGCAGTTATTTTATTAATCATGCACATGCATTTCAATCTTCCTCTAATTACTAGCTAGGTCACATACTATATATAAACATAGCTACTTATTTACATCTATTAACTAAAACATTATTTGATAATTGTATATACGTATGTAATTCTAATGTCAATTTATTATTTTGAGCGGTAAATTGTAAATGTACTATTAAACTATTTTCAACACACCTGCTCGTAAAGTAGGTCTTATTACAGCGTATTTACACTGATAATGCAGAATATTACCCATGCCGTGCCTTTTACATTACATTATCGCACTAGTGCCTTTTCATTACATATCTTTTTAGATATTAGCAAAATAATGCAGAATATTACCCATGCCGTGACTTTTACATTACATTATCGCACTAGTGCCTTTTCATTACATATCTTTTAACATTTTCATTTTTTATTTTTTATTTTTTTTCCTCGCAAATGTGTTGAAAAACGTCGTATGAAACACGTGAGCATTGGTCATTACACTTCTCGTCTCCATTAAGCCTTCGCCTTCGGCTCAGGCTTAAAAACCGACTCGGGTGTAATGACCAACATAGCACACTTGTATCATAATGTACTATTAAGGATGTCTGTAATAAATTCTTGATACGAGTAATATGTTTTACTTATTAGCCAATATTTAAGTCTACTGCGGAAACTATTAAACTTATCCTCTTTTTTTATGAAGTCAGGGATTTTGTTGTAGACTTTTATTGATTGGTAATGAGGTCCAATTTTATACATATTCAGCTTAGGTTCCGGGAGGGCTAATTGGTTATTTCGACGGACGCTTTTAACAAATGTGTATTGAGTTAGATGTTTTTTTACAAACAGTGCTACTTCCAGTATATATACGCACGGTAGGGTTAGCAGCTTAAGTTTGACAAAGTGGGGTCGGCAACTTTCCGGGCAGCGTATGTTTGCTATTATGCGTATACACTTTTTTTGCGCTACGAACAAGTCGTGGGCGTCAGTGCTATTTCCCCATAAGATAATGCCATATCGCAGCCATGCATATGCATACGCATAATGCGCAACGCATGTTCTGTCATAACGTCGCTTCCTATTTCATTAACCTAGTACATTTTCCGTCATGACGTCGCTTCATTTCTTACCTTTTCCATTAATTCAACTTTTTAATGATTGCAGCTAGGGGCAGGTTTTGACACAGACGTTTGGTTAGGAGCAAAATTGCACGACTTAAGAGGACACGTTCTCGACTGAAAAGGAGATCAGTATCTTAGTCAATCGTCACGTGGGGCTGATCAGGCTATAGTTAGATTTACTCCCAAACGAAATAACCCAAAAAGACCATGGGGATATTAAAATCGAAAAGTAGTGCCAGATTGAGCGCTCACAATGAAAATTTGATAAACAGTTGGTTCAGATACACCCGCTCAAAACTAGTTTACACTATCTCATTGCGATAACGTACAGTCGCCATCACATACATAGGTACACTATAGGAGTTCAAAAATATCGGCACATGCACCCTAATGCCTTGAAAATAGAGGTGTGTTCCGATATTTGTGACGTGCTTGTTTGCTCCGATGTATGTGATGGCGACTGTACGTGAAAAGTATGTTAGCATCCTCGATGGTTCACAACTTTGCTCGTGTTTTAGTCTGCATTGTAGAGATTGTTGCATAGACTGCAAGTCTTAAAACTGCGCTGCATTTTATAATGATTAAGTCAAAAGTAAGCACACATAAAACTCCATTTACTTGCTAGCTAGCTTGTAAATTTCGCAACAAATGGTACTATAGCACAACATCGGGTTTCTGCGGTTGTCTTGTTTATCTTATAATATTTGGCTGTTTAAAACGCTCGTTTCTAAAATCATTATCCTCTCACGATTATCCCTCCTAAATTTGGACAACCTGATAAAACACAGTAATAACAGCGGTAATATTGTTATAGGTTTAAAAAACACCGGACTTGTGCGAGTCGGAATTGCCCACCGAGGGTTCCGCAAAATTACAAATGTATAGTTTTTAGATTTTTCCCTGTATACTTGTAGTACAACACGACTATTACTTGCCAAATAATACATTTTGATTCCCTTGAGAGTGTCAAAATATACGTTTTTTGCGGCATTAACTGTCGTATCATTTTTTACGATAACATAGAAGTTTGATTTTTTTTTCACAGCTTCAAGAGACTTTAGACTTGAGTAGGTACCTATATGGTTTTAATTTCAACTCGACGCGTTTCCGAGAAAAATAGCTTTAAGTTTGCCTATAAAATTTGAAGAGCTCCCTCGATTTCTCCAGGATCCTATCATCAGAACTGGATTTTGGTGACAACGGGACTAATCTGGAAGTATATGCTTTCAAACAAATAAACAATTTTTCAAATCGGTTCATAAATTACGGAGTTATCGCGTAACATACACACATAAAAATAAAAAAAAAACATACAGACGAATTGAGGAGAACCTCCTCCTTTGTTGAAGTCGGTTTAAAACAGGCCGGAATCTTTATTCAAAGATAATTCCTGTACCGAAAGTGCATTGCATCATCATCATCATAAACTTAAGAGCCGGGCTCTTGTCGGTGGAGTAATCGCCATTCTGTTCTTTTCTCTGCAACTGTTTTGAGCTCTTGATACGACCTTGCATTAACTTGCGGTCATTGCATATCCAGATAAAAATCCATGAGCATAATAATTAGAGTAGAACAGCCACCGTATTACCCGGGGGTAGAAACGAATGTCCTGACTCGCGACCGTAACTCAAACGCAAGCGAACTCGCTGTAATTGAATAAGGAAATAATAAAACGAGGGCGGCGGTAAAACAGTTGTAACTACGCGGTTTTTGCGAGCACGGATAGCAAAAAAGACTGGGAAATGTGTCAGAAAAAAAACAAGTAGGTATAATTTGTAATATAATAGCTTGCGCGGATGATAGTCGTATGAAAAAAATTTCAGACTTTATGAAACTGAAAATAGATACGTAGAGATCCGTAACAAAAATGAGAAAATTGCCGGATTTTCCCTTTACCCATTTAAATTTTATAAAAAAGGGATTGGTTCCTAATTTATTCTTAAATTGATATTATTTTCTCCTTATAGCTGTCATAATATAGCACACACTCTGTGATCAAAATAAAGTACGTAAATCCAGATAAAAGGACTGAAGATAGCAGAATCTCAATAGTAAGGACAGCCCTAAAAAACACTATCTGATTCTATTAGACGAGATTTACCAATCTTATTGGCAGAATTATAATACAAAATAACCACATATGAATAAAACTGAAGTGTTACCACCAGTGACGGGCTGACGGCTATTCGTACACATCATTCTCAATCTATCTATACATATAATAAAGCTGTAGAGGGTCGAAAGTCTGTACATTGAAGATATTGGCAAAAATCAGTTGAGGGGTCTTAGAATCGATAACAGAACACACTTCAACAGTTTTTAGAATTTTTGTCTGTTTGTCGGTTTGTCTGTCTGTTTATATGTAATGGCATCACGTGAAAACGAGCGATTGGATTAATATGAGACTTTTACTAAAATGTTAAGTAGATCTTCAACCAGGCTATAGGCTATAAAAATCATAAATATTAGGGTTCAAAGGGGGTAAAAAAAGGGGTTGATCGTTGTATTGGAACTCCTTGAATATCCATGACCTAAAGACTTGAAAGTTGGCAAGCATATACTTGACTGGAAAGTAAAAATAACCCCATTCAATATTTGTGAAATCCTACTATTATAATTATAATTATAATTATAATATTATAATTATAATTATAATTATAATAATATAATATATATAATATATATATATATATATATATATAATATTATAAATGTGAAAGTTTGGATGTTTGGATGTTTGGATGTCTGGATGTTTGTTACTCGATCATGCAAAAACGGCTGAACGGATATTGCTGAAACTAGGTAAAGAGATAGTTTATAACCCGAATTAACACATAGGCTAAATTTTATCTCGAATTGTTTCGCTAATTTTCGCCAATTATAAATTTTGGGTATTAATTTCATATTAATTTCATAATTTTGAAGTTTATTTAGATATTTACGCCATTTTAGGTGTTAAGTTACTATCAATAAGCAGCATAATGGCTTGAAACGAAATAATTACAAGTATAATGCACATTGACGTATATTTTGGCATATCGAAGTTTTTGTATCTCAAAGACAAAGAAGCGTATCCATTGCAATATTTATGCTATTCTAGAACACACGACCCATATGTTAAGAAATATAATCGCGTGCAGAATATAATCAATTTGTGTTATTTTGACACAAAAAGGCGCAGTTCTAATGTAATGTTTCTAAATGAAATGTCATCTGCCAGCACTCAAGTCTTTTTACAGACCGGCAATGAGGTTCGCGTATATCTTTTTCTGTCGCTCAAATAAGAGCGGTAGAGATGGAGATATACAAGTATCGAGGATGTATTCACAAAGCTTCCCGACAATAATTTATCGACGCATGGCTAGCACGTGATGGTGCGTAACTTATGTAGTCGTCACTTTTTAACTGCTCTGATTAGAAAGAGACGGGTAGCCTATTTCGCTCGCTGTTATATTCTCAGTGCTAACCGTGCAAACGAACTACCTGTTTATAACGAAGTTCAAAGTTTGTATATCTCCCTCTCTATCACTCGAATACGCAAGTGCAATAGAGACGGAGGTACCTACACGAACGAACGATATTGTATTGGAGTTACATACTATGAGTGTAACCTCCATCCTCCACCGACCACGCATGATAGTTGTTCACATCATTCATGACTTCAACAGCACGCCCACTATCTGGCCTATTAACGAGCTGCTGAGTCACCCATCGAGTCTCGGGCGCGGTGCGACGAAGATGTTCAGCGGCAGGCAAATGTGAGGGCTGAAGAAACTTCGGAGCAGCGCCAGCACCGACTTCAACAGCACGCCCACTATCTGGCCTCTCAACGAACTGCTGAGTCACCGAGCCAGTTTCAGGCGCGGCGTGAAGAACAAGCACAGCGGCAGGCAAATGTGAGGGTTGAAGAAACTTCGAAGCAGCACCAACACCGACTTCAACAGCATGCCCACTACCTGGCCTCCCAGCGAGCTTCTGAGAATGCGGAGCAAGCGGAAGCTAGAAGACGCATTAGGTCCCAACTTCCTTCCTTGCCAATGAACAGCCACAGTTTTTGCAGGTTTACTTTTTAGGTGACAAGGAAGCGCAACTTGATCGACGGTCCTCCATCGTACAAGGCGTTCAGAGACCAGTACTACAAACAATTCAAAGAGTTCTGGAGGACAATAACGTGCGAATACATGAATTTAGAAGCGCTTTGAAGAACATGACTGACGAAACGTTTATGGTAGTGATCCACCCTGACTGCGTGCCCCTTGGGCAGCACGAGCGACGCTACAACGCGCCCACCACCAGCGAGGTGGTGGCCGTGGTCGCCAGCTCGGAGCCCACCGCCGGCAGTGACATCGTGCTGCGCGCGCGCGAAGGCCGGCTCTGCCGCATCGCCAACACTCACAGTTTCCTAGATGCACTCCAGGGTCCAGTCATATTCCGGAAAGGCCAGAAAGGGTATCATTTTGAAATACCTCAGGTGAATCCACAGACTACGCAACCAGTACCAAACAAAAACGTTTCCTGTATGGGTTTTTATGCATACAACCTTATGGTGCGTAGCAACGGGTTCAATCTGTTGTTACGCTGCAAGCAACTTCTGCACCAGTTTTTAGTCGATATGTATGTTAAGCTTGAAAGCGAACGATTTAGGTACATATCACTAAACCAACGCAAGTTGCGAGCAGAAAATTACATTCACTTACAACATGCTGTAAGGAATGACGCGCAAGTTAACGCCAACGATGTGGGGCAGATACTGCCCTCTTCCGTCGTGAATAGCCCGAGATACCTCCACGAGTACACGCAAGCTGCGTTCGCGTATGTTCGGAGCTACGGCCGTCCGGATCTGTTCATCACGCTTACATGCAACACGGCAAGGCCGGATATTACCAATCAATGAACTAATGCCTGGATAAATAGCCACTGAGAGGCACGACCTCATTGCATGGGTTTTTTTTTAATTAAAGTACAGAATTTGGTCGCCCTGTTAAGTAAGGGTCAAATATTTGGAGAACCGCAGTGCTGAAAATGAAGTATATTACTATTGCGAAAGGCGACAGATTCTAAGTGGACTGTATCAAAATCGAGTCCTTGCGCGGTCGCCGTGATATTGCAGAATGAATGTTAAAGTTTGGGTACATGTTTGGCTTACATGGACGTCTTGAAGGCCAGGCTCAGCATCCGATGAAGGCAGTATAGAGTGGCAAAAGCGAAGGTTGCCCCATGTACCTACACCTTTTATTGTGGCTAAAGGAGAAATTGCGTCCCTGTCAAATAGATGAAGTAATTAGTGCGGAAATTCCTGATGTCAATGTTGACAAAAAACTACACGACACTGTCGTCAAAAACATGATCCACGGTCCATGCGGTGCACTAAATATGTCACCTTCGTGCATGAAGGATGGAAAGTGTACAAAGAAGTAGGTACCCCCGAGCGTTACTAAAGGACACGCAGACGAGTGAAAATGGGTATCCACTGTACCGGCGAAGAGCACCTGACGATGGAGGACGCACTGTTACTACTAGAATTCGCGGTGCAGAAAGCCTCATGTTGGATAACCGGTGGATTGTGCCATATTCTCCGCTTCTGATCAAAATGTTCGATGGCCATATTAATGTAAAATTTTGTAGTTCAAGGCAGGCTATCAAATACATATGCAAATATATCAACAAGGGCAACGATCAGGCGGTCTTCAACGTTAGGCAAGCTGGTGATGTAAATATCGACCCCAGGGATGAGGAGGATTTTTTGATTAAGTGAATATAGTCGGAGGTAATCGCCCCGAAAGTCATAAAAATTGTGCCCCCCCCCTCTAATTTCCAAATGGTGAATTAATAAAAATTAAAAGAAATTATAGACATAGCGCTTATTAAATTCTTTTACCGAAAAGTATTTCGAACAAGATCGGTTAAAAGGTTTTCGAGATATTGCTGCAAAAACTGCCTTCCCTGCGGAAAAGGACGTAAGTGTCGTAAGATTTCTGTGACGATACGACCTTTTTAATAGGCACGGATCCCTTCGTTGTGCGTGGTTCGACACGCACTTGGCCGATTTTTTTTATTTTATCATCGCTGCCTTTAATGTTAGTGGATTATAGAAGAACACAGTAAATATGATTTAACAAAAACTTTAAGTACTTATGTTTAAGGTGAAGCAGCTTCAGAAAAGTACCAAAATGGGCTTGGAAATTCCTACTTCATTACGCGAAAACTACATAAAATGTAACGGTTTCTTATTTAAATGCTATTTGAAGATATTTGCTACAATTATATAATGCCCAACACACGATTTGATTAATTTGCCTCGATGGATTAGGCTCGCAAAGTTAGCTCTGCTTGCGCGTTTTTCGGTAGGTCGAGTTGACTAAAAACCAGAACCATTTTTTTGCTAGTCAATGTTCAGTATTTATTTTTGTATCCTTTTATTCCTTATTATATATTTGACAACGTAGTAGGCTCATTTTATTTTTAATTAACGTAAATTAGTAACATTAAGCACATAAATATAAAATCTCGCTCAAAACGGATGCGCGTAAGTCATTCGTTTGAATTTTAGTAGGCAGATGGCCAAGCGGCCTCGGGCTGGACGGACGTCTGTCGCGATTTTTTGCATTTTGACAACTGTAAAATTCGCTAGTTTAATACCAGCTGTTAGAAAATAATACGTTTTCAGGGAGAATTAATAGGGTGTCATGTGGGTGGATAAACGTTTAAAATAGATTTTCGGTCATTTTTACAATTTGTTCTAATTTAAAACACAAAAGTTCGTTCACAAACCCTACCATTACAACCCGATTTTTCATATTTCTCATCTTAAGAGCCCGTTATTAATGAAAGAAGTTCGAATACGTTTCTTTAGTATGTGGAATATTTTTTTATCACACAGGTCACATTGTCTAGTCCAGTGTATGTCGTAACATCTCGCTGCCCCAATATTATAGGGTCCTATGTTACATTGTCGGGGTACTTCAATTTAGACCTAGTATCACTCTGACAAACTTCAAATTTCAAGTTGATAAAAGTGCAACATAGAACCCTTTAATATTGGGGCAGCGATCTGTCATATAGAAAGATTTGACATTTGGCATTTACGCTGTCTTAGGACTTAGATATTATATCGTTTTCAATAAAATAATAATATATTAAATACAATGAAAATCGTATAGTGTACAAACTATAACGATTATGATAGTATATTGTGATCCGCTGTTATAATGACGCCATCCAGTTAAATCCCCTGCAGTTCCAAATATTTATACCTACTCGGAATCTGCAAGCATGATGTAATTTGTGTTTATTGTGGTCAAATCAAGACGGATTATTGTCACCCAATTGGATACAGTTCTTCAAGATACCTCCTAACTACACTTCAACTCCAAGTTTTTAACACATTCACTGCCCAGAATCTCTACGCACTACGCTCCTTGCCGATGGCTACGGCGTATATAGGCGCCCGCTAAGCGGGTTCATGGCAGACCAGGCACCGTAGCATGGATGGCGTTATCATATATCATTCTTATCACTTATCGCGTGATAAGGCCATCCATGCTACGGGTCTTGAGTGAGAGTTTGAAAGTCAAGTGAAGAAGAAGTATTAAATAATTGTAACAATTAATATGCCTAAACAGTAAAGTATTCCATTGCATATATAGACTTGCATATTTTTGTTGCCTAACATATTTTTTTTACCTACAAATAATGAAGTAGGATGATTTCATTGTATGATGTAATTTACATTGAATGATATACTTTTTATTCTTGTGGTATAAAACATTCCTACTAATGAAGAATTTGTTTCATTTTCTTTACCTACTCTGAGGCTAAGGAATTCACTAGAACAGACATATTTAGATTAAGTATGCTGTAGTAAACAACGTATGCTCGCTTTAAAGCTTTATGGGAAGGATATAATGATGTGACGGATCTTGCCAATGAGAATACAATTAGGTAGCTAAAATCGACTTCCGAGCTATGTTTACAATTTGGCACCTTATTCCTTTGTGATAAGGCGAAAAAGTAAAATATTCTATATATCATCATCATTATCATATCAGCCGAAAGACGTCCACTGCTGGACATATGCCTCCCCAAAAGAGTGCCAAAATGACCGGTCCTGCACCACCCATTCTATATATAGTAGTATAGAATATTTTTTTTTTTCGCCTTACCAGCTAAGTCTCATATCTGGGAAATTATTTTTCTCTATTTTCACCCAAGCAGAGCTCAGGTTTATATGTATGTATGTGATACATACATAATATATAGTATAAAATGGCATATCATTTGTAATCCTATGCGTACAAAAGAAATATGAGTAAATAAAATACATACAAGCAGGAATCGCAATCGAGGGGCCATCCAGGAAGCACGGCAGTCAGTACAATTACCAAAGAATTATTATTAGTACCATTTTTTTATACCATGTATTTTGCAAACAAACACACAGTATGCGAGATATCGAAGCCTATGGACGCTAGCTACTAAAGAGGATTCACCACCGTGCATTGACAACTCTTTATTGATTTGAAGATTTGGAGAATGCTTAGGGTTCATTTGAATTAACTCACAGATATTCACGAGTTTACGATATAATATTGCTTACCTATATTATTCTTTGTAGATATAGGTCAGTAGAAATCGACACAAAATAGGCTTAAATTGCAAGGCATGGTTTTTCGGTAAATTGAACCGATATATAGTTAGGATAGTGTGAACACGAAATTTTGGTTTAAAAGTCATAAACTCTGCTACTTTTACCATCAAGATGTAGTACACTTTAAAAGATAGATAAATTTAAAACAATTTGAGTTAAGCCACAGGTCTATAAACTCAAGCGATGGCCCTTCAAATATAGTATATTTTCCCGAAGATTGTCAATTTTAAGTCATGGTCCCGTCCGGATCAAAATATTGGCAAAATCCCTCGTCCAATGAGAAAAATTGTTAAATATAAGGTTTTGTTGATATGTAATTTTCTTTCATACAAACCCTCTATAAATTCTGTTAAACTACACGCACAATCTTGACAATACAAAAAAAGGTAAAAATGGCTTTTTTGAAGAATTGAGTGCAAAAGGCCTTCGAGAGACCTATAGTTTGTGTGGAAGTAGCCAAGTATCAATGGAAAAAGCAATAAATAATCATCATCATATCAGCCGAAAGACGTCAACTGCTGTACACAGGCCTCCCTCAAAGATTGCCACAATGACCGGTTCTGCGCCACCCGCATCCAGCAGACTCCCGCGACCTTCACCAGGTCATCAGTCCGGTCCCCACTCAAGAACCTTTCTGCCCCAACGGCCATCGGTTCGACGTGATTTAGGTTGAAATGTTATTGAGTTTAACTTTATTACTAATATTTTTTCTCATAGCGCGAGGGATTTATGATTATGTTTTTGTCCAGACAGGGCAATTTAAAATCGACGAAGTTCGGAAAAAATATATAATTTTCGAAGGGCAATAGCTTCGTGCCCTTAGAGCTTACAGATTTGCAGTTTAATTCAAATACAATTTTTGGAATAGGGAACTTGCATCTTTTTATTTTATTGCGAAAATCAAATTTATAATTTAGCATTAAAACAACTGTAGCACTAAAATTTTCTTATGATTTATTTTTCTGATTTTATATGCATTTGAAATCTGCACGCGCCGGCACCCCCCGAAAACGCTCTATATTAAACTGGCTTATGCTATGACGTCACAACATATATTCTCGGCGCGTTTACTATGGAGTAAGTCATTAATTTGCAATTATCTCCACAACATTTGCGTTTTAAGTCTATACTTGTCATACAAAATATCATTTTCTGTGCCAATTCAATATTCTGTGTAACTGTTATGTTATTTTATCGAAACAATAATAATTTTTTTTCGTCATTTTAACGTGAGATAAAACTAATACAATCGTTTTTTTTTCTTCTGTATGATATTTCTACGTATATAAATAAATAAATAATAAATAAATAAATATTACGGGACAATCTTACACAAATCAACCTAGGCCCACGGTAAGCTCAGTAAGGCTTGTGTTGTGGGTACTAGGCGATGATATATATAATAGATACATACATATAGATACTTATATACATAACATACATAACTCAGGAACAAATATTCGTGATAAATACACAAATAAATGCCCTGACCGGGATTCGAACCCGGGACCTCCAGCTTCGTAGGCAGAGTCACTACCCACTGGGCTACGGAGGCCGTTATATCCGCATCAATTGAGTGCAATTTATTCGAGATTGAAGTCCCATGCAAGTTCCCCATTTTAATCAACTTTAAAATTCAGGCGTAAAAGGCGTGTCGCGCAACTGGCACAAGCTTTTCGAAGTCGCAAATTTGTGTCTACACTACCCTAACTGATCCATAAAACAAAACCAAATAAGTTACTGACAAAATTAACCTACATACAAACAGGTGAAGTTAATATAAAGCTTGTAAAAACCAGAACTACATCGTGCTTTGCGATTTTAATGTCGAATTCTATAGTCCTAACAACGCATCGCTTTGAACCAGGTTCATTGGATGTGGTACTGGAGAGCACCGAAGAGTTTTTATGATCTTCATGAATATACAAATGACTTCCACATAGCACTAACAAATTACTATAATTATGTTATTAGTGTCTACCCTTTGATGTAGGTATCACCATCACCTGCGACTACATTATTTACTTTCGGTTTGCTGACGACACTACTTACCGTACATCACAATCATAGAGGCACCAGGGGGTGTCAGTGACAGTGATTAAAGAGTACTAAATACGTATTAATATACATATGTAGGTACGAGTTTATTAGGTCTATTTAGTATAATTATATTCTGGCCTGATATTGGTTTACGGGTATACCTAATACATTGGTGTTATACTTTCATAATAACACTTACAGCAGCAGCAGAAACCGAATGTATAATTATGTTTTAGGACGGTATTTTATACTTAGTATTATTTGTAGTACCTACTTTTTTGCATTCTCACACTATAAAACTAAGGAGCAAAATAAGGATTACCTAATATAGATACCTACCCAGTAACGTACAAATAGGTACGTACCAACAAGGCTCGATCATTCTGACTGACGTGATCGCTTAATGGCCCCTCTATTGGGATGAGTTGAGACTTGAGAATTAAATTGAATTATCAAATTTAATTATCCATCCAGGCTCAAGCCCCCCAAAAAGCCAGCTCGATCTGAGTCCTTACCATAATGTAACCCCTTTTGTCAAGCAATGTTCATAAATTTTCGGTTGCTTATTTTCATGAAATTTTGCACCTTAGCGAAGACCGAATAGAGTTGCTATGACATTGCCAATCTAAAGACTAATCTATTGACTTATCAATAGTACATATTTCATATACCAAAATGTACCTAAGAAACATACGCAGAATCATCGCAGAATAAGAAAATGTCAACAAGTCTGACATTATTCAATAAGATGTTTTGACAATTTCACTTTCTGTATGGAGGTTGGTGACTGGTATAAATGTATAATATCACGAAAGCAAAAAAATACCGAGGTCAGTGACCTGTCACAGTAAAGTGAGATAGTGTGCGTGAAATGTAGCGGTGTGTGTTTCTGGGGAGAATTACGATAATGTTGCGCCGCCTAGTAGGTTTTTAGTGTCGCGTATGTAGCTTCACCCGAGATGCTTCACCGACGAAACCGTATCTCAAATACATACTTAAAGATTGCTTCTTGCATTTTTATTTGTAGGTTTTATATTCTTGTGTAAGCCTATACAAATACAGGTTACCTCTCATTTTTTTCTAACCACAATACCATAATAACCCGTGAACTGGATCACTTCAGATGTACTCTATGAGTAATGATTGCATACACAGTCAAGTCAAACAAACTTCCAATTTGCAAGCTAAATAAGATTCACAAATGGTCAGTTAATACCTAGGGTTGTCGATTGTATTCAACGCGAACGAAGTCGCGGGTAAAAGCTAGTATAGGGATAAAACGTGAAAAATGAGGAAAAACGTGATGCGACAGCAGGGAATTACAGGTTTCGTCACCTTGGTCTACACGTCTAGGTATTCGAATATTCATCATGTTCTAACAACTGATACGTAGTCCGGTGGTTTGGCCTATAGACTACGAACTCGGTGTTCCCAAGATCAAACCCTGCGACCGGCATGCAGTTTTTGTATTTAAGTAATAGTATTTTTTTTAGTGATAGATGGTGATAGATTTTCAAAAACGCAGTGAATCATGAAGGTTATAGAAAAAAGTTAGCGATAGCACAAAATTGGACGTTTCAGGAAACTCAAATATTTTTTACGATGTAATTTAGTAATCATTGCGTCAATATAACAGGTAAAGTTGCATGCATGAACATTTATTAAATTGAGAAATTACTAAGTGGTAAGGTTATCGCTGATTGACTACGTCTAAATAGAAATACGTTGATAATTGTCTTTCAAAAAGAAAAGAAAAAAGGTTAAAGATTTCTTAGAATGAAAAACAATACCTACCTACTATCTTCCAAGTACTATAGCGTGGGCAAGTATGAGTTTTTTTTCTGACGTAACTTTGTTTGGCTGCAAATCTCATGATTTTCGGCGAATGCATTACAGAACGTTTAAAGCTCGAGAACATGTTTACAAGGCATGAGACAAGTTGACCAAAATTTTACTTCATCTGACTTGACCATACTTACATTTTAAAATAAACATGACACAGGAAATGCGGAAAATTCGAGTAAAAAATCCATTCGCGGAAAAGCGAAAAGTCAAGGAGAACGCTATGAAAATGCCGCATAGCAAGGCGGATATTTGGGGATTATTTATTTTCATATACATATAATTGCCAAGTCTTAAGCATGTGTTTGGTATTTATCGCTTACTTTTGTAATTATGTATATGGATTTAACTTTGTATAGGTATCTCTTATTTGCGCATACTGTAGTACCTACAGTATTTTTAAGTTAGAGTTAGTTAATGGAACATCATCACACACACTAAATCTTTAACCAAAGGTTTGCCAATAATCGTTGAAATGATACCAACAACGATTTTCGATTTCCTCAGAAAGTACGTTATATTTTTTTATGACCAAATTGTGCAATTTAAATTTAAAACAGGTGTTTTAGTGAATGATATATTATTAATTGCTTAAAGCTAAAAGACAACATAATGACAAAATGGAGATGAATTCACATTGAATAGTATGCCTTTTAATACCCAAGGGAACATTGTCGTGAGATTCTTAAACAAAGCTATGCAAATAGTCCAACTCCGCACTGATTAATTATTATATTATGATGTTTGTAAATTTAAATATCAGTCGGAGATAAGAATATTGCCTTCAGCGCCCCCTATTACTTTCATTGTGACTTCGGTTTTAATGGGCTTTTACTATAATTCTAGAAATGTCATAATTTAAATGTCAGGTAACGAGGACATAATTATTTTTCTGGACAAACTCGAGATCTCATTAGTTCCGCCGTGCGCTAACAGAGGGCTATAACGGATATTATTTGAATTAGAGACAGAACAATAGACGGTTGGGATGACTGTCGTGGAAGAGAAAAGTCGGAGAGAAGGCGGAAGCTCTCCTTGATGGAGAAATAATCGCGAACATGGTTTGGGGTGACGGAAACCGAGAACCGAAATTGCCAGTCCCCGGTTACAGAATAAACCCAAATCACTGTATGTTGGCTGATAATAATTGAGGAGCTCCGTCAATTCCTCAAGGATCTCAGAATCACCTTTGGCACTACATTAGTTGCTACTTAAACGGAATCATATCAGAAACGTGACATAATTTACATCATTGAGGAGTTCCATAGGTTATCTGTGGTATTTATCAACAGTTCCATTTCACCAAATGTTTGGTTCAATACCTTATGGATCCCATCATCCAACTAGCCTTTTGGAAATAAGAGCAATCTAGAAGTATACACTTTAAACGAAAAAATATGTACGAATCGGTTTATAAATGACGGAGTTCTCAGGTAAGAAACATTGAAAAAAAATTATAACCTGTTTGAGAACCTCCTCCTTATTTTGAAGTCGATTAAAAAGTTTCTAGGTACAATAAGTTCCATTAATAATTTTACCTACGGATGCAAAAAGAATATTACATTTAAAATGAAGTTGAGAACCATTCGTCCAAGATGAAGGACTTTAATAAGTTACAGCAGGATCTTGAGCCGACCTTGAAGGTCGTCTTCGGTCTCATATCAAATTACTGGGATGGCGGTGATGAAGAGGTTCTGCTTCTGAGTATTTTTGGCCTTCCGAAGAAGTTCGGCCTTCAGGCTTCTGCCAGAGCTCACTGATGTTCTGTGGTGCCTTAATTTATCCTTTGCCGCCGAAGAAGTAATGCAGTCTTTTGAAATTTTAAGAAGGTTCCTAACTCTGGGTTTCCTTACGTGCGAGATTTATGAAAGGATATTGCATCGATCTTACTTCCTCTTTGGTCATCGGCCGGGGCTCAAGGCTCTGTTGAAAAGAAAAGCCTTTCGCCTAGCTTCATATTGTTAGAAGGTGGCTACTTGGAAGGAGGAAAGTAGCTCTAGGCTTCTACATTCTGCCGGGGCTCCGAGTTCGTGCTTGCAGCAATTGCTTTTACCACTAAGAACATAATGTATGTATATTTCGAAAAAAATGGATTTTTCGGTAAGTGTGGTTAGGTAGTAGTCAATTTCGTAATACAGCCCTCAAAATGATGCAAACGGAACTAAATTGAATGGTTTATAAGAATAGTAATACTCTTATTAAAAATAACAATATTCACACAAGTGTAAAAGACCATACTATAGTTATTTCACTTTCTACTCATAATATAATTGCAAACGTTTGTAAGTTTGGATGATTGTTACCTACTCAGACACCTTAAAACGGCAGAACAGCTTTAGGTGACTCTTGCCCCACAGAATTATATTTTGCATTAAGACATTGAATACCATTTTAAGAATTAAGTATTACCTTTAAAGGACTTCTGATGGACTGTATAGCTGGAGTGATTATTTATAGGAAATATATTAAAACCAAGCCGACTCAATCTGTTTTCGACAGCAATATATTGACAACTGATAAAACAAAATAAAACATTCCAAAAGTATAAAAATAATAGACAAAAAAAGGTACAAAATAGGTTGCATCCGCAACATCCCACCCCCTAGTGTGCGAAAGCACACGAAGCTAGCCGGGCCAGCCAATAAGGAGCCCTACGCGTCTAGCCTGACCAACTTTTTGGAGGGCCGACGAAGAAGGCCTCCCTGTGTGGCTACGTCCACCACCCTGACTACGCCATCTCGGCCAGGGAAGGTTGCAGTGATGCGGCCTCTTGGCCAAGTTCCTCTTGGAAGATTTTCGTCCACGATGAGTACCAGGTCACCGATGTTTAAGTCGCGTTCCCTGTTTTCGCCTGTCTGTCGTGGTTGCATTGTAGGTAGAATCTCTTTCACCCAACGGTTCCAAAAATGGTCGGCTAACCTCAAGGCCTTCCTCCAGTCTGCTCTACGAAGAAGGTCTCGGTCGTCAAGGGTTGCAGGTAGGACTTGATTCGAGGATGTGCCAATTAGAAAGTGGAAAGGTGTCAGCGTCTCCTGGTCATCTTGACTCACAGAAACGTGACTTAGGGGCCGGGAGTTGACAATGGCCTCAGCTTCCATCAGGAGGGTCACGAGTACTTCTGCGTTAGGTGCCCTTTCGCGTAGGGTGGCGTTCAGTGCAACTTTGACGGTGCGAACTAGCCGTTCCCAGCATCCACCAAAGAAAGGAGCAGCGGGAGGAATAAAGCTCCAATTGATTCCTCGGCTGGCAGCAAAATCGTTGACATCTGTCTGATAAAACTCCCGTAATATTCGGTCACCACCAACAAAACAAGTTCCGTTGTCAGAGAATATTGTTTCGGGAGCACCTCTCCTTGCAATAAATCGACGTAAACTCATTATCGCTGAATCAGCCGTCAGGGAGTGCACAAGTTCCAAATGGACGGCTCTGGAAGTCAAGCAGGTAAATAGGGCTACGTATCGTTTTTCCTGTTTGCGTCCGATTGTGGAGTTAATCGGGCCAAAATAATCAAGTCCAGTGAAATTAAATGGGCGGCGATGGTGGGCAAGCCGCTGCGGAGGAAGGTTTCCAGTCATTGGATTCATCGGTTTTGACTTCCTGATCCGACAATACAAACATTTGCTGGCGACGCTTCGTATGGTGCTGCGCAAGGGAAGAAGCCAGTATCTCTGTCTCAGCTCATTGACGACCATCTCATTATTCGCATGTCCAGCCTTGCGATGGTAAAAGAGAACCAAAAGGCGCACGACTGGGTGATGACCATCTAACAGTATGGGCGATTTGACTTCGGTACCGACGTCTTCTACAGCCTCAATTCTGCCGACCAAACGTAGCAAATTGTCCGTTCCCATCTTGGGTGATAACTTTGCTAAGCGACTGCTCTTGGGCAATAACTCTCCTCGTTCAATCCGCAGAATTTCTTCTCCAAATGTCTCGGACTGTACTTTCTGCAGGACGTGCCTTTCTGCGGCTTGCATCAATTCCGCTGTCAGGGGTAATAGAGCGGTGGACGTAGGCGCGTTTGTACGTTGACGAACCCTAAAATCGGTGCTAGGATCAGTGTGATCAATGTGTCTAACGCGGTCCAAAAGTGAGCGAAATTTAGAAGCCGCCTGCAAAACGCGAGCAGTGGCGCGCAGTAAGCGCAACCAGTCACTAAAACGACTGAAATCCGCGGTGATAACCAGATGCCCAACCACAAGTGTAGGAGTATGCTTAAACTCTTCATGAACTGGAGGCTGGCCAGCTGGTTCCACAGGCCAATTTTCCGGAGAAGCCAGAAGAAATGAGGGGCCGGTGAACCATCGGTGGTTAGGGTTGATATGGAGAGGTTTGATTCGCGTGGCATCGTCCGCGACGTTCAAGTCAGTTGGGACCCATCTCCAGTCTTGAACGCATGAATTTTCAGTTATTTCGCCGATCCGATGGGCCACAAAGGGCTTGAACGTTCGTGCGTCACTTCTTAGCCAGCTAAGGACAGTTCTCGAATCTGTCCAAAAAAACGTCCGAATAGGCTTTTTCTTGTGAAATTCCTTGATGGTCATAGCAAGGCGTGAAGCTATTAAAGCACCCTGCAATTCTAGGCGTGGAATTGAAGTGGGCTTCAATGGCGATACTCTTGCTTTACTGGATATGAGAGCAAGCTTGACTGTACCGTCTGCGTACAAAAAACGCCAATAAGCGACAGTCGCATAGGCAAGCTCGCTCGCATCCGCAAAAACGTGTAGCTCCCTGTGCAGAGGCTCGCCGTTTACCTTAGCGTACCAACGTGGAACTCTAATATTAGATATATCTGACAGTTCTTTAAACCATTCGTTCCACCTTAATACCTGTGAAGGTGGAAAAACCGTGTCCCAGTCAATGTTGGATCTCCATGCCTCCTGAAGGAGTATACGGCCCTTGACCACTATAGGGCCAAGCAATCCTAGTGGGTCGTACACTTTCATGAGGTGGGACAAAACTTTACGCTTAGTAAAAACACCATGTAACTTGAGCCCTTCTAAACCAGTCCTAAAACCAATGGTATCCGATATAGGATTCCAAGAGACACCTAAGGCTCTGACGTTAGTTGATTCACTACCAAGAGACACTTCAGTAGGCTGTGCAGCGTGCAATTCAGTTGGAACAAGACGCAACGCTTCCTGGCTGTTAGAAATCCAACTACACATTTCAAAACAGGCGTTACGGTGGATAGTCACCACATCGGATGCCAGCTGCGCAGCTTCAGTTACCTCATCAAGACTGTCCAAAAAATCATCCATATAGGAACTGTGAATGCTTGCATTGGCTGCGTTGGGATACAAATCCTGATGTGACATTGCATTTTTATTTTTGATATACAGCGCAGTAAATGGACTGGATGACGCCCCGAAAACAACAGCTGTCATTCGATACTCTTTTATGGGAGTTGTGTTCTTTGACCTAACGTCGCGCCATAAAAAACGTAATGCGTCCCTATCTTGATCACGGATCCGTATTTGGGGAAACATCTCCTTAATATCCGCTGTCATTGCGACAGCGCCCTCTCTAAAACGCCAAAGTATGCCTAATAAGTTTTCTAAGAGATCTGGTCCTTGAAGAAGCAACGAATTTAAGGAAACGCCTTGATTCATTGCGGCTGCATCATGGACGACACGGAGTTTACGCTTTTGTGGGTGATACACCCCAAAATGAGGCAAATACCACCTTATTTCGGTATTGGTTTCACTTTGAGTTGTATCAGAAGATTCAGAAGTCGTTTTTAAGTTTATTTTATCCATGTCTGTGGTTGACATGTAGTCATGACATTTTGGTTGCACTTTATTCGGACTGACTGTACCATATTGAATGTAACCTGACGAAGTGTTATTTTTATTTGGACATTCCACTAAATTGTGTTTACTGTTGATAACATTGGTACCGTTCCTATTACTGACAGAATGACCATAATAAGTGACAGGATCACATTCTTCAGCATAACCTTTGGCAATCATATTGTCAATAAACCTTTTGTACGCTTCAGCAAAATCGGACTCTCGAAACATACGTCTTTCTAAACTTAAGAAGCGAGATAGGGCTTGCGGATAACTGTCGGGAACGCACTGAATATTATCCCGCCATGGAAGTCCTACCTCATACCTACCAGTTGGCAAACGTGTGGTAGTATTGTGTAAGATCTCAACAGCTCGAGCATCCAGTTTACTATGAAGTTTCTCATGTTTGGTAATACCCAGTGAGTCCAATTTGTACTGCTCCTTTATTAGCAGTTCTAAACGTTCATGTTCAGTAAGCTCAATACGGTCTAGGTGACAGTGGTTGACAAACTCAACCGGTTTCGTTTTACTAGAAGCCACTCCATACAATGTCCAACCAAGCCAGGTGTGACAAGCTACCGGCTCATTACGACTACCAGCGCGGATATCACGAGATATTGACAGATGCCAGTGCTCGGCACCAATCAGCACGGTTGGCATAGCGTCAGTGTACGTCAAATAATCGGTTAAATCACTCAAATAATCGTAAGACTGTGCGGTGTGTTTGGACAATGTTTGCGTGCTCAAGCTGAGTAAGGGCATGGCCCTGGCACGATTGACTAAAAACCTGTCAGATTCGTGTTTACCCTGTATGTAAAAGTCCACATAAGAAATCTTAGTAGTTTTGTGTAAGCCACCTACAGCATTGACAGTAATAACCTCCTCTGGCCCTGACACCCCGATACGGGCAGCCACTTTAGAATCAATTAACGACGCTGTACTGCCATCGTCTAGGAGTGCGAAGGTTTCGTAACTGCCAGCTGGTCCAGACACAATAACTGGTACCACTTTTAATAATGCGCTGTGTGGTTGTGTTTTGGTTGTCGTTCCAACATGTTGACTTAAAATACCTGTATTAGAAACCATGACGTTTTCTTTTGACAACTCCTGTGTAGTCTTGGAACAGCACGGCGTGTGTTTGGCATCCCTTTCAGACAAATTCGCATACCCAATATTATTGAACGCAGTACACTCAGTTTTGTTTAGCGGTGCCGTACACCCCGTATTGTTCATATTGTTTAGTTCTGTTTCACACTCATGGTTGAGCGCAGCTGTACACACTGTATTATGGAACGCCTGTGTATGGTGTGTTTGCGGTGATGTAAATGTATCCTGCCTGCCGTGTAAAAGTGGATGGTGTCGGAAAGTACAACCGTCGACACCACAAGGGTTCACTTTACATAACTTCCACTGATGTGATTTACTCTTTAGACATTTGTAGCATATTTTGTGTTCACGCAACCAACACCACCTGTTTTCAACTGATAACCTTGTGAATTCGGAACAGTTTTTTATATCATGGCACTTTTTACAATAAATGCATTCGGTTTTGTCACCTGTTTTAATATTGTCATGTGTCACAGCGTGAATATTTTCACGTTTGAATTGTTTATTGACAGGCACAATGATGTTTTGTTGTGTAGCAATAAAACCTATTTCAGGAGATAATGCGAATTTAATATAACGCTCGTGTTCACGAGTTAGAAAATCAGATAAAAGTTCTAACTTTGACATGAGAGGGTTTGACATTTCTGACGCATAGTCAGACCACCTCATCTTCATTAAAGGGTTAAATTTGCCCAAAATACTATGAAATAGCTCAGGTGAATGTAAATATTCTCGTAGACCGAGTAATTTCATAGTAGAAAGGCTGTTTCGTACCTTGTTGGCAAAAATACCAATCTCCTTAAGCTCGGCGCCAAGCCGCGGCAGCGTTTTCAACACTTGTACCTCACCAAAGACGACCATTTCCGGGCACGCAAATGTTCGCTCGAGTGCGTGCATGATCTCCTCGGGGGCAGCTGCCGTGTGGAGCAGCGAAGCGACCGCCTCACGCGCGGGTCCGCGAAGCGCGTTCTGTAAACGCGCAACGTTCTCTGCGGGGGAATGAGAAGACTCAGTACTACTAAATTGACGTTTAAATTGTAGCCATTGGGAACCATTCCCGAAGAATATAGGGAGTTCTATGTTGGCTCTACGACCTGAAGCCAAAGCTTTTGCTGCAGCTGCAGTGTCAGCAATCGCTTTGAGTATAATTCCATCGTTTCCTGTATTGCGATGCAATTCGACAGTTGGCTCATTCGTCATGCGTAGGCAGCTACCCTGGTTTATATCGCGAACCCAAGATGCCGTCCGGGAATGAACATTACTGGCCGACTTTGCGGAACGTTCTTCGGCTTCTTGAGCGGCCAGAGCAGCTTCCATTTCTAATTGTTCTACTTGTTTTACCTGCTCAAGTAGTTTTCTTTGTCGAGCAATCTCAATTTCTTGCTCACGAATCATCAATTCTTGCTCTCGCTCCATACTTCTGCGGGCCAACTCGGCCTCCGCAGAAAGCCTCCGTGCTTTTATAGTAGCTGATGACCGCGAAGACCCTGATACGTGCGACCTGCAACTAGGAGAAACGTCAAAATGTTCGGCTGCAACAGCGGAGCCGCAGCCGCCGGTGGTGGTAGTTGCGGGACACGCGCGAACAATATCGAGAGCTGCGGGTGTTTCTGTGGCATCAGTCTTCGTGAGGCCCTGACTTTTGGACCGACCGACCCCACCCACAGCGGGTGCACCTGGTTCTGAACGTGTCGCCTTACGACTTTTAGCCGGCGTTGCCAGCTGCTTGGTTCTACTTCGCATATTCATTATAAGACGGGAGAAGGATCAAATTTAAAGGACTTCTGATGGACTGTATAGCTGGAGTGATTATTTATAGGAAATATATTAAAACCAAGCCGACTCAATCTGTTTTCGACAGCAATATATTGACAACTGATAAAACAAAATAAAACATTCCAAAAGTATAAAAATAATAGACAAAAAAAGGTACAAAATAGGTTGCATCCGCAACATTACCTAACGGAAGTTGATCAAATAGGAAATGGAAGTTAATACTAAAGTTCACGCGGACGAAGTCGCGGGCAAAAGCTAGTCTTAAATAAATTTAAATAGTTGAACGATATTGTCACACGACAACCCTAATGCTTACGCCGTTAATCCTTTATTATAACAACTGCTATAAACTGGGCCAAGACGCTTAGCATATGCACATTTAATGTTACATTTATGCTAACGTTACCGAGTGCTTCGTAAAGGTTAATGAGGGCTTAGGCTAGGGTTGCCATATTTAAGGATTATGGCAGACTTTTTCAAAACGAGGGTCCTGTTTCACCACTAATTTAAGCCTCTTGAAGTTCTTGGACTTGAAAATTGGTGTTTTACTATGGTAATATATCATCGGGTGTAAGTATCAGTGGTATACGGGGGTTTGTCTATTTGAGGCGTTGCAATGAATGATTAAAAAACAAAGAAAATATTATTTTCAACAAATAACCAGAAATTCAATTTTTCGCTAGCGACAAATAAATTTTAATTACCGACGATTGAAATGCGAGATTGAACGCTCATAAAAATTCAGTCTAGTGGTATCTTGGGTGGAACCGAGGCATTTTGCTTCCGTTCTAATTACATTAAACAATTTCCTTATCCTCCTCAATGTAATAAGAAATGGTTTTATAGAAGGTTTTTGTTCTCGAAGCAATGCTCGTATCAGTGGCAGAGGATTAGTCAGAAAAATACATTTACCACTTCGTGCTCTCACTTCTACGCGTGTCAAGATAACGTGTCAGAACAAATGAAAATCCGATCGGAATGCCAAAATATACAGCGTGTATATTTTATATAACCGCATATTGTAACCAGACGTAGATTTTAGTGTTATTATCTGATATTTATAACAATTATTAATTTAGCGTTAACTACCATGGCGTAATTAATTTTTGAAAATTTTTTGAGCAGCAATGTAGGGCGTACACTCATTTGACACATGAAAGGAGCTGGTCACTTGTGACAGTTGTGTGATGTCACATCAGTAAGACAAATTAGTGATCCATTGCGTGCTGAATTATTTTATATGGAAAAAAAAAGTTCTCTGTTTAAATAACTTATCGATAAATATATTACTAAGTGCTTATTATATAACCCCCTAAAGTTTGCGGTTATATCAAATATACACGCTGTATATCTAAACCTGACCCTCATTAAAATGACTTGTTGACATTTGGGTCGTAATGTTAATTCGACGGTCAATTCTGCCATACTTTTTTAAAGCTAGGTCCCCTGTCTAACCAAACTGATGTTTGACAGCTAAAAACGAAACGAAACTATGGCATTCCGTTACCGCGAAGCACGTGCCCTTTCGTCTGGCCACATATATGTGTCTTTGTCGTGGTACAACGATAAGTGTCACTGTAAACCGCATTCGCATTTCACGTATCTTGAGAGCTGAGTTTAGTCGAAATGTCAAGAGAAACTGGCCTGTCGCTAGCCTTAACCATTATTATAACTGCAGCTCAGCGAGAACAATAGTCTATATTAATAAAGTAATCATTCTTAGTTAACATATTTTAAAACCACATTAAAACCGGCACAAAAATACATATTTATAAGGACACCATTCAACCCTTATTTGCATAAACCGGCTTAATTCTCATCCCGTGACGTCACGGTGGAAAAAAGCATGGCCGCCCTCTTGTCATGTTGACAGCGCGGACCACGTCGCGCGTCGTTTGTTCCACACTTTGCTCTTGTTTTTGTGAGTGGGGTGAGTGATGATGTTGGGGTTTTAGAATAGAATACCTAGTTTTTCAGCATTCGGGTCCGTGACAAGGGTGGCCTGTGACATAGAACCAACAGTAATTCCTCAAAATGATATTTTTTTACCAGCGAATTCGTAAAAATATCATAAATATTGTAAGGGAAAGCGCGGTTGTGATGCGGACAAATAAAATAAAATTAGAATATGTAACAATTTTAAATCTTATAAGTGTTCATCAGGCATATGATATTTGTGTTCCTGCTAGTAAACAGTCAACCAAATAAAGCTACATGTAGGTATATAAAAATATACACCTAAGTTACACCTGTATTTCTTAAAAGGATAAGCAGAGCATATAATTATGAAGTTTTATTTTCAATGCATGAACATTATTGTAATAAATTATGATTGATCTATAGTCTAAGATTAAGGATGATGACTTAGACTTTTTTACGATGCGATTTAAATACATTTTTAGTAAGGAACAAATGTTTGTATGGGAGCAACTACAATTAAAGAGCATAAATATCCAAAAAATTGAGACAAAGTTTGACCTCGCTTCATACCTACTAATTGACACACGGGTATGACTTCACAACTGTTATTTGTACTAATCATTGTATGAAAAATCAAGTAAATTGCTGTTTCGGTCGCGAAATAATGCGTTTAGGTACATAGTTGTACTACAATTTTTTTTCTAAACTTTCAAGGTCCATATCTTTTTATGATTTTAATTTTATTTTATACTTTATTACAATATTTGGATTTAGTAACAATACGTTATCAATTTTAGCATGACGTATGTGGGTTTAAAGGTGAATACGACGTTATATTGCAGGGACAGGTTGCGAGCCTGTCGCTTACAACACATTTCAACCTTATGTTCGTAGTCATCATCATCATCATATCAGCCGAAAGACGTCCACTGCTGGACATATGCCTTCCCCAAAGAGTGCCACAATGACCGGTCCTGCGCCACCCGCATCTAGCGGACTCCCGCGACCTTTACCAGGTCATCAGTCACGCTGCGCCTTGCGGTACGTGATCCCCACTCGAGAACCTTTCGGCCCCAACGGCCATCGGTTCTAAATGCAATGTGCCCCGCCCACTGCCACTTAAGGCGACGTGAGCTCCAAAAACGGATTTAAAAAAAATCGTAGCTCTTGTTTGGATTATAAAATGGCTGCCTTAAATTTAATTAGCAATATTGAGGCCTTTTTCGAGGGAAATCAGCTATTCGAATCCTGATTTTTTGACTTTCGCTCGATAGAAAAAAAAACACGAACATAGGTCTAAAATACACTTAAAAAAATCGTAACAAATTATGCACAACAGCTAACCATATTGAAATAGGTTCTAAAAATCGGCAATGTCATGGTTGAGGGAAATCAGCTATTACTTTTTTATTTATTAAAACGCATAAAAAAATAAAATAAAAAAACATGAACTCCGCGCTTCCAAACACGCACTTCCATCTCGCTCACGCTTATGCTCAGTGAGAGGGAGAGAAGACCACGAACCTACGTCCCCTTAAGTTTAGCGGTTCATTCGATTTTCGTAGTGCCATGGGAAGAAAGGAGGAAGTAGGGAGTAGAGGGGGTATTTTCGTAATTTGAGGAACAGGAGTTGAATATCGTGATGAAACTGATTTCGATTGGTTAGTAAACAATTTTAAGGTTAATAAGCATTCGTTTCCTATTAATAAATAAACTTTTACTGAAAATAACCCGGTATAAAATGGGAACTTTGCTCGTAGCACAGCACAGTAGCACGAGCAGAGCGGTACGAAATCCTCAGCTCTGAATGTGGCACATTTTTTCTGTAAATGTGATGCTATTGTGTTTTTGTGTTATGGCCCCCTGCCCCCCTATTCTGTAACGTGTTTAAAGCTCACTTCAACGCTCACCTACAATTATACCTTGACACCGCGTTGCGTAGTAATTAAGCGTTGGTAGAGGTCTAGTTTCGTAACGGGTGACCGACGGGGTGAGCCGCATTAACGCGTAGCGAATAACAGCCCTGTGCTTATAAAGAACGGTCAATTAGCCCGACTCGACTTCTCGAGTACAGTATACATGGTTATTACCCGCCAAGCGTAACAAATTGAAAAATTCATAACACAATCCACGCAAATCTGAACCTTATTAACTTTACCGTACGGGAGGCAGTCATTTGCATACAAATTCTGGCTTCATTTTAGTTAAACGTGTTTTTTGCAAATTAATTAGATTGATGAAGCTTCTCGACGTGACTTGACTAAGTGATGGAGGTAAATAACTTGGTTATGACTAAGTGATCGTTGATCGTCGAGCAAGATCAGGCGAGACTAGCTAAGCACATTAAGCACTTAAGTTACATGTTGGTTATAGTTTACTTAGTTAAGGGTGATTGCATTTAATTACCAAGTAGCTGCGCACAAATGCTTTAGCTCTCTCATTCCGATGAGAATGTGTTGACTTAATGTTTTGCCTTCAAAATGTCGATAAATCTTTTTTTTAACACGTCTGTCTAACACAATAGGGAACTTGCATCTTTTTATTTTATTACGAAAATGAAAAGTATAATCCAGCATTTAAACAACTGTAGCATTAGAACTTTCTTATGATTTATTTTTCTGATGTTATATGCATTTGAAATCTGCACGCGCCGGCACCCCCCGAAGACGCTCAATACTAAACGGGCTTATGCTATGACGTCACAGCATATATTCTCGGCGCGTTTACTATGGAGTAAGTCATTAATTTGAAATTATCTCCACAAAATTTGCGTTTAAGTCTATACTTGTCTTGTCATACAAAATATCATTTCTAATTCAATATTCTGTGTAACTGTTATGTTATTTTATCGAAAAAATTATAATTTTTTTTTCGTTATTTTAAACTGAGATAAAACTAATGCAATCGTTTTTTTTTCTTTTTCTTTTCCATTGTATGATATCTCTACGTACCTATATCCGCATCGATTGAGTACAATTTATTCGAAATTGAAGTCCCATGCAAGTTCCCCATTCTTACGCTCAAAACTGTATTTTTATCCATCAGTATTGCCAACGTAAAGAAATATACGCGTGCTTCCAAAAAAATCGTTTTTTCTGTGGTTTGTAATTAAAATATAAATTCATTCAGTTAATTACATACAGTCAAGTGCAAAGATATGGGTGCATACAACTTACTCATAAATATGTCCCATCGCACTTATAAAAAAAAAATGATTTATTTTAGGCAAAGACCCATATTTTGACATAAATAATAATAATTGACAAAATTTATAATTTTGAAACAAAAGTAATAATAATAATAAAACGATCGACATAAACACTCACCTAATATTACATATTTGCGACACTGGGCAAATATACATTATAGATTAGTTTATTAAGATACGTTAATTACATACAGTCAAGTGCAAAGATATGGGTGCATACAACTTACTCATAAATATGTCCCATCGCACTTATAAAAAAAATGATTTATTTTAGGCAAAGACCCATATTTTGACATAAATAATAATAATTGACAAAATTTATAATTTTGAAACAAAAGTAATAATAATAATAAAACGATCGACATAAACACTCACCTAATATTACATATTTGCGACACTGGGCAAAGATAATTACCTTATTATGTCAGCGGATTATGGTTATACATATAGTAAAGCCCGACCAGGAAAATAAAAAAACCTGCTCTGGGGGCATTAAATTAGCAATGATGATATCAACACTAAGTATAGTCGTACGCATGCTAATTGGCTAGTGTAAATATTAATATTGATGATAATATTGATATTATAATATTGATTACATTATTGATGAAATAAAATCAAGTTTGATTTACAATATTTATATTATATGTTTTAAATTATAATGAAATGATCTTCCATTAAAGTTAAACTAATTCATTTGTTTATTTTTAATA
Source organism: Epinotia brunnichana (assembly GCA_963854355.1). Lineage (NCBI taxonomy): Eukaryota > Metazoa > Arthropoda > Insecta > Lepidoptera > Tortricidae > Epinotia > Epinotia brunnichana. The sequence continues at coordinate 28,108,128 of OY977938.1, read as the reverse complement.
AACAGGATCGGTATTCATTTATAAGGTGCAAACATTCATCATCATATCAGCCTCTCGTCCACTGCTGGACAAAGGCCTCCCCCAAAGAGTGCCAAAGTGACCGGGTGCCAAGGTGCAAACATTCAATAAATGAAAAACGAAACGTTGTGTGAGAAAGAGACACTATGAGAGTGTGATATGAGAAAGAACGGGATAGAGGAATAAAAGGGATAGGATTAAGGTTTAAGCGAGAATAAAAGATACATTACAATCAATATTCATTATGACCGATCCGTCGTTTACACATTTACTTATTATCAAATTCGGAATCTAAATATTCAACTGATTCATATGACATTTCATGGTCCTCATGATCAGATTTTACTGGTTCAATAACAGATACATCGGACTCATTGTCAGTTGTAAGACTAGATGTTTCACTATCACTGCCGCCAACATATTAAATAAATTCTTCAATTTCTCGAACAATACGGCTAACATCTGACCTTCTCTTCGTATTTTCATCTTGGAAGATCGGGATATACCTGAAGTAAAATAAACTTTTACTAGTAAGTTATTCACAAATTAGCCAATTTCCATTGCACATACTATATAATGTACCTACCAGTCATGTTGACAACAAGATCGGTGATGTTATTATGATGAATAGACTCCAATCCTGCAGCCTTTCTATCCGACAAATACTTCTGCATACTGTAAATCACTTTTCTCAAGTTACTTTTAATAGTTTTAGGCATTTTAACGCACAAATACACACAACTATCGAATAAATACACTACGCACAAACGACAGCTAACTTTGACTTCAATTGACATATGGCATTAATGACGTCTTGAAAGTTACTGTTGCCTGTTGAAGAAATTAGTTCCAATAGTTTTCCGCAATATGGCGAAGTTTTTTATTTTCCTGGTCGGGCTATACCTACATATTTATGAGAGGATTAAATCGATACACGTGTTTGCACTTGACTGTACATTGCAAGTTAATAGAAAGCTTGTAAATTACCTTACTTAACCGCGTCTTACTTATTAAGCATTACTGTTAAATTCAAGTATTAATTGCCTTGTTTCGACACAATTTCAAACGTTTGAATTTATACGACCGCTTTAGCCTAGTTGGGTCATTGTCAGTCACAAAAACAAAAATCATCTTTCCGGTGGCCAATAGTTAAGGGTTTATGTTCAAATATCCCTTCAACTGTGGCGAAAAAACATGGCCATCTACCCCTGTCTGTGGACCCCTCTGAGGGCCGCTTCACAGACAATGTTTCTGGCGATACGTGATTTAGTAAAATTGAATTTTCATCAGTTGTTTAACTAATTACAGGCTAGATTTTAGATAAAACACAATCTTTATTAAATTATTTAAGTGCAACTATATATCATCACTGCACTTTAGTCGTATTAAGGCTATCTAACCGGCCTTATCACCAGGGCACCAAAATTAACTACATATTTTGGTAATTTTGAATATGTTAGATTAGTTTTCTGGGTTAATGAACGGCATTTATTTGAAGATATTGAAGTTATACACATTTAAAAACCATAAAATGGCAGGCTCAAAAGTATTTTTTTTACAGGAGATCATTTGAAGTATTCTACCAAAATGGGACCTACACTCAAAAGGTGCTTGCATGGACTTTGATTTCGATGTTTATTTCTGAAGTGTGTTTTTACTATATTTATTCAATTCATACATAAACAGTTAACATAGGTCATTGAATAGGTTTTTCCAGAATTTTATTATTGTAGGTGCACTAGACGTTATTCTAGAGATAAATTAAAAAAAGCTTATCTAATTTCATTCAAAATGATCACTTGCAATCGACTGCAATTATCACAGCAACCATATGTTTTGAACCAGATAAATTAAGTTTATAAATATTACCATTAAATATACCTTTAGTTTAAATTATAATCTTATCATCAATTAAACAAAAATCCCATAAAACATGATCTAAACACGATACAAATCAAGGCCATGATTAGTAAGAGTGCGCAACGACGATGACGTCACGAAGTGCGATGTGAGTACCCCTCGGAGGGCCTTTTACCGGACTGTTACCGGCCCTCTGAGGGCTTTGTTATGATCGCTACCAATTTCGATCGATTTTTTTTACTTTCGGGCAGTTGTTAATAGATTTACGATCATTTTAAATTAATATACGATAAATAACGGTAATGTTAATAGCTGTTAATGATATCAAATTATTAAAATAACGTGTTGGCAAATTTTGACCATGAGGTATGTTTTGTTAGTCACAGGTTTAGTACCGATAATGGGCTGAACTTTAATTTTTTTAATGAAGAACGATAGATTACTTACCTGCTCACACGTGTTCTCCTTCTGGCACTAAAATTCAGCACTAAACCCACAAATTTTCACTCGCGAACACCGACCATGTCATACGCGCCGTGACCGTTTTAGACTAACGACCGAATTAAATTTTCCCTCGATTGACCATTGAAATTATAGCTTGCTAGCTGTCTCGCTTCATTGGCTTTACGTTTCAACGGATTAAAACGAGATCGATCCACGTTTGGCTGTTATTTCTCTAAGAAAGTAAGAACAGCTCATGCGGCCCTCTGAGGGGTCTCCACAGACCTGCAGGAAAAAATGTGAAGCCCGCAGAGGGGCAAGTTGTGGTTGCCCCGGGCAACCACAGCTGAAGGGATATAATATGTTTTTATCTCATAGAATTATAGAAGAGGCAACGTCGTTTATGCGGATTCAGAGTTCAACCAAAAATTAGGCTTTATAGTCCTTAACTTTGGCAATGTCCACCGAAGAGACGCGAACCTAAATCTGACAAAGACCCAGTTTGGTAGTGACCCTGCCTACGAAGCAAGAGGTCCTGGGTTCGAATCCTGGTAAGGGCATTTATTTGTGTGATGAGCACAAATATTTGCTCTTAATTTAAGTATTTATTTATCTATATAAGTATGTTTATCTTCGTCTAGTACCCATAGTACAAGCTTTGCATAGTTTGGGACTAGGTCGATTTGTGTAAGATTGTCCACAAATGTTTATTATTATTATTATTTTAAGTGAGTTTTAATCGTTATTTTTAGCAATAGGTACCTATAATTCCAAATATGACTCACGAAAGTTTAATTTCAAATATAATATACATTTCAGAGTTTGTAGAGTAATCTTACAGCCAACTATGCTAAGTAGTACGTTTATAATCCTAGGTAGGTGCACATATCCGAACAAACGAATCGTAACGTGTCGTAACTAAGAATGAATGTGGAAATAGCAGAGCGTGTTTAAACTTTGTTCTTTCTTACGTCTTATTTTATTTGCTATTACACTAATTAAGACAAAATATCATAGAATGTTACAGCGAATTTCAGTTCTTACTTGTTTCTCTGCTGATGACAACATAGCTTTGCCTAGAGTAAAATTTAATTAATCCAAATGAAATGCAGGAAATGTTTTCTGGACGCGCTTTTTACTACATAAAACAACTTAATATTACCAGCAATTAAGTAAAAATATATATTTGTTAATATTAATCACGGTCGAGTCTGGCAAGCGCAAGCTGAACCCAGTTTTTTTTAAACAGCAGCTTTTTTAACAATGCCGGTGTATGCCTGGCAAAATTATGATATATATATATTTTTATATAATTATGCCAAAGATGCAAGTACCAAGGCATGTCATTCACAGATATTTTATCATCTTTGAAAGCGGCTGTACGTGCGTCGTGCGTGCGCTCTTAACAGCTGGGCTGTTATTCGCTACGCGTTAATGCAGCTCACCCCGCCGGTCACCCGTTACGAAACTAGACCTCTACCTACTCTTAATTACTACGCATCGCGGTGTCAAGGTATAATTTTATTGTGGGTGAGCCTTGAGGTAAGCTTTACAAGTTACAGAATAGGGGGGCTGCTGTGTGTGTGCGTTCGCCCTGTAATCACGATGGCCCCGTCACTTCCTCAAGAAAATCGTAGCTACAAACGCACGTCGCGCGCAATGATGAGTTGAACTTTCGATAAGTATTTTTAAGGGCATTTTACAGTTACTAAGGTTTTAAGTTTATTATCTTGTTCCGTATTAGTAGCGAACAACGTTAAATCTTTAACGGCGGCGTAACGCGCGTTTACGTTACGTTTTATCGCGCGCGTTTACGATGAGGTGACCCTAATGTACGAGGGCGTAAGGGAGAAGGTACAGTAGATATAAGGTAATAAAGAATGACACAGTCAATGGTGTAACTTGGATACCCAGTATCTTAGGTCGGTGAACAATAGCACACAAAGACATTTAATGTAATCACCAAACTCCGAGACACAATGCATGTCATTAGGGAATGTATCCACGCCCTCCCTTAGGGTAGTTATAGGTGCTTGGCCTAGGCTATAGGTTGAATAAGATTATAATAAGAATTACAGAATCTAAAGAGGCAGGACTAATAAACGGTACTTTTAGGCACTGCGAAGCCAGCAAACTTATATAATGTGTTTTTTAACCCCCGACGGAAAAAGAGGAGTGTTATAATTTTGACGTGTCTGTGTGTCTCTGTGTGTGTGTGTGTCAGTATGTGGCATCGTAGCTCCTAAACGAATGGACCGATTTGAATGTGGTTTTAATCCGAGAGCTGACGTGATCGAGATGGTTCTTAGCTACGTTTCAACAAAATCTGTTCAGCCGTTTTTGAGATATTGAACTTTGATATGAAAATGTCGGGGGTTTCCAACTGTTCTAAGTTGTAGTTATTTCTCCTATATACATCATACTAATACCTAAATAGATCATACAACCGCACTTTCTTCGCGTGCCAACGGTCACACACACTCAATACACAACATATCTAGTTGAAGTGGAATTCATTGTTTTAGAAATTAATACAAATCATTTTCTATTTGTATAGTGGGGCTAGCACAACTGACAGCACGAGTGAGACAGAATTCGATGAGTCGCGCGCGACGCGACTTGGCAGCGTTGTGCTAGCTCCCCAGAGGAGTAATTGCGTCACTTTTCGATCGAGCGTCTTTTGTACTCATCTGTAATTTTCCCATAAAAACATATCTTTAGATCTTCGTAACGTACGAAAGGTTACGTAATCGACGAGCTGGTTCTTATTTTTATAATATAATAAAAAAATATAATTCGATAAATGTTCCTGCAGCCGTCCACATATAATTCACAATCACTGAACAACTCTAGTGATGAAATACAGTCAGATACTGGCAAACTTGGTTTTCATACACATCGCGGTAGATATAACGTGTACCTATTTAGATACCCGGTCTGCAGTCTTCCAATTTTAAGTAACTTTCATATAAAACTATCACGCGCATAAAGTTTCCAGAAGTTTATTAGATGTCTAGTTAAAGTTGCGGAAGCGTTAATTAATTTTGTCACGGTAACTTTTTTATTTTTTAGTTTGCTGTTAAATTTTTCTACTCTGCTCTAAGACAATAACAGGCCTGGGCGAATGTTATATGCATAATGAAAACGGTGTTTCGGTTTTTATGGCGTGTTTACCTACGAAGCTACGGAGTGCAAGGTTTTACAAGATCATGCTAGGGGTGTTTGAAACTGGCAATAAAATACAAATTTTGTCATCATTATTGTTCATTAAAAAACCACGTTTTGTGTTATCGTGGGATTACGACGAGATATTTTGATTTGATACTAATTTTCATTTGCTTTCAATATGTTAAGTTGGCTCCTGTCTACGCGTGCCGAGAACGTATGAAGCGAAACTTTGAAACTACACGGTAACAAAAAATATGTCCCGGATTACACTTGAGTACAGTTCTCATTGCTAATATTTTCACCCCGTAAGTTCCCAAGGTTCGTTCCCCGTAAGGTATATTACAGTCCAGTCAAAAAAAAACTTGTACGGTTAACGTCAAAGACGGTCACTTTTGTACCTTACTCCTATGAAATAAGGTAAAAATTGTATACACGCCTTTGACGCCGACTGCACAGCCCTCGAAACGCCGGTAATGAAGCCACCTCGTTAGCTGTCGCGTGTATCGTCTTTTTTATAAGGTCAGAAAGTCGGCCATTTTGGGATCATTAGCTTTTTTGTAACCTAAATCTTCAGTTGTTGGTCACGTTTGCTTCAACTAAGAGCTCTTCGAAAAAAAGAGTAACATAATTTTGTTATAGTCTGGTTATAGTAGACCAAAGGAAACCTACAGTATAGTAAAGTTTCTTTTGTGGAACGTGTGGATGCAGGGATTTGAATTAAGAATCACAAAGCAAATCAATATGCGCCCTGTATCAGGAGCAAAAAATTTAACAGTAGGTTATTAAGCTTGTGAATAATTATTTCAGTGGTTTTAATTGAAAAAAAAAACTTCAAAATTAAGTATACGTGTATATTTTTACTCTTTTGAAATGTTAAGTAACTTTTTAATAATAAAAATAAAAAATAATTTAAAGGCACAAAAATATACTTATTTTAAAAACAAAAATGCAAACTATTATGACTCATTACAGGATGTTACCTCAAAATCTGCATTGACTGCTGTGCTATGCTCTCGTGGGGCCAAGATACATTATTTGGAGGAGTTAGAGAGGTCATAACGTTAGTTCACGATTTCTCCGAAACAAAAAAAAAATTAAGTAAATGAAACACAAGGGGTTACTGCAGATGCTCTTACTTAGGAAGCGTCCTTTTGAATATTTGCTCCTGTTACGGAGCCCATCCCGTATAGCTTGATATTATATATTATGCGTAGAGTAGGTACGTAGGAAAGTCTTTTCTGTGGACAAAGCCAACGTTAAGTACGACTAATACTAATTTTCGGTTTGACTTATAATGCGCATAAACCGCGTATCCTTTTATATAAATCTGAGTGATTAAATAATAACTTACAAGTACAAAAACTATTATGAAATTGAGCAGTAGAAATTATTCTTTCTTTATTAGGGTTCCGTACTCAAAGAGTAAAACGGGACCCTATTACTAAGACTTCGCTGTCCGTCCGTCCGTCCGTCCGTCCGTCCGTCCGTCCGTCCGTCCGTCCGTCCGTCTGTCTGTCACCAGGCTGTATCTCAAGAACCGTGATAGCTTTATAGAGAGTTGAAATTTTCACAGATTATGTATTTCGGTTGCCGCTATAACAACAAATACTAAAAACAAAATATATATTTTTTTAAGGGTCCCATACATCAAACGTGATTTTTTTGCCGGTTTTATGGTACGGAACTCTTCGTGCGCGAGTCCAATTCGCTCTTGGCCGGTTTTATTAAGTACTTTGCGCAGCAATGTTTATTATTATCTCTGTAGTTGTACTTACTGAAAGAGATAATGGTAAGTTTTCATACATTTTGTATTTAACTAAACATCCACAATTCGCCATCATTACAATTTATTAATTTGAAATATCACACCTAATAAAATTCAAATCTTCTCTACGTCCAAGTAGAGAACGAGGAAGTCCAGTAGTTCAGTAAAAATAACCGCCGCTATTACACTCATTCCTTCAAACAACTTTTTAAACCCAACAAACATTTGCGCAGCGCCAAGCAACTCATTTCCACCATTAGCTATCATAACAAGAACAATAAATTTTTGCTAAGCTTAACCTGGCTTACTCGACGATGTCCTGGTTTAAGTTAATGCGGTGTATCCAAGTTATATCAGTTGTTTAACGGTTTGCGAGTTTTGAAGTAACTGCTGAGTTATAGCTTCAAAAACTTCAAGTGCTTGGCTTGTATTACGAGCGCAGCTTGAACTAAAATTGGAAATTTACTTTCAAAACTTAAATCGTAAAAATCTATCTGAATATAATATCGTAAAATTATTTATTACTAGCTGCAAAATGTGCCTCTGTCTGAACCCCCCCCCCCCCCTTTGTTAGATAGTAATTAATTATTATCTACACCTGAATGACAACTAACAGAATTAAGATACTTGACTTAAGGCCGTGCATTACAAAATATCGCATTATTTGGAAGGCTGTCCTGAACAAATCAGGAAACAATCAAGAATCAAGACTAAATTTCTAAATTTAATTAAAAGTTCCGTACTCAAAGAGTAAAACGGGACCCTATTACTAAGACTTCGCTGTCCGTCCGTCTGTCTGTCACCAGGCTGTATCTCAAGAACCGTGATAGCTAGAGAGTTGAAATTTTCACAGATTGTGTATTTCTGTTGCCGCTATAACAAAAAATACTAAAAACAAAATATTTTTTTAAGGGGGGCTCCCATACAACAAACGTGATTTTTTTGCCGTTTTTATAGATAGTGGTACGGAACCCTTCGTGCGCGAGTCCAACTCGCACTTGGCCGGTTTTTATTTACCTCAACCTTTGTAACAACTTTTTTTTGTATTTTGAATATCCTGCGTGATTATAATTAAAAATCAATAAGTACATACTAACGCCATCTAACTGTTAACTCGCGCACCTCGTCACCTCATTATAATCTACTCCGATAGTTAATAAAACTCGCTCATCAAGCACGATATACGTCACGTATTTCACATTAGTTCGGAATTTGGACACCACCGAGGCGAGGACAAGTGCGCTGGTGTTCCTTTTCGTCCGCGGCTCCCAAAGCATACGGGCGCATCCATATTTAATTTAACAAGCTCCGAGAAGCTGCAAGAAAGATGGCGAAGTCGGCCATATTTAATATAATTAAATAAGTCGCATTAATGTGGTTCGATTGCCATACAAAACGTTATTTGACATTCGCAGGCTAACGGCGTGATATTTTAAGAAACTTATGTAACAAACTTTCATAAATTGCCTTCCCATTTGCGCCAAATTCCCTTTTTCCTAGAATAAACTTGTATAAACTAGATTAATTTGAGAAATTGGTTTGGGACGTGATATTTTGGGAAAACTATTTTTCTCAAATTAATTTAGTTTATACAAGTTTATTCTAGGAAAGGGGGAATATGGCGTAAATGGGACGCCTATTGAAGAAAGTTTGTTACATAAGTTTCTTAAAATATCACGCCGTTAGCCTGCGAATGTCAAATAACGCTTTGTATGGCAATCGAACCACCTTAAGGCGCACATGCCGATTTAGTTTTAAACAACTATAAATAAAAATGGCAGTATAACAGCATAAAATTAATTGAAGAAAATCCCGATAATGTGAGTATCGCTTTTGTTCGTACTTAGCAGTCTGGTGAGACCTAATCTCAGAACCACGTTTAACCTGGTCGTAATTTTGTTATTAGGGGTCCTTAATTTACGTTATATTCGGCGCATTCACTATATTCCTGGTCTTCGATGGAGAAATGCAAGTTGCCCACATCCAGAGCATACGTGGCATGGGTGGTTTGAGGTGAAGCTTCTTGAAGTCTGACTGATGCTTCCACGAGTACATCGGCTTCCTTGCTGCAGCTGAAGAAACGGTGGTATAGTGTTTTGTGTAAAACTGTTGGACAAGGTTAGTGTACCTACCTAAAACTTATGTACTTATATCTTTGAGTGAACATTTAACTTTCCCATGTGAAGTGTAATAAATGATTTTTTATACTGCTTAATGTGTGTTTCCTTTGAATAGCAACCAGTAGCAAGGCGCCCTGAGGTTTTATTTAATTTAAATTAGAGTCTTATGCCAACCGACTGTGGCGGCCGGTGGTGAACCCATAAAAAAGATTAAGGTTTGTGGTGTAGGTGATTAAGGGCGTGTACTATGCGGCAGGAGTTGCGAGTAATAAAATGCACAAACTTACAGTTCAATGTATATTGTCCGCGTACACACAAAATCCATACACAAGCATAAACAGAAGGCACAGAAGGGTAGAAAGCACAGGCACTATTAATAGAAGAAAGTCTTAAAGCGAGAATACAGTTCGGAAGATAGAAATTGATAATAATAAGCGAGCGAGAAAGCAAGTACATAGATCGCGGCTATTGTTTAGCGGTCAAGAGATTCATGCGCTCTGCGTCGGTACTAGGCGATGACTGACTATCGACCTCTGCTGATGCGCGGACGCCGCGCTCGGCCATAACCAGTTGCCCGCTAGGGCGACGGTGAGGTCGATCTAGTATGTCGATATACTACTATATCGATATCGACAAACTGGTTGGCATACATATATATTTCTATAAGTGTAATAAGCATATTAAGCGTAATATATAATTTATATATGTATATCTATATAAGTGTGTATATATGTACGAGTATGTAAATATGTATAAGTTAAGAATTGTAAATAAATAAGTTTTAACATGCGATTATAGAAATGTATAAGTGTAAAATCTAGAATGTGTATAAGTACCCTACACCACCCCCCACCAGAGTCCCTCAGGGACGATAATAGTCTGGAAATTTAACTACGCGTCCTGAGCGAGTTGTTTTGTTCTGAGGTTTTTCTGGTGCGGGAGTGGGCTTAACGCTGTCCAGCGTAAAAGCCCGTTTGAGCCTGTCAATGGAAACAGACACCTCTTTGCCCTTGAGAAGAATTTTAAAAACCTTGTCTCCTCTGGCGAGTACCTTGTGTGGCCCGGAGTAAGCTGGAGTGAGGGAACCTCTGATAGTGTCATCGCGAAGGAAGACATGACTACAGGTTTCCAATTCCTTGTGTACGAACACTCTAGGATTACAGTGGCGTGAAGCAGGAATGGGCCGTAATTTGTCTACAAAGCTTCTGAGTCTAGCGGAAAAATCTGACAAGTCTGAAGTAAAGCCAGTACTCGGCTCCCAGAACTCGCCGGGTAGTCTCAACGGCTCTCCGTAAACAAGCTCGGCTGAAGACGCTTGTAAGTCTTCTTTAAAAGATGTACGTATTCCTAGAAGGACCCACGGCAACGACTCAGTCCATCTGTCATTTGCATGACAGACTATAGCCGCCTTTAGTTGGCGGTGAAAACGCTCAACCGAACCGTTAGAAGCTGGATGGTATGCTGTCGTCCTTTTATGCTCGAACCCGGCTATCCTAGATAAGCATTGAAAGAGGGCCGACTCGAACTGACGGCCTCGGTCAGTTGTAATGCTTACAGGACAGCCGAATCGAGCAATCCAGGTAGACAGCAGTGCTTTTGCAACGGTTTCTGCCGTGATGTCTTCTATCGGTACTGCCTCTGGCCAGCGAGTAAAGCGATCTACTGCTGTGAGGCAATATCGATAGCCCTGAGAAAGTGGAAGGGGTCCGACCAGGTCTATATGAATCTGTTTGAAACGGGCGCGCGGTAAATTGAATGTGCCCAGAGAGGAAGTCACGTGACGGTTGACCTTAGCTCGCTGGCACGGCAAGCAAGAACGCGCCCATTTTCTGCAATCCTTTCTTACTCCTGGCCAGACAAAACGCTCGGAAACTAGTTTCGCCGAAGCGTTACTGCCAGGGTGACTAAGAGAATGCAGGCTATCAAAAATTTGCTTACGCAGAAACCTCGGTACGTAAGGCCTGGTAGCCAGTGTGCTGACATCGCAGTACAAAGGGACTTGGCTTCCAGGAACATGGAGTTTCTGCAGCTGCAACGAAGAACCCTTGTCCAAAAGCTGTTGGAATTCGGGGTCGGAGGCTTGATGTTGGGCTATTGTCTCGAGGCTGACAGGTGCTTCTAATTCCTCAATTCGCGACAAGGCATCAGCTACAACGTTATCTTTGCCACTTATGTGGCGGATGTCTGTCGTGAATTGTGATATGAAGTCCAGGTGTCTATACTGCCTTGGCGAACAGTTGTTCTTCCTTTCATGGAATGCGAAACTGATCGGCTTGTGGTCAGTATAGACGATGAAATCACGAGCCTCGAGCATGTGCCTAAAATATTTTATAGCCTCGTATATGGCCAGTAACTCCCTATCGTAAGGTGAGTATTTGACCTGTGATGGGCTCAGCTTTCTGGAAAAGAAGGCCAATGGCTCCCAAGCGCCGTCCTTAAGTTGCTGGAGCACTGCACCCATGGCTTTATCAGACGCATCCGTGACTACTGCTAGTTTTGCTGAGCAGGTAGGATGTGCTAGCATGGCTGCGTCTGATAAGCTCTCCTTGCAGGCCTGAAAAGCTTCTAAGGCGTCTCCTGTGAGGTTGACTGGATAGGATCCCTTGACAGAACCTGTCAACAGCGCGTGTAGTGGGGCTTGTATCTGGGCTGCTCGTGGAAGAAAACGTCTATAAAAATTAAGCATCCCTAAGAAGCCTCGGAGCTGTTTGACGTTGGCTGGAGGTGGGAAGTCCATAACTGCCTGCACCTTCGAGTCCAGGGGTCTGCATCCACTGGATGTGATCAGGTACCCTAGGAATGTCACCTCATGAACTCCTAAGACACACTTAGAGGTATTTACCAGCATGCCATACTCCTTTAGCTTACTGAAAACGATTCGCAGGTGCTCCTCGTGCTCGGCTTCGTCCCTAGAATAAATTAAAAAGTCGTCCAAGTAAGCGTAGACGAAATCGAGTCCTCTGGTGAGCTCGTCCACGAACCGCTGAAACGTTTGACCTGCGTTTCGTAGGCCAAACGACATAAAAGGGAACTCGTATAGGCCGAAGGGAGTGGTAATGGCGGTCTAAGGGATATCGTCGGGATTGACAGGTATCTGATTGTAAGCTTTTTCTAAGTCTAGTGTACTAAATACCTTACTACCAGCGATGTCGTACGCGAAGTCCTGAATATGCCTAATCGGATACCTGTCAGGCACCGTGCGAGCATTCAGGCTGCGGTAATCTCCGCAGGGGCGCCATCCGTTACCCTTCTTCGGAGCCAGGTGAAGAGGAGATGACCAGGGACTTTCGGACGGCCTGGCTGTACCACTAGCCAGCATGGTCCGGAACTCTTCCTGGGCGATTTTCAGTTTGTCAGGAGCTAAACGACGGGGTGGCAAAGAGACTGGGGGACCTGGTGTCGTACGAATGTGGTGGACAGTGTTGTGTGGTATGATGGTGTTATGCCTACCAGCTGGTCGAGTAATTTCGGGAAATTCCTCAAGAATTTTATGATACCGAGACTCGCCAGTTACGACTTTAACGGAGGACACGTTTTTACAATTGGCTATAGTAGCAATGGAAGCTATAGAAGTTAAATTGTCTATTAAACGTCTATTACGACAGTCTACGATTAGGCTATAATAATTTAAAAAATCTACTCCAATGATTGGCTTGGTTACATCGGCCACTACAAAACGCCATACAAAAGACCTACGTAAGCCAAAATCTAAGTTTAAATTTACATAGCCATAAGTAGCAATGTCAGAACCATTCGCAGCACACAATTTATATCCAGTCCGAGAACGACGGTCACACAATGCCGACCGTGGATAGACGCAGAGGTCGCTTCCAGTATCGACTAAAAACTGCGTCTTTGTAGTACGGTCGGTGACGAACAGGCGACCAGTGGATGTCGATGGGCAATCGTCAGCCGCCATTATCGACTGCCCCTCGAGTTTTCCGCTGGCTTGAAGTCGCATGGTTGAACGCACTTGCTCGCGTCGTCGCCGAACTTCCCGTGGTACCAGCAGAGAGGATATTTGCGGTAATTCGACTGGGATCGTTGTCTCGAAGCGTTTCGCTTACCAGAAGATGCACGTGTTCTAGATCTGCTGTTCCTGCCCGATGCGTGAGCCTGGAACTGCTGGAACTGCTTCCGGAGTTCTGCGATTTCTCTGACAAGGTCACCTGTAACTGAACCTGGAGCTCTGCCACTCACGCCCGCCACTTGAGGCGAAGAGCAGGCCAAGTCGTTGACGCGGTCAGCTAAGTCGCAGAGATCTTCAAGTGAAGTCGAAGCTGGTTGACCTGTGAGCACCATGTGCACTCCATGAGGGAGACGGCTTGTCCAGATAGATTTGATGAAGTCATCTGGCACTGCAGGCCCTGCTAAATCCTTGAGATGCCTGAAGAAATGGGACGGTTTGCGGTCCCCGAGCTCCTCATGCATCAGCAGCTGCTTGGTCTTCCTCTCGTTGGATATGCCTAGCCTCTTGATGAGCTCAGATTTGAGTTTCTCATATTTCTGGGTCGCGGGCGGATTTATAAATATATCCTTCACCTCGCGAGAATACTGGTTGTCGAGGTGGGCGATGACATAATTAAATTTCGTGGAATCGCTGGTGATACCAGAAATATTAAATTGACCCTCGACCTGGGCGAACCAAATCTCCGGTTCTTCTGCCCAGAACGGTGGCACTTTTACGCCGACCTTAAAAATATTGCTCGTTTCTATCGACTCTGTCCCCACACTATTCTGTGCTGGCGTGCCTGGTGCCAGATCAATCAATACCCTTTCTAGGTTCGTACTAGGGGTCACCATTGTGGTGTAGGTGATTAAGGGCGTGTACTATGCGTCAGGAGTTGCGAGTAATAAAATGCACAAACTTACAGTTCAATGTATATTGTCCGCGTACACACAAAATCCATACACAAGCATAAACAGAAGGCACAGAAGGGTAGAAAGCACAGGCACTATTAATAGAAGAAAGTCTTAAAGCGAGAATACAGTTCGGAAGATAGAAATTGATAATAATAAGCGAGCGAGAAAGCAAGTACATAGATCGCGGCTATTGTTTAGCGGTCAAGAGATTCATGCGCTCTGCGTCGGTACTAGGCGATGACTGACTATCGACCTCTGCTGATGCGCGGACGCCGCGCTCGGCCATAACCAGTTGCCCGCTAGGGCGACGGTGAGGTCGATCTAGTATGTCGATATACTACTATATCGATATCGACAAACTGGTTGGCATACATATATATTTCTATAAGTGTAATAAGCATATTAAGCGTAATATATAATTTATATATGTATATCTATATAAGTGTGTATATATGTACGAGTATGTAAATATGTATAAGTTAAGAATTGTAAATAAATAAGTTTTAACATGCGATTATAGAAATGCATAAGTGTAAAATCTAGAATGTGTATAAGTACCCTACAGGCACCTTCTCAAACAATACATTAGTAATTGACGCAAAATAGTTTAAATGATGGTATTTTACCTTGTCTAAAATCTCACCTAAGGAAATATTATTAAAACTTCACATAGTTAGGTATTTATTTAACTGTGTTAAAAAAAAGCCGTGGTGTTATATCTCGTTTACTCGTACGCGGAAGACATAAAAGTGTCTCTCTCAAATCTCACATCGAGGCATCCCCTAACCCAATGCTCTAAAAATCAACGATCAATGTTATCATTATTTTGCAGTCATAACATAACTTCACTTGTATGACACAAACGTCGTCGTTAAACTGATTATCTGTCTTCCGTAAGTTTGAAATAGTAGTAGTCACATCACACATTCATGTTCAAACTAGATAATAAAACGACATTTGATTGTTTATCGGTTATCGCAAATTCTACGTAAAGGTGAAATCGAAAAAGGTACCGTACCTATAATAAGTATAAGACAAAATGTATAAAATTCTTTGTCAAGAGAATTCAACAATTCACTGAACCAACCGACGCTTCACTCAACCTGCTCTTTAAAGTCAGACCAACCTTTCCAATACGACCCTTTTTATTATTAACAAACCTAATAAAAATTGCTAAATTTAGTCGGCGATACGAAAAATAATTCAAATTGATGAAGGCACTAGACGTGCAAATAACCCTTGACCAGTCGACCTTCGTATATTCCTAACACAGAAATGTCAACGTTTAGATATTTGTAACTTCAAAAAATTATTTCTTATTCGTTTTTGTTTAGCCAATTTGGATAATTTTATTTATCTATCCAAATATCATAAGCCCTCCATGAAGCGTTCAAGAACCGCACATTATGGCCACTATAAAAATAGACTGTTTTGTTAGAACAAATTTCTTATCTGTGATATTTAATGTTCATCATCATAATAACATCGATTTCGATAATAATATTTCATTCAAATTTCGAACATCTCTGAAATCAAAGAAATTTGATTTGACCTCTATTCTAATATCAGTCGAGATGATGTTTAGTTCGAAATAAATTGTCAATTTGCATACAAATTTGACAAATGTCGCACGTAAGTAAGATATTGAACGATATGATAGTTAGATCCGACTCTAGTTTGTCTCTGAATTAAGAAAAAACTTTGACAGCTGCCAGAAAACAACGCCGCGATGCCGGTCATAATATGCGGTACCTGAATGCATCGTGGAGGCTTATGATATGTGGATAGATAAAGTAGTGTATGTAACTGTACATAATTAGGCATTAAGACACTCGTGTGATGTTATTATGAAACGAGCCGACACTCGTGTTTAATGCCCTTCATTATGTACAGTCACATAAACTACTATTACACCACAGTTTTAATTATAAAATTCTCTTTCCATGCTAAAGTCTTGTGATTGTTTTATTTTAACTCTTTACCAAATTACTGTTTTCATCAGCGCTAAATCGTTTACATGATTGCGCTTGAAATTAAACTACTGAAATTTGCGTATGGATGTGCTCTGGGAGTCTATTTGACTAAGTGTATTGAAAGAATTTTTGTTTTTTTAATTTACACATTACTAACCTAAATAAGGTATTTGCTCGTTTCTTTACCCATGTTTTCGTGAAGAAAACTGTTGAATCAGGTATTCAAAACTAAAGGGGAAAAGTATCACAGCGATCTTTTAACAAGGTAATATTTTGTCAAATTCAAAGTCAAAGTTATTTATTCTTCAATTTAGGCCTATGAATGCCGATAAACTACCTCCGTTTTGGTAAGAAAACCTCTGCCTCGGGAAGAAAAGGCGTGAAAAACTCGGCGACTTTTTGATAGTTATAATAACGAATTTTTTGATAAGTTAAGTTAAGAATACTATCTGCTATTTGAAATATTTTACTTGGGCGTTAATTGAAGTTTTAAGAGTACTATTACAACAAGAGCAACAAAGCTGGCGTGGCATGGCCCTCGCCTACTGGCTGTATTAAAAATCAAATACCTACCTAAGTAAAAGAACTTTAAAAAGGCGACTTAAAGGAGACCGTAACACGAATGTCCCTGAAACTTTTAACTAGATCTAAGTACCCAAAGAGCCTGTTCCTGTTAAAACCTCCTAATTTTAAAGCACTTAGACAAGCGCTGATATCAATGTAAAGAGTTCAGAGGGCGCACATTAAAGCAGCTTCATTACGATTTGCTAAATGTTGCCCTGGGGTGCCGTTCGACCTAAAACTTGCCCTCATTTATGTTAAAAGAAATTTACTATGCCTACTATATATACCAACACTAGTAGTACCTAATTGTAAATTACTGCAGGCCGTAAAACTGTGGGAGAATAGGCTCAGCCTTGGTATAGCTTGTTCAGTGAGTTTGTTGTATAAGTGTAATTGAAATTATTTTGGATAGAAAAATGAGGGAGCTTCGAAGTAGAGCAAGTATTGCCTTGTATAGCGAAAAATCCAAGAAAAATATGCAGCACAGTCATGTTGGAGATATAAACCATTTGTATGTTGGAATCACAAGTCAATATACGTTATTCCATTAAACATATGAACATATTATAACGAATACTCGGAAATAGTTATGACTATCAGTGATATCATTTTTATTCATGGTCTTTGTATTGGCACAGTGATACGGTTACGACCAGTGAAGAGGCCGAATTTAATTAGGTTAACGAATACAGAACATGTGTCGCTTACAGTTCTCTTATTTTCTTGCTAGTATTAATTTGCGTTCAAGATTGTTATTTCTTGTAAGTACAATCGATACAAAGGTCAAACACAATGAAAAAGGTTTTCGACCATGCAGCGTTTGGAACTGCTTCCGTCTTGAAAAGACAAGACCTTGCGTAAGGCAAGATGGATGCTGGTTCAACGGGAGTATTTCATTTTAACAGGTATGATAATTGAGATGGTAAATCATTAAGTCAGTAAACTTCAAAGTATATAAGTAGTCATTCTGCTGTCTGCTCGTTAGTTTGTAATACTTTTTATTAACCTGTATGTTACTCACCGGCTAGTGTTCATCGGAGGCATAAAACTCTATTTAAAAATCTCCCAGGGCGCCTTACTACGTGTGTGGTAAA
This sequence comes from Epinotia brunnichana, assembly GCA_963854355.1. Classification (NCBI taxonomy): domain Eukaryota; kingdom Metazoa; phylum Arthropoda; class Insecta; order Lepidoptera; family Tortricidae; genus Epinotia; species Epinotia brunnichana. The sequence goes on along the minus strand of OY977938.1, from coordinate 28,090,262 downwards.
GAAATGATAAGATAGAAATTCAGGAGAAAGTCTTTAATCAATAAAAAGTCTATCACTTCACATATACGCCACTCTCGTCACAACTTCACTGCATTATTAAAGTTCTTGAAAGGACTAACCTTTTTAAATGTTCACATGACTAATCTTACAATAATGAAGTTCCCTCCGCTGATGCCTTCAGGAAGCAGGTCCAGGAATATGGGGTGGAGCGGACAGACCAGCTCGAACACCAGGCACAGACCGGAACGTTGAAGATCAGACGTAAAGGTGGAAATAAAAACCCCTAAAACAAATCAAAACCCAGCTGTAAGACCAAAATCTTCAGCCAAACCAACACGTGCATGTACTTTTAGATTTTTAGGTTAAGTGGGAAAGCGGCCGTACTTACATTTCGGGTTTCCTGTAATATGCTTGTAGGTGATGACTTTCTCCTCTTTTATTTAAGTTACTAACATTTTAAATAATTAACTTTACTGTTTTAGGCATTGGTATGCCAAATTCAGGATGAAGACCCGTCTCCGACATTTTTGCATGCGTTCCGTGCGCTGTCGTTATCCAAAAAGATGGCTACTCAGTATGTAGCGCCGTAGGTCTAGGCGGTGGTGGTTTTTGGAACTAATTGTACCTATCGCCTTGCTAATAAGTCGTGCGCGCGCGACGTTACCTAATCAACCACGTTGTCTATCACCCTGCCCCGAGATGGCGCTTTCTTCTATAAATGAGATTAATATATTAAGTTATTAACATATTTTGATTATACCTAGACACAGTAAATTCTCGCGTTACACATCCGTCTCACTTGGGTTAAAAAGTTTTTCGTACTGAAAAATCTTTTTGCTAAAACTGATAAAAAAAAGTTTAGTTATACTAGTATTTCAATAATAAGTACCTACGTTATCATTACCTATTATATATTTTATTCCCTAATCATAAGTACGAAGTGTGGCAGACAGCAAACATGCGGTACCATCCGCCCCATTACGTTAACACCTATTCGTTACGTACCTACTATACCTACACTATCCTAACTAATTACACTACGATTCGATAACTGCCCAGCATTCTTACCTATTGATTTGATTTACCAACCAATACAATAAGGTTGGGAATCTTTAAGTTAAGTATAAGTAGTGTCTTTGTACATTAAAAACACATACACCTAAACTAAGCGTTGGCCAACATTAGGTACTATGGAAATCATCCATGACTTCCTTGTATCCATGTATACACGTATACGTAGTGGGTACATGAAAGCACAGATTTCTCGTAATATCAGATAATTAAGTTAAGTTTACCCGGTGGGTAGAAATAAATGTTACAACTAAAATACTTGCTTCAAAGTATTCAAGTTAATATTATTAAGTTAGGTACCTATTTCTATACCTTTAAGATTCTAAAAATCCAGTTCTCCTCAAATTCATTTTGTTAAGTATGTATCAAGTAATACGGTTCACTTTTAAATGGCTCATTCATTACGCACGAGCGCATTTATAAATGTACAAGTATGATGTTGTTTACGTCTTGAGTTCCCTGGGTGACTTGGTTTTTGTAACTAGGCGCATTCCATTCTTATCACTGTCATAACTTATTTTAGACCAGATAGTACACGCGTAATAATTTAGAAAAAATACTTTCATACCATTCATCTTTCATTCAGCACATGTTACAAAGAATTACTATTGTGTGTCGTTTTGTTTAAGTATATCTTTTATATGATAACTTCCCAGATTTTTGCCATCAAGCGTACTCAACACATATACCAATGGTGATAGCTTAGCGGTTATAACGCATTTTTGGAATTTGGGGCCTAATTTGGAAGTAAAACTTTTGGATGCATTTGACAAGTAATACGTACGTTTATAAACAATTTGCCCTACCTGATATTCAATATTTCGTTTTCTTAAATTGTAGTGTCTCGTATTTTTTACATGGGCATTGTAAATATGCTTTTGAACCTTTTTGAAAATTGTGTCTAACTCGCTCAGCTTTTTACCATGTACATCTGCTTCCTCTACAGTAACTTGAGACCTAAGTATTGGTTCATCACAGTTTAAGTGGTGTAAGTTTCCCTTACTAATGAACTCTCTGCCGTGTACGAGAAAATAAGGTGTGTACTTTGTGGTTTCGTTTACTGCCGTATTAAGTGCACACTGTAGTTTTCGTATGTTGTCATCCCATTTTCGGTGATCATTTCCTACATAACATGCAATACCACAGACAACATTTCTTATTGCCCGCTCTGAGGCATTTACCTGTGGGTGATATCGAGGATTTGCATATATATTTGGAATCTCATAACGATGTAATAATTGTTTAAAGTGAGAACTAATAAATTGGGGGCCATTGTCAAAATAAATCGTCTTGCAAACTCCGTGAACTAGAAATATGTGCTCTTCTAAGTACTTCGCCACAACTACACCTGTTGCTCTCCGTATAGGATGCAACATGACGTACTTGGTGAAGTAATCTGTACATACTATTAAGTAGGTATTTCCATTTCGCGAAGGCGGGAACGGACCAAGGAGGTCAATACATATGGACATCCAGGGCTTGCTTACCTCTTTAGGATTGCCCATTAAACCTGGTCTAGCACTATTAACTGGTTTATACATTTTGCAAATTTCACACTGTCCTACGTAAGCTTTAACGTTTTCGTACATTCCTGGCCAGTAATAGTGAAGACTTAAACGTTTATGAGTTTTAAAGACGCCTAAGTGTGCGCTTGTAGGGTCATCGTGGCATGTTTTTAAAATACCTAATCTGTCCTCTAGAGGTACAACCAACTTCCAGTCGAACTCGCTCGTCAGCTGATATTTGTTTTTAGAGTATCTAAATAATTTGCCGTTTGTTATTAAGAAATTCGGATATTTGCGCGGAGTTGATTGGCATTTCTCGAATATATTATTATACCAGCTGTCGTTCGAGGTCACTGACCCTATTGCGTCTATCTTAATACGGCTTAGTGCGTCAGGGATAACATTTAATTTACCCTTTCTATGTTCGATTTCGATGTGGAATTGGCTTAGCCTCATACTCCATCTCGCTAGGCGACCGGTGGGGTTGTTAAGTTTATAAAACCATAAAAGAGAAGCGTGGTCAGTTACTATTTTGCACTTTTGACCTTCAACATAGGGTCGGAACTGCTCGAGGCCGTATAAAACTCCTAATAATTCCCTTTCGGTGGTACTATAATTAACCTCATTTTTGTTAAGTGAACGACTACAATAAGCTACAGGATGCTCCACATCATCATAAGTCTGCGTAAGAACCGATCCTATAGCCACGGCCGAAGCATCGCTGTGAATCGTGAATGGAAGGTCAAAATTAGGACATTTCAATATAGGTGCAGAAACCAACGCGGTTTTTAAGTGGTTAAACGATATCTCAGCTTCATCCGACCATTCAAATTTTAAGTTTTTACTAGTTAACTTGTTTAATGGTTTCGCAATGTTCGAGAAATTGTTTATGAATCTTCTGTACCACCCAGCCATACCTAAGAACCTTTTTACTTCTTTCGCTGACGTAGGAGTGGGGTAGTTCAGTATAATATCTACTTTAGACGGATCCATACGGAGACCATGCATATCGACTAGATACCCTAGGTACTTTAATTCTTTTCTGCAAAACATAGATTTATCCATATTTATGGTAAGATTCGCATTCTTAAGTTTATCAAAGACTTTGTGTAGTAATTGGACATGTTCCTCGAACGTACTTGATATGATGATTATATCGTCTTGAAAACAAAATACTTTATTCCCGAATTCAGCACCGAACAACTTGTCCATTAGTCTCTGCATCGTAGCACTGGCTCCCACGAGTCCAAAACACATTACATCAAATTGAAAAAGTCCTCTTTTTGGAACTGTGAATGCACATTTTTGGGCTGAAAGCTCACTGTCAAATGGTATTTGCCAATATGCCGCTGACAGATCTATGGATGAGAGGTATTTGGCATCCCTAAGTTGATCTAATATGCTAGTAATGTATGGTAAGGGGTATGCATCAGGTTTCGACACCGAATTAAGTTTTCTACAGTCTAGACACAGCCTTAGGTCACCGTTCGGTTTTTCTACCATCACTACTGGGCTATTCCAAGCAGATTGCGACGGAGATACGACACCTAAGCTGAGCATCCTATCCAGTTCCTTCTCTAAGGCTTGTTGTTTGACAGGGGACAACGGGTAATACCTTTGCTTTATCGGCTTACAATCGCTCGTGTCAATTGTATGATAAGCTAGATTCGTACGGCCCAAACCAACTTTGTTTGTGTTAATAGTATCAAATGTTTTAATCAAGTTATTTATGGTCCCTTTTTGTTCCGGTGTTAAAGACTGGTATTCTTCCAAACCCTCGTTAGGCGAGACCGTGTTTATATAATTACTAATATTTGAGTCACAAACAAAATCGGCTCCGACACTCGTTACCAGACCTTCTCCTAAACGAAATTGCTGCCAAAAATCTACGCCTAGTATTATTGGCGTCGTTATATGAGGTATAACACGGAAGTTAATGACATTGATAGTGTTATTATATTCCAAAGGCAGAGACATGTAGCCTAAACAATTGAGTCTCGTACCATCAGCTGTTCTTACATAAGTCTCAGTGTTGCAATAATTAATTTTAAAGCCATATTCTGTAAACTTTAAGTGTGCATCTCGTCCTAAAACCGAACAAAATGCACCGGAGTCTAGTAGACCGTATGCTATTAAGTCCATAATCTTAAGTTTTAAGTGTGGTCTAATATCGTTACAGTTTTTCTTAAACAGGACCTCCTCAACCTGGTCACTACGCGATGACTCGGTACGAATAGATTGGTTAAGGAGTCCTGGCGCAATTAGTTTTTTGAACTAAGGCTACATTCACACTCCGGGCGCTTCACACCTTTCATTCCGCACTTGAAACACACGATCTCCCTAGAATTGCACTGATTAGTGTAATGATTTGTCTTATTACATCTAAAACATTTTATTGTAGCCTGGTTGGAAATGTTGGAAGTACTCGCAACGTCAAGCGCAGAAACCGGTTTGCTAAATGACTTTAGTGGTGGTCTAGCATGTAAATCTGATGTAATTCGGAAATTACTAAAGTTGGGTTCACTAAATTGATCCGCGCGCGTGCGTGCTAGTTCGAGTTGTTTACAGTAATGTTTCAACGAATCTATCGAATCTACTCTTTGAAATGCTAAATCTTTCATATACTCTGGGCGAATATTATGCATAAGTATTTCGAGTTGGTCTTTGCTTGAAAGAGGGGTGGCAAGTCTAGAAAACATACCTTGCATAGTCGACAAATATACTACTATCGTTTCCGTTCGTGATTGAGTACGCTGCCTTATCTCGTTAAGCAATTTGTAATCTAAATCGGGTATATCAAAATCCTCACGTAAACATTCCAATAGTTGCGGGTAAGTTTGAAAGTTACATTTATTATTTCTATACCAATGTAATACGGATTTATCAAGTAAGTCCGAGAAAGCTGACAGCATGTGGTTTTCTGGGATATTTCGTGCTTCGCGAAGTTCCTCTAATCTTTCAATAAATACTCGCACGCAGGTGGTTCCGTCATATTTTAAATTGAGTGTATTTAAGTTGACTGGTTTTTCTTTTAAATACACTATCCTGCTTTCGTCTCGCTCGGATGTACGGGGAGCTTGAGTATGGGTATCCTCATGTTCACTGTCTGTCTCACTTTCTGCCTGATCTACCACACTAAGAATCTTTACTAATCGACCGCGTAAACTAGTTACATGGGAAGTGCTTTCCAAAATTCTTGCTAACCTATCGCAAAGGTAGTTGGCACGCCGTGTTAGCTTGACACAAATTTTCAGGTCACTTACCTTGCTGGGTTCTGATATTTCGGATTCCATAGAAGTAACCTTTGGAGTGCAGATTTTTATCTCCGAGTCTGTGTCTGGCGGTCCAGCTGGCTCGCCACTCATGCTTCCCCTTTTGGCTAATTTAAACACCTGTCGAATCTGCTTCCTTAAGGCATCGACGGTCACATCTTTTCCTGCGGATACACCAAGAATACTGAGTTCATACACGAGTTCATCTTTAAGCAGACAGTCCACATATTTGTGAACAGACATCTTTTTTATTTTGCTAATCCCTTGGATTTACAAAATATTTAAGTAGGGTTTATTAAATTAAACCGTTAAATCGCAGGCATACCTACACAAGAATATTTAAGTTAATATTATGTAAAAATAAACTAACATCAATAATTAAATATGCATACCTGTGACAATAACACGTTAATAATCACTATATACCTAGTTATAGGGCAAACCCTTTTGTTACAGCACTTCGTTCTTCAAAACGAGCCCCGTAGACCCGTGGTTATTAACCAAAAATTACTTTAAGTTACCACTAATAACTAAGCAATTAAACACTTCACTTTCATAGTTTTAGGTTCAGGCTCTAATCATTTATTACCACAACGTAGTTTTAAAGCCAAACGATGGGCAGCCACTTTGTAACACTTTTTATTAACCTGTATGTTACTCACCGGCTAGTGTTCATCGGAGGCATAAAACTCTATTTAAAAATCTCCCAGGGCGCCTTACTACGTGTGTGGTAAAGAAATGATAAGATAGAAATTCAGGAGAAAGTCTTTAATCAATAAAAAGTCTATCACTTCACATATACGCCACTCTCGTCACAACTTCACTGCATTATTAAAGTTCTTGAAAGGACTAACCTTTTTAAATGTTCACATGACTAATCTTACAATAATGAAGTTCCCTCCGCTGATGCCTTCAGGAAGCAGGTCCAGGAATATGGGGTGGAGCGGACAGACCAGCTCGAACACCAGGCACAGACCGGAACGTTGAAGATCAGACGTAAAGGTGGAAATAAAAACCCCTAAAACAAATCAAAACCCAGCTGTAAGACCAAAATCTTCAGCCAAACCAACACGTGCATGTACTTTTAGATTTTTAGGTTAAGTGGGAAAGCGGCCGTACTTACATTTCGGGTTTCCTGTAATATGCTTGTAGGTGATGACTTTCTCCTCTTTTATTTAAGTTACTAACATTTTAAATAATTAACTTTACTGTTTTAGGCATTGGTATGCCAAATTCAGGATGAAGACCCGTCTCCGACATTTTTGCATGCGTTCCGTGCGCTGTCGTTATCCAAAAAGATGGCTACTCAGTATGTAGCGCCGTAGGTCTAGGCGGTGGTGGTTTTTGGAACTAATTGTACCTATCGCCTTGCTAATAAGTCGTGCGCGCGCGACGTTACCTAATCAACCACGTTGTCTATCACCCTGCCCCGAGATGGCGCTTTCTTCTATAAATGAGATTAATATATTAAGTTATTAACATATTTTGATTATACCTAGACACAGTAAATTCTCGCGTTACACATCCGTCTCACTTGGGTTAAAAAGTTTTTCGTACTGAAAAATCTTTTTGCTAAAACTGATAAAAAAAAGTTTAGTTATACTAGTATTTCAATAATAAGTACCTACGTTATCATTACCTATTATATATTTTATTCCCTAATCATAAGTACGAAGTGTGGCAGACAGCAAACATGCGGTACCATCCGCCCCATTACGTTAACACCTATTCGTTACGTACCTACTATACCTACACTATCCTAACTAATTACACTACGATTCGATAACTGCCCAGCATTCTTACCTATTGATTTGATTTACCAACCAATACAATAAGGTTGGGAATCTTTAAGTTAAGTATAAGTAGTGTCTTTGTACATTAAAAACACATACACCTAAACTAAGCGTTGGCCAACATTAGGTACTATGGAAATCATCCATGACTTCCTTGTATCCATGTATACACGTATACGTAGTGGGTACATGAAAGCACAGATTTCTCGTAATATCAGATAATTAAGTTAAGTTTACCCGGTGGGTAGAAATAAATGTTACAACTAAAATACTTGCTTCAAAGTATTCAAGTTAATATTATTAAGTTAGGTACCTATTTCTATACCTTTAAGATTCTAAAAATCCAGTTCTCCTCAAATTCATTTTGTTAAGTATGTATCAAGTAATACGGTTCACTTTTAAATGGCTCATTCATTACGCACGAGCGCATTTATAAATGTACAAGTATGATGTTGTTTACGTCTTGAGTTCCCTGGGTGACTTGGTTTTTGTAACTAGGCGCATTCCATTCTTATCACTGTCATAACTTATTTTAGACCAGATAGTACACGCGTAATAATTTAGAAAAAATACTTTCATACCATTCATCTTTCATTCAGCACATGTTACAAAGAATTACTATTGTGTGTCGTTTTGTTTAAGTATATCTTTTATATGATAACTTCCCAGATTTTTGCCATCAAGCGTACTCAACACATATACCAATGGTGATAGCTTAGCGGTTATAACGCATTTTTGGAATTTGGGGCCTAATTTGGAAGTAAAACTTTTGGATGCATTTGACAAGTAATACGTACGTTTATAAACAATTTGCCCTACCTGATATTCAATATTTCGTTTTCTTAAATTGTAGTGTCTCGTATTTTTTACATGGGCATTGTAAATATGCTTTTGAACCTTTTTGAAAATTGTGTCTAACTCGCTCAGCTTTTTACCATGTACATCTGCTTCCTCTACAGTAACTTGAGACCTAAGTATTGGTTCATCACAGTTTAAGTGGTGTAAGTTTCCCTTACTAATGAACTCTCTGCCGTGTACGAGAAAATAAGGTGTGTACTTTGTGGTTTCGTTTACTGCCGTATTAAGTGCACACTGTAGTTTTCGTATGTTGTCATCCCATTTTCGGTGATCATTTCCTACATAACATGCAATACCACAGACAACATTTCTTATTGCCCGCTCTGAGGCATTTACCTGTGGGTGATATCGAGGATTTGCATATATATTTGGAATCTCATAACGATGTAATAATTGTTTAAAGTGAGAACTAATAAATTGGGGGCCATTGTCAAAATAAATCGTCTTGCAAACTCCGTGAACTAGAAATATGTGCTCTTCTAAGTACTTCGCCACAACTACACCTGTTGCTCTCCGTATAGGATGCAACATGACGTACTTGGTGAAGTAATCTGTACATACTATTAAGTAGGTATTTCCATTTCGCGAAGGCGGGAACGGACCAAGGAGGTCAATACATATGGACATCCAGGGCTTGCTTACCTCTTTAGGATTGCCCATTAAACCTGGTCTAGCACTATTAACTGGTTTATACATTTTGCAAATTTCACACTGTCCTACGTAAGCTTTAACGTTTTCGTACATTCCTGGCCAGTAATAGTGAAGACTTAAACGTTTATGAGTTTTAAAGACGCCTAAGTGTGCGCTTGTAGGGTCATCGTGGCATGTTTTTAAAATACCTAATCTGTCCTCTAGAGGTACAACCAACTTCCAGTCGAACTCGCTCGTCAGCTGATATTTGTTTTTAGAGTATCTAAATAATTTGCCGTTTGTTATTAAGAAATTCGGATATTTGCGCGGAGTTGATTGGCATTTCTCGAATATATTATTATACCAGCTGTCGTTCGAGGTCACTGACCCTATTGCGTCTATCTTAATACGGCTTAGTGCGTCAGGGATAACATTTAATTTACCCTTTCTATGTTCGATTTCGATGTGGAATTGGCTTAGCCTCATACTCCATCTCGCTAGGCGACCGGTGGGGTTGTTAAGTTTATAAAACCATAAAAGAGAAGCGTGGTCAGTTACTATTTTGCACTTTTGACCTTCAACATAGGGTCGGAACTGCTCGAGGCCGTATAAAACTCCTAATAATTCCCTTTCGGTGGTACTATAATTAACCTCATTTTTGTTAAGTGAACGACTACAATAAGCTACAGGATGCTCCACATCATCATAAGTCTGCGTAAGAACCGATCCTATAGCCACGGCCGAAGCATCGCTGTGAATCGTGAATGGAAGGTCAAAATTAGGACATTTCAATATAGGTGCAGAAACCAACGCGGTTTTTAAGTGGTTAAACGATATCTCAGCTTCATCCGACCATTCAAATTTTAAGTTTTTACTAGTTAACTTGTTTAATGGTTTCGCAATGTTCGAGAAATTGTTTATGAATCTTCTGTACCACCCAGCCATACCTAAGAACCTTTTTACTTCTTTCGCTGACGTAGGAGTGGGGTAGTTCAGTATAATATCTACTTTAGACGGATCCATACGGAGACCATGCATATCGACTAGATACCCTAGGTACTTTAATTCTTTTCTGCAAAACATAGATTTATCCATATTTATGGTAAGATTCGCATTCTTAAGTTTATCAAAGACTTTGTGTAGTAATTGGACATGTTCCTCGAACGTACTTGATATGATGATTATATCGTCTTGAAAACAAAATACTTTATTCCCGAATTCAGCACCGAACAACTTGTCCATTAGTCTCTGCATCGTAGCACTGGCTCCCACGAGTCCAAAACACATTACATCAAATTGAAAAAGTCCTCTTTTTGGAACTGTGAATGCACATTTTTGGGCTGAAAGCTCACTGTCAAATGGTATTTGCCAATATGCCGCTGACAGATCTATGGATGAGAGGTATTTGGCATCCCTAAGTTGATCTAATATGCTAGTAATGTATGGTAAGGGGTATGCATCAGGTTTCGACACCGAATTAAGTTTTCTACAGTCTAGACACAGCCTTAGGTCACCGTTCGGTTTTTCTACCATCACTACTGGGCTATTCCAAGCAGATTGCGACGGAGATACGACACCTAAGCTGAGCATCCTATCCAGTTCCTTCTCTAAGGCTTGTTGTTTGACAGGGGACAACGGGTAATACCTTTGCTTTATCGGCTTACAATCGCTCGTGTCAATTGTATGATAAGCTAGATTCGTACGGCCCAAACCAACTTTGTTTGTGTTAATAGTATCAAATGTTTTAATCAAGTTATTTATGGTCCCTTTTTGTTCCGGTGTTAAAGACTGGTATTCTTCCAAACCCTCGTTAGGCGAGACCGTGTTTATATAATTACTAATATTTGAGTCACAAACAAAATCGGCTCCGACACTCGTTACCAGACCTTCTCCTAAACGAAATTGCTGCCAAAAATCTACGCCTAGTATTATTGGCGTCGTTATATGAGGTATAACACGGAAGTTAATGACATTGATAGTGTTATTATATTCCAAAGGCAGAGACATGTAGCCTAAACAATTGAGTCTCGTACCATCAGCTGTTCTTACATAAGTCTCAGTGTTGCAATAATTAATTTTAAAGCCATATTCTGTAAACTTTAAGTGTGCATCTCGTCCTAAAACCGAACAAAATGCACCGGAGTCTAGTAGACCGTATGCTATTAAGTCCATAATCTTAAGTTTTAAGTGTGGTCTAATATCGTTACAGTTTTTCTTAAACAGGACCTCCTCAACCTGGTCACTACGCGATGACTCGGTACGAATAGATTGGTTAAGGAGTCCTGGCGCAATTAGTTTTTTGAACTAAGGCTACATTCACACTCCGGGCGCTTCACACCTTTCATTCCGCACTTGAAACACACGATCTCCCTAGAATTGCACTGATTAGTGTAATGATTTGTCTTATTACATCTAAAACATTTTATTGTAGCCTGGTTGGAAATGTTGGAAGTACTCGCAACGTCAAGCGCAGAAACCGGTTTGCTAAATGACTTTAGTGGTGGTCTAGCATGTAAATCTGATGTAATTCGGAAATTACTAAAGTTGGGTTCACTAAATTGATCCGCGCGCGTGCGTGCTAGTTCGAGTTGTTTACAGTAATGTTTCAACGAATCTATCGAATCTACTCTTTGAAATGCTAAATCTTTCATATACTCTGGGCGAATATTATGCATAAGTATTTCGAGTTGGTCTTTGCTTGAAAGAGGGGTGGCAAGTCTAGAAAACATACCTTGCATAGTCGACAAATATACTACTATCGTTTCCGTTCGTGATTGAGTACGCTGCCTTATCTCGTTAAGCAATTTGTAATCTAAATCGGGTATATCAAAATCCTCACGTAAACATTCCAATAGTTGCGGGTAAGTTTGAAAGTTACATTTATTATTTCTATACCAATGTAATACGGATTTATCAAGTAAGTCCGAGAAAGCTGACAGCATGTGGTTTTCTGGGATATTTCGTGCTTCGCGAAGTTCCTCTAATCTTTCAATAAATACTCGCACGCAGGTGGTTCCGTCATATTTTAAATTGAGTGTATTTAAGTTGACTGGTTTTTCTTTTAAATACACTATCCTGCTTTCGTCTCGCTCGGATGTACGGGGAGCTTGAGTATGGGTATCCTCATGTTCACTGTCTGTCTCACTTTCTGCCTGATCTACCACACTAAGAATCTTTACTAATCGACCGCGTAAACTAGTTACATGGGAAGTGCTTTCCAAAATTCTTGCTAACCTATCGCAAAGGTAGTTGGCACGCCGTGTTAGCTTGACACAAATTTTCAGGTCACTTACCTTGCTGGGTTCTGATATTTCGGATTCCATAGAAGTAACCTTTGGAGTGCAGATTTTTATCTCCGAGTCTGTGTCTGGCGGTCCAGCTGGCTCGCCACTCATGCTTCCCCTTTTGGCTAATTTAAACACCTGTCGAATCTGCTTCCTTAAGGCATCGACGGTCACATCTTTTCCTGCGGATACACCAAGAATACTGAGTTCATACACGAGTTCATCTTTAAGCAGACAGTCCACATATTTGTGAACAGACATCTTTTTTATTTTGCTAATCCCTTGGATTTACAAAATATTTAAGTAGGGTTTATTAAATTAAACCGTTAAATCGCAGGCATACCTACACAAGAATATTTAAGTTAATATTATGTAAAAATAAACTAACATCAATAATTAAATATGCATACCTGTGACAATAACACGTTAATAATCACTATATACCTAGTTATAGGGCAAACCCTTTTGTTACAGCACTTCGTTCTTCAAAACGAGCCCCGTAGACCCGTGGTTATTAACCAAAAATTACTTTAAGTTACCACTAATAACTAAGCAATTAAACACTTCACTTTCATAGTTTTAGGTTCAGGCTCTAATCATTTATTACCACAACGTAGTTTTAAAGCCAAACGATGGGCAGCCACTTTGTAACACTTTTTATTAACCTGTATGTTACTCACCGGCTAGTGTTCATCGGAGGCATAAAACTCTATTTAAAAATCTCCCAGGGCGCCTTACTACGTGTGTGGTAAAGAAATGATAAGATAGAAATTCAGGAGAAAGTCTTTAATCAATAAAAAGTCTATCACTTCACATATACGCCACTCTCGTCACAACTTCACTGCATTATTAAAGTTCTTGAAAGGACTAACCTTTTTAAATGTTCACATGACTAATCTTACAATAATGAAGTTCCCTCCGCTGATGCCTTCAGGAAGCAGGTCCAGGAATATGGGGTGGAGCGGACAGACCAGCTCGAACACCAGGCACAGACCGGAACGTTGAAGATCAGACGTAAAGGTGGAAATAAAAACCCCTAAAACAAATCAAAACCCAGCTGTAAGACCAAAATCTTCAGCCAAACCAACACGTGCATGTACTTTTAGATTTTTAGGTTAAGTGGGAAAGCGGCCGTACTTACATTTCGGGTTTCCTGTAATATGCTTGTAGGTGATGACTTTCTCCTCTTTTATTTAAGTTACTAACATTTTAAATAATTAACTTTACTGTTTTAGGCATTGGTATGCCAAATTCAGGATGAAGACCCGTCTCCGACATTTTTGCATGCGTTCCGTGCGCTGTCGTTATCCAAAAAGATGGCTACTCAGTATGTAGCGCCGTAGGTCTAGGCGGTGGTGGTTTTTGGAACTAATTGTACCTATCGCCTTGCTAATAAGTCGTGCGCGCGCGACGTTACCTAATCAACCACGTTGTCTATCACCCTGCCCCGAGATGGCGCTTTCTTCTATAAATGAGATTAATATATTAAGTTATTAACATATTTTGATTATACCTAGACACAGTAAATTCTCGCGTTACAAGTTTGGCGAAATAATTATTTCGTCTTGTACTAAACGTACCTACACTGTTTTTTTATTATTTTAGTAGCTAGAAGGGCCAAAGATTCTAGTGCTTGCTTTTGTATGAACATATATAAATTGTGGCTTATGGAAAATCCATTATAGACGACGGGGAAGGGAAGCCGAGTCAGTGCCGGATTCCAACCAGCTAATTCCTCAATCCGCATTCTCCTAGAATTTGTTTTTGGACCAATGAGTCTCACGAATGGTGTAGCGGCTAAAAGTGGGTTACTAAAGGGACTCACGTGATAGTGGCTGGTGGGTTAGCGTGTACCAGACAAGGCAGGACCACGTCGCCGCCGCGCCGTACGCTCGCTTCCCATTGCCCGTGGTAGATGGCGCGCGGAGCAGACGCACCGGTGGAGGCTGGAAACGTTTATACTTTCAATGCGCGTCCTGACAATAAACGGTAGCTAGACTAGCATGTCTTTTTTCAGGTTGTTCAAACTAGCAACACTTTAAAATCCTCCTCTACTAATCACCAAAAAATATTATGTTGGTCTCAATTGTAATCACTCACGCGTGATTACATTGTTGAATTGCGTGTTCCGTTGTCACTGCCCAGCGACTCTGTCTGGCGTCTTCAGCGTGTCCCAAACGGACTTAAATAGGTCTGTCTCCTTCACTCACACGCAATGTCGATGCTGACAGGCGCACTTCGGCGCCGCTCCCCCGTGAGCGAGTCCAGCACTGAGCAGGAGAACTGCGCGCGCGCGTCTTCGGCCCGCACTGAGCGGACCACCAGCTTCCAGCCCTCGTCAACTAGCAGCGTTGAGCCAGCTGCGAACATAAATGCATGATTCATGTATTATGTTTAAAACATTTTTTTTAAATATCTTTACATTTTTATAGATAAATGTTTTGTCACGCAGTGACTATGTCACCCCCATCAGCGAAATCAATGTAAATTTTATTTATATTATAAGAGGGTTGGTATCAAAACGACTGGATTCTCAAAACGACCAGAACCGCTTAAAGACTTGATCGCAAAACGACCTCAGCTGCAAACAGCCTTTATCTCGTAATTAATTTCTAGTAAAACGACCACCGAGCATAAAGTCTAAATATCAGAATAGCTTACTATCAAAATAACTAGATCGCGAAAGGACCATCTCGCAGAAGTGGACATGTCGCTGGCCCTCGTTGCGAACACACTCCATCAATATAGTCACCCACCACATCGCATTCAGGACAGTCAAACGAGACGCCTATCAAAAAAAAATTGTTTGACGGAATGTGTCCAGAGCAAAGCCTGACGAGTGATACTACCTCATTCCTATTAAGTTGCTTATCAAATCATGGGACTTGAGGAGGCTGGAGCTGGAACTCGATACCATAATCTTTTTGTATGGGACCGTTAAGTGAAATATTCCTTCCAAATATGTCTGCACTTTATTTTTACTTCTCGCTGTGTAAACGCGGACGGTCTAGGTCTAGAACGCAAAATGACTAGTGGAATATTTTGCCTATATCGCTTTTAGTCTACATCGCGAACGGTCTAGAACGCAAAATTACCACTCATAGGTAGGTTAGGATCGTTAGGTCTCTTCTAATGGACGAAGGCTAAACAGCACAGAAATAGGAGCCCCGCGCGAGCGGGGCTCCGTCGACATCGCTAACGTTAAGATAAAACGACGAAAATGATGTAGACATTTTGCGTTCTAGACCGTTCGCGATGTAGACTAAAAGCGATATAGGCAAAATATAACACTAGTCATTTTGCGTTCTAGACCGACCGCGTATAACCCAAAATAACTGACTGTTAAGTTTGTTTCAGCATTTCTTTTTATATATAGGTACCTACCTACCTGTCCTATAGGTGCTCTCTGATATCACTCATCTCAAACAGGTATTTTACAAGTTTTTCCAGATCATTTAGTTATTCTCTATTGTTTTTCAGTAACAGGTTAACATACTGTGCTATATTTAGGATTACTTCTTCAAGGGTTTCGTATTAATGCATGGCAGTGGGCCTCCCGCCTCTGCTGGTGTGGCCAGCATGCGCGTTTGCAATTGAGGATATAACTGGTTTCCACTTACATAGATGTTCGGTGGCGGGTAACACGATGTCATCTCTGTACCAGGCTGCGACGGACGCGTGCTCACGCAACGCAGCCGACGCGGCACAGCTCAGCAGCGCGGGCCCCCCCGTCTCTGCTGGCGTGGCCGCCACGCGCGCTTGCCACTCTTGCCAGACCACTGTAGAAGAAAAGGGGAGTGAGTTTTGATGCTTTACAAGACGAAGTAATATTTGGCTTAAGGTGGTTCTATTGCCATACAAAACGTTATTTGACATTCGCAGGCTAACGGCGTGGTATTTTAAGAAACTTATGTAACAAACTTTCATCAATTGGCTTCCCATTTGCGCCAAATTCCCCCTTTCCTAGAATAAACTTGTATAAACTAGATTAATTTGAGAAATTGGTTTGGGACGTGATATTTTGGGAAAACAATTTTTCTCAAATTAATCTAGTTTATACAAGTTTATTCTAGGAAAGGGGGAATTTGGCGCAAATGGGAAGCCAATTGATGAAAGTTTGTTACATAAGTTTCTTAAAATATCACGCCGTTAGCCTGCGAATGTCAAATAACGCTTTGTATGGCAATCGAACCACCTTAAGTAAGTACTGGTACGACAAGGTATTATTCGAATTAGCATTTCACTTGATGCTTTTTTTAAGTGCGTTAGTCATACTTGCATGTTTAAATCATGGAGTATGTTGCCTGTGTTACATTAAGTACCCTAGAGTAGAGACACAATTAGACTTCCCACGGGTTTAACACTTCGTAACTGTCCAAGGAGCCCAGACAAAATTAGTAACCTACGAAAGGCATTATCCAAGGAAAACAAAACACTCTTGCCAGGTGTCTGAGTCTTCCATCATTTTTTGCTCGGTAACACATAACATTATAAAAATACAGGCATTGTAACCAATATAAATAGTATCAATATTCCATTACGAAAACATGAAACGCGAAAATGTATGAGTACACATTAGGTACTTGGTGTTGTTTTAGGTCTAACCCCAGATCAAATTGACGAGTAAGACATCAAGAGGGTGTAATATTTTTATACGGTTGATGGAAATCAGACCTAACGGTAAAGCGAATACCACTCCATTTTGAGTCACCAAAGGGGACAAATATCTAAGGTAGTTATTAATACTCACTCAATGGAAGAGATTTTAGTGGATCCACTTTGGGTGAAATAATACCACCCTTATTAAAATATACACTCCTAGTTTTCAGACTCGGGTCAAGGGTTTAGGAAAAATATTTTACCTTCAAAAAGATGATGTAGGTGTTTCAAATGAAGTATTTTCTTCTTTGGGACCGTGTATTCATAAACTTTCTACGATAGCTAATAAAAACTAGCACATAGGTTTTTGGTACGTAAGTACCTACATACTGGGCCACTATTCTTTCCATCTCTAATTGGGCCCCTGTTAATCCCAAAGGAGTCTGTGTGGTTACAAAAAGGAAAGTTAATTGTATTTTTACCCGACTGCGCGACACAAAGCAGGGTAATGTGTTAACCCGTTTATGTATGTATGGCATGTATGTTTCTTTGTGGCACTCTAGAGATCAAACGCTTGGGTCGATTTGAATGAATCATACGACAATCGATTTGTTTTAATCTTGCAGGTGTCACTGAAGACAAGACAGTAATCAAAATTTCAAATGGAGGTCACCAGACGCTATATTTATTGTAGAAAAGAAAAAAAAAACTGTGGAAGAATTATGTCTTTGAATGGTACTTATTTCAAAATCATTACTAGTTATTTTTAACCATTTTGTAGTTGAAAATATAACCGTTTAGGATTTATAGCGATTTAAAATTGGCTTAACTACTACGTTTCCTTAAATATCCAAGACTTTATAGGATCCCTTAATTACCTTAAAATCGTAGGAGTGTCAAGTCACGCACACACCTACTTATTAATAAAATCAAGAGGGTTTTGTGAAAAACCTTTTCATAACACTTGCTATAAGTATTCTTTTAGTAAGTAGATTGAGCGAATTTAGTAACACAAAACTATGTTAACTAAGATAAACTAGGTTTAAAATAGACTAGATTTTATGTCCTGTATGTAATTCATGTTTTGAGGTGTGCAATAAAGAGTATTTGTATTGTATTTTATAAACTTTTACTTTATTGCAGCTATACGAAAAATATAATCCTTTTTCCTTCCCCATATATCCTATTAGGTACTTACTATGAAACTGATTAACTAACTGGAAGAGGACTAATAACAAAATAGTTTTCGCAGCCGTTTTGCCAAACACTAAGCTAGTCTCTGGAAGGGAAAATTGGGGTAATATTATCTTGTATGCAGGTATGTAGGTTTCGTAAAATGGTTCTATTTATGTTATTTATGGAGACAAATAGAGTTCATAAGGACGTATTATTGGCAAACCCCCTAAAATAACCCAGAAAACGAAATGAACATCTTGTATTTAGCATTTATTTCGTTTTTAAGGATTTTTTTAACAAAACATTCAATGTTTTTTATATTTATTTCAGAAAGCTAAGCATAAATACCGATTCCAAATTAACATAATAATGTCGAATATTGTACTATACTTTATAAATTCCTAATTGTTCTTATAAACGTAGTTAACTACGATTACACACACAAATTAGGTACTACAATTTATAGTACAATATTCGACATTATTATGTTAATTTGGAATCGGTATTTACGCTTAGCTTTCTGAAATAGATATAAAAAAACATTGAATGTTATGTTAAAAAGCCTTAAAAACTAAATAAATTTACTATTTGGGGAAATTTGAAAAAGACCAAAATCAGTCAAAGTATAGAAAGAAGATTAAGTAAATGTTCTATAACTACAGTTGTTCAAGAGTAACATTTGTAGTTTTAGTCCGGTTATTATACAGAGTTAGATTTTAGTACCTATCTACATATATCTACTTATACTAATAAATTAAATAGGAAGGGTCTGTGGGAATATAGCGTTGTAAGTTTGAAAGTTTGCATGTAGGGGGTAATCTCCGGAACTTTCGCCTGAGTATAAAATGGACTTTCCGGGTGGACAAAGGCTATATTTTATCCCATAGGTTTGCCTGCATTCTTTGCAATACACTAGCGAAGCCGCACGGGCAGCTAGTGTTGAATAAAGAACGAAATTTTATCATAGGTGAATACTGTACTTCATCAAAACCGGATGCGGATATACAGTGGTATTTTTAATATCTAGGAACAGAGCATGATGTTTCGTTGCACTGTGCAATGATAATAAAGGACTCTTTACATATTATCTTGGCAAATGTGTGTCTAACCCATTGTTTAATTGTTATTGTATTTCTAAGCTATGTCATATAAAAGTGCCCTTGACGCCTGTTTACAAAATAAAATAATAGTAGGGCGGTCATAAACGCGCAGGGAAAATATCTGTGTTCGGGCTACCACTATTTTTTTATCTCGTTAGGGCGCTTATGCACTACCAATGAATTTTTCTGTCCGGCAGTCCGATTTTTTACGGTTTGATATTTTTGTATCCAACATTCAATACAAAAATATCGAACCGTTAAAAATCGGACTGCCGGACAGTAAAATTCATTGTAGTGCACAATCGCCCTTAGCGATTGTTAACTATTCGGCCCATGGCTCACCAATTTTTCAATATATTAAGAAAAAAGCTAATTCAAACTTTCTACCATTCCAGAGCTTGCGTGTTTCTCGGCCATATGTTTAGTATTGCTGTGCAGCGGGGAAACGCCGCCGGCATCTTGGGATCTCCGCCAATAAACGGCTTTCGGGGCGGTATCTAGATTTTTAAGGACTAATGTAACGACTCCACCTCTGGATGAATGCTATTTATAAGATTCTTGTAATTTTTGACATTCGAAAAGTATTCTGTATTGAATCTACTTTGAATAAAATGTTTTGAATTTGAATTTGAATTTTTGAATTTAAGGTTCTTATTCTTTCCTGTTAAATACTTAGCTTTCATGGTATTCCTTAATCTCTAATTATGTTAATTTTGTATTGTAAGTCAAATCTTTAGTTAATTGAATTTCGGATGAAGAAGAAAATTTGAAGAAGCTGTTTGTTTTTCGTTGTGTTACATATCCAGACTATAATCAGCTCTCGTCAAAACACTTAAAGTTTATTCGTAATTTGAATGCCAGCCTCATATTTGACCAATTAAGTTTCCATAATTGAAAACGCCAGATGTCAGTATTTCGAACCAACTTGTTAATTTTCTTTTGTACAATTCAATAAAGTCACCTTTATGCGTGACATTCGTTCGAGTAATTAAAAATGAGTCGTATAACAGTCGTACATTTTACGATATTTCTGTTGATTAAACATTTTATTTATTTAATATAATTACACATTATTACAGTTCAAAACGTAGTCACTGTGAATTACAAATTAGATATATACATGATTATGATACAATATACACATAATGCTCCAATGTTTTGGGAGTCCCGCTAAGCCGTTAATCCCGGTTGTTGTCTAATTTATGATTATGAGAGTAAGTGACCGTCAACCGTCATCTTGAGAACTTTTAACAATCAAGTTGCCTACTCACATGTCAAAGTCTTCTAACGAGGTCTTGATTTTCAAGATTGGGAGATTAGTTCGCAGTCACTTCTGGGCCAACAAGGGCTTACACCAATACTTGGAAAAAGGTAGAAGAGTAGAGAAACTGAGAAATAATAAAGATAGGTACGCCACTGGGTCCACCGCCACCCTCAATAGTTCTGCACCGGATGCCACCCTTCTAGCTTCGTCACTGCTATGCATCACATTTATGCATTCACACATTTCTTCACAATTGAAGATCATTATATCCACCAAGTATACCGATAATTAATAAGTACCTGTAGTAATAGTAGTTCCTGAAGTCTAAATAACAATATCAAGCTAAAACTGACTTTTTACCGTAATTATATTTAAAGGTTTTTCTTTATATTCACACAGCACTAAATGTACGTTTGTAGTTAAACACTACAAAATTCATAAAGGACAAAATAAATTCCAGCAGAATTACACGTTGCGGTGTTACATGAAAACATGGACTGAAAAATGAAAACTGGAGCAGTGGTAATTTTTGATTTACTCATAATGTATTCGACACAAATTGCTGGCGTTGGACAGCCGTGGTACATCATAAATTGGAATAGAATTCTGAATATTATGAAACGTAAAGAGAACCACTTTAGCCTAGTTGGTAGTGCCTACGAATCTGGAGGTTTTGGGTTTGAGTCCCGGGTAACGGCATTTATTTGTGTGATGAGGACGAATGATCATCGATGAGTCAAGGATGTGCGTATTTTAGTATTTATTTATCTTATGTTCAGAGAATCACGAATAAATATATCGTGATTCTCTGGACATGGACATATAGATAAATACGCAACTCTACGCGTTCTGCACTCAATATTAAATTCATCGTGATTCTCTGAACATGGACATATAGATAAATACGCAACTCTACGCGTTCTGCACTCTCTATTAAATTCATCGTGATTCTCTGAACATGGACATATAGATAAATACGCAACTCTACGCGTTCTGCACTCTCTATTAAATTCATCGTGATTCTCTGAACATGGACATATAGATAAATACGCAACTCTACGCGTTCTGCACTCTCTATTAAATTCATCGTGATTCTCTGGACATGGACATATAGATAAATACGCAACTCTACGCGTTCTGCACTCTCTATTAAATTCATCGTGATTCTCTGAACATGGACATATAGATAAATACGCAACTCTACGCGTTCTGCACTCTCTATTAAATTCATCGTGATTCTCTGGACATGGACATATAGATAAATACGCAACTCTACGCGTTCTGCACTCTCTATTAAATTAATCGTGATTTCGCTAATCACATGCTTCACTACCAGAGCGAACGAGGGTATATTTGCCTCGGCAAAGTCGGAAGCTCATTAGTTCCGTCGTTATGCCAGTAGAGCGCAGTGTAAATAGTTTTAGTAGTTAGAACTGTTAGAAGTAAATCGTATTTTTGTCAATTCTGAATACCCTTGTTCAAGCAAATCGGACAGGTTTTGGTAAAATCTAAAATTGGTTATTAAATAATCATAAATCAAGATCACTCTGCTGTCAAAGGTCGATTCTAGTACGTCTCATTCAATACTAGAGGGCGACACTAGCACCGCCCCGCTCGGCAGAGAGAACTGTATCTTTAGAGTTTCAAGATGACTCGTACATTGCAAACCGGTCAAGACATGTAGCCGCATGGTTTGAGGTTAGGAAAGCCTTTTCAGGGCTGAAGGCCCAGACTAGGGTCAAGTCGCGTATTTTCATAGTATTATCATGTAATCTCGTTAATTGCAAATCGGGACCGACATGTAGCCGCATGGTTTAAGGTTAGGAAAGCCTTTTCAGGGCTGAAGGCCCAGACTAGGGTCAAGTCAGTGTATTTTCATGTAATCAAGTGTGTGCAATAATACATCAAGTGTAAATGGTCAAATAGTTTCATTTCTTCAATCTTCATTCCGAGTGACGCGGTGATGGGATGCAGCGTGTTCACTCGGTGGTGGCCCAAACCTTCATAAACCCCATCCAGGACGGATGGGGAGGAAGCTGACAGCGGGAGCGGTTCCACGGCGGAGCTCTCGACGGCGGCAGCTGAGGTGAGGTGTCCAGGACGGAGCCTTACATGGTCAAGTATTCATCTTCATCGTGTCCATTCGACGGGCCCCCTCACACTTCATTTACTCAACAACCCTCGAATATTATTGATATAATATGATTGATGAAGCATACCTGCTTGAACAAGTCCAACACAAAAATAATGAAAGAAGTAAAACCATTAAATACAAATAAATGTGCTAGATTATTGTGTAAACTTGGGTGAGTTTGTAAAAATTACTTTGTTTAATGATTGGAATGATTGTACTTTATATGCATGAATAAAGGCTTTTACTATTACTATTACTACTACTATTCATATCTATTGATCCAAACTAAAATAATCAGAATTTCGTTGAAAAGGAAATCAAATCAAAGGAAAAGGAAAGGAAAACGGAAGACCAGCGCTGGCGCCGCCAGCATTTACGCTGAGTTGTGACCATTTCGTGGCAAATGTGTATGTGCGTATGTGTCTGCAGTTTGTTTTATGTATTTCTTTTGTTAAATGTTTTCTTTCTTTCTTTCAAATTATTCGCAGTATTTACAGTAAAAGTGGTATTAATCAGAGCCCGGATTTTTCACGACAAAACAAAACTATCGTAATCTAGCCAGTGATAGAAACATTATTTTATCGATATCGAGTATTATTAGGTATATAGGTATAAAAATAACATGCATATATATTTTTACATTATTGACAATTTACAGTGTGCAAAACCTTTTTATATTTTTTAATAAAAAACTAGAAGTGTATTTTTCTTCCGAAAACGCCATAAGGTATTTGAGCCAACTATAAAGTCGCGATAATGACTATACCACCTCATTGAAAATAATAGACAATACAATCAATAACAGACACTTATTAGCTTATAATACACGTCGCGGTCGCGGGAGTCCGCTGGATGCGGGTGGCGCAGGACCGGTCACTTTGGAACTCTTTGGGGGAGGCCTATGTCCAGCAGTGGACGTCTTTCGGCTGATATGATGAGATGATGACTCCATCCTAGCTAGCACACTAGGTTTTATGCCGACGAAAATGTACTGAAACGTCACGTAAAACCCGACATAAAGCCTAGTGTGCTAGCCCCCCATATTATTATTATTATTTCTGGTAGTGGCTTTCGGGCTGTCAAAGCCCTTATATCACTGCGACCATCGCTGATCTATTGTGATCGCCACTTACTACAATTCTTGGTCAAGTCCTGCAAACTCGAAGAATTGCAGGATTTTGTTAAACTCAAGAAATTTGATCTCCTCCGGGCACATGATGTGTTTGCCCAGGAAGGAGTTACGACTGCGCATGAGGCAAGGGCAATCGGTTAGGATGTGTGTAGACGTTTCCTCTGCTTCAAAGCAGAATCTGCACTGCCTTGTGTCACACAGTCCTATCGTTTGCATGTGCTTATTTAGGCGGCAGTGCCCAGTAAGCACCCTGACCAGCATGCGTAGACGGTTCCTACTTAGCGCCAAGGCGTCAGAAGACGCCTTTTTGCTAAAGGCTCTAATAAGTGCCTTGGAATGTTTCAGTCCTGGGTTAGTTCTCCAGGCTTGAATGGTCTTGTAGAAACAATAGGCTTTTAGAGTGAGCTTGGTTAGACTTTTAGGGATACCACAGAACGGCTCTGGTCCGCAGTGTGTTCCCTTCGCCCCCGCTCGTGCAAGCTCATCAGCCTTTTCATTTCCCTCGATGCCTGCATGCCCTGGGACCCAACGTAAAATTACCTTGTTTTTGGTACCCAGGTCATTCAATAATTCCCGGCAGTTCTCGATAAGACTTTAAATGAAATTACCTTTTCATCACACTTGTTCGTAAAGGGTGTATAGAACAGCTATAGCCGATTTACCTCCCGCGGGAGTTATGGATTTTTATAACTCGCTAGGGAGTTATGAGCTTGTGTGTGAACTGATTGGTTAAAAAAAATCTACGTGGTCGCGCGCTACAAGAATTCTCTGTGATTGGTTGAATAAAAATCGAGCAGGCCATGCGCTGCAAGAATACTGCTCTGTGAATGGTCGAAATATTGAAGCTGTGCGCTCCACTAGCACTGATCTGGAAGTGAAGTTGTCAATTTCGTCAATTTTTGATTGGGGCGCTTGTATGAAACCTAGATTTTTTCTGTCTTTTGTAATTATTTATTTCCTCGCAAATGTGATGAAAAACATTGTGTATTACACGAGCGTAAGAATATTGCAAACTCGAGTCATCAAAAGCCCTCCGCCTCCGGCGTCGGGCTTCTGATAGACTCTCGTTTGCAATATTTCTCTTACGCCCCTTGTTAAACAATGTACTATATTACAGTTATTAATAAAAATAAAAATGAGTTATGTGCAAGATCGGATCAAAACTTGGATAGAGTATCACCCTGAATTAGTATATAATGAAGTGACCTCTACTATATACTGCTGTACATCTGCCTAGCTAGCCTGAAATGTACTGAAACGTCACGTAAAACGCGACATAAAGCCTAGTGTACTAGCCCCCCTGAAACTGAAGAAATGCAATATTGACAATCATCTGAAAAGCAACCGCCACAATAACCGTTAGGGACAACCAAATACGAAACATCAATATTATTTCAATTTAATGATTTTTCTAATTTCATGCAACATACCATGGACAACAGTCAACAACAATAACTTTCGTCATTTTTATTTGGTGACGTTTTTTCTTTTACTACACAGTTATCGATATCGATAAAAGAATGTTTCTATCACTGGCTAGATTACGATAGTGTTTTGTTTTGCCGCGGAAAATCCGGGCTATGGGTATTATCGATAAAAGTCGTACAGTTGTGTTCATAAATATATCTTATAATATAATTCAAAGGTTTAAAAATACCCTTAACAATTAGTCGTCTTCATATATTTTTGATCACTTGGGATTCGATCAACTGAATGCTAGGAGTTACGGGTTAGGTTTTTAGTTTAACTAAATTTATTAAATATTGTGGCATTTGTGGCACTACTCGTCTGTGGACATAAATATTATATGATTAATACACTAATCCCTAATTTTATTATTTCAAAAGGAAAAGTCCTAAAAAAACAAGGTTTCCATATTTTATTTCTTCTGACTTATTCTAGATATAAAGGCACGTACTTACGTATTAAAATAAACCTGACACAGGAAAAGCGGAAAATTAGAGTCACAGTAAAAAATCCGCCCTCGGAAATGCGAAAAGTCATGGAAAACGCTATGAAAAGCCTATTTATTTTCATGTTTAAGTTAAGGCTGCGTCGGACTGCAGCATAGCGGTACAAGCATAGTGAAGTGGTGACTGAATGAGTTAAGTTTCATACTTTCAACAATACGAATGAATCAATACTACCGACCCAATCTCATCTCACTCAGCATACTTCTATAAACTTCCAAACAAGAATTTCTATAACAACTTTTATCGTTCCATATATACTCCGCCGCCGTTTTACAAGTCGCCACGTATAAGCTAATCAGATTTTATTTAGCATAACAAAGTTCCCGGCTTCGGCGCCCCGGGCGGCTAGTTATCGCCGGAAGCTCCCAGGAGACAAGATGGCGCTGCTTCCGATATTGACATTCACGAGAAAAGAAAATATATACTTTACCGCCTAGCTGGCTTTAAAGACTGTAACAATGTTGGAGTGCAATGACACATGCGCCTGTTTTACATTGAGAAGTATTTTTGGATACGGAAGGGTTTAAGACGCAAAAATCTTCGGAAAAGTTTGTTTTGTTTGCTTTTGTAATAGAAGCATCCTAGGGTTGTCATACTTAGATGTCTGATTAAGTGATACCTTACTTTTTTTTGTAGTTCTTGTAGGGTATGCCTGTGTTATATAATTGGTGTAGGTTATTACAATCGTATGTAATGTCGGACGCGTTGATATAGAAACCCCTTATTCGTGTTCCATATTGAATAATGTTCGATATTTAGCAAATCGATAAGAAGAAAAACTTTTAAATTGAATTGAAAAAAGAAAATGTTTTTATACACGAAATGATATTATATTAATACCTTGAGTATTCGTCTGATTTTGTGTAAATAATATAAGAATATGCTAATATAAGGTTAGGTTAGTCTGATTTAGGGCACTATTAGGACATACACTAATGTACTAAACTGTATAGCTAAGTTTGTAGGTATACTTAATTTAACACGTTCAGCAACTTGCGTACTTACATATATTATTTTGACCAAGAAGCCTAACCTAACCTAACTATATACATATCTGTTGACCCAATATTTAGCAAATTTCTGGAGATCGTTATACCAGTAACTAGCTTCGTCAACCTAAACTGAGGCAATCCTATCTATACAGCCCCTAAACAAGGCGGCTTTACAACAGATAAAACTTTAGAAGAAGACGGTTTGAACTTGAGAGACAAGCGAATTAAAAAGACATTACGAGCCTTTTGAAAGAACCACTAACTTTTATAGGTACCTCTTGACCTGGAACCAATTAACTTAGAGTGGAAATTGTTTTTTTATTCTTCAAGGCTGTGCTTTTAATTCAGTAACTTTCACGCCTATATTTAGCTTAATACCTTAAGGTGGTTCGATTGCCATACAAAGCGTTATTTGACATTCGCAGGCTAACGGCGTGATATTTTAAGAAACTTATGTAACAAACTTTCATCAATTGGCTTCCAATTTGCGCCAAATTCCCCCTTTGCTAGAATAAACTTGTATAAACTAGATTAATTGGAGAAAAAATGTTTTCCCAAAATATCACGTCCCAAACCAATTTCTCAAATTAATCTAGTGTATACAAGTTTATTCTAGGAAACGGGGAAGTTGGCGCAAATGGGAAGCCAATTTATGAACGTTTGTTACATAAGTTTCTTAAAATACCACGCCGTTAGCGAATGTCAAATAACGCTTTGTATGGCAATCGAACCACCTTAACAGGATAACTGATAACAAAACTTACGTTTTGTTAAAAAATGTTACCGTATGTGACCTTATATATTTATGGTAGTAATATTTATAGGGGCAACTAGATTCTTTTTTCCTGGACATTGCATGCAATTTTTTTGTTGAAAGGTTTTTGTATTGATTATTGTTTGTGTTGTAATTTTGATTTCACACATTTCAATATAAACAAATAATGGTGCAGGCTTGCCATTTAAATCTCTTATTTGATTTGGTTAGTTAGCGACGAGTAAGTGTCATATTATTTATCAAACTTAGCTATACATATAAATAAAGAAAATATTAATTAATAAATATTAGGGGACAATCTTACAAAAATCCCCATAGTAAGCTCGATGGGGCTTAAGTTATGGGTACAAGACGATTATATCCATGAGACATTCCTATCATTATATTTATTTAAGAATCATCGATTAAGGATAAGACTGAAATGACTTAAAAACGTAATCATAATTAAACTTAAAATTAAACGAAAAAAATTCTACAATTTATACAAACAGTAGCCTTGTAAAGCCTTAAGGCGGATCAGAACAGATTCGAATTAAAACAAATGAGCTTTACGCAAAAATCTAAGTACTCGTAAGTACAACTATGCGATCAAAGGGTCTAGCAGGCTAAGGCAACAAGAGGGGCCCCCGCAAGGGATTTGGTTGTAATTTGAGGTGCAGTAGTGGCAGGACCTAAGAACACTGTATGCGTAATATCAGCCTTCGATCTTCTTTTGTTTCAGACTCATTCACGAAAATGTTAAGATTTTTTGACTCTTGTTAGCTTAGCCTACTAGACCCTTTGCCATAGGTCAGTTTTTGAATCAGACTATCTCGGCAGACGACTTATAAAGTGCAAATCACTTTGTATCTACTATCTAGGCATATATACTCCACTCCGTGTCTGTAGCTAGCGGCAAATTAACTTACTCCAGACGTAACACACACGTTCTAGATATAGCATAAGCTGCAAATAGAGTGCTGGAAGCTAAATATCGCTGCCACCTACCAACTCGTCTAAAGCCTTCACATTCGATACTTGCTCCGTTCATCTACACTCGCGGTCAATGAATACGGGTCACCCTAAATTAAATAACCGCAATAGGTTTTTTTTATATTTAACACTAGTTATTAACTAAGAATAGTATTCTTTTTAATACCCAACTATATTAGCAATTTCCGGGATCCTATTATAAAAATATCAACATCCAAAAATGACGATTTTTGCGATATCTCGCTCGGTTAATGTTGTATTTTTTTTATGGGTTTTACGAGTCCGATTTAAACCTGGTAACTTTCTTTTGTTACTGTTATTTTTGCAGTTTACATGTATAATTAAATAAAGATCTTGACAGTATTAAAAAAACTATACAACCCTGCACTATTTTAGGATATATGACAGTATTTTACCGACCCGTATTCATTGACAGCGAGTGTAGTTACTGAAAAATGCAACTGTGGGTTAAAATTGTTGCAAAGGGATTTAATCTCGAGTTCAGGTATTCACATTTGTTACAAACGTAGACACATACAGTGCAATATCATTATACAATTTTATAAGGAATAAAGTAGTTTCATAGGATTATATTATAACATATAAAAAAATATCTAGCTTTGAAATAGTAGTTTATGCAATCGTTATATCGTTAATGTATGCTTTTTAAGTCGAGTACCACGTTTAGGCCACGAAGCTTGCTGAGTGGCCTAATTAAGGTACGAGACTTAAAGAGCTAATTATATAACTATTGTTTACAATTCTTTTTCTACGAGTCAACGGAAATAATAATTTATTAAACAAACTTGGTATCTATTGAAAATCGCCCTGCTGAAATGAAGCGCAGCAGCTTAGTAATTTTGCGCGTTGATGTCTTCACAGTTATCTTATACAGCTCCTGGATTCATAAGATGACTGCTGGCGGTTATCTTATGAAACCATACGAGTTCCGTGACGAGCTCGTGGAGCTCCAGGATTAAAAAGTATGTGATCTTAGTTTCGTGTACGAAATCTTAATTCAAAGATTAAAGTCGACGAGTAGAAACATTAATATAAAGCCTCGAAATTAGTATGTAGATAGTGTATGTAAAAGAGTTAACAAATTTATTTTTGTGCTATGGCGACTCAAAGAAACCGTTTCCCAAAAAACAGCTATCATAACTTACCACGCTTATATCGAGTCAATATTGAGATACGGCATCCTCTTATGGGGGAACTCGGTAGAAGTAGAATACGAACTATTTGTGGGAAAAGACGCAGAGAATCGTGTTGACCTATATTTGCGGAGCTTAAACTACTAACTCTGCCAAGCCTGTACATATATGAGGCAGCTGTATTTGTAAAACATAATTTAGGACTCTTTCCTCAATTTAATAATATATCAAATAGACCACTTAGACAAAATAATATGACACTTCCTCCATGCAAGCTCAAAGTAAAACAGAAAAGTGCATACTATATGTGTATACGAATATTCAATAAAATACCTTCAACTATTAAGACACTGCCTAATGCCGAATTCAAGTTTAAATTCAAAAGTATTTTAAATAACGCATGTTTTTACACAATTGACGAATATTTTAGTTATAAATTTTAATTCTTACATCACTTTTGACATTTAAAATTGTACTTTAAATTATAATCTAATAATAATGAATGACATTCCAAATTAAAAAATTTGTATTTATGTTAAGCATGTTCTTAGGCAATTGACAGATATTTAATTTAATTTATATTTTAGTATATTAGTATTATGACATTAATAATATATGCACGCAATTTAAACTTAATTTTAATTTTGACATGTATGACTGACTATGTCATGTCATAATAATTATTTTCACATGCCTTGAGGCAGAATGTATTAAGGGTCAACAATGTAACTACACTTATAACATCTACTGAACTTACCATATGTTCGTGAATAAACTTTCATTTCATTTCATTTCATTTCTTTCATTTCATTTCATTTCATTTCATTTCATTTCATTAATGAAGCCAATCAAATAATTAATTTTGAAGTGCACGTGACCCTACTAGGCTCATTAAGGTATTCATAACTTGGAATGCATTTTGCGTGAGCGAAATTTCAGTGGGTGGAAGCCGTCGGTCAATGCGAATTGACATCGTAGGTTTAATGCGTTGTATGCATAAGGAATTTGTGCTACAAAAAATATATCATTCTTACCTATTTAAAATAATAATGAACTATAAGACTGCTAGTTGTTTTGCCTCTGTATTCCTGTATCTTTGCTTTTGTAGTTACCTGCTGTATTTATGAATGTGGTGCAATATGGAGTAAATTTTAGATTATAATTGCAAAGTGTTATTTTATTAATAAGGTGGTACTGGCAGGGCTATATCAATACTGACCAACAATAAACTCTAATTATACTTGCTGACTTTAAGGAAAGGAAATCATGAGTGTATTATTCTACCAATTTTGCTACGATGAATCATGGCGTGGGTGGATTAATAAAGTATGCAGCTATCAATCTCTGGTAGCTTGTGTGTAGCAGCTTCATCGAAACCAAGCAAATATAGTGAGTTTCTTTGTAGGGTTGATTGAATATTCTGCGACCAATATCGATAGGTATAGGCTTTACACGGAAAATGACACGAAATGCCTTTTATCCCGGGTAAAGCAACGTTTCCCTTGAGAAACTTTAACAAAACAGTCCTCCTAGTGACGCTAGAGATAAAACTTTTGGTGAGATCAAAAGCACTTCTAGAAAATAAAGTTCTTGGAACTGCCACGAGACTGCTGAACTCGTAAAACTTATAACTATGTTGGTTCAAATTATATTTGCACGTGTTTTTTTTAATTCAAAGATATGAGATAAATAAGAAGATCTCCGTTATATGAAAAAAGAGTTTAATTCTGGAGGAGAAAATAGAGATCTACCGGAGATCTTTTTTGTAAAGAAATGGAAACCTCGCTGGTGTATGCTCTACGTCTATTTAACCATGCGTCACTCACGACACACATGCATTAGATCGCTACAACTGCATATCGCTACAATATTTTTTTTTTTTTTTTTTTTTTTTTTTTTTTTTATATATATAATCGCTAATACTAATTGCCATACGTTTGTAGGTCACCATAATTTAATTTATTTTAATATGTATTGTGCTATTTAGTCATAGGTAATTATTAACTACTTTTGTAAGCTCAATTCCATGGTTATATTTGACGTTTAGTTTGTTTTCTGTTCTGTTACTTTGTAATCCCGCTGGCGCTAGTAGTAACGGTTGTGTATGGGCTGATGTTACCGTAAAGGCCCATACACACGTAGTGGTTTGTGGGTTGTATGACATGTGCATCTGTCGATGTTGTTGCCCACCGTGCTCTCACCGAATGGACCCTGCGGAAGACCAGCGCTGGCTGTAAAGCTAGCAACATGCTGAGCAGGATCCATTTCGTGACAAACTGTGTTTTTGTATTATTTATTACGTATGTTTTTTTATTTTTCTTTCTTTCTTTCTTTTCAATATGGAGTTAAATATTTTCAGTGCAATCAAGTGTAAACATAACTTACTCGTAAATACGAGTATGTCCCCTCACTCTCATGTCAGCGGATTAACGTTTCGGTATATATTTATGGACAGGATTAAATGGGTACATATTTTTGCACTTGACTGTACTAGGAACCCACTGGTGAACGCTCTCCTCTTTATTTTTCCTCTACATACAGAGTTCCTACGTTATCGGCTACTATTGTACCGCTACGTCATCTAATGCACTGAATGTGTGTTGCTACGGACAATGGAGTACCGCTACGAACGCAGCGAGCACATTGAATGACTATGTGCTACCTCAAGCATAGCTACACAGACGCTGTAGTCGCTGTACGAGCGTAGCGCGTAGCGATTCTGGGCAGTGAATTTCACTGCCCAGAATCGCTACGCGCTACGCTCGTAGCCGATGTTTTACTCGTGTCTAGCGAAAAGCGACTACAGCGTATGTGCCCGCTAGACGGGTTCCTGGTAGTGGAAGTGTTAACTCCAACCTACCTATCAGACTATACAAGGTATGGTTTGATGCGACAGAGATCGTAATTATTGTATGTACCTATGCTCATCGCTGAATCAATAGCCCGAGTTTACTTAATATTGGATACTGTAAACCAATATGCCTATTCACTGCACCGGCAATGTAATTTCGCCCAATACCAAACAGTCGTATTCCATTAGGAGACTCATATCGATATACGACCTTATGTAACTGAGCGGTATAATTGCCCGAGTAATTCAATAGCGGCCGAAACAAACTCAATATTGTTAATGAATACATTTATTCTATTAAGAATGCAAATTTAATAAACCAATTAGGGTATTTAAATATCAGTAAATGCGGATATGTGGTTATGATACAGATTTTAACCTACTTTAAAATGTTAGTCTCTCAATCCAACCATTATTTTATGGTAACACGTTATTTCAGACATTTAGCCATATATAATATACGCCGCAACGGAGCCACGCTGTCGCGTCACCTAAATAATAATTCGTTATTAATTTTAAAATTGTATGTATGTCAGTCTTTAAGGTATTTGTAACTATGGGCCTTAAATGCCTGAAATAAATAATATGTACAAAACTTTATACGCTCATCCCGATAAAATAATTGTAATTAGTTTTTAATTTTATACTTGTTTTGTATGTATGTTAGTCTTTAAGGTATTTGTTACTATGGCCCTTAGATGCCTGAAATAAATGGTTATTTTTAATTTTTTTTATAAAACAGTTTACAAGTTATTGGTGTTGGTAAAATATTCAAATTTAATTGACCACACTCTCGCTACTAACGAGAAGCTTTTCTTTAAAATAAAGGAAATATACAAAAGTATGGAAATATATAAAAAATAAGAAATACAAATCACACTCAGACCTTATACTGAAACAAAACTTAAACTACAATTTGCTCAATATATACACTAGGTGTCGAATAACCTGCCCCGCATCACTCCAGGTGCAAAAGTGCCCATCACACTGGCTGGATTGCTACACTGAATTGCTATATCTATCCTTTGCAATAGGAATAATAGGTTTAATAACCCTCTCCTGCAATCGGCACCCTACTTCCCTAAGAAGGTTTGGGCCTAACTGAACTCAAATAAACAAACAACTTAAAAAGGTTGAAAAACCCCTGACATTTTCATTTCAAAGTTCAATATCTCAAAACCAGCTGAACCAATTTTGTAGAAACGTAGCTAAGAACGATCTCGATCACGTCAGAACTTATAACACCCCTCTTTTTGCGTTGGGGGTTAACAAAACAATGAAAGGACAAAACTCGAGATAGAATAGCTTCAGATAATGTCCTCTTTTCACGCCGAAAAATTCGTAATCGTTCCCCTTTCATGAGTACTGGATGTCCCTTAGTTTTTATACTGAAAGAGATAGCGGTTGATTAATGATGTTCTCTCTGATTACAGTTTTGCGTTCAAGGGCAGGATGAAAAATGAGCTTTCTGCTGTAGACAATACGGCGCTGACAGGCTATTATACCGGGTAGATTGCTGTTGAAATTCATTAGTAAAGTCTGGTTCTTGATGATATATTTGAGCTATAAGATTAACTTGAATATAATTTTATAGCAATTGAGTACTTTCCTCATGGTGAAATTTTTAACGTAAGTAGTGTTTCTATATTGATTGTAAACAATCAAAATATTACAACTATTACATTATAAAATATAATTAAAACCATAAAAAGATTACGTATAATAGAGAGATAACGTATTTTTAGTATCGGCCAAGAGCGAATTTAGAGAAACCGAAATAACCCTTTAACATAATTTTTTAACAAGTATGTAGGTACTTAAACGCAATATTTCACGACCAAAACGGTTAGTACGAAGATAATTATTACATGTGACGTCATAACACTATGTCAATTTGTATGAGGCGTTTCGGCTGTCGTAGGTAAGGGTCCTCTTTTTTGTCTCTTAACGTGCTCTAATTGTAGCTAGTCCCATAGGTACAAACATTTAATCTACTCATAAAACTGGTTCGAATGGTGTTTTTTTTTATCCAAAATTTTTAGCCAATTGGTTTTAAGAAGTTGCAATGTAAATATTAGATGATATCATCACATTAGGTTTTACCTAAGAAGCACGACTTACCAATTTCAACTTAAGTTTCTAAGGTGAACGTAGCAAATTGTATACCTATCCTTTGATTTTGATGTTCAATTTGTATGTACGTTACTGTAAATTTAAACTACTAACAAATTAAGGCGCCGTAGGTTCAGCGAAGTTAAGCGAACATAGTTTTTGAAACAATATAATGCATCTGTTTATAATAATATGGTTTCAAAAAAATACGAATAGTAATCTTGAGGCTATTCTGCAGGGAAATCAATGATTCGGAACACGAATAATCAATTTTCGCTCGATAGAAAAAAATCACGAACATAGGTCTAAAACATATTAAAATTCACTTAAAAAATCGTAGCAAATTATGCACAATAGCTAAACATATTAAAATTGGTTCTAAAAATCGGCAATATCATGTTTGAGGGAACTTTGTGAGTACTATTTTTTTTTAAACGCACTAAAAATTTAAATTAAAAAACATGATATCCGCGCTTCCAAAGACGCACTTCTATCTCGCTCACGCTTATGCTCAGCGAGAGGGCGAGAAGACCATGAACCTACGGTGCCTTAATGATTACTATAATACAAATGACATAAAATCCCTTTCAGCTCAGCACCGCAAGAAGCAGCTACTATTTATTTTGACAATTGGTGGTCATTATAAACATATTTGGAACGTTATCAGTCCTTTGAATTGTACAGCATGTTCTATAATTAATGGGTAGAACGAAAAGGTATTTACTTGTACCTTGAGGATACTTTTTTTGTATCATCAATCATCATCATCAGTCGAGACGTGTATAACGTTCCATTACTGGGCGAAGGCCTCCTCTCATGGATAGGAGGGAATGAGTTTTCCTACTCCCCGCTGCCGAGAACGGATTTAAACTTTACATTCAACGTTGATTTTCTTCGCATACGTCTTATCTAATAGCAAATATATGAAAGCAATCAACGGGTATACGCGGACGCAGGAATAAAATTCGACAATAAAATATAGTCACTGTTATCATCTGATGTCTACTTACTGTATTATATGAAACTGCAGTACGCTTCAGGGAGGCAGATCCAGTTTTGGATCTGCATCCCTCTCTTTAATCTATTCCAATTAGCTCAGAGGGCTGAGTTGACGAGAGTGCTAAGATCGTGAAACGCGGCAAATTGGTCTTAGACCTGAGGATAATTGTAGACTAATATTATAAAAAAAACTAGCCAAGTGCGAGTTGGACACGCGCACGAAGGGTTCCGTACCATTATCTATAAAACTATTTATTTTATTCTGTTTTTAGTATTTGTTGTTATAGCGGCAACAGAAATACATCATCTGTGAAAATTTCAACTGGAATTATCACGGTATCAGTGAGATGCAGCCTGGTGACAGACATACAGACAAACAGACAGACGGACAGTGGAGTCTTAGTAATAGGGTCCCGTTTTACTCTTTGAGTACGGAACCCTAAAAACGTTGCTATGTTTTAGGTAAACTCCGGAACCTCTTATCCGTTTTCAAAAATTCTATCATCTGCGTAATAACTTGGATGGATGTCTATAATAGTCTATGTATCCAAGCAATATTATAAACGTGAAATTCTGTGCTACAGGTCGATCACGTAACGCATTTTACGCACGTTAGGTAGATCTAAATGTCAAACTTTATATGGTAAAATTACAGTTGTATTGTCCTAACGCGCGTTCGGGACGTTAGGTGATTACTCCTCTGAAGTACGTTCTTCTAAATCAAAAAAAAACTACTGAACAGATATGTATATGTAAATTTTCAGTTATGTAGTTTAGACATTACATCCACTCACTCACATACAATATGACATTTTAACGATTACGATAATATGACATAGTTAGGTTATAATATAATTCATACGTGTACAAAGTCGCGATAGAACACATGACACTTAGCTATCAAACATGCGAGGTGTCAAAAATATAAAAACACAGATTAGCACATCCACCAAAGATTTGCTAAGCCCACGTGAAGGCCCAGCAAATGCAGCACCGACGAGGCAATTGGGTCAGGTCTGCGAGAGCCTTTTAGTATAGGCGGGCGTTAAATTGACGGAAAGAGAGTGCAACGCTTGGTTGATGCGATAGTTAACTCACCTTGTAATGCCTTGTTTTTGTTATTCAACTGTCGTGAAGTCATAAACACTACGAAATAAGTATATGGCCTAAAACATCAGAAGATTTTTTAAAAACCCATCTGCTTAATGCTCAATTAAAAATAATCTGAGGACAGAGCGTGGTAAAGAAGTATACATACATACTTACATACACACAAAAAACAAAACCATCCTTCTTCCGCAGTCGAGTAATAACTGACACCTCCTTTCCCATTCCAAGCGGCTTTTAAATTGGTCAAGCAACTTTTTCTTGTAGCTCGTTGCCACGGAGACAACATAATTAAACAAACTAGTAATTTTTGTTTTTTGTTGATCTTACAGGTTGTAAGTTGTAGGCATTCTGTCCTTGGGTGGAACTAACAACAAAAAGAAAAACTTGATCGACCCATTTATTGTAGCACCTAAGCCTGAAGCTAAAATACTATCTGCCTACTACAAAATTAGCTATTAATGGATTCATCAAGTCGAAACATTTAGTTGAAGCACTGTAGAATGTCGCATAGATCCAGTTACCTATTCACAAGTTAAAAACTTGTAAATTTTTGGAAAACAGAGAATCATCTACTTTCAGTAAGAAATATTAAATTAATAACCTATGTTAAAGCAAAGAAAAATCTTTTTATAATTTTTTTAGCTCTATAACGGTGATGAAGAAATATAATGGCATGTCTAATGGTAACAAGATACCGTAGCCTAAGGAAGTGTTACAAACCCTTTATTTCCTTGAGGTAATAAAATACATAATTATAACAAATCACAATGGAAGCATTTATCCCGCATTCCAACTACGATTATTTTAGTCCTTTTAACGAATTGCATAAATTGCATTTAATTTCAGACCATTATTTTCATTTTCTCTGTATACTTATTCCCATTTCAACAGTCGCCCATTATTTTAAAACAATTTCGAAAATACGGGTATAAAATGACACGAAGGAAAATTTCCCGGGCATGTCTGCGAGTGGCGGGCTCCCCGGCTATTTTCCTCGGCAGATAACTATTTGGAAACGTGAAAATAGTATTCGGAAAAGCAGAACTTTTAAAATACGTGGGAAGGCTTTGTTTTCGTTATAAGTTTCGTGTAGAAATGTGATTTCAATAATTCATAGTTTTATAAGTTTCTTTTCCTTTTGTTGCGTACTACAATAACTTGCATATTCATCTGTAGGTACTAATCTTGGAGCATACATACTTGGAGTAACCTTATATGCCGTATTTGCGTACAAAACTATCTGCCGAATTTTGCGTTGGGGTGAAGAAATATCACATGCAAAAGATTACTCACAAATGCAAAAGCAATCTGTTTATTTACACGCACATTTTGAATAAGAAAAACACATTCTCATTTTGATGCACACAAATCACATGGAAAGACTTCGTAGAAACATGGTTTAAGAATACGTAAACCAGCAGAGCGAGGTTTGGGTCGTTAATTAAGGTCGATAATTCTATCGATATTTGCACAAACATATGCAATTTTAGTATAAATTATTATGAGCATCTTAACAGGATATTGAAACTCAATTGTAGGTATATTGAAATAATTGTTCAACTATAAAAAACATTAACTCAAAAGTATGACGTTTTTTATTTTATCTTTATTAACAATTTTACATTTCAATTAACTAAATACATTTATAAAGTAGCGAGTAGTATTATATTACAGTAGAACCCGTTTGATACGTCGCTTTTTCGAATAAATTTTGTTAATTTGGCAATTTTGCAGGTTCATAGCAGAGACCGGAATTTTCGTTGCATTTTTAGCTGTCATAGTGACTTCTTATTATTTATCGACTTTGAATGTATAGGTATCGATAGCAATATATGAAGTAGGTATTTAATTTCAAAATAGATATTGAGCTACTTACTTACTAATTACAGGCAATTGATTATATTTACTTTCTATTACAAATAATTGAGGAATCATTCATCATCTTTCTAACATTTTTCACAGTCGCATCCTACAGAAGCCCGGGTTCCTCTATGGCACCTGGCAATCTGAAGAATCACACGAAATATTCATAAAAATGTTAAGATTTTAATTTTATCACGTGAATATCGATATTAGGAACGAAGTCGATGGTATTAAATTTATTGCCTGCAATTACACAGCACGTTACAATAAGTTGCTCAATATCTATTTTAAAATTACATACGTATATCGCTATCGATACCTATACATTAAAAGTCGATAAATCAGAAGTCACTATGGCAGCTCAAAATGCCACGAAAATTCAGGTCTCTGGTTCTTAGTGACTCATACTTATTATCGATAATTATTATTGATTTCATCGACATTACACTCATCTCTACTTCCGAGTCTCGGTACACTGATCTGTCATTTAAGATTATCCTTGCAAATATTATTATTTACTGTATTTCATTTGCAATTTGGTTATTTTTTACAAAGCATGAATAATCCGAGTGCGTAGTTTTCCGTAGTTTTGATTAATCAATGCTTATATTATTGAAGACTCTTTTTCAATTACCATTAAGTTATTTCTTACAAAGCATGAAAACGAAGTCTCGTGGGGAGTGTCAAGACGTATCCCTGAAATAATTGTAAATCGATTACAATTATAATCGTTTAATTTGACGTGTCATGAAAATATTTTCATAAAAATAATATTGTATATAGCGATACAAAAATACTAAAATTACTTACAGATGGAATGTTATACCATCTTTTTCTAAGCTTGAAGTGGTTGAACGTTTATTATATGT
The DNA here is from genome assembly GCA_963854355.1 of Epinotia brunnichana. NCBI lineage: Eukaryota > Metazoa > Arthropoda > Insecta > Lepidoptera > Tortricidae > Epinotia > Epinotia brunnichana. The sequence goes on along the minus strand of OY977938.1, from coordinate 28,050,774 downwards.
GCTTACAGAACATGCGGGCATATTTATGATCAGTGTTCTCTTGCGAGACGATTTTGGGAATGACCATTAATCGATTGTGAAATAGTCTTTCTATGATTTTTTGCACATTGTGCAAGGTTTTCAACAAAGGGGTTACTTACTGAAAGGCTCCTCCAGTTATGTATTCTCTAAGGTACTAAAATTAAACTCGTGAAGAAATGAAAAAACGTATTGTAATTTATGTCTACTCCCTACACATTTCAGTTTCCAAAGAGGTATTTTAAGTGTTATGAATTAGGTTGGAAATCTAAAATAACTTAATTCAATATTTATTTGTCCGTCAAATGTTGAGTCTTTTACATCATCGTACTCCTAGTATTGTCTATGGCTAACATTTTACGGCTAATGTTATCACCAAAGCAGTGGAATTCATACCATTCGTTATTCAGTGCTCCATGGACTCATAGGGGTAGTGAGCGTAGGTCCAGCTAACGTGTCAAAACAAGCTCAAGGAACGGTTGCTGATATATGGGCTAATGGGCTAATGGGCTAAAAACCCAAGGAACCTAACCTCAGCAAGCTCAAGCCCGCTTCCAAAAGGAGTCAGGACCCCTCAAACCAGAATTGGCTTTGGGTTCAACCAGATCTTTACGGACACGGAAGACACTGTAATCAAATCAATACCAAATGTTAATGTGTAACGTATTCGAAACGGTCTCCTCTTTTATCCCAAACCACTTAGTTTCGCAAATACCTAAAACCTGTAAAAGCTTAATAAATAAACTGCAGCCTGATTTCTGTTTGCCCGTTTATTCTGTAATCAAAGAGAAAGCCTGGTGGATCAATGATTCAGTTTTATTTGTAGAAGCGACAGGAATATTGCGAATTCTAGCTGAATAAAAAATAGATTAATTGGAAACGGTACTACGAGTAAGTGTGTTAACTATTGAAAAAAAAACCTTTTATTGATGGAATAAACTCAACACAAAAAGCGTATTTACGTCCTTTGTGAATAAATATGGAATGAATTTGATAGTTTTTCTGTGTTTATTTTTCCTACATATTTATCTTTCGATTAGTGAGAGAATGAGTTCAGAATGCAATTAGCAGTAATGAAGACATTTTAATGATTAATTCGGAACTATTCTAAAGGTGCTGGCGGATTGGGTGTAAACAAAACTATGTGGAATTAACGTAGTACAAGTATTTACATCTTCATTTAAATCCATCTAAAGATATCAGCCACATTTGATTCAGGGGCCAAATGGCCAGATCTCTAGGAAGGGTCACACTCAGAGCCATCAATAATATCGTTATTGTTAAAGTTTATTTTATTTTTATTTTTTGACCAATGTAATTTGAGTAGTACATTTTGGTATACATTTTTTATACCAGCGGAAACCTCTGGGGTTTATATGCTGATGAATAAAATTCAAATTTACGATCGGCTCAGATTATACCTTAATTTTTTGTCTCTATTTGTGCGATGAGGGTTATAAAGACAATGCGTCATAGTGTGTAACTTGCTAGTCTATCATCATCATCATATCAGCCGAAAGACGTCCACCGCTGGACATAGGCCTCCCCCAAAGAGTTCGATAGTGACCGTTCCTGCGCCACCCGCATCCAGCGGACTCCCGCGACCTTTACCAGGTCATCAGTCCACCTTGTGGGAGGCCTACCAACGCGGCGCCTTGCGGTACGTGGTCGCCACTCGAGAACCTTTCCGTCCCATTGGCCATCAGTTCTACGTGCAATGTGCCCCGCTAGTCTATAGCTTTATACATTTATATGTACGGGGTAACCTCTGGAACTACTTATCCGCTTTCATAAATTCTTAAACCAATACCACACCACAAGCGAACGAAGTTCTATGCTTCAGCTTGGGCCGAAAATCGTTCGTATGCCCTCTGTCTGTCCAGCTGTCACGCTGTGTGGCTGTTGTCCTCTGCAGTGCGGGACGCATTTCTCAATCGATTCTCGTGAAATTTTGTGAGCAGGTCAATTATAGAGAATTTTTTGTCGAGTAACTTTAACGAAATTGATATAAAAATTTTTTTTGGAGCAGTCCGTCGCGAGTTCTACATCTCATAGAGCCACTAACTAATACCTACATAATGATTAGTTACTAGCTGTTGCCCGCGACTTCGTCCGCGTATTACCATGTCATCGTCTAAATGTATGTTTAAGGAATGAATTAAAAAAACATTAAAATTAATTTTGTACCTAGTTTTTTAGTAAACACTTATAAACAGTCTAAAACCAAAGTTACAAATCTCTTACTTCCAAAAATTCGAACCCCTTATTCTTAGCCGATGAATTAAAAAAAACGCTGAAATAAGTTTTGTAGTAGTTAAGCAAACAGTTTAAAACCAAAGTTACAAATCCCTTACTTTAAAAATGTCTTGCTCTCCATACACACTTTGAGCACCCTTATCCCCTTTAGGGGATGAATTAAAAAAAAACGCTAATTCAAGTTTTGTAGTCTAAACAGGCTAACATCGAAGTTACAAATCTCATGCTTCAAAATTTTCTTGCTCTCCATACAAACTTTGAACGCTTTTCAGGGAAAAATTAAAAATAATACACTTAGTTATTTTTATTGTAATAGGCAAGTATTTTTTCTACAAACTATTAAGTCTCTAGCTAAAAGAAGTATTTCCCATACGAACGTTGCACCCCTTTATAACCCTTAAAGGGGTGAAATTTTCCAAAACTCGGGCAGTACTTTTTTGTATTTTAATAAGTAGGCAAGTACTTAATCTTTCTACAGAGTTTTAAGTTTCTACCTTAGTAAAAAGTTTCCCCAATACAAACATTGCACTTCTTTATCCCCCTCTTAGCGGGTGGAATTTTCCAAACCACTGAAAGTAATTTACCTATACATAAGTAGTGTCCCAGAAATCGACGTCAAACCGTAAACGGATGATAGACCAAAGTCATATCATAAAAAGACAAAAAAAATTCAACTCGTGTTTATATTAATTGGTCAATCATCGTAAATTTTCAATTTTTAAAGTGACCATTATTTGAAAAGAACATGAGTTCGATTTTTTTTTGTATTTTTCTGATAACTGTTATGACTCGGTCTATCATCCGTTTTCGGCTTTACGTCGATTTCTGGGACACCCTGTATATTTGTATTCTAATAAATAATCTTTCTACACAACTACAAGTCTCTAGCTCAAAAAAAAAGTTTCCTCCATACAAATGTTTGCCCCTTTTGATCACCCTTAGGGGTAACGCTGAAAGTTCTGTATTTGTAAGTATTGTAATAAGTAATATTTCAACAAAAGTCGCTCGCTTAAATAAATATTTACAAACGTTGCACCCCCTTATACACCCCTAACTGGTGGAATTTTCTAAAACGCTGAAAGTATATATTTTTTTTAATTATGTTATCTTACTAAAAAGTTTTGAGATTCTAGCTTGTAATTAGTTTCCTTTGTGCTAGGGCAAATGAAAGAAGGTCTGAAGGTAACCCAAAGCTTTTATTTCGTTCTAGGTCCTCACTAAAAGCTAACTAGGTATAAAAACAAATGTTAAGGGTAGGATTTTGATGACGCTTTGGTCGATTGCGCTAGAACCATTTGGTAATGTTAAAATAATAGGCTATGAGCTTAGCTGCCTCTCCATCGCAGGCGGTGCTACGGAGCGTTCCCGACAACGGGAGTACTGGCTCGGCTGGCGCGGGTGGCTTCGGGCACGATCAGGCCCCTACCAAACACCTCCTGGAATTTCCATCAAGCGATGAGACGGTTAGCCAAGAATAGCAAGTACAAACTGGGCGGGCACGGGGCTAGATAGCGGGCCGGGGCTCAAGAGTAGTCTGTGGGCCGGCAATCAATAATCAAGGGAATAAAACGGTCCATGGTACAGTACAAAACTAACCTGTCGGAGGAAAATTGTCCCACGTCGATGGGTATTGACAAATGTCAACTCCGCCACCAATGGCCCTGGCCTTGCTTCCCGTGGCTCGCCGATTTAACCGCAACACGGTGGTATTCAGCCAGGTCAAGTCGCGTGGGAGAGCACCACGGCCTCAACTTGCCTGTAAGGCTTGATTACACCGGCAAAGAGGAAAATACTGCAATCGCCCAGAAAACGTGTTCCGGCACACCAAAATAAAATAGGAAGTGCGCTATCTGACACTTCGACATTGCCAGCCCTCTCAAACCCGGTCCCCGAAGTTCAAGTAGACGCGCCAACTTGTTGCAACAATCTGTCGTGTTGATTTGTAAACAAGAAAACATCTAGTCATCCGCTACAGTAGAAATGCAATAAATTATGTGGATTATGAATTATGAAATGGAAACCCGTGACGAACAAAACATCTAATCATTGATTCGTAAATGTTCAACGCGATATTCCTTTTTTCTCCTTGTCGCTGGTCAGCGGGCGCGAACTCTGGCAACACTGGAGTCCACAGATAAGCTATCCAATACAACAGGGGTTCCTTCCTGACAGAATATTACACGAAAAGAACAGTTAGCCAACTTGACAAATAACTTTGAAAGGTTTAAAACGATAATAAACCCAGCATACGGGTTTATATATTACACCCCCTCACCTAGGAGAATTTTTCGAGGGAAAAGAGTTGAGGGAGTAAAATTCCAGCTCGCCCTCGAGCTGCAACTTAAATTAGACATGATCTCCATTCCTGAAAGAGAAAACTAAACTAAGACAGGGATTCTCGGCCCAGAATCACAAGTCCTGCAGCACCTTGGCATCAATAGAATCCGCGTGGCCGGCGCTGGAAACGATCGCGTAATGGCCTGCGGTACTACAGAAAAGAAAATAGGAATCTTACCTAAGATATAGCAAAAGGTGCCAAATTAGGCACATTAAGAAAATAAACGTAATCATTCAAATGGCGTTTGGGGACACTGGCTTGCAGTCTTTTACATGCCACTTTCCTAAGCGCTTGCCATTTTCGTCTTCCAGTTCGTAAACTAAACGTGATACTTTCCGTATGACGCGGCATTTTTCATACTTGGGTGCTAGTTTGGCCGCAAAATACTTGCTGGCCTTACTTTGTTTAAAGGTGCGTTTCCATATTTCATCTCCAACCTCGAATTCAATGTCGCGGCGTTTATCATTGTAGTACTTGATGTTGCGATCGTGAGATTTCTGTAACAGCTCTCTCACGGTGGAATAGACATCTCTTAAGGTATTGATTTTATCCAGGTAATTTCGTCTAGATGAAAAAACAATCTCGTCAACCTCCTCTGGTTCACCATAGATTGTACCATCGGGAACTGCCTCCCGTCCATGTACTAGTAAGAACGGGGTATATGATGTAGAATCGTTCACTGAGGTATTCATCGCAAACTGAATACGCGAAATGTTAACATCCCACATGCGGTGGTCTGATTCGATGAACGTGGAAATGGCTATAACGAGGGTCTTGTTGTATCGCTCTACTGTGTTGACCTGTGGGCAATACACAGGCGTGTAATGCAGCTGTGGTATGTTATACTTCGTGAACAACCTTTGAACGTCGCCGCCAGTGAAATAGGAAGCGTTATCTGCAATAATGGTTTGAGGTATTCCGTGGATCATGAATACGTGGTCCTCCAACCTTTGGGAAATGACTGCCCCGGTGGCGCGTCGCATGGGAAACAGCATACAATACTTGGTGAAACAGCACACAACCACCAATATATAAGTGTTTAACTTCCGCGAAGGGGGTAAAGGACCAACGAGGTCCAAGCTCAGACATTGGAATGGGCGGCAACAAACCTTCGCGCTTCCCATGAAGCCCGGGGTGGGAAGCTGGCTATGCTTATGTGCCGCACACGCAGAGCAATGTGCAACGTACCGGACGACGTCCTGATACATACCCGGCCAAAAGTAGCGCAATTTTAGTCTATTATACGTTTTTGCTGTGCCCAAATGCGCAGCGGTCGGAACCGAATGGTTATCCTTCATGATCTCTAATCGGAAGTCTTGAGGTATAACTTCCTTCCATTCAAAATCCGACGACAACGCGTTTTTTGGTTTAGTGTAGCGGTACAAGCGACCGTTCATTAACTGTAAATTGGGAACGGAGCCTGGTCTAGACTCGCACCTCTTATATAATTGTAAGTACCAATTATCATTAATCGCGTTAGTATCGATCAAGTATACTGGGACGGCTCTGGACAAGGCGTCCGGCACGATATTTTCCGAGCCTCGACGGTGCTCGACCACAAAGTTGTAAGGCGACAGTCGGCAACCCCATCTCTCGAGGCGGCCTGTTGGGTTCTTAAGGTTGAGGAACCATTTCAAGCTGGAGTGATCTGTTATAATTTGAAATTGGCGATCACCTTCCAAATACGGTCTAAAATGCTCAACAACATTTACCACAGCTAATGCCTCCCGCTCTGTGGCCGAGTAGTTCCTCTCCTGGGGCGTGAGGGAACGACTGTAGTACGCTAAGGGGTGTTCTTCCCCCTCGAACGTTTGGGTTAGGGTTCCGCCAATCCCAAAATCTGAGGCATCGCAATGCACCGCGAATGGTTTGGTAAAGTCGGGACAGGCTAGGACCGGTGCCGTAGTTAGGGCAACCTTGAGCTCTCCGAAAGCTGTATCCACCTCCGGGGACCAGCGAAAGGGTGGAGCACCCCTTCGGGTAGATGTTAACTGGTTAAGAGGTCCTGCTATGTTGCTAAAATTCTTTATGAATCGGCGGTAATATGACGCCGTGCCGAGAAAGCGTTTGACGTCCTTCCGACACGTCGGAGTTGGGAAATCAATAATTGCCTTGACCTTGTCTGGGTCTGTACGTAAACCGTATTCATCTACAACAAAACCCAAGTACTTGAGTTGTCTGCGGAAGAATTTACATTTAGATAAGTTAATAGTCAAGTCAGCGTGACGTAGTCGCTCAAACACCGTACGTAGTAGGGCCAAATGCTCAGTAAACGATTCTGAGACAACAATAATATCATCCAGGTAGATAAAAATACGTCCGTTGTGCTCTGGGCCAAACAGGACGTCCATCAGACGTTGTTGCGTCGCTGGAGCCGACGTTAGACCGAAACACATTACCTTAAAATGGAACAAACCACGGCCTGGCACCGTAAAAGCAGTCTTCTCCCTAGACGCCTGTGAGTCTAGTCCAATTTGCCAGAAGGCTGATTTTAAATCTAAAGACGACAAGAATTTGGCGTTCCCGAGCTGATCTAAAATCTGGTTAATTAGTGGCAGTGGATAAGCATCGTGTTTTGAAATCTCGTTTAGCTTCCTGCTGTCCAGGCAGAATCGGAGGGTTCCGTCTGATTTCGGTGCCATGGTTACGGGGTTGTTCCATGGGCTGCTACTTGGTTCCACCACATCCAGCTCGAGCATTTCGTCTAACTGCCTGTTTAGCTCGGCGAGCTTCGAGGGAGATAACATATAATGGCGTTGCTTAATTGGTCTCGCATCACCAGTATCGATAGCGTGAGTGAGTAGACGAGTTCGTCCTAAACCCTTCCGCTCTGAGGATATGGTTTCGAATTCCTTTAATATATTCTCCGCTTGGCGCTGTTCCTCCGATGACAGAGACTCAAAGCCTTGTATAAACCTAACTTCCGACGCAACGGTATTGATATGTTCTTCATCCGACAAGGAACAGTCGTTTGGTAATAAAGACAGCACATCCGGGCCAATATTAAATGCCTTCCAAAAATTAATACCAAATAATAGCTTAGTTGGTACCTCTGGTATTACGTAGAATTTGATTATCGCAGTCTTACCGTCGACTGTGACTGGCAAGAATATATGGCCCATGATAGGGGAAGAGGAGCCGTTTGCCGTTACTATCCGACTCAAGTCGTGTGATTTATGAAGGGTAACCTGGTCTTCAAAATGTTTCCAAGTATCGCCACCAATAATAGATAACTCCGATCCGGAATCCAAAAGGCCCGTATAAGACAGACTGTAAATTTGTATCGTAAGGTAAGGACGCAAGTCCGACCCGTCTATGTAACTGTTTAATTTTTTAGCAGTTCGGCCGCATTCGAAAAACGCGCCAATCGTCGCCAGCCAGGACCGCCACTCATCCCCGTCAAAATTTGATGGTAATTGGTCTGCCGCACCACGTTGGCATGTCTTCCGCCTGCTCCCAGTACTATGTAATTTAACTGGGACTTGTAACTCATTAGGGCAATCAATTGAGATGGGTGCTTTGTTTTCAGTTACTGGGTCGTTGATAACGAGTAAGGCAGCAGCATCGTTGGTGGTTACCGGAATCGCGTGTGTTGGGCTAACTGGGTCGTTCGGGTAAACGGCGTCAATCGGGTAAATAGTAGTAGGGGAAGGTATTGTAGTTGGGTCCGAACCAGGATACACGTTTTGGTGGTTTTCGGTGAACCGGTTATTTGGGTAAACTTCGTTAATCGGGTAAGTAATAGTAGTGGAAGGTATTGTAGTTGGTTCCGGACAAGAATACACGTTTTGGTAATTTTCGGTGAACCGGTTATTTGGGTAAAATTCGTTAATTGGGTAAGTAACAGTTGTGGAAGGTATTGTAGTTGGTTCCGGACGAGAATACACGTTTTGGTAATTTTCGGTGAACCGGTTATTTGGGTAAACTGCGTTAATTGGGCATACAGTAGTCGCGGTAGGCATTGTAGTTGGTTCCGGACGAAAATACACGTTTTGGTGATTTTCGGTGAACCGGTTATTTGGGTAAAATTCGTTAATTGGGTAAGTAATAGTAGTGGAAGGTATTGTAGTTGGTTCCGGACAAGAATACACGTTTTGTTGATTTTCGGTGAACCGGTTATTTGGGTAAAATTCGTTAATTGGGTAAGTAATAGTAGTGGAAGGTATTGTAGTTGGTTCCGGACAAGAATACACGTTTTGGTAATTTTCGGTGAACCGGTTATTTGGGTAAAATTCGTTAATTGGGTAAGTAATAGTAGTGGAAGGTATTGTAGTTGGTTCCGGACAAGAATACACGTTTTGGTAATTTTCGGTGAACCGGTTATTTGGGTAAAATTCGTTAATTGGGTAAGTAACAGTTGTGGAAGGTATTGTAGTTGGTTCCGGACGAGAATACACGTTTTGGTAATTTTCGGTGAACCGGTTATTTGGGTAAACTGCGTTAATTGGGCATACAGTAGTCGCGGTAGGCATTGTAGTTGGTTCCGGACGAAAATACACGTTTTGGTGATTTTCGGTGAACCGGTTATTTGGGTAAAATTCGTTAATTGGGTAAGTAATAGTAGTGGAAGGTATTGTAGTTGGTTCCGGACAAGAATACACGTTTTGGTGATTTTCGGTGAACCGGTTATTTGGGTAACATTCGTTAATTGGGTAAGTAATAGTAGTGGAAGGTATTGTAGTTGGTTCCGGACAAGAATACACGTTTTGGTAATTTTCGGTGAACCGGTTATTTGGGTAAAATTCGTTAATTGGGTAAGTAACAGTTGTGGAAGGTATTGTAGTTGGTGCCGGACAAGAATACACGTTTTGGTGATTTTCGGTAAACCGGTTATTTGAGTAATCTGCGTTAATTGGGTATGCAGTAGTCGCGGTAGGTGTTGTAGTTGGTTCCGGACGAGAATACACGTTTTGGTGATTTTCGGTGAACCGGTTATTTGGGTAAAATTCGTTAATTGGGTAAGTAATAGTAGTGGAAGGTATTGTAGTTGGTTCCGGACAAGAATACACGTTTTGGTAATTTTCGGTGAACCGGTTATTTGGGTAAAATTCGTTATTTGGGTATGTTCGGTTATTATACACATTAGTGATTGTGTTAGTATGGGTCAGGGAGGTGGGGCGGGAGCAAGCAGGCAGGGGAGGGGTGTTGTACTTGTTAGTAGTGTGGAATAAAGCGTTAATAAGCGGGGAAGAGAGGGTGTTATCTTTGTTAGTTAGGACGGGGATAGGATGCAGGGTATTAGGTATGTTAATTGGTTTACTAATTTCGTTGTTGTTGTGTGTCAGGGATGTATGGTTTTGATATATTGTAAGTTTTTGTTTTTTATTTTTAGGAGTTGGTATGAATATTCTTCTGTTATATACTTTATTGGTTTTGATTGAAACCGGATCAGCCATACCCTGATTCGGTATCACTCGTTTTTTGAAGTACTTGGTACAGGGGTGCAGTTGGGACAATTTCGTGCCGTTACGTTATTCTCGCCACAGCGGTAACAGACCAGTTTGGGTGCCGCCTTACATGCCTTCAACGAATGTCCCTCTACTCGACACCGAACGCAAAAATCAATAGGGGTTTGTACCGCCGATACCGGTTTTGTAGTCATAGGTTTATACACCAAGTCTTGAGCAAGAGACTTGGACAAGTCTCTATTTGGCTCCGCGAAGCGTTTTGCACGTTGAGTTGCAGCCTCCAGCTGGCGACAGCGGTCTTTAAGGTCATTGATGGAGTCGATAGTAAACAAAGCTAATTGTTTTGAAAAAAACGGTCTAATGTTTTGCATTAAAATACTCAACTTTTCCGCTTCGTGTAGTGGGGACTCTAAGCGTGAGTAGTAATTAAGCATTACACTGACATAATTCACTATTGATTCGTCAAATCCTTGCGTCCTCGCCCTTATTTCGCATAGTAGGCGCTCGTTGTAATCTACCGGCAAGTAATCGCGGAGCATCATACTCTTGAGGTCCGTCCAGCAGTGTACCTGATCACAAACGCCATCGAACCATGAGGATGCCTCGTCAGTGAAGAGCTCACATGCCGAGCGGAACAGTGTTGAGTCAGGGATCTCCCGGGAGACACGCACCTGCTCTAGTTTGTGTAGGTAGGCCTTTACGCAGGTCTTACCGGAGTATTTTAAGTTCAATTTTTGCACTGCATTATTGTTATGTGGCGCTGCGCAGGTAGGTGCAGCGACGGTAGTGTCTTGCTTCTTTGTCAACGAACTTGTAAATGTGAGCAATATTGTATCTAACCGCACCAGTACCCCATCTAGCTGGTCGCTGAGCTCGCTGTGGCTGCTCATCTCCGACCCTGAAGGTGAGAGTCGAGTCAGTCGGTGATACAGGTGGTGTGCAGCAGCTTGAACACGATTGAGTACCTTTAACGAGGTGCGAGGTTGTGTTGACCCTTGCAGCAGCTTGCGCAGGTCGTCCATTTTTGACGAGATTATGCCCAGCTCGGCGGCGACATCTCCCTCGTAGTCCGCGACCTCATCTGTAGGTATGTCCTGGTTCAGCTTCCGCAGCTGGCTCCTAAGTTCCATCACTGTAGGTAGTGGCGCCGCCTGGCGCACCCTGACCTCGTACTGGAGCTCATCCTTCTTAAGGAGATTGAAGGCTATTGGGCGCTCCTCTAATCCGGTTGTTGACGACATTGTCACGTACACGTATGTTTAATCGTTGTAATATTTCGATAAAAATATCAGCCCGGTAATTACCACTAATCAGCCCGAGCACACTATGCCTGTGTGGCAGAAGTCTAAATGTTCAGTAAGAGTAGGACAGTAAGTATGAGCTCTAAGCCACCCGGTTCAATGTCCTTTAAGAGCTAATCGATGCTTATGATTAAAGCGCGATCGACCAATCACATAAAAGCGTTTGTATTTCGTGTTACTATGACACTGCAGCAATTGCAATTGTATTATGGTCTCCTAGTTAGTCACTGAGTTTATTAATACATCGTCGTTAGCGCTTAAGGCAATTGTAGGTATATTAAATATTTAAACAATACTACTGGATGTGTAACAACTGTCCTGTATATTAAACTCACAGTAATTCCTATAGTCCTGTGTTCACAGTCACAGGGGTCACTGAGTTCAAATAACAACAAAGTAAATATTTTGTGTAAAACATAAATGTAAAAATGTAAAAATATAAAAAATCCAAAGGATGTGGATTATGGTATGCAATATTTTACTCTTTGCCAGTTCAACACAATGGTAAACAATGCTTATAGTAGTAATTTCTTTTATGAATACTGTTAAAAGGTTATTTGTAATTTATAAAGCTTAACTATAGGTAGTACTTAGGTAATCACTTGCCAAACCAAGTGCTATAATTGACCGTATGTTGTAGGTAAGTAACTATAAGTAATGTAGGTCAATGTCCAAACTATTCAATGTACTAAAGTGTGACATTAACACTATTATGGCGGAAAGTCTGCATTCAGATACTTAGGTATAGCGCAAGCGACCAGACTCAGACCTTCACAGTAAATGGAGTTGTAAGGAGGGAAATGAGTTTAAGCGTCATGGTCCCTGTTCGGGCGCCATGTAATTAGTTTCCTTTGTGCTAGGGCAAATGAAAGAAGGTCTGAAGGTAACCCAAAGCTTTTATTTCGTTCTAGGTCCTCACTAAAAGCTAACTAGGTATAAAAACAAATGTTAAGGGTAGGATTTTGATGACGCTTTGGTCGATTGCGCTAGAACCATTTGGTAATGTTAAAATAATAGGCTATGAGCTTAGCTGCCTCTCCATCGCAGGCGGTGCTACGGAGCGTTCCCGACAACGGGAGTACTGGCTCGGCTGGCGCGGGTGGCTTCGGGCACGATCAGGCCCCTACCAAACACCTCCTGGAATTTCCATCAAGCGATGAGACGGTTAGCCAAGAATAGCAAGTACAAACTGGGCGGGCACGGGGCTAGATAGCGGGCCGGGGCTCAAGAGTAGTCTGTGGGCCGGCAATCAATAATCAAGGGAATAAAACGGTCCATGGTACAGTACAAAACTAACCTGTCGGAGGAAAATTGTCCCACGTCGATGGGTATTGACAAATGTCAACTCCGCCACCAATGGCCCTGGCCTTGCTTCCCGTGGCTCGCCGATTTAACCGCAACACGGTGGTATTCAGCCAGGTCAAGTCGCGTGGGAGAGCACCACGGCCTCAACTTGCCTGTAAGGCTTGATTACACCGGCAAAGAGGAAAATACTGCAATCGCCCAGAAAACGTGTTCCGGCACACCAAAATAAAATAGGAAGTGCGCTATCTGACACTTCGACATTGCCAGCCCTCTCAAACCCGGTCCCCGAAGTTCAAGTAGACGCGCCAACTTGTTGCAACAATCTGTCGTGTTGATTTGTAAACAAGAAAACATCTAGTCATCCGCTACAGTAGAAATGCAATAAATTATGTGGATTATGAATTATGAAATGGAAACCCGTGACGAACAAAACATCTAATCATTGATTCGTAAATGTTCAACGCGATATTCCTTTTTTCTCCTTGTCGCTGGTCAGCGGGCGCGAACTCTGGCAACACTGGAGTCCACAGATAAGCTATCCAATACAACAGGGGTTCCTTCCTGACAGAATATTACACGAAAAGAACAGTTAGCCAACTTGACAAATAACTTTGAAAGGTTTAAAACGATAATAAACCCAGCATACGGGTTTATATATTACAAGCTCAAAAAATCCCCTTTACCAACTTTGCACCCCTTTTGATACCCTTAGGGGTGGAATTTTCCAAAACACTGAAAATGCTTTCATTGTATTGTACCCTAATAATAGGCAACACTATAAATTTGGTTCAAAAATTAAAATGTAAACACAGAGCAATGTCAATGCTGCGCGACGCTAGCGCCACCTCCTTCGTGTGAAGTAGTTTTACGTTGTTTTTCTTACCCGACGGCCACACTTCACCCGAATGTTGTTGCTGTCCCTGTCCGACGAATAATAAACGTTAGACAAGGAAAGCAACAACATTCGGGCGAAGTGTGGCCGTAGGGTTAGGTGTTTGACAAGAAGCTTGTCACCTGACAAACGGGCGTAGCTAAGTTTACATAACTAAGGGGGTTCAAGAAAATTCAACAACAAAAATATGCATACAATGACACTCTACTTGATATAATAAGGCCATTTCCTCATTTGGCCAGGCAGAATCAGTATGCAGTATTTTGTATTATTATTATTCTCTTCATTTATTTTCATTCTTGGATTAGGTTTTTTACAATATGAATATAAAAGTAAAATAAATATACAAAACATACAAAATAAAAACACATTATAAAAAACCTAACCTAGGGTGCCACCGGCAGCGAGGCAGGGCCTAAGCTACCGGTGGTCAGGGCGACAGAGACAGGAACCTCCGGACTATCCGCGCAGTATCCAGGAGTACCGCCTTCTGTATCTGACCCTTGATCCATCCATCTAGCGAGAGTCTCTTAAGGTGACGGTCGAGACTCTTCGCTATTAAACCGTTTGCCGAAACGACTATCGGGACAATGATCGTCGAATCAACATTCCACATGGCGGTCACCTCGTGAGCCAGGTCTAGGTACTTGCTGGCTTTGTCCTTCTCGACCTTCACGAGGTTCTCGTCATGGGGGATGGTGATGTCGACGAGCACTGCCTGGCGTTTCGATCGATCTGTCAGCACGATATCAGGCCTATTGGCAAGAATAGTCCTGTCTGTGATGACAGATCGATCCCAATAGAGCGTGGCACGATCATTTTCGAGAACTGGCGCAGGTGTGTACTTATAATAAGGCACTTCGGAGACCACAAGACCGTATAGAAGAGCAAGTTGCTGGTGAACAATTCTGGCTGCAAGGTTATGTCTGTGCAAGTACTCGCCGTTAGCAAGATGACCACAACCAGAGATAATATGCCTGAGTGACTCTCCGGGACGGCGGCATGCCCGACAAATGTCGACCGTACCGTCCTTCAGGATTTACCTCCGGTAATTGTTCGTCATGATAACTTCGTCCGCAATTGCACAGACAAAACCTTCGGTTTCCCCGAAGAGATCCCCGAAACGTAGCCAGTTCACCGACGCGAGCAGATCCACATCGGGCCCTGTGAGGGCCTTGCAGAACCGCCCATGAAGCTCCTTGCTCCTCCACACCGCCCTGCGGTCCTCGGCGCTCATTATTTTAAGTCTGCGCCAGTTCTTGTTTGCCAAGGAGAGCGGGGTGAAGTTATTATTATTATTTTTTTATTTAACTATACGTCTATCATTACAGTCTCCCAATGCGATAGCGTAGCAAATTATTAACATAACATATATAGGGTATTACATAATTCTAAGTTTTACAATAACATAACACATACAAAGTAACTTTGGTGAATTCATTCAAAGAGCTGTGGAATACATCAACCCTCGTAGCAACTAGATTGAGCGTGCGCAGAGCCCTTGTCCAGGCCCCGTAGCATGGATGGCCTTATCACGCGACAAGTGACAGGATAGAGCATCCGTCCCTGGCTGACACCGTTCGATAGAACGAGACGACGCGCTTATCCTATCACTTATCGCGTGATATAGGTATATATATAGATATAGGCCATCCATGCTACGGGGCCAGCGCGCCTCGAGAGCTTACTAACTAATATCGCCCAAATTTCTTTACTTAGTATATACTATATTGCCCGGAAGCTTCCGTGCATCCCGCGCCAATCAGAAAGCACTTACTTAGGTCACTTAGTAAATAATATAGTGCCTTGACTGAGAGTTGATAGTTAACAAAATAGATGTATAAAAGTGTCATTTTGGAAAATTACTTTAACACCATCCGTCCGTAGCGTCTTCGAAGAATGCCATGATATCAATAACTATAATCACACTAATCACACTAATATCACACTAATCACACTAATATTATAAATGTGAATCAGTATCTATAAGGAAATCCATGTGGTCAAAGATACATAATAAAATAACATCGACGGAAATTGTATTTATACAACTAACGTTAAAAACTTCAATACTGCGATGCAGCGCGTCACACATTTCCAGGCATATTCTAGCCGTAGTAGGTAATTCTTACGATTTTTCTATGCATTTAAATTCTGCCAAACCATATGAGAACGTAAAAAAAAAGTTTGATGGAGTTTAGGTATCCGTAGACAGAGTTCGAGAATGACCGATTTAAAAACACATCACCAGCGCCATATTTTGGTATCCAGTGGCGACAAGGATTCTTCCCTAATGTATTCAGTGGCTTTGAGGACAGATTAAACAAAAATATGCGAACCGATTTTATTGAAACTTTCCAATATTGTTGTTTATACCTCAGAGTAGAACATAGCGGGCCGTTTTTTTTAGATATAATTACTTCAGAGGGTGGAATAAGGAACCAAAGATTGTATGGGACTTATTTTTTTTTTATATAAACTTTAAACTTCGTAGATTGATTTTATATCAAAATTAGAAAACTAATTTCTGCGTTTTTTAAAATTCATTCCCTAAGGGGGTCAAATGGCGTTTGAGAATTTGTATGAAAAAAAAAACGGTCACCCATCCAAATATTGACCTCACTCGACGTTGCTTAACTTTGGTGATTGCTGCGAAGTGTTCATCGCTATTAGACTACATAATATAGGCAAGTAGTTTCTGAAGGTTACATTATCTTTTAATGATTTTTATAATTACAATATTAGTGTTTTTAAAATAAAAATGTACTGTTTACTAGAAGGCGACATATTTGTATAAGTCAGCAACTGATCACTAGATGGCGAGACCTGTCTCAAGACGAAATAAATGCATGTCTGAAAGCATCACGCGTGTGGACCAAGGTGGAAAAGTACCATCTCACGACAAACATGCGAGTCTAGCTGTTTGATGATGTAGAGTCGGGTGCGTATGCTCAAAAATTGCTCGAGATAGGCGACGGTCGATTAAAAACTGATGATGAAGGTATGATTCTATTCACCAACCAATTTTGTCATGTTGTGGATTCGGAAGACGAGCTTATTGCTCAAGTTTTTCCGAATCTGCAACAAAATATTCTGGATGAAAATTGGCTGTGTGAAAGAACCATACCTACTGGCACCAAAAAATGAGACAGTATCAAAAATAAATAAAAAAATCTTGGAAAAAATATCAACCGAAACAACAGTGTACAACTCCATATATACAGTAATGACATCCGACGACAGCACCAGTTACCCGGTTGAGTTCTTAAACTCTCTGGAGCTATCCGGGGTACCTTCCCACAAACTCGAATTAAAAGTAGTACCCGTAATGTTAATGCGGAACTTAGATGCACCAAAATTGTGCAATGGAACAAGATTACGGGTCACTGAATTGGGAAAATACATAGTAAAGGGCACAATCTTAACTGGTGAAGCGAAAGGAGAAGATATACTCATACCCCGTATTCCAATTATACCTAATAACTTTCCATTTAACTTTAAACGACTACAGTTCCCTTTAAAAATAGCGTTTTCAATGACAATTAACAAATCGCAGGGTCAAACCTTAAAAGTAGCGGGATTACATTTAGGCACGCCATGTTTTTCCCACGGGCAGTTGTATGTAGCTTGCTCACGTGTGTCTAAATCTAAAAATCTACATGTTTTAGCAGAACGAAATAAATCATACAATATAGTTTATAGAAGTATATTGGAATAAGTAGCAGCGGCGAAGCGGCCAACTTATTTTTTTAGTTTCAGTATTTTTGTAAGCTTTTCTCTTAGGTGCTTAATTGTCTGACCATATACTAGGTAAGCAAAGTAATTTTTTTTAGTTTTAATTATAAATAGCGCGAAAAAGAAAATAATCTCTAGAGGGGGTGCAATAACAACAATTTGTGTAGTGAAACGAATTCTACGCGGACGAAGTCGCGGGCAAAAGCTAGTCCACTATAAATGTAAGTAATGTTGTCTTTGTAAACATATATCACCTAAAAAGTGTCAAATAAAATAAGTGACCTACGCCAGAGTATTCTTTTCTGGAAAAACAAATGAAAAATAAAACCCCAACGGTTTTAAGTTCAACCTAAAAACAGCAAACAAATGCGAGCAGTTGACAAAAAACAAATTAACTTTAAAATGGGTCGCCCACCGTGCATTTGCATTTTGTTCGGAGCGCGAGGAAGTTTTAAAATGGTAACCCGAACGTTCTCATTTTAGTATAAAAAATCATATTAGATTTAAGGCGGATCTAGAGGGAAATAATTCATCACAGAACTGAGTCAGGAGAATGCCTAATGTCTTTGCCACAAATGATATACGGCCACGACTCTTTGATAGAGAATGATTTATTAAACTAGGTCTTACGGCTTACGTAATAAGAGCTGAGTATTACCTGCATTAAGGGAATTAAGGCTGAAAAAGAATTGCAAATGCTGCGCGGCCAGTGGTTACGAACTGTTGGCATCAGGTTACATTTGAATAAAGTGTGAGTAGAGTCAGGGACAATTTTTGGTTTCGGTTTCTGCCCGCTGTGTTGACGTTTACGAGAGAAATTAAATTATTATTTCAAAATATAGAGAATGCTAATCCCATCCATGCAATAAATTCAGTATGCTGATCACGGGATTCAGCTTGATTCAAGTCCTTTAATTTGCACGTCTATTTGACTGATGTTAGCAATATAATTATATAAAACGTTCAATTCAATACCTTTGTAGATTAAGTCAGTTTCATAGTTATTTAGCCTGCTAGTCTACGTTTAGTTCGTATATTTTATAAAGGGTGAAATAATCAAATAATATTGACCGTTCAAATTTTCACAGTGGATTCCTAACCGAATAATAAAAAATATGTGTTTTTGCTTTCAGTATCTTCCAGAACTAAAATATTGAGTTACAGCAGCTGAAAGATATCCTAAAAAACCATGCGTTCGTTAGATACCGTGGTTGCGCGCTATGCGGGACTGCGGGAGGCGGCAAGCGCGTCCCACCCCCCGCACTGCTAACCCCGAGCGTCACTCAGCACCCGATTGTCCACACGTTACTAATTATTTTTTCGGACAGCACATTCTATTGTGAAAATTTTACCTGTTTCGTTGTTTTTTTTATTGATACTGATACTTGGGAAAAATATTACCGGTCAAAAGTTGGTACTTCATAACAGTCGTTAATACCGGGTGTGGCCTTTATCAGAAGCGAAAAAGTAAAAATAAACTGCTTCGAATATCCACAAATACCTACTCTTTAACAGTTCCAACGTTTAAAAAAATATTATCAGTCCTGTTGTTCCCACTGTTGGGCAACGGCCTCACCTTTCCGTTTCCAGACTTCGCGATCCTGAACAGTCTCTGGTTATTTCGAGCTTTCGAGTCACCATTGGTGATCTTCGCCCGTAGCTCGCTCGGGACTCGGTAGAAATGACCAGCCTAGTCCCACTTAAACTTAACTGCCTTCCGAGCTTCAATGCTTCAGTTGTGGTACCGTCATCACCCGGGCTCTTATCATATTTCATTTTGCGAATGGCCAGATATACGTCGTATTTTGTTATTCCTTCTGAACCTCGCACCGCACACTGGAACTCTATCAGCGACATCGATACGAATACGTATATGTACCAGTGTGTAACCGCCATACGATAAATAAATTGGCGGGGGGATAGCTTTGAAGTTTTGCTATATTCCAGCAATATGCTGGGAGACTACTAAACACTTTTTTTGTCGTGGTAGAAACTTCCATGTCATAATAGTTATATTCTTCTTATTTTACGCTATTTATTTTTAAAGATCTTTGACTTTTTCAGATGGAAAGTTATTGTTCCAGTTATGTAAAAGAGCTCGCACATTATTTTATTCTACTACAAAAAATACTTGGAAATTTTCTTGGGAATTTTGGAATTGGTAGTGGTTTGTGGGATGTAACTTTTCGCTCTTAGTTTTTCAAAATTGTTCATTCTTTCCTTTTTGTGTATTTTTATTATTAAGTGTGTATTTTAGTTATTAATAGTTCATTTTATAGATATATATAATCTATATTTTTTTATGATATTGCATGTGTATCTGTTGTTGTTGCCCACCGTGCTCTCACCGAATGGACCCTGCGGAAAACCAGCGCTGGCTGCAAAGCTAGCAACATGCTGAGCAGGGTCCATTTCGTGACAAAATGTGTATTATATTATTTCTTTTGTATGTTTAAATTGTGTGTCACGAACAAATATTTGAATTTGAATTTTTTTTGAAATGATTACTGATTAGCTTCACAATCTTTAGCTTGATTTTTTGCTTTCATTAAGGGCCATATGTGTCATTTTGTATTGATTTCTACTCCCTTGTGTCTGTGTGTCTATTGTGTAGTGATTAAATGTCTTCTTTCTTTCATATTCTGTATTTTTAAATTATGTACAAGTACAAAAAAATATTAAGTAAGTTTACATTATCCTTTTTGCATAGATTTATTCGAAATATATAGCGTCGGTAGACCCTCGACAAGGTGGACTGATGACCTGGTAAAGGTCGCGAGTAGGGTTTGCAATCCGGATCCAACTTGTATGGAAAGATCCGGATCCAGATCCGCGGATCCGGATCTTTTCATACATGTCGGATCCGGATTGCAAACCCTAGTCGCGAGAGTCCGTTGGATGCGGGTGGCGCGAGACCGGTCACTTTGGCACTCTTTGGGGGAGGCCTATGTCCAGCAGTGGACGTCTTTCGGCTGATATGATGATGATGATGAAGCAATTAATGAGAAATAAGTATCTTTCGTTTCCCTTACTCTAAACCGGTTTCAACCGAAACCGTACACAAACACCTACCAGTTGTTAGCACGTCACTCGACCACTATCGAAGTAAGCTCATTAGTGTTGAAAGCAACAGCAAACAGTTATTCTACCATAAAATATAGCGCCATTACAACCCTCTTAATGTCGTTAAGATTTGTTCGGGTTTCAGGCCCACTTAGTTAATTCATGACGTGGATCATATTCAAAATTCACGCAAGCGTCCAATTTCGGAATCCAATGTTAAAATGATATGTGAATACGGTATTTAACAAAAATAAATAAAAAACATTACAAATGAACAAATAAATACGAAATGAATCAAAAGTACTACCGGGCTTCAATTAATTTTGGCTATTAATTATTATGCATAAATATCAAAAAATGGACGCCGTTTGATCATCTTATGACATCAGAATACAGAATACAGAATTTATTGTTAAAATAAGCATTGTATAAGTTCAAATTATATACACTATGAATCCAAAATTTTAAGGTTTTAACATGCCACCTATTTATTAGTACCTACTATCACAGTAATTTCTTAATTTGATATCCGTTGATTTTGACGCTGGGTCATGATCTATCCGTTTATTTGTTTATCATCGATTGAGCAATAAGTCTTTTCAGTGAGCAACAGTGCGAGTTTGTTTTTGAACATTGTTTCACTTTCTCAGACGTCATGTTTGTATGTACCACGCGCTAGTCCACACATGCTCTTAATTTATCCCAAGATTTTGCCTGTGACTACATTTTCCGGGAACTCGAGAATCACCCAAACAACAAATTTTATACCACAACGAAATATACTAGTGGCTCTGTGAGCTCGGAAACGGCGTGGCGTTCTTTAAAAAAATATTTTTCGTTCAATAAGCACATACCCTGCCTGAAAGGAAGTAGACACCGTATCCTATGGGCGCTTGCAAGTCAAGAAGAGTTGCCAGCGCTCCGCCGAACATTTTTTGAATTGAAGATTTTGTTGCAGGTTCTATTTATTTATTTAAATATATTATATTATATTCATTGTCATCCTCTTTCAATTCCTGGCTAAGAAGGCCCTATTTTCTTCTTACAATCTACCAAAATAATTCTCAGTTGTTCATCGGTTTACTTAATCGTGAAAATTTGTAAAATTTTCATATTCATAACATTAATTAGTATGCATTACATTTAGCGCTTCTTTAAGCATTAGCATTTGCCTACGGTGTAATCATCCAGTCATTACGCATGACCTATATTATAAATACTAAGCCAAGACGGTATAAAAAATTATAATAATTATAGAATAATCTACTAGACGAAATATTATACTCGTAATATCCATATTTGAGAGGCGTATTTGGGTCAAACGAAAACACCCGGAGTAAGTGGAATAAACATTACATTTTGCCAGTGGGAGGCTATTTGAGGCGAAGCGTGAACATCCTAAATTTAGTCACATTCAAATCTAGTAGTCAGCCCAATTTATTCAACCTAACCTAAGCACTAGGGTGACCCCAAATCACTGCACCGGCCGGACGTTTAAATGGATTGTCTAATGTAGTTGTCCGAGCTGAATTATTGGCGCCCGGACTAATGGCCGGGCTGTCCCGCGATACCGCTTGATTTATACACACCCCGATGTTTTCCTGCCCGATCCGAGCGTTTTATCTCGCGGTACACTGAGCAAATGGTGACCATTTGACACCTCCTGCTGTGCTCATAGTTGTAGCGACCTACAACTGGCTCGTCTTTACCTACCTGCAATTGAGTAGTTGGTAACCGTGTGTCGCTTACTAGGTTGGCCTCATAAGTTACTAAACACCTAAGTAAGTACCTTGTTGTTTTCATTCGTTTGACAACTTCATATGGCAATTTAACATGACGGTACAAAGGTGTTAAGCCCCTTGTGAGGCTGACCGTACTTTTACAATTTGGTCTTGTTAAGAGTATCTAACGTGTGTGTACGAGAATCGCTTAGCGTTACGCTCGCGTGGTTTTCCTCGTATGTAGCCGAAAGTGACTACGGCGTAGACGCTGACTAGGCAGGCTCCTGGCAGTGAAAGTGTTACCCATGCACGTAGTGCTACGCCGTAGTCCGTAGCGTGTGATGTGTGTTGTGTGTAGTTTCAAGAGTTTTTAACTGATGATGTTTATTAATGATTATGTTTAACGGCCTCCGTAGCCCAGTGGGTAGTCACTCTGCCTACGAAGCTGGAGGTCCCGGGTTCGAATCCCGGTCAGGGCATTTATTTGTGTATTTTATCACGAATGTTTGTTCCTGAGTTATGGATGTTATATATGTATATAAGTATCTATATGTACGTATCTATTATATATATCATCGCCTAGTACCCACAACACAAGCCTTACTGAGCTTACCGTGGGCCTGGGTTGATTTGTGTAAGATTGTCCCGTAATATTTATTTATTTATATTTATTATTATCTTGTATTTACGTTGTTTACTTTTGTTAAATAAATATTAAATAAATATTACGGGACAATCTTACACAAATCAACCCAGGCCCACAGTAAGCTCAGTAAGGCTCGTGTTGTGGGTACTAGGCGATAATAACATCCATAACTCAGGAACAAATATTCGTGATAAATACACAAAATAAATACCCTGACCGGGATTCGAACCCGGGACCTCAGCTTCGTAGGCAGAGTCACTACCCACTGGGCTACGGAGGCCGTTTTTCGTAAATATGCTCATGCTCATCTGAAACCAAGGCCGGTGCAACTCGTGTTGAAACGTCATAAGGTAAATGAATATCGCGCTGGCCCTTGGCAAAGTTATCTTTTAAATATATTTGTAGAAAGCGCGAGACTTTAAAGTGTTATATATGCATACTCGTATGATTGGCTTAGCTATGCATACATGACGAGATTGTGATGCTAATCCTACTGTAGGATAAACACTATTAGACGAGGTAAACTGAAGGATGTACTCGTAGCTAGGTTTCCGGGAAAACACGAAGGATGCCAAGTAAAGCTCGCGCTCCCACATACATCAAAGGGAAAGACTTCAAGATTGTAAGGTAAATGACACTTTTAATCTTATATCATGACAACAGAGGAGAAGCGTAGGTGTCAATTAATGGGCATTAAGGTGTGAAACATTGCGATGTTTACCTTATAGTGCATATTGCGACTGCCAGAGCTGTCCACACCGCTGTCCATTGGGCATCTCTTATTTGAGGAACCTCGGCACGAAGAAGAAGAAGAGCATATTGTATAATTTATACACAAATGTAGCACGGCCTTTATTTCATTTATAGTTACGGGTACTCCATATCATGTATACATAGGGCGCGAAATAAATTAAACGAAAAAACCGAAGACATGGCCAATTTTCGTGCGGATTTTTATACCATTAGTTCTATTAGATGTATTTCACGATTGAGCAACGCAAACCTCAGTCCGAGGGTGGAATAAATCACATAACTCGTCGCTTGGCAGTCGCTAAATCAATTTATGTACTCGTAGCTCCGTCCGAGGTTCGAAAGTTCAAATAATCCTACTCGCGAATATCACGGGCTATTGCCAAATTTGTATGTATGTAAGCACTAATTATTCTACAAAATAACGGGTAAAATATAATGCTTTTATCATATAAGATTAAAGTACACAAGCAAATTTATCCTTATATACGCAATTTCTTCAAGCCAAACTTTGAGCTTTGAGTAGAAGGTAGGTAGAACGAGATAAAAAACTACAATACAAATACTGCACACCTTAATAAAAGTTTAGAAATACTTAGTTCAGATCACAGCAAATATAAACATACGCAAACAAGAGGCAGTCGTACGGCTAAAGAGCGATCTCTTTCAGTTTGTGGTTCTAAATAACTTAGCTTACCTATAAGTATACGAATTATGTCTAGTTACTTAAGGTGGTTCGATTGCCATACAAAGCGTTATTTGACATTCGCAGGCTAACGGCGTGATATTTTAAGAAACTTATGTAGTAAACTTTCATCAATTGGATTCCCATTTGCGCCAAATTCCCCCTTTCCTAGAATAAACTTGTATAAACTAGATTAATTTGAGAAAAATAGTTTTCCCAAAATATCACGTGACAAACTAATTTCTCAAATTAATCTAGTTTATACAAGTTTATTCTAGGAAAGGGGGAATTTGGCGCAAATGGGAAGCCAATTGATGAAAGTTTACTACATAAGTTTCTTAAAATATCACGCCGTTAGCCTACGAATGTCAAATAACGTTTTGTATGGCAATCGAACCACCTTAAGGTACAAAGATGAAACATAGCTTACACCTATGTGGAGATCCGTTTGTAAATCTTCGATTCATTGCCTAACGCTTTTAGATAACGAATTATCCTGCTTTTGAGACCACGGACACGTACATATTTACATTGAGACTGAGTTAACAGAGTATTAAAGCAACGGATCATACCTTTTAATACGAATTAATAACAGTGCTTTGACAAAGCGCTGCCAACGCACGTTATGTTGTAACAAAAGGTACCTAAATAATTATAACATAAAAGTCCGTATTAATGCGTTTTATAACGTGATAAATTAATGTGTATAAACGAGCACTGTGGGTAAATATTTACGATTGAATTCAAATATTATGTCCATCAAAAGCGAAATTTGTGCCTGGTTATCGAAATTTTAAAATTAATGCTTAATTTTGTCATCGTATGTACTCAGTATATAATCTCTTTAATAAGTGCGTGAAGTAAAGTTAAACAAGCTATATACAATAAAGAAAACAGCTCATGTGCGTTTGTTGGCATCCAGTTTATTTTAATTTTGGGTACAATCTTACATAAATCCTGGTTAGTAACAAATTAAGCAAGCTTAATACCTATTATTTAGACCACGATATACTTTTACTAGTGTAAATAAATAAATACTCAAATAACTTTGAGTATTCTCGCGGCCCGGCCGTATCTAAGTTTAAGTTACTTAATAGGTCGTTAGTCATAAGTCATTTATTTATAATATTAATTATAAATTTTACATTTCATCTGTGTGTGTATATTTAAGCTTTATCACAACGTTAGTCTTGATGTGAGGGTCACATGTAAATAAGGGTATATTCTGTAGCCGCCCGCATACAAGAAAAATATAAATAAAATTTGAACCAAGAATCACAAGAAGTAAAGTAAAGTTTGTTTTGTTTTGAAACAGAACAAAACGAAACAAATGGAATACTGTTCCAATTTATAATGATAATAATTCCAGTGAAGAGGAAGATGCCGTTTGGCGATGTTTCAGATCTTCAAACCCATCATTAATTAACTTATGTATAGTGCAAAAGGACAGCGGCTACTGCAGATTAAATTTGAATTTACTAACACCATTGTCCATCAAGTAATCAATACCAGGGCCATTCACAACAACACCTAACCTCGAATCATGAGAACCTGTCTAAATCAGATTTCCAATTTCGCGTTGTTGTTACGAATCCCGGTGTCAAGATATACTAGGAGTGAACGGTGAGGTGAGATGAAACAAGGTTTGAATGGCACATAAGTACACATATAGGTACCAGTATTGCGATATATCTTGACATATACCATGGCCTGCGCAGCGTCGCAGTCGATGTTGTTTGACAAATGAGATATTGTCCGTATCGGATAACGCATGGATCGATGGCTGCGCTCATTAATCTCCTTATATCGATTACATATATATTTAGTTATGTTCATTTGTTTTGTGTTGACGATATTTTGAGGACAATATTTGCGTTTGTGTTGACAATAATAATAGGGGTGGAGACTGAAAAGTTACTAACATAATAGGTAATTAAATTTTAATTGGAAGTTGTACTTCTACGCATTGTTGCTACTGACTGACTACGGCCAACTATATGAGGTACTCGGAATCACTATAATATGGTTAGTGAACACGAACATGACAGGATGTAAATTGACTAGACATCACTAAGAGTTTGAAAGACAAACTTTATTGTAAAACCTATTAGCATTAAACGTTACTAATGAAACATGTCACACCATAAAATACACATACACACACTTACATACACATACCTATTTCCTATTTCATGGTTGAAAAAAACGCAAATACCGGCCAATTTAGGGTTCCGTACTCAAATAGTAAAACAGGACCCTATTACTAAGACCGGAGTCTTACAGCGGACTGTGGACTGTCCGTCTGTCTGTCTGTCTGTCTGTCTGTTTGTCTGTTTGTCTGTCTGTCTGTCCGTCTCTCACCAGGCTGTATCTCATAAACCGTGACAGTTAGACAGTTTAAATTTTCACAGATGATGTATTTCTGTTGCCGCTGTAACAAACAATACTAAAAACAGAATAAAATAAATATTTAATATTTTTATTTTTTCCATACAACAAACGTGATTATTTGCCGTTTTTATAGAAAATAGTACTTACGAAGCCCTCCGTGCGCGAGTACGACTTGCTCTTGGCCGGTTTTTTAGTATTCTTTGTTAATAGCGCGGCGACAGAAAAGCATTATCTGTGAAAATTTCAACTATTTAACTATCACGGTTCATCAGGTACACGGACCTGGTGACAGACGGACAGACATACAGACACACAGACAGACAGACAGACAGACAGACAGACGGACGGACAGCGAAGTCTTAGTAATAGGGTCCCGTTTTACCCTTTGGGTACGGAACCCTAAAAAAACCAGTCAAGTGCGAGTCGGACTCGCGCACGAGGGGTTCCGTAAGTACCATTATCTATAAATATTTATTAATTTCTGTTTTTTACTGTTTGTTGTTATAGCGGCCACAGAAATACATCATCTGTGAAAATTTCAACTGTCTAACTATCACGGTTTATGAGATACAGCCTGGTGACAGATGGACAGACAGACAGACAGACAGACAGACGGACAGCGGATTCTTAGTAATAGGGTCCCGTTTTACTCTTTGAGTACGGAACCCTAAAGAGGCTCACGCAGACTCTTTATAGAATATACCTACTAACCAACTATTATTTGAAATGTGAGTTTATTTATCATATAAATAAACATCAAATACAATTCCAATAATTTCAAGAAACCCGGTAGGAATTATTGGCTTTAGATATAGAAGCCGAATAAGAATAGCTTTGCCAAGATTAATATCTTAGAGTCCTGTCAAAACCTAATGATGTATAATCCCGGTGGAAGTCTTTACCTATTTCATATTTTGAAGTGTTCAGGTTATTTGATTAAACTTATTGGAATTAGATATTAGAAACGATTGGTCGTTTTTCATAAGGTTTACGACATTTTTTTACAGTAGTCGTTTTGACTATACCCAGTATAAACCAGTGACACGCTCGAGACTGGAGCGCTTCTGAGAGTTATGGAAGAGTGCGGGGTGGGGCGGCCGCTGAACCAATGGTTCCGCGACTACCTCACCGGTCCGGTCCTTCCGCGTGAGGGTCGGCGCGGGGCTCAGCGACCAGCAGGTCGTGCGGTGCGGCGTGCCGCAGGGCTCGGGCTGTGGGCCCCTCTGCTTCCTAATGCACGTGAACACCCTGTGCGGCACGCTGCGCCACTGCTCGGTGCACATGTTCGCGGACGACCTGTGCGCGCTGCGCGCCGGAACCGACCTCGCGCTGACATGTCGACTTTTGCAGGAGGATGTGGACGCGGTCGTCAAATGGTCTCACGATAACGGGATGATAAGACCAAATTAATGCTTATCCACCCTCCATATTCGATTCCTAAGGATACATTCCCACCCATCTTTACTCACAGCTTCACCTGCCTCCACAACAATATTATCCCACTCAACTGTACATGTAAGGCAATAGAAAAAGTGAGTTCCGTTACATATCTTGGATTAAAAATTGATGAAAACTTCTGTTGGTCACCACACATTGATTTAAAATTAGTTACTAATTAAGAATACTCGTAGGTAAATTTTATCATTTAAGTTACAGAATTCTTTGCTATGCCTTTGATGGCTATGGTCTACCTTTCAAAACTAATATCGAAAAATTTTAAATGTTACAAATCCGATTCCTGATATTACTTCTGAATAAGAAGACAAAAGATAACTGTAAGTGCGAGTCGAACTCGCGCACGAAGAGTTCCGTACCATTATCTATAAAAAACTATTTTATTCTGTGTTTTTAGTATTTGTTGTTATAGCGGCAACAGAAATACATCATCTGTGAAAATTTCAGCTGGAACTATCACGGTATCAGTGAGATACAGCCTGGTGACAGACAGACGGACGGACGGACAGCGGAGTCTTAGTAATAGGGTCCCGTTTTACTCTTTGAGTACGGAACCCTAAAAAAGACTACCAAAAACTGTTCAAAATACCGGTAAGCTCTAAACTGAAATACCTAGGCTGCCCAAAGGAGAAAACAAGTAACTCACTTTTGGCAAATTTTACAGGAGAGCGAAAAAACGTAATTTGAATTTTTCGTCACCTAATAAACCCAAATAGCATTGATAAACGTTGCAATGGCATTTGGTAGTGTAAAACTAGATCTTTGCCATATTTTTTTTTACATTTTTATGTTCAGTTTAATCAGAATTGGGGGAAAATGTTTTCTGCGTAGAACTGACGTCGAATTAAAAAAAAAATCCCTACGTAAAAACAAGTGGGGATATTTTTAAAAATGTATGAGGATTATTGTATTTTTATCTACGAAGTTTGTATGTTTTGGGTAATCTCCGGAACAACTTACCCGATTTCAAAAATTCTTTGACCTGCGTGTAGACTGGACTTTTAGGATGGTTATAAGCTATATTTTATCCCGCGGGTTTGCCTGCGTTCTTTGTAATACGTGGGTTAAGCTGCGCGGGGGTGGGTTATATATGCAAAATTTTCGTACTCAATAAGTAACGTTATTATTTTTTAAATGTACCTATGACAAAGTATGACATTTATTCTACAAGCATTTTACTAGGGTTTATTAGTTTTAACTTACCTATGATCTTCATTTAAACACATATTATTAATATTTTTGCCCTAAAGTCAGATTGTGTATAAAGTACACTACACAACAGAATCAAAATGAAATAAGTTCGGTTCTATATTGTACATTTGGGAATACCCTCAATTATATGACTTTAAATAACAGATACTTGGTTTTAGATAAATTTCAACGTTGTTTACAAACTTCTTACCAACGGTGAAACCAAGTATCTTCCAAACCCATTTGATTTTCAAGTACCTCCTCTTGAGTTACTTGTTTTTAGCGTAGAATCGTCAAGGTACTTGTTTTCACCGTAGAATTAGTGCCCAAAAAAAAGATACTTGGATTTTAAAATTATGAATAACTTGGAAAATCTAAGGCTTAGACTAAATTTTTTGATGAAGGTAGATGCGTTTACATGCCCTTTATCCAAATATCCAAA
Source organism: Epinotia brunnichana (assembly GCA_963854355.1). Taxonomy (NCBI): domain Eukaryota; kingdom Metazoa; phylum Arthropoda; class Insecta; order Lepidoptera; family Tortricidae; genus Epinotia; species Epinotia brunnichana. The sequence continues at coordinate 28,021,177 of OY977938.1, read as the reverse complement.
AAAAACGAAAAGAGAAAAAAAGATGAATTACTTGTTTTCTGTATGGGGCAGCCGACCTGAGCAGTAAATAACCATGATGACCTGAAATACTTACACCTAGTTAAACATAACACAAGGACAATGACCGCGGGCAAGTATGAAGTACCTAGAGTGTTCAATTACTGTGGTGATAGGACACTAAAGAAACGCATACCATACATACTGAACACCTTGCCCGCGAACATTGTTCATGAACCTAAAAAAGCTAGATTTAAGTATCGATTAAAAAAATGCCCTGTAGAAATCTCCTTTCACGATTCTACTGGGAATTCATGAGATAGATACCTCAATATTTAAGACATTTCAATGTATGATAATGCTGAAGAGAAATGAGACTGTAATTTTTGACTACACAGTCAACATGAAAAATTTAGTTTTGTGGAGCAATGTATCAACGTATTTATGTAACTTTTTGTTATTAATAAATAATAAAATAATAAAAATAACATCTGAAACATTCTTATTTATTTATTATCTAGATTACTCAAATCAGTAAATAATTTGCTATCCTCTTGTAACTTAGCATCATGCAGGCTGCCTTGTCACCGTCGTGGTGAAAGAAATCGTATCATCATCATCATTGTCAGCCCGTAATTGCCCACCGCTGAGCATAGGCCTCTCTTCGAGCACAGTTTAGCCATTTGGCTCACGCATACTAGAGGTCAAAACAATTTGTTTGATCCGCAGTTCCTAAAAAATACCCCTTAGGAGGGGAGTGCCTAGACATTTTATTTTTTGTATGGAAAAAAATATTTTTTTTTTCATAAACCTATCGTGTGTGGTATCTAATGAAAGGGCATTTTGAGGCGATTCTAAAAATATACCACATCATTACATTTCCGCCATATTTTTTTAATAAACACTAAATTGCTTTCTTGGGGTTATATATCAAGATATAACGTATCATTTGTGATAATACTGTACAAAAAAATTGTTGCATATATCGTATCTGAAGGAGTCCAACCTTGATATTTTGTGTCAAAAACTAAACAAACTATACCAGCTGATGCAAAGACGCAGTTAAAGAGACTAATACGTATCATTTTATGATTAATAAGTAATAATGATTAATAAGTATAATATAATATAAGTAAGAAATTGTAGTCTTTTGTAATAAAACCGTTTGTTAGTAAGTAAACTAAATATATTATAGTATTATGTTTTAGTGGGAACTGTCGAGGAGCTAAATGCATGTTCATTTGTAATCTAGCTTGTAAGTAACTATTATGTACATTTAACTCTGTTTGTTCTCCAATAAATAAAATAAAATAAAATAAAATAAATATGTACCTACTGTACTTGTACTACAGTTCCATTAGTCACGTTAAATAGGTATTGAAGTAGAGCTGTGTTACTTTGTAATATGGAAAAATAAAATAAAAAATACTTAATGAAGTTATTTTCAAAATTGCTTTTTTGAGGTTAGAAATGAGGATATCACGTATTATTTGTAATATATTGTATTAAAAAAATCAGCCATAATGTGTCTGGAGGAGCCCAAACTTGGTATGTTTCGACAATTGACTTTGTGTTCATTAAAAATAATGACTGAAATGTAATGATGTGGTATATTTTTCGATTTGCCTCAAAATGCCATTTCATTAGATACCACACACGATAGGTTTCTGAAAAAAAAACTTTTTTTCCATACAAAAAATAAAATGTCTTGGCACTCCCCTCCTAAGGGAAATTTTTGTAGGAACTGCGGGTCAAAAAAATTGTTTTGACCTCTAGTATGCGTGTGCCAAATGGCTAAACTGTGCTCGAAGAGAGGCCTATGCTCAGCGGTGGGCGATTACGGGCTGACAATGATGATGATGATACGATTTCTTTCACCACGACGGTGACAAGGCAGCCTGCATGATGCTAAGTTACAAGAGGATAGCAAATTATTTACTGATTTGAGTTATCTAGATAATAAATAAATTAAACTGTAGATCGATTTGCGGTTTTTTTAATCGTACGGCTTACACTACAAGACATTGATGTGTGTCCACATGGTAAGGTTAAATATTTTTTACATTTGTGTCTGTTACATCGCGGCGGAACTGTGCTTATTGGTCAGCGCACCTATAAATTAAAGCATACCTATATTCCAAGAACATTTGTGAATTTGAATCTCAATATTCATACGTCAGCGCATTTAGAACTTTCAAACGCGAAGAAACAAAGTTTTCCACTGTATGATTAGGTTTCGTTTCAGTAAATACGAACATACATATCCGTCACCATCACCGACCGTTTGGATTCATTCGCAAATATGCCACTGGGCTCTGCTGGCGATTGTTTGTTTTGGGGTGTATCGAGATATACGTTTAACGGTTTGATGTCAAATTTATATTAGTTGCTAGAGCTTCCTTCCAAGGGCCACAAGCTTGGTGGCATGTATACTCTATGATTAGCAGACATTGTACATTCTGTAGCATTTTTGATGCAGCATGGTTGTGTTAACGGAGTTGGTAGAGACAATATAAATCAAAATTAATAATTAAGATTAATTTTAATGTTATTAACTCTAATTAAGCATTACGATTGAAATTGTTTATACCAATTCCGTAAACAACATACGCTGCAGCTGCACCGAAAATTCTACAACATTTACGATGTCTGATGATTAGTGTTTAGTACGAGTTCATAGAATACTTAGAAGTGTTTTTTTTAAACTAATTCTTATTAAAACGTGTCAGAAAGAGGGCGCAAAACTTAGATATTATATACGTTGAAGCATATAGACATCCTAAGAATGATGACGTAATGGATAAACCTACAGTGTATTCAATTTGTATTGTGACTATCGCACGCGTGTCGCAGAATTGGCATCGTATTGTTTAACTTTACTGTGGAGTCAAGGGATTGTTATGAATGTGACGTCTACTAGGTGAATTTGTATAATATTGTCCCCAAATATTAATATTTTTTTTCTTTAATAACAAAATAAATATAGTCAAGATATATATATATCCGAAAATTAACTCATTTGTTTCTTAGCTCAAGCATAGTTGCTTTTGTTGGTATGGACCAAAACGGCATTCAAGAGAACGTTTGTCCGCTTCAATCTACCTATAAATAAATAGGTATTATATTTATTATTGTAGGTAATGCAAGTCAGTGCAACTTCAGGATTGCACATGGCTCCTGTGAAATCCTGGCGTTGCACAGGAGCCCTGACCTACATAAAAACATTACTCACATCGAGATACATCGTTATATATTCAAACGTGTCGTTATTGTGTAAAGGAGAATGTCTCTATAAACACATCAGTGTAACTGACACTTTAATCGTCAATCGGATGCGGCACATGCCATGTGTAAGAGGCGAATAAGTATTAGGTGCGATTTAACCAATTTCACCTAGTCAACCAAAACACGGCGGCAGGTTAATTATATGCGATTAAGTCCCTAAGTCCCTAAACATATTTAATAAGGCTACATAAAAACATTACTCACATCGAGATACATCGTTATATATTCAAACGTGTCGTTATTGTGTAAAGGAGAATGTCTCTATAAACACATCAGTGTAACTGACACTTTAATCGTCAATCGGATGCGGCACATGCCATGTTTAAGAGGCGAATAAGTATTAGGTGCGATTTAACCAATTTCACCTAGTCAACCAAAACACGGCGGCAGGTTCATTATATGCGATTAAGTCCCTAAGTCCCTAAACATATTTAATAAGGCTAAAGCAACTCTAAAACTACAAAGGATAAACCAGTCATTGGGCTCATTGATTGAAGCCCTCTCAACAAGTTATTGATGATTGTGCAAAAAAATACAGTCGGCCATAAAAGCTTGTACCAAAAAAACTGAATTTTATTGTGTGAAAAAGTATACTAGTTAAATTTGTATATATAACACCGCTTGTTTCAGGTAACACTTATAAAACAGCCATTGAGATATCTCGGCTATGTATGACTAAATGGGTCATTGTCAGATTTAGGTTCGCGTCTCTTCGGTGGACATTGCCAAAGTTAAAGGCTATAAAGCCTAATTTTTGGTTGATCTCTGAATCCGCATAAACGGCGTTGCCCCTTCTATAATTCTATGTGATAAAAACATATTATATGTGAGCGTAAGCCCTTAACTATTGACCACCGGAAAGATGATTTTTGTTTTTGTGTCTGACAATGACCCAAATACGTGACCACTGAATTGCATTCGTGAATAGACTGAGTGAAACGTGGTACTAAGAAATAGCGAATGATATAGGATATAGGCTGCCTACCTATCTATCAAACTTGTGCCAAGCCGTGTTCCATTATACGTGGCACTTGGCTTTCTATGAACTTAGCTTTGTATACACATAACGGCTAAGCATATCTATAACAGACACCAGAGATATACTACGCAGTCTCATCATATTTGATCATAAATGGTTGCGTAGTCAAAGTCTTTCATGGCTTTCTTTACTTTTACAGTTGTAGAACTAACAAATAAATAGCCATCATTACCATGCACCAATCATCCGACAGGGATGTAATGGCCAATGATGATGATGGCGTATTACGGTCTCGTTAACACATTCACCGCAAAGCCACGCTGGTAGCGCTATGTCGTAAACTGAAGCAACTTAAAACTTACACTGCCCGGAACCCGTCTAGCGGTTGCCTACGCCCTAGTCGCTTTCCGCTACATGCGAGGAAAACCACGGGACTGGCTACGAGAGTAGCGATTCTTGGCACTGAATGTGACTGTGTCCTTATTTTAAGCAACTAACGCACGCGGCATAACGCCACGAGCGTAGCAAGGCGCTGAATTGGTTAACCACGCATTAGCTTCGACGCTATTATGCGTAAGCGAGTCGCGTCCCTGATGCGACGTGTTCGCGGCAGTTCCAACGGACTCCTGAGCGCAGTTGCGGAAACGCAGGACAGTCCTATATTCTGCTATTGGACGAAGTATCATAGCTCACAAGTGAACTATGAGAAATGAGCCAAGTTTCTAACATAGCCCTAAGTAAAAAAAAAATAGTAACATATATGGATGTACCCTTTATTTACTCCGAAATAAACATATATTCATTCATTCATTAGATAAGATAATAAAACATGCTTAGGTCTAGTTTATTAAGTGGTATCATGTAATAGCTACTGTCTCGTCTTCGACACTCGATTACGTAACCAAAATAGGCCTGCACACAAAATATTAGTACTTTAAATTTGTATGAATATTCGTCTCATAAAGTAGTGATGTTGGAGTTTACATGGTGAATATAATAAAATATTTAAATTTATCTTATTTTGCATCCGAAGAAACTGTCACAGACGGTGTCAGTAGCAAGATTCCATTCAAATAATATATAATGTTCCGTGCGTGTACAAATAAAATAAATAAACATCCTCTCTCAAATAGTCACGTCAGACCCTCGTCTCTGTATTCATATTCTTGTCCACATTGAAATATCTGAAATGTATTTTGAAACCGTTTTGCAGTATAATGAGGGTCAAAGCATCCTAGTCGCACAACAAGTACTTACTATGATATTTTTTCTGCGATGTTTTCTGATGAACGAAATATGTAATCATTTTTAAAGGACTTTTTTAACACCCCTTGAAGACGGGAGATGAAAAAAAAATGCCTCATTGGTATCCCTAACGTAATAATAGTATAATGCTTTATTTTCAGACCAAAAATCTATAAAAAATAAAAATTACAAATAATTAAAGCTAAAACAAATTAAAAACACATTAAAATACAAATAAATCATAATATTATAACAATAAAATTAAAAATGTCAGGGTCAGTTAGACGTCCTAGCTGCATTTTATCCCAATGCACTAGGACTGGAAGGGTCCGTCTAGGCGCGCTGCCACCGTCTGGAGGCTGTTTATAATGTCAAACGAAACGACCGCATAGTGACCAATATGAATATGATTCAATAAATGTTGCCTTTAAATGTTTAATGAATATAATAACTTGTAAAATACATCTTGAAAAAATTTGTTTTTTAACTTGATATAATAATTTGCAACAATTAATACTAACTACCTACCTATAGTTTCTGACTTAATATCCCGCGTAAAGCAAGTGACCAATTACAGTTAAAACTCCGAATAGCCTAAGGCAAACAATAAATTGCGGCACAACGTTCATTAGCGCCACGGTAACAGCCCACGAGCGGACTGTTAACGTCATCGTGATAGTATTGGCTACGACCTCTGAACTGCCTAGTGCGTTCCCAACGATACCTAGTATACAAAATTTCCTATCAATTACATAAAAGTACACAGGCAAACGTCTGATCAATGTCACGTTAGGTACTCATTTTCACATCAATTGGCTACAGTGCCTTAGATACGTTGGGCGTTAAAATCTTGAATGTCAAAGATTGGAGAGGCAATTGTCGCTTAAGCCACAGGCAAGGGTAGTAGATAAGACATGTAAGGCTTTCTTGTTTGACTTTCCTGTGGGACGTCGCTGGCGGTAAACGCGATTGCGGCTCAGGGCGTAAAGATATAAACCTAAATATAGACTGAATAAATGCAAATATTTGCAAGACAAATTTAGTTTTCGTCGTTTGGAAATGCAATACGAATTACCGACACGTCTTTTTTGATGGTCAGCTTCATAAATAATGCACGCATTTTCGGCGCAGAGAGTACGACCCAGACTATTCTATAGTAAATTTATTTTGATAAAATACACCTAAAATACTATTCATTTTATATTTGATAAAACGTAGCTTTATTGCAAGTTTTAGGCAGATGAAATATATAGTTGATTAATTAATGATTATTGTGGTCTAGACACTATTAATAATATGACCAATCAATATATCAGTATCTTATATACATTTGAGTAATGCCACAGTGTTAGTGGTTGGAGTGTAGGAATAAACGGTAAAGAACGAAAGAATTACAGTAATATGCATATCTAGGCTACCTATGAAGCAGTGAGACTAGCAGGGTAATTGAATGACCATTCAATCTATTACAGACACTATCAGTACCTACCTACTAAACTTAATCCAATCTAATGACTTAAACTAAGTTTCTAGCGTGTCACTATAAGTACTTTCAAACTGTCATTACTTTTGACAGTACTATGATTAAAGTAATCATCAAACGATAAAAACAAAGGAATGACAGTTCCTATTTTGAACGCTACGGTGAAACACATGTAAATACAAACATAGACCTTCTTTCAGCTCTTCCGTATGTCGGGCAAAAATAAAAGTCGGCAATAAAAGCTTCTAACCAAAAATATAATTTTGGATATAAATTAATTTGAATGTAAACATGACAGAATATGTTGAAACTTGTGCGAAAATTCATTACGAAATTACCCTGCGGGGCCCACTTTGTAGGATGTTCAATAAAATGAGCCAGTAGGTATTATTTAAACTTGAGTATGTTGTTATCCATTATTGACGTCAAAATTCAAGTTCACATATTATTTTGTTAAGACATGCCTCTCAGTCATGTAAATTGGGGAAAAGGTTGAGACACAAACAGGCGGGATTAGATTACGCCTCTCAAAAAGAAGACTATAGATATTGTTCATGATTTTTTTGTAAACATCATAATCCGATGTTGAAAACAGACGTCATAGAAAATTGTATTAAATACAAAGGAAATGAACACAAATAAATGGCAATCGGATCGGTAATCGGATTATTACATGAAAACGACAAAAAGCGATGACAAATTAATAAAGAGACTATAATACTTATAAAATAGTCTATATAAATATTCATCTATTCACATGATGCAGATATCAGTTAATTTTACTGTTATAGGAAGGGTTCTATTTTCATTATGTGGTTAGTTTTTAATACGCATTTGTTGTTTGTTGTTTTTGCCTTCAGTATACCGATTTGTATTATTATCTAATCACAGCTAACAGCTCGTCCAAGATTTCCAATAAAAAGAGGCGGGCTTCTAAGAGGAGCGTTTTTGTTTTTTAACACGACTACGTTTTTACATAGACTACGTACCTACTAGAATTATTTATTCCACTAGGAATACAAAGATGAGAGTTTTCTGAAGGATAGTTTGGGGTCTTTAATAAAGGGGTGTAAAGATTTTTAAAGTCGGCAAAGCACATTTAGTGCCTGTACGCTCGATCCTTTACCGCTAATATAAAGAGGAAAGGTAAATATGTGTGATTGTGTGATTAGTTGTTTGTAGGGGGTTATACCCGGAACCACTTAACTTGTGTGTATAGAATGGATTTTCTGGATGGACAAAGGCTATATTTTATCATCTGCGTCCTTTGCAATATACCGGCGAAGCCGCGCGGGCACTTGGACGGGCGTGCGCGGGTCTACGGCCTCAGAGCATAGAATATTAGAGAGAGGACAGCTGTTAGCTCAATGGGCATACTCTGCCATACTGTGCACGCGTACTGATTGCAGAGAATATTACGTTTTTTCCCAAAATGCCTGATATGATGCGCGTGTATTGTCCAATAAACGCGTAGGTATGTGTGTGTTTTAGATGTGTGCGTGCTTTGTCTTGTCAATTACTTGGGCGTTGTGTGGGTTAATGAACTTGCGACAGGCGTACTCTATACAAATCGGCCGGCATGTCCGATTTTCTTATATTCATACATCTGTGTCTACGGCACTGACCTGCCTGCGTGCGCATGTCACGAGACACGACGGCGCCGTGCGCGTTGTGCGCACGACAGCGGTACACGGCCGCGTGGACGTCCTGTCGGTAGCGGATGGCCGGGAACGGCAGAAGGACCAGTGTGCCGTTGTCGAGCACTTGCCTGTAACAATAGCGATAGATATAAAAAATGCTACAATGCGCTCTATCACAGAAACAAGCAGTCAGAGAGGAAGACAAAATCTTTTACGTCACACCGATCCCCATTTGGTCTTTGACCAGTGTGTGTTGCCAGTGATGACATATGGCACTGAAACGTGGCCGCTTACAATGGGCCTTATAACAAGGCTCAAAGTCACCCAAAGGGCAATGGCTATGTTGGGAGTTTATCTGCGTGGTCACATCATAAATGAGGCTATCCACAGCAGAACCAAGGTAACCGATATAGCCCTCCGAATCGCTGAACTTAAGTGGCAGTGAGCGGGGCACATTGCACGTAGAATCGATGGCCGTTGGGGCGGAAAGGTTCTCGAGTGGTGGCTACGTACCGAAAGGCGCGGAGTGGGTAGGCCCCCAAGGTGGACAGATGACCTGGTAAAGGTCGCGGGAGTCCGCTGGATGTGGGTGACGCAGGACCGGTCATTTTGGCGCTCTATGGGGGAGGTCCAGCAGTGGACGTCTTTCGGCTGATATGATGATGATGAAGATGAATCCCCATTTAGGTCCGCTAAGCGACGCCTGCGGAAAATCCCACATCCTGGAGATAAGTATAATGTTTGTACTCGAGAAAGCCTCAGATGCATATTTATTGCCCTTTCCTTCGACTCAGGCAAAAAATACCTGCGATCTGAGACATTCTTTGTTTTACAGCGCTAGATGAGTAGGTAATGTAATTAACACATTCACTGCCAACAATTTTGTAGCACTACGATCGTAGCCGATGTTGTGGTTTTTACGCAAAGTAACGGAAAGCGCCTACAAAAAGAGCCCTAGCGGGCGCTCTTTTTGTAGCCCTAGCGGGCGCTCTTCTTTCCTGGCAGATAGTGTTATATATTACATACCTGAAAAGGGCTTTATTGGCAATACATTTGAATTATGATAGTACCTACAACATTCCCAAATCATCATCATCATCATCATATCACCCGAAAGACGTCCGCTGCTGCACATAGGCCTCCCCCAAAGGGTGTCAAAGTGACCGGTCCTGCGCCACCCACATCCAGTTTACCAGGTCATCAGCCCACCTTGTAGAAAATGAATTCCCAATTATATTTTTTTTATAACTGAATTGGCATCTAGTCGTATTGATGTTTGGCCTAAAATAGATATATAAAACTACAATTTAAATTACATTTCAATCTATGCCTAAAAATGTGTGAGTTGCGAACACGAAGCTTACGCAAGTTAAAATAATTGTTTGTATATTTTAACTTGCGTAACTTGCTTAAGTTATTATTAAGTATTTTGTATAATTTTCTTGTTGAAAAATCAAGAGAAAGTGCAAAAACGTTCGATCGCAGGTTTGGTCTCTACAGTTCTGGAGATGCTATAAAATTATCTGCTTGCTTTGACAAGAAATATTTTCAAAGTGAGTGAACCGAATAATAATAGGTTCTTATAATGGTGCGGAAGCCGGAAAAATCTACTGTTTTTTAGATGCTGAGAAAAGTTCACTTTGCTCTTCCGCCTGCCAATTAAAACCTCTCTTTTAACCGGAGTGTTATTAAAAAACCGGTCAAGTACGAGTCAGACTCGCGCACCGAGGGTTCCGTTCATTCTTGAACAATCTTAAACAGCTCATAAGTAGTAGAAGTTACCGTTGCAAAGCGCCATCTTGCATTTTGGTACTAACAACTTACAACCTCGTATGTTTGTTTATCAGTGATATATTTTTATCACGTGTACCGATTTCAATTATTTATTTTTTATTTGAAAGAAGGGACTTTAAAGATAATCTCATAGGAATTTGAAGACATAAAATTTCATGCAAAAGCAAGTTATTTACAAATTTTATTAAGAAATTATTTATGATAAATAAAAAAAATTACGCTAAAGATGATATGATTTTATTTTTCTTGAATTATTTATGTAACTCTTAAGCATACAAAATTATTACAGAATTTTCGCTTGGTAAACTTTGGAGATAAAGGGCGGGGGCAGAATGGTATTTTTTTCTACGTTTTCCTTAATAAATCAAAATGTAACCACTGTAAAAAAAAAACGGTTTTAGACATTGAAACTAAAGCCCTTTTATTTGATACCCCATTTGAGCTACTTATTTGACTTTCATTTTTTAACCCCACTCATAGTCGTCATTTACACTGAAAATAAAAATGTATATTTTTTTTTTTCATTTTTGATACACGTGTCTTAACCTTCTTAACCACATATGTATGAATATAAGGAGACCGATTTGTATAGAGTACGCCTGTCGCAAGTTCATTAACCCACACAAAGCCCAAGTAATTGACAAGACAAAGCACGCACACATCTAAAACACACACACTTGTATACCTACACGCTTATTTGACAATAAACGTGCATCATATCAGCCATTTTGGGAAAAAACGTAATATTCTCTGCGATCAGCACGCGTGCACAGTACGGCAGAGTATGCCCATTGAGCTAACAGCTGCGACACGACCGCCGGCGGCTTGTCCCCTCTCTAGTATTCTATGCTCTGAGTTCTTAACAGTTGTTCCAAATTTCGAATTGATAGCTTAAGTGGTTCCTGCGATATTTAACAGACGGACAGAGTCGCACCATAAGGGTTCATTTTCAGGGTTCCGTACTCAAAGAGTAAAATGGGACCCTATTACTAAGACTCCGCTGTCCGTCTATCTGTCTGTCTGTCTGTCACCAGGCTGTGTCTCAACAACAGTGATAGTTTGACAGCTGAAATTTTCACAGATGATGAATTTCTGTTGCCGTTATAACAACAAATACTAAAAATTAGAATAAATTATATTTTTAATAATATTTTTCTTTTTCTATCTTACACAAATCGTCTTAGTTCCAAACTAAGCAAAGCTTGTGCTATGGGTACTAGACGACGATAAACATACTTATATAGATAAATAAATACTTAAATACATAGAAAACATCCATGACTCAGGAACAACTATTTGTGCTCATCACAAATAAATGGCCTTACCAGGATTCAAATCCGGGACCTCCGGCTTCGTAGGCAGGATCACTACCTACTAGGCTAAAGGAGGCTCTTATACAACAAACGTGATTTTTTTTGTCGTTTTTATAGTAGTTCCGTACTACTATAAAAACGGCATAAAAACCCTTCGTGCGCGAGTCTGACTCGTACTTGGCCGGTTTTTTTTTAACTTTCTGGTACGGAACCCTGAAAAGCGTCTCCTGTGATAAATAATAGCACATGCTTTTTTAGTCAACAATTCATTATAACAGGCTTTTGTTTTTTTTTTCTACACTGCAATGGTCATATAATAATAATAATAAGCCCGCGGGGGCAGCTTGTGGCGAGCTGACGGTGAGTGGCGACACCGCGGAACTCTAATCTCCAGAGGGCCCATTTGACATCTGATGAGTCTGATCTGGCCCTCGCCTCTGTGCTTGCCTTAACCGGCCGGCCAGAGCGGAGTCGCAAGAGCGGAACCTATGCTCCAGGTTGGAAGTATAAAATGTCATAACGCCGGCGGCCCTTGAACGGATTACCGGGATCTGAGGTGAGTCTGCGGTGCGCAACCGCAGACTCACCTCTCGACAACGTCACAGCCGCTCAGACGTGTTGCTTCATTGTCGCACTGTGCGTGCGACTGTTTTGTGGGGCCCACTTAGCGAGTTGGCGAGTCACCGCCTACCTTTTTACAATTTTGAGACTAATTGTCACGGCAGGTGTCCGCTAGTCTCCTCCCATAACCCATGTTCCAGTCCACCCACCCATTCAACCCAATAACACATGACCTTAGTTTCCATCGCAGTCACAGTGCTGCACTGCAATAGTCTTTGCACCTGGCGGGGACCATCACCGGTTGTATCATGTTGTGCGTTCGGAGATGGTACCCGCCATGTGTATCCTTCGCTTTAGATTATTTTTGTTTTAAAGGGCCTCTGTGCTGGCTTCGGTCCCACGCATGCCTTCCAAAAGTCCGGGACCCCATGGTACCGAGATATGAAAAAAACATAAAAATAATAATAATACAATCTTTATTTCGGAATACAAAAGACTCCATAGTTGTTAGTAACATGAATAATATCTATGAAGGAAAGTTTTATATTTAAACAGTTTTTTTTATTATTTAATGCTCGAAAACAGTTTCAGTCACGACATCGTAGTACCAAGTCTATCACCAAATTTCCAACCACATTCCCGTAAAAACAATCTAACAAAGACACGGAAATACCAAACGCAAACAATCTTAATCCACTTACGAGCGGTAATCACAAACAATCAGCGACACGAAACATTCGCCAACTCATCAATTGTGATAAAATTCCAATGTTCGACTTTAATTTCCTCAACGGACTGGCAGGCAACAGAATTAAGGGCAGATTGCCTTGTTTTTTTGTAAAAAAAGAGAAAGAACGTAATTGGCGCCCAGCCTCGGGATTGGTCGGAATATTTTAAAGGTGCTCTTGTGCATATTTGAAGTGAGGCAACGAGGCCAAAGCGCAACTAGCTTCTGACGCGGACGAATGAGTTATATTTGTATTTTTTTTATGAAAATCTTATCGTTGTACTGTCATGATTTTCATATAATATATCAAAGTGAAGTAGTTACTACTATCTTTGTTAACCGAACAAAGATCAGAGACATGCAAAACTGTTAGACCTAGCGACCAAAGCTATCTTATCTCCTCGATACCCAGTTTGAACATCTTTTATTGTGTTTATCGTTTCTGGCTATATTAATATTTTACTTCAGGCCACTTTCGAATTTGAAAGGGTCGAAGGGCGATGTATGCGATATTTTTATTTAACCGAGAGCTTGCTTATTAATGCTGCCCCGATTTCCTTACTATCTTTATTACGTTTGCGTAAGGAGTGGGCGGTATGTATGCAGTACTGCAATCGTACCGCCCCGCTTCGGCGCCAATCAGGAAGCATTCAAATGTAGGCGCGCCGTCAAGAATCTGTACTGATTTGACTGACAGCTGCCAGTTTACTGATACGGTACCGTTACAGTCAAATGTTAAAACATGGGTGCATACTTCTTAATCGTTAATATAACCATAGGTCTTATGTCCGCCCACATAAGAGGTATGGGACATATTTATGAGTTAATTGTATGCACCCATATTTTTACACTTCACTGTACGGTATCGATCCCGCATCACCAAATGCGGAAGTGTCCTTACATTAATATTTTACTAGCGATTCTGTGATGAATATTTTGATGGAAACTGCAAATATTTTGTACATTGTTGTTACTAAAACGGCGGCACTGGAGGCTATTACGTTAACAAATTGCTTGTTTGAAGAGCTCAAGTCATAAACGAATGTAGGTAAAGCTTTTACGTTATTAAACACGATCATAGACTGGTTCCACGACAAATACATTACGAAAAAAAGGTTTCTCATGATAGATTATGAATTATATATTTACTTAGCGATATTTGTTGGTTTGAAGTTATATTTTTGTAAACATCAAAATAATGAACAGTATTACAAGTGCTGTGGAAATTTTTAAACGAGCAATTAAATAGTCACTGGTTTCGAAGGACATTAAAATGGTATGTCGGACGATACTTAGAAATATTTTCAGCAAGTTTTATCTCACTCTTAATTAACCTATATTCACTTCTTGGGATGATATTTAGCAGGGTCGCGATTGCATCCGCGATAATTGTTATAGGGGACATATACCCACATATGTCATCTGATCATCACAATTTAACAAATTGTGTTCAGTTGTTCTGTGTCTTTTTTTTTAATTTCTTAATTTCACAGACAACTTCAACCTTGGAAGATCACAATAGGTACCGCATTAAAATATTAGGTCCTTACCTATGAAATTGGCGGTGTGTATAGAGAATTTTATGAAAACTGTGATTTTCATACATTGAATTTTGCGGATTATTCAGCAATGTCAAATTCAAAGCAAACTAAATTTTGGTAGGAATATAGAAAACTTTTAAGCTACTTTACACATATCTTCATTCCTTAAAAATAGTTCGCATCATAAAACTATACGTAATTGAAACACTTTAACCGGCAGCACATGAAAAGGGCGGTTTTCAAGCTTTAATTTGAAACACTAAATAAAAAATTCAAGCCTATTTTTTGTATTTAAAACCTTTGTTACATAGTCTAATAATGAAATTAAAAAATAATTTGGAAGTTTCAATAGAAATGAATAAATTACGTACAAAATAATATCTGTGAAAAAACCGCCAATTTTATAGGTAAGGACCTAATATATGAATGTGATGCAAACGTTCCAATCTCAGGCCAGCGACTTCTAATAACTTTATGTTAATAATTATGTAACATTTTTATACTTGAAAAATAAGGGAAATGAGTTTTATGTTATCTTCGTTAGTAGAATATTTCACGACAAGTCTGGGTATATTACGATTACATTGTCAACAAACTGTGATTGGTGGATCGTTTAACTATAACAGGAACTTTTTTTTTATACATCGACGGTGGCAAACAACCTTCGGCCTGCCGGATGTAAACTGATGATGATGGTGGTGATGTGACTTGGAAATAAATGTACTTTTCTCAAACATGCAATGAAATGTTGACGTTTCATGTGCGGCGAGCGAGACGAGAGGTCCATGATGAAATTTCAAACCTGCCTGCAAAGTGATCGTCTTTTGATTCATCTTCAGTTAGTGACACCACATCATCATCATCGCGTTCAGCAATTGAAAAAATCTTAAGGCTTTTGAGTAATTTATTTGCATGTTTGAGAAAAGCATTATACAAACCTCGGCCGATACTAGGGATTGCCAGCCCAGTATGCCTATCCGGCCTCGCTACGCTCGTTCGACTATATCTACTTGGCCAGCAATCCCTATTTTCCCGGCCTCTGCAGTAATGTACCTACTATTTCCTCAAGTCCCTGAACGAGACCAATCCTACGTTACATTATGTAAGGTGGAACGTTGGGACGGTTTCCTTTGATTGTAATTGTTTTTTGATCACCGGAAAATAATAAATAATATTTTTCACAATCGTGTTATAATAGAGAGCTTTTTAGTCGAGTACCGTGTTTAGGCCACGAAGCTTGCTAAGGTACGAGATTAAAAGGCTTGATTATAACACTATTGTGAACAATACTTTTTGTACAAGTTCATTAACTTAACTAACAATAACTAACAAATACTTACTAACAATAATTTAAATTAAAATGTCTAAAAACTTAGCTAATAATCTTTAAAATTTAAGATTGGGTTAAGTTGTACCTGAATAATATTTTTTTTGTTGTCTATCAATTGAAATAAACAGTTCAATTTTTTTTTTTTTTTATTAAAATTAATTTTCTACGAGTCAACTGAACTAATTAAACAAACTCGATACTAATTAAACAAACTTGAAACGGAGTGCAGCCTATCGCTCGTACGCTCGTTGATATCTTAAAAGACATGAACGAGCGTACGACATCAACGAGTAAACTCAATAATCAAAGCGATTCTATTGGTCCAATTCATTACAGTTCGGTAAAGCAGCCACGTGATTGGTCGAATTTATTTTAGTTCTATATTAAAAAAAATTTCGGTTGTCTGGAGCGTATCGAAGCAGTTATTTCGATTGTTTCGACAGTAACATGGACTACAACTATGAAAAGAATGACGTTGCAGTATTTTCTATGAAATCTTAATACACAGATTTTAATCGACGAGTACAAAAACATTGTCTCGTATGACTGAACATTCTTCTTAAAAATCCCAATTTGTACTTTTTGCAGGAAATGGAACGGAAGAGTTTAACACGATTTTAATGGGGCATTGGAATTCTCAAGAGGACCGTCCCTTATGTTTGGTCCAAACAGTAGAGACTTACGTTGCGCATTGTAACTTGCGCGGTTCACAATCATTTCGCTCCATATTAATCTACGCAACAAAATGGGTACTATTTCTAATGTCTGAACCGCTTTTGCCCAGCAAAGCATTTTTCATACAAACAAATTCTTAGTGACCAATAAACAGACAAATCACATTTTTTACACTACAAAGGGGGCTAACTAGCAAACATACAATACTGATGGTAAACGCAGACGCCGTTGCCTATGGAAGAGATCCACAAGCACTTTGCCTACATTTTTTACAACTTTTATATTAACTTGCACTGTTTGTATGTATGTAAATATGTAAGTATGTAAGTAACACTAACACTTCCCTCGATATTCAACCTTGAGGTTGGTAAATATGTTCGGCAGAACTTGGAGGTATTCCAAAGGAGGATATGGACCAGCGGTCGTTTTCAGGATAGGAGGAAGCATGACCTGGAGGTGCCAAGACACCGACTCATGAAAGCGGCCAATGGAATGTATGTCTTGGGTCCGCGGATATGCAACCAAATACCGACAGCTATTAATGACTGTCGGACTTGCCTTGGTTTTACCCTAAAACTTAAATCCCTGCTGATGCCGAAGGCCTATTATTCGGTAGCTGAATTCCTGGACGAACAATTTTAATTTAATGCCTGTTGACATTGTTTTTAATGACCTTATTATGATATTTTAATGTAATGAATGACAATGTATAATTAATACGAAATAAATGAATATGAATATGAATATGTAAGTATGTAGGTAAATATGTAAGTATGTAAGTTGTCCGTCAAAAATCTTGCAAAAAAATTTGCAATCCATTTTTCAGTCACTTCCCGTTATCCAATTGAGCTGAAATTTTGCAAGCATATGTATATTGCATGACAATGTAATATTATGATGATTTGGAGCTGATCTGATGCTGGAGCTGGAAGGTGACCATAGGGACTCCGCAATAAAACGACACAACCCCATCGAGTTTGGGCTCGTTAGAATCGTCTCAATGAGTACTTGATGATGGTATGCAGAACAGTACAGTCGGCAGTAAAAGCTTGTACCAAAAATGAAATTTTTGACAGAAACTTATTTATGTTGAAGGTTCGTTGCGTTGACACCTCGAGACTAAATCAGTCTCTCACTAGCACACACACACATACACAGAGACCACACACAAACACAGCACATCCTCGGGAACTCTGGCCCCGTAGCATGGATAAGAGCGCGACAGGATAAGAGCGTCGTCTCGTTCTATCGAACGGTGTCAGCTAGGGACGGATGCTCTATCATGTCACTTTATCGCGTGATAAGGCCATCCATGCTACGGGGTCTGGGTACCGCACTCACCTCTAGAAACACAACACCACAAACCAGCATCAAATATCAATGCTGTCAAAATATTGCATAAACATGCAAGAAAACGTTTCTTAGATGTAACTCCTAACACGGTTACCAACCAAATAAAAGTAAGCTTAACTCAACAGAGTAGAAGGCGAAAATAACTGTAGTTATTGAAGTTACTGTGCCACCGTATTTCCCCTTTTACTGTGTTGGATTTAGCTTACTCCCTTTATGAGTCCTAAATGAATTTATAAGGGTCTAAGGAAAGTTCCTTATTCCTACATTGTTCAGAAACTAAACAAAACAGACTAGAAACATTTTTCGGTTCCATATTGTGTGCAAAAATGTAAGATATCTAGGTTTAGTATTTTAACATCTAGAGATATCATTTTATTTCAGGTATTGGTAAAGGTAAATTGTGCGTGCGGGCTTACAAAGTTATCTTTATTTTATTTTATTTATTTATTCAAAAATAAATTACATTTAACAACTTTTATATTAAACTCGACTATGTCATGCTGTGCAGTGTAAGTAAACCATCTTTATCAAAAACAAGGATGTTGGGATACATCTCAAATTTTGAGTAACCTCAAAGAGGTAAAAACATAAAGGGCATTGGGCAGGGCGACCTTGTATGAGAAAAATTCTCGTTTTTCTTTTTTGCAGCGGCCAAGGATGTTTTTTTAATAATCGTTAAGAGGACCTCCTAATACGCATAGATGTATAAAATTAAGCGCGTTAAACAATATCGGAGCCGATGTATTTAAGTTTCAAGTTTTGTTTATTACTTTTCAATACGATCTGCGGAAATATACATACATTTAAGAGTATTAAATTTCATTACAAAATAAAGTGTAAATGTGATTACATAGTTTAAGGTACCTATGCAAAAAATTGTAAATGCAGTAAAGTTGTGTGAAGAGAGTTGCAGAATTTTATTTAGCAAGCAAATAAACATTATAATAAGAATGCGTGACTTGGCTCTACGAAATATCTCACCACTTTTTACTGTAAAATAGTTTCGAGACTTGGCCTATTTTTTACATTGAATGTTTTTTATGGGATATGTTTGTTTTAAATTGATCTATCATAATCTACCACTTTTCGCTCACCTAAAAGAATTACAACATTTTTTTACCCAAACCCCTTCAGTATTTTGGCTAACACGTGTTGTAACTTGTAACACGGTATAATTTATATAGGTACCTTATATAATATTGACTTCGCCTATTTATGACAATATTGATAAAATATACCTAAGGGAAATCTCCGAGCTGTACGCGTGTATTTATAGATTCTAGTTCACTCATTTTACTGACAACAGAACTAGTATAGTTTTTTTTACATTGGAAATAATTATAATACTTAGCTATTTTTTCTCCTTAATAGATATAATATAATCATTGACCTAGAGACCAAACCCAACACAATATTAGACATCTACAAAATCATCACTTAATTAGCTCCTGAAAAACCGGATTTTTTTAAATAAATGTTTTAATGTATGTTTGCTCTATAATATTCAAGATAAAATATTATACAATAATCTATAAAATTACTTTGTAGGATTTCTTAATAAAGCATTCGGTATTCTAAACGTTTTAAATGAAATTAACAAAAAGAGCCTATTACGACTACTAGACGCTAGTTATAGACGCTAATCTACATATGTTAAAAAAACGTAATTTTTCCTGCAGTTTGGGGTAGATGCTTTTTTGAGTTTCAAATCATATTCAATTTATACAGTAGGGTATTAAATTGCGAGATTAATCCAACGAAAGTAAATTGTCATTTTTAAACCTCAAAAAAATGAGATCTGATATATTATATTAAAACACGCGTTCACAAAGTGACGTAATTACTTTGTCAGTTTACTACAACAGTGAACGCGTATACACATAAAGTATATAAAATTAGCTATTTAAATACCCAATTTTGTGCTTAGTTAACGTTTTTAGACTGTGTATTTAATTTTATGAGACTGAGATTGAATTTTGCTATACTTACACAAAACTCTTACATATCTCGTGGACGAACCTGTACCGAAACTCGCCCATACCTCGCGCGACTGTTCTCCTCAACTCCGTGCTCGCAGCATCACCGCAGTGTGATGTGTTTGTAACAGGGATGTCGCGACTGATGACTGAATGTAAGAGGGTGTTAGAGAGACGTATGGATGGTTTTTATTACAAGCTTTATATTAACTTGCACTGTTCGTATGTATGTAAGTATGTAAATATGTAAGTATGTAAGTTGTCCGTCAAAATTTGCAATCCATTTTTCAGTAATTTCCCGTTATCTAATTGAGCTGAACGTTTGCAAGCATAAATGTATATCGCATGACAATGCAATATTACGATGACTTGGAGCTAATCTGATGCTGGAGCTGGAAGGTGGCCATATGAACTCCGCAATAAAACGACACAACCCCATCGAGTTTGGGCTCGTTAGAATGGTCTCAATGAGTACTTGATGATGGCATGCAGAAAAGTACAGTCGGCAGTAAAAGCTTGTACCAAAAATGAAATTTTTGACAGAAACTTATTAGTTAGTAGGTACTTGATTTTGTTTAGTAATTTAGGTTAAGTTGAATCGCTGTAACGTTTTGGTTAATACTGTCATGTTGCACATTTTTATAAATATTAATATCGTCACAATTTTCTAATTTGACTCCTCTCATCGTTTTAAATGAATATATGCCTTTTACAATTAAAGAACCTAACTAATTTCAGCTTCACAAAGCCCTTAGTCCCCTTAAATCACATGACCCAGCTATCTCATTAAACTCAATGATAAAAATTTATGTCAAAAGTTAAGCGGCCGGCTTATAAAGGCCCATTAAGTTTTGTTTTTGAGTTGCCGCTTATGGGGGGGCCTCTTTGTTAACGAGATTTCAACTTTGTTTTCGCGAGAAGTAACTTTGAGGAATTTTAATAACTAACTCGAAAACGTGGCGGTATGGAGGGTATTATTCTCGATTGAGTTTCAAAATCTCATACTTAGATTGAAAATAAAATAAAGTTAAAACATGAATAACTAAAATTTACCAACACCGCATGCAAAATAGACCAGTAGCAATAAACAAATGCAGTTATTATTTGCAATATAGTTAGGCTTATTAGGTTTTGGTTAAGGGAGGTTAACTTCACCTCCCAGTAGGGCCAGTGGGTTGGGGACCCACATTGCACATGGCCCTACACGTCTGGGGGGAGGGTCAAGCGTCCTGACCCTCCCCTCCTTTGGTGCGGGTGACCTGGCACGAGTAGAAGCCGGGACCGCCGGGGGGTGCCGTGGTTAGAATGTTCGCGATCCCATGGCGCCCCCTCAACGGCAATGCGGGTGACGCCGGTGTGTTTTTAGTGGGTATGCTCCCCCAGTCACCATCACTCGGATGGCGGCGGGAGGAGAGAGTCCCACATAACCCCCAAATAGCCTTCCCCAGGCCGGGGGTATGCGTAAAGCATTTTCACACCAACAAAAAAAAAAAAAAAAGGTTAACTTCACCTGTATCTAAATGTTAAATCAAATCGTGTATTTAAGTCGATTTTCAGGCACTTATCTTAGTCGTATTGATTAGAATCTTAGGAAATATACATTGTACAGATGACAAATTAATTATTTGTTACAATCTGTGTGATTAAACTGACAAGGCCCTTGTTCGGAAACCGTTACGGCTATATTAAATTATTTTGTGCAAACATCTAAAAATATTATGTAACTTTATTCAGGGGTCCACCGTGATTTGCCGAAATTAACGGAAATTCCCATAAACAACCTGTATTCCTATTAATAAACGTCAACCGGCCAATTGAAACATAAACTGTGGCAGCTACTAACATTGTGAGATTCATCCAAAACAATAGCCAATTAAAATTGTACAGCCTTCACAATAGGGTTGGAATATCAATTTACTTAACTAGCAGTTGAGCCTTCGATCGGGCGAGTGCGGTTTGTCTATCAAACTTGGATACCTGGCGCAAGTTCACGAATGAATTGTTAATGGGACGACAACTTTAGGTCAGATCAAATAACTTGGATGGACGTGCACGTTAGCTGTGTCAATAGGACATGGAAGTGAATTTAATGAATCGTTTTTTTCTTGAGGAGAATACACGATTTGTTAACTAAATTATTATTTAAGAATTTACGTTACATCCTGCATATTTCAGTGTTATTAATTAAGTAAGTGAGCATTATTTAACTATAGTAGCATCTTTGGGTATAAAACTGAGTAGGTATAGTTTTTATCTATTTAATAGGAGGAAGGCCAAATGTGTTCGACTTCATTAGTTTGATTATAATCGTGCAATGTTTTCCAAAATAAACAGTTATTTATTCATACAAATGGCCGAGATAACGCAAGGTAAAAGACATTTGAAACAGTTAGATTGCACATTTATTTCTATCCCGTAAGCGGATAGGAGCGAGGTGTCAAATGGTGTGCCGTGGTAATCCTGGCCCGTCCGCTCCTCGCATCGAGCGTAAATGCATCTCATCGTGTCTTGACAAAAGCTTCTGATTGAGTCGTGTCAATGTACAACCACACGTGAGGTACCCACATGTATATATTTGCTCAACTTTAGCTCTGTTACTTCCTGAGATAGTAGCAGAATCTGATATACACGGTGGAATTTAATCGGTGATCAGGAATCCAAAAATCTTAATTATCAATCTACACAGAAACCAATACGTGAGATCTCGTGCAATATAGCTCACAATCTAATTAATCACACTTAATTAACATCGGTAAAATGTACACTGACTGAATAAATGGACACCCTACTTTTATTGAAGGGAAGTTACTCGTAAGTGTACATACGTCAAGTGCTTGCTGGCTTTGGCGGGAAACTAGACAGATCAGACGTCAATAAATGAAACGTCATTAAACTTTTCAGACTAAACCATTAGTAGGGTGACAATAAATTTTAATTAAAATTTAATTTCAACTTGAAAATTAGTTATGATAAAAAAAAACTTGGTTCCACTTAAGTACTACATAAACGTGACCGCCATCGATTACTGAATTAGAAAAATGGGTTCCTGTTCACCGATTAAATTCCACCGTGCTGTTTTGGGCTTTTGATACCCAGTTTTCACCTGCTATCTTTTTAGGGTTCCGTAGCCAAATGGCAAAAAACGGAACCCTTATAGATTCGTCATGTCTGTCTGTCTGTCCGTCCGTATGTCACAGCCACTTTTTTCCGAAACTATAAGAGCTATACTGTTGAAACTTGGTAAGTAGATGTATTTGTATAGACACAGAAAGTTTAAAAAAAAGAGCCTTACAGCAGAACATTTAGACGAACCCTTTCTAGCTCTTATATAACTTTCAATTTTTTGAAAGTCTCATTTATTTATCAGCATCTTAGGGCCCAGTGATCCGAAAACCAAAATAAGGAATTTATTTTCATATATGTGCACGGATACTGTATCATATGTTTATAGACTGCTACTCTTGAAACGTCGGAAAGAAGTAAATAAATATCGCGATAGGACCGTGAAAAGTAATTTTATAAACAACTAGCTTCCTGCACGGCTTCGCAGAACATATAACGCAGGCAAACCTACTGTATAAAATATAGCCCATACTATAACCATGTAGAAAGTATATTCTACGCGCAGGTGACAGAATTTTTGAAACCAGATAAGCGATTCCGGAGATTACCACACACTTTTTACTCACAGACTTTTCCTCTTTATAATATGAGTAGTATGTAGATCGGATGTGAAATAGCTTGTACAAATAGTGTACAAATCTCAAGGGTTAAAAAATTGTAAAAGTATAGTACAGTTTGCTATGCTTGGTATCAATAACAACTCGATTTTTTATTCATTTAATTATTTTTTTAATTACAAGCGATATTACACACATATTTTCTCGTATGTAATGAAACTTGTAGTAGGTACTAAACCGTTACAAAAAAGACTAATCTATACACGTCGGTCTTTTAATACATCAGTAAATACCAACAAAACACGAGGAAAATCATTAGTTACCGGCTGTTAAAGGTAAACGAATGGCTATAGTTAATGCTAGGGTAACCACGTAGAAACTACGCAATAAACAACAACAATAATTATCGTTTCGCCGAAATCCCCGACAACCTCTGACGGAATATCGGTTGCCTCAAATTAGGGGAGAAAGCGTAGTGATAGCTTACTCCTAGTAAGTACGAGTATTTTTTTACAACGTGGGTGGGATGGGATCCACTGTTCAATTGGCAATGATGTGCTCGAGTGTGGGTTGACGTCTTTTTTATGCAGCAACAATTACATATCACATTAATGGATACAATAGTCATGGCTTCCCATTATGTTAGATATTAATTTAATTACACACAAGCGTTGTTTTCCCACTTTCAATTCTTCACAAACGCAATTTTTGACAAAAACAATCACTACATTCGCTATTATTCACAGTCTACATTTTTACATTTTTTAACCAACTTCAAAAAAGGAGGAGGTTATATGTTCCACTGTATGTATATATATTTTTTTATGTATGTTCGCCGATTTCGCCGTCAATTGTGGACCGATTTCTAAAATTCTTTTTTTATTCGAAAGAGAATACTCCCGAGGTGGTCCCATTGTCACCAATTTAGGATGTGATGGTGGAATCCCAGGGAAATTGAGGGCAACCCTCAAATTTTAAATGCACGCGTGTAGTGATTTTGGTATTTTCTATTATAACTCGTGTATTTACCCTCGGAAATCGTAATTTTGGTGAAGTGGAACTGAGGATGAAGGTCACAGATGACTTATTGAACTCCTCAAAGGTGTAAAGTACGTCAAAGATACTGACATGATTCCGTTGAAGTAGCAAGTAATTAAGTGTTAATTCTGAGATCCTTGAGGAATCGACGGAACTCCTCAAATATTATCAGCCCACATATAGCGACTTAGGTTTTTTCTGTAATAATCAACGCATTTGTTCTCGGAAAGCAGTTCATGTGGTAAATTGGAAAGGAAATGTGAAAATTTTCATGTACCATGTGGCTTGGCGAAGTACTGAATTGAAGTCGGTTTAAACTTTGTTCTTAAAGTAAATTATTATTTGTAATTCTTCAGAATAGCAATTCAATGCATTCATTATTCAGCACAGAATACTGTAGTACATTTCAGTACACAATGTGGCAAGAGTCGTGCGTAAGTCTCACAATGGAAAACCTCAAGAAAGCTTACTTCGGATATTTCCAGTCTATATTAACGAACGGAATTGATATTTGGGGACAAAACCATATGCTCACACTGCCGTGCCTCTACATTTTAGAGGTAAGTAAGTATGTGACACGGCATCTGCACACCACAACTCCAACAGTAGGAAACGGCACCACTTATATGAAGAAGAAAAAGAAAGAAAGAAAGAAAATGTGATCAAATCAAATTGGAGAAATCTTACAAAAAGGCCAGGTCAAAAGTACCCTAAACCGACGAGCATGTATGAGAAATGTTATGAAAGTGAGTGAAGCGAAAGTGGTTTGTCAGGATCGTAGCAAATGGAGATCCGTGATCTCTGCCTACCCCTCTGGGAGAGAGGCGTGATTATATGTATGTATGTAAAGAAAATGTTTATTGTTACACAAACAGATACATGAGCAAAATATATATTGAGATAAAAAAACACAAGATTATTTTTGTGACAAATGGAACGAACTCAGCATGTGCTGTGACAGTCATTGCGGCTGTACAGCGCTCTGGTTTGGTAGTAAGTAGTTTTCAGTTTCAGTATATGTACCTGTGAGGGGGCTGGCCAAGTCCAGCAAATCTCTGCGGGTCTTGGGACCGAACATATATAATGCTATCCCAAACGAGATAAAAGAAGCGCCCAGTGACACGACATTCACGTCAAAATTGAAAAAACTTTTGGCTGACATGCCATTTTATACTGTGGATGAAGTGCTGACAATAATGTCGAATGTTTTAAATAATAAATATAATGTAACAATAATAGTTTGAATTAGGTATTTTCATGCATTTATTATATAATTTTTTGACTTTATTATTTTTACTTATATTAACTGAACTGAACTGATCTGATCACTTTAGTACAGTCGCCATCACATACATCGGAGCAAACAAGCACGTCACAAACATCGGAACACACCTCTATTTTCAAGGCATTAGGGTGCATGTGCCGATATTTTTGAACACCTATAGTGTACCTATGTATGTGATGGCGACTGTACCTAAATATGGGGACGGTGAAAAATAGTAAATGGGGTGAATTACTGTTGTGAAAAATTGCATTTGTGACGAATTGGAAGTGAGATATAATGCTTTTTTGTAAAGCCTAGCATAATCACATAATTCCCTGGTTCCGTGTTACTCTATCGCACTTTTTTCACACATTCAAGCGACAGAAAGGGCAATGCATGATCGAACGGACTTGGAGTTTTGCGGTAGCCGCTGAGGGCGAGTGAAATAAACAAAATATCTATTTTTTTTTTATTAAACCTGTCCTACACGCCAGTGCACACGAGATCAACATAGGTGCCTCAAGAACCCTGACAAGCATGATCCTCCTTGCCACCCCTCCTGACTCAGAGTCGTCCTTCGTAAATTTTCGCGGGCCACTGCTCAAAGGATGCGGGATCATTAGGGAATGTTTCGTCGCTCGAGAGTGCTTAAAAAACGCCAAGTGTTGATAGTGAGATGTTCGGAATTAATTGCATGTTGTTTGGGTTTAGTGGAGGGGGTAGTGAGACTTTGCGAATGAGAATAGACAAAACAGTGTCCATTCGTTCCCTTTTGTCATCACGTATTTAACATTTTGTACAGTCACCGGCATCAGTATATGATGAATCAAATGCCGCAAAAATATCTGTCACGCTCTAACGGCTCTAGGAATAGAGTCGTCATCAGATATTTTTGCAGCCTTTGTTCCATCATATATTGATGCCGGTGATTGTACACATAATACGAGTATACCTACATTTAATTGTCACAAAACAGCAAGTTGCAAGTTCTAAGAGGAACATTCATTCTCTGATAATAAAATTCATGGTGATTAACAAGATTCTAAACAATTAGACAATTACTAGACTTGTCTAATTGTTTACTTCTCTAATTGTAACTGACGAGTACCGTCTAAAATGTCACCAATCTGTCTACTACTCATATTGTGTAGTAACATGTAATAATGACTAAGGGGTTAAATGCGATATTTATTTACCTATATTTCCGTCGTTTGAACGCAAACTTCACCGGCCATATTTGCGAATAACTTTTCACTCATGTGTTTCGAGAGTTAAAAGTGTTTCATATCTAGTCATCAATTCGCCCAAGCCTCTCCTAACTCTGAACAAACTTCTGACGCTGCTTTTTCATTAAAAGCATACTTTTTAACTACAGGAAATGTCTCAGTGAGCTCGTACGCAAATAACACGTCCGCAGGTAACCTTACAAAATAAAATGAAACTGCCTCGGCTTAATAAGATTCGCGGAAGCTGCGCTTGCCTGAGTTAAGTTCTTCGTGTTGTGGCTTCAGACTAAGTTGGTGAAGCCCGGCATTCCTATGGAATATACTTAAGGGTGTAAGTTCTCTAATAAGTGTAGTGTTTTTGCTTTGTCTATTGTGTTTTCAAGCATTGTCTTAAGGTACTGATAGATTTAAGCATTAACATGTAACAGAACAACGTTACAAGCATGCACCGTTTCTAAATTTTTCAAACTGAATAACGAACAGTGACAATCATGGAGCCAAACATCGCAACAAACATTTTCACGATCATTCTAGTGAACGTTCTAGTAATTGGTCGTCAAAAAATGTATGCTTCACGAATATATCAGCCTTGAAGGTTGCGTAACAAAGTAGCTCGGCTTGGCAAAATGCTCGAAGCAAATTTACAATTTACAACGTTGAGCTAGAATGCTCGCTAGAACCCTCACTAGAATGCTCGCCTAAACGCTCTTGCTTATTTTGTGTATTTTTACCTGTGATGTTACATTCGCTAGTCGCTCAAGTCTATCAGCACCAGGCTTACTACACGTACGGTTGAAACTCATGGAGTAATCGTAATTATGGGTCGCATGTTTCGAACTCAGCGGGAGCCCTTAACCAAAAGTGGTATCAAGGCTGCTGTTTTACATTAGCAGCTCAACTCAACCTAACGAAGGACTCTCATGGCGTTCGAAACATGGTCACTGTCAGCGACAATTATTAGGTAACTTTCAACCGTACGCTTATGAAGTGTTCATTGTGTTGATATGTATGACTCGCGATGGTGTAAATGTAGGGTAGACTGGGTACGGTTAAAACAGAGGTCGGTTGAAACAACGTAAATATCTCGCAAACCGTTGCGCGTTGGCGAGACGGCGAGGGGTCCAAGGATAGGGAAAGAAGCGGACGATCGTTTTGTACACGAAAAACATCGTGACGTTGCTTCCTGCGCGCGTAATTTGTTTGTAGAAGACCCTATTGTATTTTGATCCCCAAAAGTAAGTATTTTGACTCGTAGAGCTTTTCAATTATTCTGGTTTCTATTTAAGTGAAAGTATTGAGTGTGTGTTTATGCTTGAAGTGAAGCTTGTGGATCATGTCAGCGTATCTAGTTTTACTGTATCATTATTCTCATTATTACTACAAGGCTGTCGCCGAGGCCGAAACCGGTCAGGAGATATTATTTTATTTATTACTACAAAAGTAGGAGGCGGGGACGGTTGAAACGGGACGGTTGCAACAGAGTGATTTTCTTGTATTTTTTTGACATTGACTAATGAAAGTCAAAGTAAGTTTTCTTTTAGTTTATTTTCATGTATTTTTAATTAGTTTTGTAACGTTTAAAATGCAAACAGTTTATTTTTGTTTTGGTTTAGGTAACTTACTTAAATAAGGTGACAAATGACTGAAAAAATACGTAGTTTAACTTGTAAGCGCAAACACGCATGCTATAAATAAATAATAAATAAATAAATATTTGCGGACAATCTTACACAAATCAATGTAGTCCCAAACTAAGCAAAGCTTGTACTATGGGTACTAGATGAGATATAGATACTTATATAGAGAAATAAATACTTAAATACATAGAAAACATCCATGACTCAGAAACAAATATTCGTGCTCATCACACAAATAAATGCCCTTACCGGGATTCGAACCCAGGACTTCTTGCTTCGTAGGCAGGGTCACTACCAACTAGGCCAAAGCTCAAACACATAAAAGTATAATATTTTGTCACTGTTTCAACCACCCCTGGGATGGGGACAGTTAAAACAAATCGTTTTTTTTTTCAATTTGATCTACTGCTAAAACAAGAACACAGGAGGGGTAATCACGTAACGTTCCGAACGCGCGTCGGTACAATTTAACTGTCAATTTTCCATATAAAAAGTGACATTTAGACCTACCCGAAGTTCGTACAATGCGTTACGTGATCGACATACTGAACCCAAAAATCTATTTCCATTTAGTAGATAATAACACGCTCTTTCATTTGATATTTTTTTTATCTCACAGATTATAAATAGCAAAACTACGGACGATATATGAAAAACTGGTTCAATCGTACCCAGTCTAGCCTAATTATTGTTTTAAGAAGATTTTTACCAAAACTGCATTTGTGGCATAGCGCATAGCTAGTGCTAATTACTAAGTGGGTGGGGTCGGCATGCTGGAAAAGCAGCCTAAGGGCCAGTTTTTTTAACAATGCAGTTTCAAAAGTTAACGTTTTGTTCCTCTTAGAATTTATATATAACATTATTATAAATAAGTAACGCGACTTACGCGACTCTGTAATTATTTAAGTAATGCCATACGAATAAATAAATAAATAAATTTATTGTTAAAGGTTAGGTATATTTGGCCGTGGAGTAATTTTAATAAATAAAATATGGATTTGACGTGTGTGCAGCTTTGTATTTCTATACGTAGAGAAGGAAACAATTGATGGCCATATTCTTGCCATATAAAACCATAAATTAATGTTACTATACAAATAATCGAGATCGCAACATATTCCACTAACAGTTTAAGCGTATAGGTATTATGTTTTAAAGTATGACGGTGGCCCACAAGTATACGGTCTGCCTGGTGGTCCGACCCTTTATTCCTCTGGAGCTCAAGCAACCTTAATTATCTCCAGGAACAGAACACCGCATAAATGAAGATATATACATTCCACAAAATACATACTCTTCATACAAGTTTGTATACAGGGGTAGCTACCTGCTTTGCCAGCTAAACACTTAAAACGACATAGCTAAGCGGGTATCAGTGCATTAGTGTGACCCGAGTGATACCGCGCCCCTGAAAGGCGCAAGCATTAGGCTAATGACTGACCGAACTGGGCGATGGGCGATCCCATTCACTTTGAGTGTGGCTGGTGAATCAACACTCCCTGTAGTTAGTAAGTCCGAGTACACGGTTTAGATAGAACAGCCATGGGGATTTTGAATTTGTGAGGCGTTTAGTAAAGTTACGACTTATAATACACTAGCTTCCGCCCGTGACTTCGTCTGCGTGACCCCGGGATAAAAACTATTATTTATTTTAATCCAGACTATAAACTTCGTGCAAAATTTAATTCAAATCGGTTAAGCCGTTAAAGCGTGATTGAGTTACAAACATACAACTTTCGCATTTACAATAATATAGTAGGATAATAGGAATAATTATGGATATGAAACTACTAGGAATTAGGTCAAAACAATTACGCCGTTAGGTAAACTCTATGTTATTTTTAATCAACATAAATTATTTACCGGCTGATACGTATTTGGACTAAACTTACGATATAATGTTAAAACAAAACCGGCTTTTTGCGGGTCGTAAGATATTGAAATATTCTAAGCCCGGCCGTAACTTGTTACGTAATTTTAAAAGACAAAATTATGTTTCAGTATTGGATTATAAAGCTCTTTTGAATTCGCAAAAAAAACGTATTACTGCCCCGCTTAGGAAAGTAACCTTGTTCGACCCTGCAAACGCATTTAACCCGCTCGCTTTGACAACCCTAAATTATGTAAATCGCAGCAAACCCGTCGGGATTATTAGCGTGACAACCCTGACTTAATATTTAAAAGGAACTAAAATATTTTTAATGTTTACATGTACGCATTGGACGTTTTTGGTTGAAGATCTAGTAGGATCACATTATGCATGTAAGTTAGGGTACTACGGCATTAAATACTTGATAAATTGAATGATTACTAGGTAGATACTTACTTAGTATCAAAATTTCAACTCCATTGCCTTATTCTGAATCATTTGCTTGACCGAATTTTCATAGAAATGCGACATTCTCGTCCTCTACTTCCTCAAACTCATATCGCTGCATCAAACGCTGCTTTTCAGCTGTAGAATGTTGGTATATAAAAATGAAATAGTGATGCAACATGCAGTGTAAATCCCACATTATAAATCATTAAATATTCTGAGAAACGACTATTCCTCAACCCACACGTAGGACGCGATGGCACACAGGCCGATAATTCCCTGAATATGCATGAAGGGAAACAAAACAAGATTTTACGGAACCAGTACCTGTTTTGTAATACACGGGAGCGCATTCTGTACATTTTGCCGGACAAATTTTTATTTTTATTATGATATACGATCTGTCTGATAATAAGGCTACGGATTATGAACGTTTGCAATTCCATAATAATCAAAAAGGTGTTGTCAGCCTTATATAAGAATAATTTACTGACCATAACTTAGTATAACAAATTTCTTTAGAAAAATACAGTGATTTTCACACTAGGCACAGCCTGTATCGTGGGAGTCAGAACGAACACGTGAGTTACAAATATCATGCGGCTATTAAAATAAATGTAAAAACTAAAATAAACATTTTTTTACTAATGTGTCAAAACCATGCAATTTTTTTGCTAGGAGAGTGTGTGTGTATATGGGAGGGGAAAGGATGCAAATATTCTTCTTCTTCTTCTACGTGTTGAGGTTCCTCAAGTAAGGGATGGGCAGCGGTGTGGACATTTTAAAGATTCATGTTGACAGCTACAGACAAATTCAGATCCCTTACTCTCAAGACATCGTATCCTTGGGAGCTCTGGCAACCTCACTTACCCCATATAGGTACAACACCATACATACATAGCAAGTAGTGGTGTTATTATGCAAGCAGTCTTCTGTGAGGTGAAGGTGTTTCCTCAGTTAGGCTGCTTCAATATATTTCTAGATAGTCATCTACAATTTCATTTAGATTAAAGATTGAATACAATATCAATGTGTTGAACTCATTACCTCCGTGCATGTGAAAACTATAGAATTAGAATCAAATATTTTTCTTGACTCACAAATAAAAGAAAAAGTCAAAAGAAAAAAACAATCTGTGCCTTGTCACGAAATGGGCCCAACTCGGCTTTGCAGCGAGCGCTATTATAGCGCGCACAAGTCGCTACACATTTGTGCCAAGCCAATTGACCTCTTGCTGTACCTTGCGAAAGCATCAAAATATTTGTTCAGATTAATGATAGTTCACTTGGTAACGTTTTTGGCATGGCACACATCAAATCACCTACTATGGAATAATTGGCTACTTTCCTAAAAAAATATATTTAGCCCGTCAGTTAGATTATCAAATAAAAGTGATGAATAAGAATGATGAATACAGCCCGTTAAAGTTCCGCGGGACGTCACATTATGAAACCTACCCTTTTTAGGTTCGACATGTAGGTAGGATTCGTCATGTCCGCCCGTCTGTCTGTCTGTCTGTCCGTCCGTATGTCACAGCCACTTTTTTCCGAAACTATAAGAGCTCTACTGTTGAAACTTAGTAAGTAGATGTATTCTGTGAACCGCATTAAGATTTTCACACAAAAATCGAAAAAAAACATTAAGTTTTAGGGGTCCCCATACTCAGAACTGAAACTCAAAAAAAATTTTTTCATCAAACCTGTGGGGTATTTATGGATAGGTCTTCAAAAATGATATTGAGGTTTTTAACATCATTTTTTTCTAAACTGAATAGTTTGCGCGAGAGACACTTCCAAAGTGGTAAAATGTGTGTCCCCCCCCCCTGTAACTTCTAAAATAAGAGAATGATAATACTAAAAAAATATATGATGTACATTACCATGTAAACTTCCACCGAAAATTGGTTTGAACGAGATCTAATGAGTAGTTTTTTTTTAATACGTCATAAATCGGAAACCGCAATTTATTTCACGGAACCCTTCATGTGCGAGTCCGACTCGCACTTGGCCGCTTTTTTGCATAATATGACGTCACACGGAACTTTAACGGGCTGCATCTTCACCATTTTTGTTTGATTGACAAAATAAAAAATATGTGTCCAATATTTTTTGATAATCTAACTGACGGACTAAGTAAATATAATTATATTTTTTTAAGTACTTATTCAATTACGTTAATATACTTTAAGCTGAATCCTACTCTGCATTTGTAAGTTGTTGAATCTTACTCTTACTTAATACAAAAGCGATGCAACCGGATATAGAAGAAAGTTGGTTAGTTTTAGACCAGTGGTAATGTTCCGTACATCAATGCATGTGGTTTTTCCTTTTTACCTATAGTGTTCTAGCCTCCCAAATCTAAATGCAACTGGATCTATCGAAAAACATACGTGCCTATTTGAATCCACGTGCATGTTGTCCTCAGGTAGAAACTCCGTGTCAATTTTGAGGCGAGTGCTGCGCTATCATCGTTGAATGGCTTCGGTACATGTACATACTATTCGAGACATCTGCTTCGCATTCCAATTTGATTTATATGTATTTTGCGCATACATTTTGACACACTAGCTTAGCGTGTGGAGGCGAGCGCATGAAACATCTACATTGAACCAGTGATAATTATTTTGTTTTTGGGGACGCGACGGTCGATTTTACCGAGATACCGAGCTAATGGGTGTATGCGTGTGTGTGTGTGCACGCGAAACAATGAAATAGTTTTGGAATGTCAATGAAATCAACCGAATTGATGCCCAAATTTTGTAACCGTAGGGTAATCGTTGTAATTTTTCGAATACGCGTTAGGAGATATCAAACTTTTTGAAGGTGAAAATGACGGTTACGCTACGCTATTGGTCAACCCACTCATGTGCAAAATGCTACTACGGTCAATTATGATAGTAGCTGCAATGAAATAGGAGCTATCACAATATTGTGTTATTATTATAAACGCTGCGGGCAACAAAATAATAGCCAACCGTATAGTCCCACCGAGTATAATTCAGATAGCGGGCGTAACGTCCTCGTCATAACTCGCCACGATGATTGTGTGCAGCGAACTGTTGTCCTTGCATTAAACGCCGAATATATGAGCCGAATTATGCAGCGCTTCTATTTTTTGTGTCCCTATTTGAACTTCGTTTTTGACGATGAATATTGTGTGAGTATAGTGCACGAGCGAGTGTCTTTTATACCACGTCAATAGCAAACAAGCGTACGGCTCGGCGTTACAGTCGATGGCAACTAAGAAACTGGCAATGCATTCATATAGGTAGTAATTTTAAAATAACGCGACGAAAATTTTCGTGTTTATGCGCAGTTAGCAAAAATGTGCTAATTGTTCTAGTTTATTGTCTCGTTTTAGACAGGTAGTAGTTGTAAAAATATATATATCAAAGTTTACACTGTGATGATCATGAATGCAAATTAATAAATGAAATGAACGAAATGGAATGTAAGAAACTGATTGGCTACTTTCCTAAAAAATTATATTAAGTCCGTCAGTTAGATTATCAAAAATGATTGAACACGGTTTTTTTTGTTAATTAATCAAAAATTATGAAGATAATATAATAGCCCGTTAAAGTTCCGTGTGACGTCACATTATGGTACAATTTTCCTTTAGGCGACGCCTGTCGGTTTCTTATTTTGTTGGATTCGTAGTAGGCCAGTTTCTGATTTTGTCATATTCTTAGAAGGTCAGTTTCTTTTTTGGCGGTTTCGTAATATGTCATTTCCTTATTTTGCCAGCTTTGAAGTAGTACAGTTTCTTATTTCGTTAAATTCTAAGTAGGTTATTTTCTTTTATTTGCCTTTTTCTGACTAGGTCAGATTATTAGTTTGTCGGATTCATAGAAAGTGGATCATTACTGTTTGTAGTTATTATATAATATATGTAAGTATATTCTCTTCTATATATTGTATTTCTACATTTTGATACGTAAAATGCACGAAGGAACATGAAATTCATTAACATAGAGGTAAAATGATGATGCTGATGATGATCCATCTACTACGAATTCGACAAAATAAAAATCTGACATACTCAGAAACACAACAGCAATCATAGCCACCGGCTCTAAAATAATTGGTAACGATTCCTGCTTTTCCGGAGACACAGTGAGATCTAAAGAGAGAATGAAAGTTGAAGAGAGTCACGACTTGTTTTCAACTTAAGCACTGTATTTAAGACGAGTAACGGTCTCAATAGTTTTAAAATCGTTACTGCTGTCAAAAAATCAACACAAATTGTAACACTGCTTTAAAACTAACTCGTTTAACCAACTTAAGCATCGAAGTAAGCTTAACGTATGCTAATTATCTTTCACAAATCGCTAACAACCTCACTAACACTAAACTGAGTTGACAAAGAAATTTATTCGTCCGAATTAACGTCTTTAAAACCGTCGGCAACTTTGGCACAACCCTATTTCATATAGCGGTGAATTTATACAGAATAGGGGTTTCAGTGTATTTGCCTAGCAAACTGTAGTGTTATTACATTTATGTTTTAATTTCAGATGCGCGGCAAAATGGCGGTCAGGCTCACGGCAGGCACGGAAATGGGTTTAAAGCAGTACTGTAATGACATTATGCTAGTACTTTAGTATTGTGTGACATAAAAGCTTTGTGTTCGTTAGTTCTGGTCTCCAGTTTGTACAGAACATCTTTGTTGTACTACAATTGTAATCCATAGTCGTGTTTTAGTTGATATGTTTTACTTAACTACTCGTTGTAACTGCATTGTAACTTGTTTAAGTAAATAATGAGCGATTGTGAGTGCAGAGGTCGATCCTAATGGCATTAATGTCAGAAGGGAACATTCTGGAGTACTTATATCGCTAATTGGTATTATTAGCTCTCATTGGTATAATGTACTCATCAGTCAAACTAACACCTTACTGGTAAGGTCAAATTTCGGTTGAATCTATTTTGGCTACAATGACCATGATAAAAACCGGATGATCCTCGTTTTTCCCGTTAGTCCTCAAACGAGGTCGGGGTCCGTTTTGTCACCTAAACCTAAGATTAACAAATATAAGTACAAAATTAACAATGTACATTTGTATAGTACTTATTTAAATAATATGATTACTATACAAATGTTATCCCCTGAATCATCTTCTAGCATTGCCTTCACCGCGGAAACCAGGCAAGGAGCATGTCCCTACACATAATGTTTCCCATGGGCATTTTACGTTTAACTTATATAAAGTGTTTCAGAAATAAAACTAATTTCATGATTCTATCTCTACGAGGTCTAAAAACTGATTAATAAAAAATATTAAAAATATAATTTTAGTACAAGCAAAAAGCTTGAACCTCTATCTGATTTTGCAGATCAGGAAGGCATTAAATTCGTATTTTCACCAACTTACGCTCCTCACTTCGGCGGCATATGGGAAGCCGGAGTAAAATCTGCAAAATATCATATAAAACGCGTAATGAGATAAAGTCATTTAACCTTCGAGGACATTTCTACTTTATTCTCTCAAGTGGAAGCAATATTAAACAGTCGTCCCTTGTATCCGTTGTCCTCCTCACCCAACGACTTTCTTTCCCTATCCCCAGGGCACTTCCTAATAGGGAACATTACTGCAATGTTCTGCCGCCAGAGTGCAGCACTAACACAATTAGTAAACAGTATTTTTGACAACTTTGACAAGTCCTTCAAAGCTCTGGATCAAATAGGGAAGAAAATATTTCAATAAATAAATTGCATCAGTGCATGCAAGAATGAAGAGCATCATTAATTTCCTAAGGAACCGATGATACGAAAACTATGGGAAGCGGCAATACGTCGTAATGCAAAAAAATACCATTTTAATATCACAGTACAGGTATTTTACACACGAATGATAATAAAACTATTGTACGAGTAGTTTAACGCGTTTTCATTAATTATTTGTTATTGTTTGGTAGGTAAATAAATATGACATTGTACGTCATGGCGGTTTGTTTACGGGTTGTGTTAGTGTCGCCCCCTACGCAGAGCTTTGCGTAATGTTCCCTATTGGAACTTTGGAAGGCCTTTGACTGCACTCCCATCGCCTGTTCTGGAGAACCGCAGTGAATACAGCTTACAACGATATGAGCGCCTCGAAAAAATCCAACAACACTTTTGGAATCGCTGGCAAAAGGAGTATATATATCGAATAACAGCAGCAAAGCAAATGGAGGACTTGTAAATCAAAACTAAAAGTGGGTGACCTGGTGATCATCCAGGAAGAATACGTACCACCATTGAAATGTCGACTTGGACGCGTCGCTCGTCTATTCCCAGGTCCAGATGGAATTTCAAGAGTGGCCGACATCAATACAATAAGAGGATGCATACGGCGACCCCTTTTCGACTCTGCCCTCTACCTACGAGTACAACGGAAAGTTGAAAGATGGTCTTTCAACGAGGCGGGAATATGTTGCGGCCCAGCAAAGCTACGCGCCTTCACAACGTTGCCAACACATATCGTCAGGCGCTTAAATAATCTACGGCTGTCAAAATACCTAACGTTCACTTGCAATCCGATCTTGTAGCAACAAGCATGTTTTATTTTAATTAAATTGTCAAAATACAATTTTGGAGTTCACTTGAAGCTCCCGTATGTCCGCTCAGACATAAAATGGTCCATTAATACTCGACGTGTTTGTTGCGTGCACTTGTTTTGACAAAACAGCACGAATGGCGCTTTAATCATATACTATCTTATGCTTCTATTCAATGAGCTTGCTCGTCGTATTGACATTAGAACTCACTTAAAGTCGTTTTTTCGACATTTAAAACGTCTTCGTAAAAGTTCCAACAAAGGCGTTCCTATCCTAATCTCTTTACCATAACGTTTGTGTTATCTCTACCAACATTCGAAGATTCCTTTTTTATCCAAATTGCTTCGTCGGTGTGAAGTCCGCGGGGAGCATTACAAAACGTGGCGGCTGCGAGTTGTAGTACCTTCACACCTGGCACAACTGCGATACGGTTTCAGGGTTCCTTAATCGTTTTTGGATAGGTATCGAGATAAATCTTTTTTTGGAAATCTAGACATATTCAGTTTTTCTTTCCCTCTCTGTCCCACTTCTCTAAACTAGTTTCCTATCCCGTTCTTTATCCTTGTGCCTTAATAGCTTACGTAATAAGAACAATAAATAGTACATTTGTGATACAAGGGAGCTATGTTGATCATTACCTACATCAGAGGCGGAATTGTCATACGCGTGTCATACGACGTTTTTCAACACATTTGCGAGGAAAAAATCATTTTCATAAAATGAAAATTTTACAGGCTTCTAAGTTGTATGTATCCTTTAGTTATTAATGACAACAGGTTTTTACTCACATATTTGTACATCTCCGAGAATGTACAGTGGCGTCCATTATATTTATCACTTTCCTATTCACCACGACTCAAATTTTTTAATAAGAACGCATCATCAATGTTTACAAATATTTGTGAAATTACTTATAATAGCGCGCAACTATTTTTTTTCGTGAAGTCCGCGCAGTGCGCCCGCAGCGAGGCTTAGATGAAATCTCGAAACAGCCAATACAAAATAAAATAATATTTTCTTATTCAATATAAATTCATGTAAAATGTTATCAAAAGTAAATAGTTTTACTAAATGAAACGTTTCTATACTCGTATCATATCCAAGAAGAAATAATCAATTAATTCACAAGAAGGATTTAATTTGATTATTCGAGTAAGAATCCATTTGCCGAGAATTAAAAACAAACCTGTATAACCCGGTCAATTTAAGAATGCGCCGAGTCCATACATACACCTTGCTGCAAGATGCCAACGTGTCTTAATCGGGATATAAAGATAACTACACGAGTGTCGTAATGTTATTAAACACGCGTGTTTAATACCCAGGATTATGAGCCTAAAAGCGGCAAAATAAGAGGCACGTTACGAGCAAATGTGTTGAAATAAATATTAAAACACATTGTGTTATAAACTTCAAATTAAAGGAAAAATTTAAAAATTTAGGCTCCGAGCCGGATTCCAACCGGCGACCACAGGCATACATACTGATTGAAATATTTAGGGGCTGAGACAGATTGTTCCGATAGCTCAGTTGGTTAGTAGCGACGGGCCATGTATGCCTGTGGTCGCCGGTTCGAATCTGGCTCGGAGCCTAAATTTTTCAATTTTTCTTTTAATTTGAAGTTTATAAATATCGTTAGCAGGCGTAACTGCATTATATAATAATGAAAACCGCACATAAAAAAATATATGAGTCCCAAGGACTCATAGAAAGTGTTTATGTTAGTACATTTCATCTAGTGGATTGAGGGATAGAGAGCGATATAATCTGAGAATCATAACTTTGTTAGCTGTTCTTTGATGTAGGAGCATTATTTACTTAAATACACGATGTAATGTTCTGAATACTATTCCGACTTCAAAGGACTTGAAACATCTTTTACCACGGGATTTCCTTGAAACAAACCCTATCAATATTATGAATGCGAAAGTAAGTACCTCTGACTGTCTGTCTGTCTGTTACCTTTTCACGCTTAAACCGTATGAAATGAAATTTAGAGTAGCGCCACACCGCCGTTTCACGCAAAATAGGCACAATGGATGTCGACTTGCGGAAAACGCCCAGTATAACTAACTAGGTAGATCTCTTTCCATTTCCTTTATTATCTTTCTTCTCCCCTCTAACTCGTGCTTTACATTACTCCACTTTTATCCCTTTGACGTTGTATGTCGACGTTGTCTGAACAAGCTGGACGGCTAAATACAGGCTACTTTACTCCTCTTCCTGCTCGGCTAGCACAAAACTGCGCTCGAACTGTCACGCGCGCGATAAAGTTTAGTCTAATTACCTGCTCCCAATATACCTACGTCTTATGACAACACGATAAAATGCATTGCAATCGGTCGAGAAAGTTGTGCTGAGCAAGAATCAGAAGACTATCGCACCTAAAATTAGCCGAAAGTTTGAAAAATCCAAAGTTGGCCACCTTTGGCACCGTTTGGCCAAATACTTCCGGCCATTTCAGGACTGACAGACTCAGATTTACTCTCTACGATTAAAGGGCTAAATGATAACAAATGTCTCGTACTGTCGTCACATGACGTCAATATGCCTACCCTTAAAGGATAAATTTAGGATTTTTCAAACTTTCGGCCAGTTTTCGGTGCGATAATCGTCTGATTCTTGCTTAGCACAACTTTCTCGACCGTGTGCCATGTTGTCATGAGACGTAGGTATATTCGAAGCGGGCTTACGGACTCAGAAAGAGACGTAGTTTAGTAAAACCGAAAGTACCACAAATTGACCTAGTCATTGAACGCCTTAATGCATTACAATCTCTTATTATATTTGAGTAAATGCTTTTTAAAATTACTAAGTCAAAGTTGGGTTTCCAACTTGTACATGAAATTGACACAGGGAGCAATTTAGTACGATTTTAATAAGTATTGTTAGTAGTAACTACGGAACCAATACATTGCCGACCACAGTCGCTCGTTGCTTCTTAACTGGCGTTTAATCGCATTACGTCTTTTTTGCTCCAATTTTCCTCCCCTGTTATTGTTTTATTATGAACGCCCGGACGATCTGGTATTAGCCTAAATTGAAAGACTCTGTTATGCGGTTTTTGTTTTGAAGCACAGGGTGTTTTTTGGGTGATTTCATAAACGCAAATGGCAGCGTTGTTTAAGCCTTACGGACGATTTTAAGAGCAGGCAGTGGTTTTTGTAACATTAGGTTCTTGTCTTGTATAAGTAATTATTATTTTGTACATATATTTTTTGCTTCGGTTTCATAACCTATATTTTACCATTTTATTTCGACATTTTGAAAAATTATTTGGAGCCCCTAGCACAGAATAAGTATTAGTACTACGTGCAGAAGGTTCTCTGTTAACAAATTCCCTGTTTAGGTACGCCAAACGTGCCTAAATGTGGCCATCCCGTTCTATCGCATGCAACGCGCTGCGACCCGTGTGAGCGTCCTGTACCAAAACGTGGCAGCCACTGAATAGAGCCCTTCGAAGGGGCGACCGGCATGTTCTTGTAGCGATAAATACAAATCGCGATTGAGCCGCGCCTGCCCCTAGTGAATATTAAATCTCTTCGAATGTTACGAGTCATATGATAAATATGATATAAAAACAGCATTTTGAAGGTGATATCGGATCGGTACAACTGTCCCATCCTTTGTCACTGGGTGGCACAGATCAGGACAGTAGTAAAGTATATAAAATAGCCGTGATCTATGTATGTCACACCGTGTTTTGAACGTTTTTATTTTTATTTTATTTTATAAAGGTTAACTATATAAGTTCCGAATTAGTTACCCAAAATTGATATTTAAAAAATAACCCAAATAAATTATTTGAATTTGAAATAATTATGACCAAACTCCACACCATACCACCACACTCCACCACCACCACCACCACACCACCACATTATGGCACTCTTTGGGGGAGGCCTATGTCCAGCAGTGGACGTCTTTCGGCTGATATGATGATGATGATTGTTCGGTACCAGTCCTTATCGCTGGTAGCACTCGTTTTGATACTCTGTGTAAAAAACGCCTCACTGTTTGACGTTTGAGGTGTTGGGCTTTTCTAACCAAAAAAAAGAAGGTTGCTTTTGGTTGCTGGAACGGCATGACCCATTTTTTGAGTGTATTTTGTTTTGAGAAAGAATTCACGATATTGTTATATGTTTATTGGAATCAGTTCATAATTGAGGCCAGGCACTCCTATCAAGGAGTTTTGTTTTGTGCCGGCAAGTGTTAAGGTTAACTTGGTGACGTGAGTTTGATTCGCCTATGTGGCGGATACCCAAGAGACGAGAGCGTTCCCCGGGACTCGGCGGCGTCATCACATACGGTTACACAAACACACAGTTACACATTACCCCCCGTCGGGACGCCGGCCTACAGACAGCGGATGAAAAATCCATCAAAGGTACCAACGTTTGAGTATAAAAATTTGATACCGGACACATCTTCGGTATGCCACGCTTCTTGGAAGCTATAGCTTAGCGGGGTTATACCGGGCGATCTAATCCGGACCCTTATTCGAGTTCAGTTCACTCATTTTGGGCCCAGCGGCTGAAGCCTCGAACAGGGTGTGTTAGCCCGGGTTAGTAGCTAACACTTTGGTAGCAAGAGCGTGGTTCTTTGAAACGCCTCTGGCTGTGTCAATAGGTATCTTTGACTGGTTCACAGTATTATTTTGATATTTGTGGGAAAAACGTTTTGAGGCTACCCGTTGAGGGAACTAGTTGTAACTACTTTGGTTGAAATAGCAAAATATTACTGAATTGGTTTGTAGTGATATAATAGCACACATTGCTAATTGTTTTGATAGTCGATTTGATATTATTTGGTGAATTTCTTGGTCACTGAAAGCCATATGGCATTTTTATAGGTTAAAATTCCCTTGTTGAAATTAAATAGCAATCTCAAATTCAATTCTTAGGTATATACTAAACACATAGGAAATTGTTATTGCTTGTTTATATAATAATTGTTACTGTTTGGTTTTTGTTTGTTTGGCTTAGTTTAGCAGTTATAAATTAGAGTTCACTCAGAGAATAAGTAATATTCTGAGGGGTTCCTTGGTAAGCCATATAATTTGGTAATTAAAAAATAATTTGCATTGACTAAAATTATTTGGATTAATTGTTTTGTGTGTTGGGAACCTACAGGTTTGGAATATTTTGGGGTTCCCTGAGAAGTGAATATTGCCCAGAAACGTTCTGTGTTGACCGGTGTGTTGCGATTTGAAAATAAATTATACTTGTTAAAATAAATTAATGCTCATTATAAATATTACTTGATTTAGGGTTCAACAAGTAACATTTTGCAGGGTTCCTTGTGCCAAATAATTTTAGTTTATATTGTTTTTGTTTTGCATTGTTGAACATTTTAATTAGAAGTCGATTGGACTTGCGTTTGTTTGTGAGTGTTTGTTGTTGCTGGTTACAGCCATGGCAAGGTTGACAGCCAAGATTAAGGCGGAGCTGAGATGGCTGCCCTCTGCGGTGCAATTGATAAGTAGACCCGACCGGACCGACGCTTTGCTGGCGCGATCGGCTGAGCTGCCGGACCGAGGTGCGGTAGTTCAGAGTGCTTATGCAGAGCTTTTGGCGTTGGACGAGAAGATTGATGATTTGGTGGAGGCAGACATCACACAATTTTATGACTTGCATGATGCGCTGGTTCAGGCTGCGCACA
Organism: Epinotia brunnichana; assembly: GCA_963854355.1. Lineage (NCBI taxonomy): Eukaryota > Metazoa > Arthropoda > Insecta > Lepidoptera > Tortricidae > Epinotia > Epinotia brunnichana. The sequence continues at coordinate 27,977,916 of OY977938.1, read as the reverse complement.
AGGTGCAGCGGGGTCCTTTGATGGCGGAGACGCGATCACCGCCACCCCTGGCTCTCCTAGGGCGTTTGCCAACCCTGGATTTGCCCCATTTTGACGGGGACTTAAAACTCTGGACCGCCTACCACGACTTGTTTTCAAGTCTGGTGGACGCCAGGACAGACTTGGCACCGAGCCAAAAGTTGGCATATCTTTTCTCCACCTTGAATGGAGAGGCACTGGAATTAGTCTCGCATCTTGCGGTCACCGACCAAAATTACCCCACAGCCAAGGAGCTTTTGGAGAAACGATATGCCAACATTAGGCGTTTGGCAGACACCCATGTGGCACAAATTTTGGCGCTCCCTCACATTTATGGGGTTGCCACGTTGCGGAGGGATTTGGTGAATCCCGTGATGGTGGCCTTGAATGCTTTACGACGGCTTGGCCTGCCGGTGGATGAATGGTCGTTCATGCTCTTGCATATAGTTTTGTCACGGTTGCCCACGGACTTGAAGCTCCGTTTTGAGTACAAGCACGGTGGGGATAGTGCCACACAATTGCCGCGTTTTGCGGACCTTGTCGTGTTTCTGGAGGAGGAGTGTCGGTTGGTGGACAACGCCGGGATTGAAGGCCCCTCGGGACCCTCGGCGGGACCTCCACGGGAACAGCGGCGTGTGGCTGCTCGCCCCCCTAAGCCAGGGGTGGTAGAGCCACGCCGCCCGCCCCTCCGATACGCGACGGCCCACGCGCCCCCAAGGTGCGTGTATTGCACGGATGATGGCCATTTGGTTGCAGCGTGCCCCAGGTTCCTGCACAAGAGGGTGAAGGATCGGCGCGGTATCGCGAATGAACGCCGGTGGTGCTACTTCTGTTTGGGGCAGCATTTGCAGCGGGATTGCCCACGGCCTGAACCGTGCCCGCAGTGCCAGGGGAAACACCACCTGGTGTTGTGCGCCAACCAAAATGGTGGTAATCGGTTGGATGGTGCGGGACGTTCCCCCACGGGCGGGGGCCCGCTTCCCCATTACCCCCAAAGGGAGTCTCGTCGGGGCTCGCCGTCCACGGGCGGGGGCACCCCTCCCCCATCTCATCGTCCACAGCCCAGGTTTGCTGCTGCTTAGCGCAGCTCCCCGCCTCCGAGCTTCTCACCACCGCTGTGCGAACGACCGCGGTTGGAACGCCGCCCGCCCCAATTTGGACGCCGCTCCGCGTACTACGCGTCAACCTGGGTGCGCCCGGGTCGCTGCCCTGAGGTTCCGGTGGACCAGTACCTGGTGCGGTCCAATTGGGCGGGGCCAGCCCAGCAGGACGGCGCCTATGAGGGTTGTTGGCGGCCCGATGAGGGTCGCCCCCAATAGGTAGCTGCCGCCCGCTCCTCCACCACAGCCGCCAACCCTGAAACAGTACTCTTGCCAACTGTTTGTGTCAGGGTCTGGGGCCCGACGGGTAAGTCCTTGTTAGTTCGTGCCCTTTTGGATTCGGGTGCCCAGGGCTGTCTTGCGTCGTCTTATTTGGTGGAGAGATTGGGCCTCCCATGTAGACCCCGCCCCTCCGTCATCCACTGAATAGGTGGCCTTCAGGTGCAGGGTTCCATGGGGGAAATTAATGTTTGTTTTTCAACTGTCAATTGTGGGCCAACCATTGTGGCCAAAGCGTTTGTGTTGAACGATATTTTGGGCAGCAACCCGCAGGTGGTTATCTCCCCTACCGCGGTGAAATTGACGTCAGAGTTGACCCCCGCTGACCCCCAATGGTTTGTTCCAGGACCTATAGACCTGCTCTTGGGTGTTGATGTTTTAGGTTTGATCTTGTCCGGGGACAAGCGGGTTTTACAACCCTGCGGTTTGATGGCTTTGCAAACCATTTTTGGTTACACCTTTTTTGGACCCGTGTTGAGGGGCTTGGTCCCACGGGTTGAAAATTAAATTGTTACCGTAGGGCTCTCGCTCTCGGACGCCGTCCAGCGTTTCTGGGAGGTCGAGGAGCCCCCCAAGGCTCCCAGAGTCGATCCAGCGGAACAAGAATGCGAATTGTCGTATCAGAATAATACGGGTCGCCTCGCTGATGGTCGTTTTGTTACTCGGTTGCCTTTTAGGGCTGCACGCCCCCCTCTCGGTCAGTCTCATGCCCTAGCGGAAAAAAGGTTGTTGTCCATGGAGCGCCGAATGAAGAGGGATTCAGATCTCCGTGCTAAGTACATTGAGTTTATGCGCGAGTATGAGGCTTTGGGACATATGTCACGCTCGACTATTGATTGGCGTGCGCTCGAGCACTATTTTTTGCCCCACCATGCGGTTTTGAAGACGCCTGGGGGCAAAATTCGGGTGGTTTTTGACGGTTCGACCCCTACGTCAAATGGGGTTTCCTTGAACCAGTGTTTGCACTCCGGTCCCAAACTGCACCGGGACATTTCGGATATCCTCACCAACTTCCGCCGTCATCAAATTGTCTTTGTGGCTGACATCCGAATGATGTTCCGCCAATCGGTTGTTCACCGAGATGACCGGCGTTATCAGATGATTTTGTGGCGTGAGCGACCTTGTGATCCTATGCGAGTGTACGAGTTGAACACTACCACGTACGGACTTACCTCCAGCCCGTATATTGCCATCCGGACTTTGTTAGAGTTGGCTCATCGGGAGCGATTGAACTACCCCCGTGCAGCGGCCATCTTGGAAGATTCAGTATATGTTGATGATGTTTGCACTGGGGCTTCCACTGCTACGGAGGCTTTGATTTTACGGGATGAGTTGATTGCGATCCTGAAGTCAGGTGGGTACGAACTGCGTAAGTGGTTGTCAAATTGCCCTGATTTGTTGCGAGATCTTCCGGTGGAACATCAGCAGGATCCTCTCTTGTTCGAAGATGCGGACAACCCTAACTTGATTGCGGTACTTGGCATACAGTACCAGCCCGTCCAGGATGTCTTCACTTATCGGGTTAAATTGGACCCCCCTAAGACATGGACGAAGCGTTCGGTCTTGTCGACTGTTGCTCGGACCTTCGATCCTAATGGATGGATCACACCTGTCATTTTTCTGGCTAAGTGTTTTTTGCAGAAGCTGTGGATTGCGGAAGTTACGTGGGACGAACCTCTTCAGGGAGACTTGCTAACCGAATGGTGTTCGATTGTTTACTCACTTCCGGACGTGAACCGGATTTCCTTGCCCAGACTCTTTCTGCCATTCGGCAAGTGTAAAGTTAGCCTCCACGGGTTTTGTGACGCGTCTGAACGAGGGTACGCGGCCGTGGTATTTTTGCGGACTATTAGCCTATCCGGTCATGTTGGACTACATTTGATAATGGCCAAGAGTAAGGTGGCTCCTATCAGGACTAGGTTAACTATTCCTAAGTTGGAATTGTCGGGAGCAGCCCTCCTTACGAGGCTCCTCAATCATGTTTGTGATACTTTGGGTCGTACCGTGGAGATTTCAGATGTTTTTGCGTGGACTGATAGTGAGATCGTTCTTTGTTGGCTTCGCACCTCCGTGCATAATTTAGAGGTTTTTGTTGCGAATCGGATTTCACAGATCCAGAGCTCAGCGACCCCGCTGATTTGGCGACATGTTCCAGGGGAACTGAACCCCGCTGACTGCGCTTCGCGAGGCTGCGAGGCTCCGGTACTTGTAAACCATTCCCTGTGGTGGGGACCAGATTGGTTGTCGCATCCTGCGGCATCTTGGCCCCAGAATCGGTTCTCTTCTCCAGAGGCGTTGCCAGGTTTACGTGTTGGCGTTATGGAAACGCAACCTGTCTACGACTTGAATCCTCTGTTGGAGCGGTACAGCTCTCTGTCGAAATTGATTGGGGTTACCGCGCGGATCCGACGCTTCTTGCTCCACGCACGGAACCCAGCTCAGAGGGCATTGACCACGGAATTGGCCTTGTCGCCCTTGGAACGCCAAGAGGCCCAGCTATTTTGGGTTCGTGTGGTGCAAGTGGAGCACTTCGAACCGATTATTGACGCGCTTAAAGGAGGATCGAGAATTAAGGGTTCGATCGCTCGTCTGAATCCATTTCTAGACGCATCGGGTTTGCTTCGAGTCGGCGGACGACTTCGAAACTCAAACTTGCCCTATGGAGCTCGCCATCCTTTGTTGCTCCCCAAAGGGGGGACTTTGGTCAGTTTGTTGGTGTCTGATCGACACGTTGCTAACGCTCACGCAGGCTGCAATGCCCTTGTAGCCATTTTGCAGCGTGAATTTTGGATTTTGTCTGCCAGACGCACTATTCGCGGCATTATCTTCAGATGTATGCCGTGCTATCGTTTGACGGCCACCCCCACGCAGCCCATGATGGGGGATCTGCCCTCCGACAGAGTCTCGGAGAGTCGACCATTTGCTTGTGTGGGCACGGACTTTGCCGGCCCCTTTTTGGTAAAGACCTCGCAGCTTCGCAACGCTCGATCTGTCAAAGCGTACTTGTGTGTGTTTGTCTGTCTGGCCTCCAAGGCAGTTCACTTGGAACTGGTAAGTGCCCTCAGCACGGAAGCGTTTCTTGCGACGCTAGATAGATTTGTATCCCGCCGGGGACTGCCATCTCTGATCCGCTCTGATAACGGCACCAATTATAAAGGCACTGACCGTTACTTGAATGAAATTTGTAATTATTTGAATAGTGATAAGGATAATTTAAGATTTGCAATGTCTCGAATGGGCATTAAGTGGCAATTTGATCCCCCCGTTTGCCCACATTGGGGTGGTATTTTTGAGGCTGTTGTAAAAGTTACAAAAACGCATCTCCGCCGAGTTATTGGTGAAACGATTTTAACGTTCGAGGAACTTGCTACGGTATTTTGTAAAATTGAGGCTGTCCTCAACTCGCGCCCTCTCTGCCCTGTCTCGTCGGACCCAAATGACCTAGAAGCATTGACTCCTGGTCATTTTTTGATTGGCCAGCCCCTTACCGCGCTGCCGGAGTACCCCTTCGGGGAGATAAAATCATCACGCTTAAGTCGGTTTGAGTTGCTACAGCAGATGACCCAAAGCTTCTGGCATCGTTGGTCGCTAGAATATTTGCACATCTTGCAGCAGCGCGTTAAGTGGACTGACAAAACTGATCCTCCTCACGTTGGAGATCTTGTACTAGTTAAGGAATCTAATTTGTTACCTTTGTATTGGCGTCGTGGACGCATTGTAAATTTGTGGTATGGGTCTGACGGGGTCCCCAGGGTTGCGGAGGTTATGGTCGGAGATTCGGTTTTGAAGCGAGCTGTAGCGAGATTAGCCCGCCTGCCCATTTATTAGCAGACAGAGCTCCTCTGCCTGGAGCGGGGGATTGTTCGGTACCAGTCCTTATCGCTGGTAGCACTCGTTTTGATACTCTGTGTAAAAAACGCCTCACTGTTTGACGTTTGAGGTGTTGGGCTTTTCTAACCAAAAAAAAGAAGGTTGCTTTTGGTTGCTGGAACGGCATGACCCATTTTTTGAGTGTATTTTGTTTTGAGAAAGAATTCACGATATTGTTATATGTTTATTGGAATCAGTTCATAATTGAGGCCAGGCACTCCTATCAAGGAAATTTGTTTTGTGCCGGCAAGTGTTAAGGTTAACTTGGTGACGTGAGTTTGATTCGCCTATGTGGCGGATACCCAAGAGACGAGAGCGTTCCCCGGGACTCGGCGGCGTCATCACATACGGTTACACAAACACACAGTTACACATTACCCCCCGTCGGGACGCCGGCCTACAGACAGCGGATGAAAAATCCATCAAAGGTACCAACGTTTGAGTATAAAAATTTGATACCGGACACATCTTCGGTATGCCACGCTTCTTGGAAGCTATAGCTTAGCGGGGTTATACCGGGCGATCTAATCCGGACCCTTATTCGAGTTCAGTTCACTCATTTTGGGCCCAGCGGCTGAAGCCTCGAACAGGGTGTGTTAGCCCGGGTTAGTAGCTAACAATGATGATGACCAAACTTTGCTTCAGACAGACAGAACTTTGCAGAGGCCGGGAAATTGCTATTCGTGGATAAGTTGATTTTGTCGGATGAAGCGAGCGAAGCGAAGCTGAATCCGACAATAGAGACGAATCCACGAATTGCCGTTCCCGCCGAGGCATATATAGTGCTTTTCTCCAAAAATGCGAGGAAATCAAATAATATTTTCAATAATCTTAAAACAGCGAGTATGTCAATAACCTATCAAGTTCCCACCCAACTTATTTTTTAAAGTATGTACACGGTATGACACGTAGTGCCAGTTTCAATTAACATACTTAAAATAATTAAAAATATTATAATCGATCACAGTTTAAAATGTTAACTTATTAAAGATTAAACGTGATTGAAATCTAAACGTAATTAAAGTTCGTTATGAATTTTAAATCGATAAATATTTTTATTTCTTCGTTTCAAACAATTTGAGACATTTTTAAAAACGTCACTTCGATCACTTACAAAAGTAAGAGTTTTGTCTATGACTTTAAAAAACACTACAAACGCGCGCAATTTGTCACACCAACTTGCAATAGTTCGAAAGAGACAGCCATACATTTCTTTCCTTCTAACAATAACAAGTTGTTGTGATAAATTGCTAGGCCTTGAAACGTACGAGCATTTGGCTGTTTCCAGTGATTTGCCTTAGTCAATACATATGGTTAAAAGGTAAATACTATACAGTAAAGGATTTTCATACATTTTCCTGGCCGCTGAAGCTGTACAATAATGACTTTTAACTTTTTAAATTTGCGCTTGGCAGTAACGAGGAACTTCACGGACTATTTTTGCTACAGTAAGGCGGACATTTCCGAGCATATTGGAGAAAAGTTTATTAAACCATTACTTATACGTTCATAAACTCCAAGTATTTTTCAGGGAACAAAGTTGTCGGATATTTTCGTCACGGTAACATTTAATTGTTTAAATCAAACATAACACAGTACTGATAGTAATTTAAACGCCTCATGCAAATTCATAGAAGGATCGGTATATGCCAAAAAAATATATTCCGTGTTTTGCGAAATGTATATATACATATAATTATGTATATTGAGCTTGAAGCTCTCGATATATAAAAACCGGCCAAGTGCGAGTCGGCCTCGCGCACGAAGGGTTCCGTACCATTATCTATAAAAACGGCAAAAAATCACGTTTGTTGTATGGGAGCGCCCTTAAATATCTATTTTCATCATCTGTGAAAATTTCAACTGTCTAACTATCACGGTTCATGAGATACAGCCTGGTGACAGACGGACAGACAGACAGACAGACGAACAGCGGAGTCTTAGTAATAGGGTCCCATTTTACTCTTTGAGTACGGAACCCTAAAAACGTTTGCATAATAAAATAATTGTATACTATCATGTGCCTATACTATATAAGCTGTTAGTAAAAAACTTATGCAAAAAAATAATTTACTTTAAAAACAAAGTTTTCACCGACTTCTATTCAGTACTCCGCCAAGCCACATCAACATTACCACATTTCTTTTGCAATTTATCACATGAACTGATTTCCGAGAGCAAATGCGTTGATTATAAGAGAATAAAACCAAATCACTGTATGTGAGAGAAATATTATCGATATTTGAGGACTTCCGTCGATTCCTCAAGGATCTCAGAATTACCCTTGGCACTTCATTGTTTGCTATTTCAACGGAATCATATCAGAATCTGTGACGTACTTTTATAGTTTGAAGTTGGTACATCATTGAGAAGTTCTACAAGCCATCTGTGGTCTTCATCATCACTTCAACCATCACCAAATTTATGATTTTCGGGTGTAAATACACGAGTTATAATAGAAAATACCGAAATTACTACACGCGTGCCTAATATATTTTAGGAGTACCCTCAATTCCCCATAGTTCCCATCATCCAACTAGGGTTTTGAAAACAATGGGACCAATCTGGAAGCATATACTTTCAATTAAAAAAAGAATTGTACGAATCGGTTCATAAATGACGGAGTTCTGAGGTAACAAACGTTAAAAAAAAACATCCGAATTAAAAAACCTCCTTTTTTTTGAAGTCGGTTTGTTATATTTATTTAGCTAACTGTACGCACCGTTTAGCGTGAACGCTCACACAATAACTGAGTGAAATAAAAACCGAGTAAAATGGGGAGTTTAATGCACAAATTACGACATTTCGTTATAAGTCTGAAAATATAATGCTCAGTAGTTTTCCGATGAAAGTTCTGCCAGGCAAACAAATTTTTAGAGTCTTATTTGATGTCTAAATGATTAAACATCAAATAATATTGACTTACTTAATTACGTTATCTTTTTTTGTTGTACTTGAATATATCTTTATGATCATAAATATATTTTGATCCGAAAAAGGTCAAAATATCTTATATAACTCAGTTCCTATGTGTACGTTTCAAGTTACACTCTATGGAAGAGCGGTGGCTCTTGACACAGGTATCTCGATACTTAAAAAGAGACACCAACCTGTATTTAGCTAAGCTAAGTTAAGTTACTGAATAATAGTACATTATGATACAAGTGTGCTAAGTTGGTCATTACACCCGAGTCGGTTTTTAAGCCTGAGCCGGCGAAGGCTTAATGGAGACGAGAAGTGTAATGACCAATGCTCACGTGTTTCATACGACGTTTTTCAACACATTTGCGAGGAAAAAAAAAAAAAAAAATTAAAATGTTAAAAGATATGTAATGAAAAGGCACTAGTGCGATAATGTAATGTAAAAGGCACGGCATGGGTAATATTCTGCATTATCAGTGTAAATACGCTGTAATAAGACCTACTTTACGAGCAGGTGTGTTGAAAATTATTTTTCACTTTCACTTTTCACTATCGCCAAACCGTCACCGCGCCAATACAGAAATTAAAAACGTTTTATCGGTCACATTTTAAAAACCAAATATTGTCATGGAGACGGCGTGTACGCCATTCATAAATAACTTCTATTCCCAGGACAATAGGTCGTAATTCAGGCTTTGCGGTCCGCAGTGTTAGGCCGTTAAGCCTTCCCGGCGCCATTCTGGCTATTCTGAAAGTTTCCCGGAAACTTTAATAAGCTAGAGCCGATTATAGAGACGTAAAATATTTGGGGACGGGTTTAATTTATTCGAGTAACTTTCTTTAGCAATATTGAGTCTATTTTTTATTTCAGTAGATATATATTGGTTTTTAAAAATATTCAGTGTGACGAAGAATACAAAATAACTTCACTTCTGTATATTTCACTGCATCAACCTGTTTTTTCTTTAAACTTATATTATATCAACAATATTTTTTAATCAATTATGTTTGTAATTACAAAGTTGGCGTGTTAAGTTGAAAAAGGTTATTTTTAGTCACCGTGTGTTGAGTGCTTTGTTAAATTGTTTATAAACGAAGTTATGAAAAGCCTTTATCATTTAATTTGTTAAGTGTATTTACCAGTGGCTGCCGCCCACTAACCGGTCTAAGCGTGCTCCTGACAGCTAATTATCCAACGATTTCCTTTGCTAAGGGCTTAGCTTAATTGAAATCCAATCAAAACCTCCTACGGCCTATCGAGAGTATCGAGGCTTAAGAGGCCGAGATTAAAATGAATTCGATAGGTAAAATAGGGTAAAGCCAGGATTATGACTAACATCATGAGACTAATTGAGGCGCTTTTAACACGTGGGAAGCCGACAATCACCGGTGCTGACAGACACAGCATCTCTTAACCCCTCGCATGCGGATGTCAAAATTGTCCAATCAAATTATGACTTTAAGATGTAAAATAAGGATTCGTTCCAAGGATCATTTTAATGTGTCAAACGTGATCCGGAATTAGGCCTTAGGTTAAACGTGTACCTATGTAAAACAAATTGAAATACAATCATCTTTTATTAAATGCCAGTTTGTTTATGTATTAAATTAATGTAATTAATTAAATTAAGAGGAAGCGCGGTGAGCGAGCTTTTTGTAAATTAGATTTTTGTAAAACCTATTTCCGTCACGTTTCGCGCTAATTAGAGGTGTCTCTGTGAATGTTTGCGTAAATCATTAATGTGTGCGTGCAATGCCCCCAGTTTTCTGATTTTGAAACCGATCCGACCCGATTTGGACCGATCTGACCCACCAAAAACAGGGTTTCGTAGTACCCTATTTTCTCTTACAATTTTGCACCAATTTTAGATTTTTATTCACTTATATTATTAAGAGGGCTTTGGCTATGTCTCTAGGTTTTCAGTTTTTCATTTGGGTTCGTTAAATTAGTTAACTGAGCGTGTGTTTATGGCGCCGAAAAGCGGCGAATTTCGTGGTATAAAAAGGTCACTAATTATTAAAATAAACAAATAATTAGGTAAAACGAAACATAGGGACATGTCAGAGGTCAGTATTTATTATATGAATGCAAAATATTTGCTGTTTTGTTATTATCCAGGGAGGAAACGGGGGATTACGTTTGTATGGAAAAATGGCCACCCGCGCATCGTCTTAAGATTATATAATTTTACAACTCCTGATCTTAATTTCACTTTGTATTATTATAATAGGTATTGTATGAAATCGTGTTAAGAACAGATATCATCTACTTATTGTGGAAGTCCCGGAAGCAGCCGCCAGCTATCGATCGTTCTTTATTTAGCTTCCCGACTAATGCAGTACTTGCTACTGGTATGATTTAAAATTACATTTCAGTATATATTAGACAGAGCATAAATTTGATAAATAAATAACCTAAACAGCATATTTATATATTCATTAAATTTATGTTTCTCAAAAAAATTGTATGGTCCTAATGGCAGCCTTCAAGCAAAATCTAATTTTCTACCAGTGTTTGCACCGTTGTGACATTTAGTTTGTTAACCGTTTAGGTACTAATTGGTTAAAATCTGCAATTTTGAAATGATTATTGTGTAAGATTATTAATATTTATTATAGTGTAGACTACCATTTGACATGTAAAAGTGCCCTTGCAGAATAAATAATTGATTTTGATTTTTTTGATTTTGTATTTTAACATTTTCACTGCCAGGAACCCGCCTAGCGGACGATTTCGCCGTAGCCACTTTCCGCTACTTAGCAGCAGTGGGTCGATTACGCCAGGTAGGTCTAAATGTCACTTTTTATACAGAAAATTGACAGTTAAATTGTACCGACGCGCGTTCGGAACGTTACGTGATTATGATTACCCTTCAGGTGGATCACGATGAAAGAAATACGTACGTATACGTAATATGGAACGTACCAATGAGTTTTTCGGAACTTAAATGTACGGAATATTTACCGTTAGCTTTTCGGTGAAGGAAAACATCGTGAGGAAACCGGTCTAATCCCAATAAGGTCTAGTTTTCCCTCTGGGTTGGAAGGTCAGATGGCAGTCGCTTTCGTAAAACTCTCAGAGCATAGAATACTAGAGAGAGGACAAGCCGCCGGCGGCCGTGTCGCAGGAGAGAGGACAAGCCGCCGGCGGCCGTGTCGCAGCTGTATGCTCAATGGGCATACACTGCCATACTGTGCACGCGTGCTGATCGCAGAGAATATTAAGTTTTTTCCCAAAATGCCTGATATGGTGCGCGTTTATTGACAAATAATGTAGATGTGTGCGTGCTTTGTCTTGTCAATTACTTGGGCGTTGTGTGGGTTAATGTACTTGCGACAGGCTCACTCTATACAAATCGGCCGCCATGTCCAATCTCCTTATATTCATACATCTGTGGTAAAACTAGTGCATATGCCAAATCTTGGGATTAGGTGTCAAAGCGGACCCCGGGCTCCTTTAGGGGCACAACCGGGAATAACGCTAGGAGGATGATGATGTAATATGGAATTACGTTCTTTCCAAAAATATTACCAATCGGAAATACATCGTATATGAAAATAGTACAAAATGGTCGATTTTCTTATAAAATTTCGATATTCATTTAAATTAGACAACATTCACTTTGCACGTGGACCTATATCATACACTGGACAAAATTCCATTTGGACTAGATTCATTATGAACATTTCGTGTTGACGATTTTCCATTTGTACAATGACAGTTAACCAAATTTAGCAATGTCGACAGAAGAAACGTGAACCTAAACTTCTGTATAACCCGAACATCGATTTAGTATAGGCTCTACGGAAATCTAAAAACACTCCAAAAGCCTCGCTCGGACTTTGACCCCAAACGAGCAAATGCAATCAGCTGGTTTACTAACAGTTTCAAATATTGGAGCTGGCTCACGGCAAGCTAAAAAAACTCAGCTCGCAAAGCCTTACTTGGCACGCAGACCACGTGCCTTGAATCAAGCGACGGCGTTTAGATGCGTTCTGGAATAAGGTGTTCGAGCGAATGGCAGCTCGGAACGTTCACTGAAGCAGCACCTTTGGCAGGACGTGCTGTGTCATTTAGTGGTCCGGACACGGTGTTATGGCTAGCCATTCGATAAATGCCCTTAAGTCCATGGAATAGGATGTTAAGTTGTTGACAAACAGTTCTTTATAGGGAATTGTCTATTGAGGTTTGAATTTGGAGTGTTTGGGCTTATGTCAAATCTAGACCGGTAAAAGCGCGTGTTGTACATTTATATTAGCTATTTTCAGAGTGAAATGAGAGAATCTTGTGATTATTTTACGGTAAACAAATCATCATTTTAATACAAATTCAGTACGAACGGTTTCGAAACGCTTCGTTCGTTTGTAGGGGATAGCGCTTACGAGTATAGCGCCCACCTAGTGGGCTCTGGTATTGAAAGTGTTAATAGTTTGGATCTTGTCGGTGAAGTAGACACCAGTTCTTCATTAGCATGACATTCTCAGTAAGTTTACAGCACCGATTCGAAGGCTTGCAAGATTTGATATCTTTTCTACTCTCACCAACATCAACACCCTAAAATTCTAAGCATCCCACGGCCAGCGATAACAATAATTTCAAATCTGATTCAAGTTCAGCGCATCACCAAATAAGTTTCGCATATCAATAGGTAAATAGCGCGTATCGGAATGGAGTCCCTGGACTTCGGCTCCATAATTACTCACAGCTCCCGATACACCGTCTATTCAAAGCAGCTGATCCATATTTCATGCGCTCATCGTTTATACGCCTCTGTAGGTCTATCTGACACTTATATTTTGCATTACAATTTGATATCAATGTGTTAAGCCCACTCGTTCTTTCCATTGTTCTAAATGAGTTGCGAATAGTCGTTCTCCTATGTTACCCATTGTTCTAAGAGCCCACGATAGCCGAGCGGTGCGCCATACTTTTGAGTGATGCATCAGAACTCAGCATCTCGCTCCCTCATTGAGAGCCACCTAATGTCATATTATAATACAAAATCGTGGTCTCAAATCGGTTCCCCGTTTGGTAACTTTTTGCAATTTGTAAGTTTCTATCTTTAGCGTATCTTCAGGATTTGAAAATGGAATGCATAAGCAGTTGTTTAAGTTAGATGTTCTTGAGTTTTTGTAGCGAAATTTTGAATTGCTCTGAACCTCAAGCACTGGCATATTTCAAACTTTTGAAGAATTTGAATATCGATTCTTTTGATTGATGTTGTTTAAACTTTAATTATATATCTCATGTCAATTGAAAAGTAACTCATGATAATAAAATATCATGCATTGTTATAGCATTATCACTGTAACATTTCAGTTCATTGCATTTGCATAATAATCTTTATTTAAATGTGCTTCGCTCACTGGGTGAAAAACGAATAAAACGAGAAAGAGGTAGGGTAGCGGCATGTTTGACGACCGCTTTAGCCTAGTTGGTAGTGACCCTGCCTACGAAGCAAGAGGTCCTGGGTTTGAATCCCGGTAAGGGCATTTATTTGTGTGATGAGCACGAATATTCGTTCCTGAGTTATGGATGTTTTCTATGTATTTAAGTATTTATTTATCTATACAGGGTGTAATCGTTAAGTGTAGCCAGGCGATTATTCAGTAAATATAACAGATATCAGAAAACTTTAAACTGATATCGAAAGTGCGTTACCCAATGAGTAAAATCACATTAATAACTTTTTTTAAATAAAAGTAGTAATATTAAAAATATGAAGTTGAAACGCTCCCATACATTTAGTACGACGTTCGTTGAGGCTGTAATTTCCCTACCGTGAGAGATAGAAATGCTTAAGGTTCATAATTATCTTACACGAATAAACTGTAATAAAATAATAAAACTATCTTTTATGTAATAATAAATCTAACATTATTATTAAAGGAAGTACGTTTTTTTGTTTCCGCAATTCCGAAACGTAAATTGGCGGGAATGAAAATAACTTTCTTTCTTTTTTTAATCAATTATGGCCTGGAAAAAAGTTTGGCTTATGGTCCTTTTAGCCTAACTTTTTTTCTACTATGCATTTTATCAACATACACGGACCTGCTCGGTGAACTGCGGGGTGAATTTCCGTGTGTGGGTTACTTTATAAAATAATGGAATGAAAATATCTTACTTTTGTATTCATTTATGTAAAATATCTTACTTTTGTATGTGTCTGCAGTTTGTTTTATGTATTTCTTTTGTCACGAATAAATGTTTTCTTTCTTTTTCTTTCTTTATTTAAATCCGTCAGATAATAATAGATCAGTACGTGTAACTAATGGAAAATGATAATTGATTGATATGGATAAGTGGATAAAATAAAACAGTTCATGAATCATTTCATAACGGTGAAATGACTAGACCGAATAAAGTAGTCTTTCAACGAACAGCATACTAAGAGAGGGTTTGAAGTAAATGTTTGGGATATTTCTGCTTCAATTAAAAAAAAGTTAATAATGTAATTTTACTCATTGGGTAACGCGCTTTCGATATCAGTTTGAAGTTTTCTAATATCTATTATATTTACGGAATAATCGCCTGGGTACACTTAACGATTACACCCGGTATAAGTATGTTTATCTTCGTCTAGTTCCCATAGTGATGTTAAGTAAGGTCACCAGAGTTTCCGAGGTTGCGTTATGTAATTTATTTATTTATTTATTTTCATATATTGTGTTGTGCCCCTAAAGGAGCCCGGGGTCCGCTTTGACACCTAATCCCAAGATTTGGCATATGCACTAGTTTAACGAAAGGGACTGCCATCTGACCTTCCAACCCAGAGGGAAAACTAGACCTTATTGGGATTAGACCGATTTTCATATACCTATATCATTCAACTATAAATTATTACAGGTTACAACTCATTGCAATAGTGCCTAAACTAGAATTTTACTATTAAAACGAACTAATATTTTATTCTAAGATACTCGTATAACATAATACATGCACAGTTTTTTTACACAATTGACAACATTTCAAACTATGCAATGATATAACACTTTAAACTCTCGCGCTTTGTACACATATTTAAATACTGTTTAATCCGGGTCTAACGCGATATTTATTTACGTTTATTTCTGACGTTTCGACACGGGTTGCACCGGTCGTGGTCGCAGATAACTGTCGTCCCAGCAAGTTGTCAACAGAGATATGGGTGTACAATATTTCACTACCCTCCAAAAGTCGATAAAAACATGGAGGGTATACCCGAAATAAGAAATCAATTTGTCAGAAATAAAGGTAAATAAATATCGCGTTAGACCCGGATTAAACAGTATTTTGTAAATATGTAATGATGCCTAAAATTCAAATAAAGTAGATTTCAAATTTCATTTCTCATCCGTCTTTAAGAAAATCGCGATATTGTATACTTAAATGTGGTTTAAGCCGTGTGTGACGTCAATACTACGACTGGCATATGAAAGGTGTGCAAGCTGCCATACAGAGCCGTAACGTTGACGTCATAATTAAGATACGGCCTTCTGGAATTCGCTACTTTTCAATCTGATATTTCTGGATGAAAATTACAATTCAGGGAGAAATAAAAAAAACACGAGCCGCTTAAAAAAACATTTTCTAGCGAAATAAATCAAAGAATGGCCCACTTAAAAAAAAAAATGTTGTCAATTCAATGATGGAGTAAAAAAAAATACTTTTGTCAGCAGCTAGATGATGTTGAGAGTGCGAGATCTGCATTTGTCTCTAGCTGCTAACAAAGCGAATCCTCAAATCATAAACGGGCCGGCAGCGCGCTTGTGATTTTTTTTTTCAAGAAAGTGCATAACACATATTCAATTTCAAATTTACTCGCCATACTCATAAATAAGAGGAGGCTTAACTGACAAAACAGTTTGTTGGCGAGACCGCACTCATTGTTTATAGGTCTATAATGCACCTAATGCTTCTGCTATGCTACTGTTACTTGTTTTTACCTCCACCTGTCACCCCTAGTATAACTTGACGCCGCGACTCTTAGAAGCTAAGCGTTATCAAAGGTCTGGTTTATGGGTGGACTCGTTTGAGGTGATATGAGGGGAAGCGTTCAGAAGAACAGCTCTGGCGTTGCAAGCATCAATAAGCGATGGTGCTTACCATCAGCACAGTGTAAAGAGTAGCAGTGAACCGACGCCTTTGATGTTTCCGTAAATGCCGGCACCGCACAAGAACACAGTACTTCCTTAGGGTTTGACAACGTCAATTACGAGCTACAAATAATGGCGACGTATGCAGACGATAACGATAAGACGAAGATCATGTCAAATGCCCATGTAGTACCAACTCCCATTACAATCGGACAATTTTTGTTCGAATTTATAGACGATTATATACCTAGGACATACTTTCCAGTTAGGTAGGTTCAACTTCGAAAAAGAGGTCAATCGTCGAATCCGACTCGGCTGGGCAGCGTTCGGGAAGCTACCGCACATTTTTTCGTCCAATATTCCGCAGTGTCTCATGACGAGAGTCTTTGACCAGTGTGTGTTTATTTAATCGTATGGCGTATTCTATATTGTAGGCTTTATTATTTTATTATAAATCAACATCCAGGTCGCACAGCCAGTCGATCGCGTCAGATGTCAGATTAGTGTAGAGGTCCTCCGGGTTGCCTTTATAGCGTCGCTTTGGGCAGCGCTCCACGATGTGCTGAGTGGTTTGGTCTTCAAGGCCACAGTGTGCAACATGTAATTGCACCTGCCGTGACCTGTACGGATTCTGTTGAGGCGGCACCAGTATTTCCTCTGAAGCGAGAAGCCCTTCGGCTTCTGAGTTGGGTTTCCGATAAGTGGGCAACGCTGATCGCCAGTCGCTTCCACCCACTCTTTCTTCCACGCTTGTTCTAGCTGAAACCCGTCAGCTCTCAGCTTCCTTGCAGCATCGCTCGTAGGGCGGCGCGATTTGAGTCGTTGCGGTGGTGGATCCGTGAATTCGCGGTGGCATGGCAGGTCCGGACGAGCTGTTATTTTTCCGGCTTCCCTCAAGAGCGCATGTTTTCTACGTAAGTGGGAAAACCAGTGTGTGTTGCCAGTGATGACATATGGCACTGAAACGTGGTCGCTTACTATGGGCCTCATAAGAAGGGTCAAAGTCACCCAAAGGGCAATGGAGAGGGCTATGTTGGGAGTTTATCTGCGTGATCGCATCAGAAATGAGGTTATCCGCAGCAGAACCAAGGTAACCGATATAGCCCTCCGAATCGCTAAACTTAGGTGGCAGTGGGCGGGGCACATTGCACGTAGAACCGATGGCCGTTGGGGCGGAAAGTTTCTCGAATGGAGACCACGTACCGGAAGGCGCAGCGTGGGTAGGCCCCCCCCCACAAGGTGGACTGATGACCTGGTAAAGGTTGCGGGAGTCCGATGGATGCGGGTGGCGCAGGACCGGTCACTTTGGCACTCCTTGGGGGAGGCCTATGTCCAGTAGTAGACGTCTTTTGACTGATATGATGATGATGATGATGCAGCTCGGGCTCGCCCTACTTGCCTATCGCCCCTCACACCCCGCACGGTAGCCCTGTCTAAACGGCTACGTCGAATGTATGATTGGTTCGTAGACTGTGGCATCAGCCAGGGCGTAGGTACCCTTTGCTAACATCGTAGTTTAAAAAAAATGCGAAGAGAACATCCAAAATAGACCTCTTTAATTAAAAGCATGCAGTTGACATTTGGAGCGGTGAAAATTTATGGGACGAAATTGACGATAGACCTGTGGTTGGATATGTATGAATATGTATGAGTCTAACTATCGTTCAGTACCACATGCAACATGCAATTATGCATGTTTTATTTGCTTTTATAATGCAGGTTTTCACAGTGACTTATTACACAGGTTTATTGTAAAATGGTGAAAAGAAATACATAAAAATCCTAACACAACAATATACACAGACAAGACTTTCGATTAAAAAAACTGCACTCAAATAGGTTTTCCGTTTGGGAGATGGTTACAGAGAGACATATAACACCATTAATTTTTGACGGGGATTAAAAAATAGCAGACAGCGCTATTTTTGCTTGAATTATGACCATAAATAGTAGGTAGCGATAAAAAAATATTAAAGTCATGTTATTTTCACCGGAATCTACTTTCACGCTATTGCTATGAGATTTACTGAAACTCCAGGTAAAACCCACGTAAATTTGCAAGTGAATACGTACTTATTTGAAATTCAGCTATACCACAGACGTCTATCTATATAGACGTCGCATGTGACTCGATTTGTATCAAAACCAACCCTACCGCTACTAATAACCCAACACCAATAGTAACATAAAAGTGCGGTACTGTGGTATATTAGTATTGGGCAGCGCATGGGCGTGTTTTTAACCGAAATGAATACTTAAGAATTTCTCTCGATACTTTTATAGATATTTTGTTATTGTCTAATGACATCATAACTATAGAAAAATACCATAATTATGTATTTCATTCTAAAATAACTCTTAATCTGACATCGGAAAAGATTAGATATTTTTTTCATGTAGCATCGCATCTGGGTCATAGATATTCTAGATCTGACACTTTAGTTTGACTCGCGCGTTAAAGCTTTTGGTTGGCTGGTCTAAAATGCTAAATTGGCAAGGATATCACATACAAGTTATTCACCTGGAAGTAAGCACGCAAAAGGGATACAAGAGCAATGCACCGAATTTAGGCGCTAGACTATCACAAATCTATATAATTATTAATCTATATAAATCTTCGAACCTCGAAGTGTTTGTGTGGTCTAATTAGATATACGTCTGTAAGCAACACATAACCGAATTCAGTAACGGCGTCAAGCGCAATATGTCAGCCAGCAAGCACGTAACCCATCTCCTTAATAAAGAGCGTTCAGCACCTGAGCCCAAATATTTATAAATGTATGGCGTGGCGTGTTTTTCAAAGCCCGTCGAATGTCAATACGAATTTTGGATTACTTATTCAGTACGCTCGGTGTTCGCGGAAGTATCGGCGGAAAATATTCTCCCTTGTTTTTAGAATGAATTGAGCTAAGTCTGTTTTATTATAAACATTGGGTTTCACGGTGTTTACGTAATTCATTCTATTTTTTAGAACTCAAACACCTTTGAATGTTAAATTATAATGATAAATATCTTAAGAGACGTCTTTTGAAATATTTTCTGGAAACGTATTCAATTTGTTGCATTTTTTCGATCATGTAACGATTAGTATGGTATTGAAACAAGCACAACACATACACATGGCATTCAATACAAGTATTTATCGACGCTGCCCCTTCATAAACAAGGCAGCCAATCGTTGATAATAGTCATACCTAAATGCTAAAGACGCGGCTTTTCTAAGATGAAAAAGCTTGGAATATAATGCGTATGTAATTCTGCCTTCAGGCTTCAGAGAGGTTTCAGAGAACGGATTTTTAAAAAGTCGTAGCTCCTGTTTTGATTATAAAACAGCTGCCATAAATTGAATTAGCAATCTTAAGGCCTTTCTCAAGGGACAACAGCTATTCGAGTCCTGAGTTTTTGACTTTCGCTTGATAGAAAAAAATCACGAACATGGGTCTAACATAGGTACACTTAAAAAATTCTTAACAAATTATGCACAACAGCTAAATATATTAAAATTGGTCCTATAAATCGGCAATATCATGTTTGAGGGAACTGAGCTATTACTTTTTTAATTTATTAAAACGCACAAAAAAGTAATTTTTCTCAAAAATGGCCCGCAAAGTGGACATAACTCGCTACATATTGGAAGGTAAAGTGTATAGTTTAAGGCCAGATCAAAATAAAAAAATAAAAACATTGCAAGCCGCCTGGAATGTTACATATAAATTCCTTTATTTGTCGAGTACCAAACTTTTTAAAAAGTAGAAACTGGCATATAAAAGACGGCACAGGTCGTATTCAGCCAAATCAAGTCGTATTTTTCTTTTAGTTTTATGTGATTTGTAGTAACGTTTGATTTCAATTTAGTCTTTTTTATTCCCCCATTTTTGAGAAAAGCACTATATTAGCCTCAGCCGGAATGGCAATTGCAAGCTTCGTATTATAATTAAACGGACTCGCAAGCTCGTCCGTTTAAACAAGATACTCAGCCTGCAATTGCCTCCTTCCCGGCCACGGCAATAATGTACTATTAAAAACTTGATATCCGCGCTTCCGAACACGCACTTCCATTTCGCTCACGCTCATGAGTGAGAGGGAGAGAAGACCACGAGCCTACGTCGGCTTAACGCTTCAAGCTATGAATGGTGGAGCAACACTAAGCACACATACACTATAGGTATGATTACGCCTTGTAAGCAACCAAGTTATTGTTCATCAGTGATATAGTAAATGGAAAGTAAGTACATATTTATATTGATGTAAACTGTCACGATTCACACTCATTATTTTTACTAAACCTCAGAGAGGTTATAATAAATAAATCAATTATATGTGTATGTAAACTAACATACCTGGTAAATACTTAGTCCAAACTCTAGCTGTTAATAAGCCATTAATGGCTTTAGCACATTATCATGAAACTCTGCGATAAGTAAGAATTATTCGGAACTTTAAATAAAAAAAAAAAACATAGGTTTATATTATTCACGCGAGCTTAGGCACCATTGACCGCAATGTTGACAGACCATTTATAAATCTTATCGCAACGGGATAAGGTCTATGAGCGGATACTCGACCAAGTCCCCGTTGGTAGGTACTTTAAACTATGTATATTATGCAAGAAACGTGGTTTCACACTGACTTTCTTCGTATTACTTTTGGAGTCACGTACTTAATCTCGTGAAAACTTACTTCGAAGTTAGTTCAAGCCAAATTACTAATTCTTGTAAACTACAACCCTTGCACTGAAAGTTAAAATGGATCTTCTTCGGGTTAAATTAAATTATATTCTTATTTTGACTGATCGTCAGCTGTCATAATATAACTGAAAGACTCCCGTATTTTATATAGATTTTAAATTAATCACGAAGGTTAAAAGAATACTCACCAAGCCAACTGCAATTAAGAATCATGATAGTTCCAGTGTGTTGTAGACATATGGATTTTAAATGGAAATCCAGCAGTGGACAACTTTCGGCTTATATAACGTTGAAGAATGAGGAACATAGTTACTTCTTTTAGGCATACTCGTTTAAAATAAAAACTACCTACATAGTCACAAGAAGATTCAATCGAAGTGAGTGGAAATGTAAACAAGTTTGTTGTCACTAAGGGTAGATTAGGCTCAGGCTCCGTAGGTAATTATGATGAAATACTTGTTTAGCGCTAATAATTAGCATAAAAACAAACATAGATTGTATACATATATAGATACCAAAACATAATTATAAATACTGTATATTCGCCAACAAACTTTTATGCAGTTTGGCGAAGACTTAGACAAAGTTTATCGTAATTTTTGTTAAGTAAGAATTAATAAAAAAAAAGAATGACAAATACACTCACCTAAGGCCAGGCACGTCGTCGAGCGGCGCGCCGTCCGGCAGCTGCCACGCCAGCTGCGGCGGCGGGAACCCGTGCGCCGCGCACGAGACCTGCGCGCCGGTGCTGTTGGCGAACACCAGCCGGGAGGGCGGCTCCATCAGGAACACGGGGCCGTGCTCTTGGCCCTCGCCGCCTGGTGACAACATTGCATTTTTATACCACTTTAGTAGAAAACTAGCATGCGGACCTTAGGTTGATTTAGTCACTTTATCGTTGCGGATAAGATGCCCACCTCATACTCGCATACTCGCCAAAACGTGACGGATGGCTTATTCAGCCATAAAGCCGTGTTACGCCCGCTTATAGTAACCGTATTGTTGATTATTATAGTAACCTATAGCATTTCGTCATGCCTTTGAAAATCTGTACGATTTTTAGCAGCCTAAATAAGACATAAGACATTTATTTAGCAGAATCGTTTACATATATATTTATAAGTACCAGTCCCTGCACTAGGCTTTAAATACAGCATTCTGACTGAAACAACGACTCGAGACCTCGGCAGAAAGTTTAATCCGCAGCCAACGATGACGTTTACGACAAAAAATTCCTCTGAAATTACGATTTTACGTATTGCATGGGTTAAGTCTATGTCAATACGCGTTTGTAACAATCCTCTGCCATTAACTTTTTTAACTTCTCTTTGGGTAATTATTATTTTTAAATTACTTGTGCAGAATTTCGATTTTAATTTATCATAATTTTATGGTCACAAAATCGTTTTAAAAAACAAAAATAACATGTTACATGTTAACAAAATATTGTCCTTTAAGGGGTACCTAACACATCTCAAGACTAAGGGCGAGTTGCAGCACCAACTTGCGATTACAGACCGATCAACGTTAAAATTTAAATATGGCGCCAGCATTTGTCAGTCCATGGAAACTTATCAAACTTTCCAGACATTCCGATTTTAAGGAACACCGCTTAATAAAATTAACAGACGGTTTGGTGCAACCCGCCCTTGGCTCGACCTTTCAAATTTTCGTAAAAACGAGTTATTTAGTAACCACTTTATACATAATGTATGAAGTAACAATTTACCGTCGGAAATAATATATCATAATCTGCAAGATATGAGAAGTAACATAGTTTACGTAGAAATCCATTTTAACAAAATAAAGTAGAGAAAAAAAAACTCAAGTGAACCCTATAATTTCACTTGTAACCAGTTTACTGTTTACTGCTCCATTTTTTATCAGAAAAAGATGAACGTTCTATCTTCTTCATAAAGTAATGGACAAAAACTTTATTTTCTTACTTACTTTTTGTTTTCGTTTTCTGAAATATTCCGAAAAATATGATATCCGCGCTTTCGAACACGCAATTCCATCTCGGTCACGCGTATGCTCAGTGAGAGGGAGAGAAGACCAAGAACGTGCGGAGCCTTAAGGTGGGTTCCACCAAACCAAATGTAATCGTAAGCATTGTTCGTTAAAAATGAATGTATGGAATGACAGCTGCTGCCGGCGCGGCGCCATATTTAACGTTGATCGGTACTCGTTAGTTGGTGCAACCCGTCCTAAATGAATCCAGATCAAATATCTACATAGCCTTAGTATAGAAGCAGACAGGAATGCAAATGATGCATTAAACACGTCCATCCGTCTGCTAATTCGGGGAATCGCAGCTAACTCGGGGCCGGATTGACGGGATCGGTTTCTGGGGCGAATATTGATTTCCTAATTAGGTATGTTTAACCGTGTTATTCTTTGTGAATACATGTTTTATGATATGACCGTAAATGTGAAATGTTCAACCCTGACATGAGAGTTGGAAAACACAGAGAAAACACTATCTTACAAGTATTTAATTATACCTACAGAAGATTTGTCTTCTTATTCTTTTTAAAAATAAACATTGGTTTCTATGGACGTTAAAATAGCACGTTGAATAAGAATTGTACAATATTTTGTCTAGCAGATATTTGCTATAATAATAATACAAAAAGACTTTGTACAGCGGACAAAAGCGTAAAGGTTTAACTGCCGCTGTATTCGCTCTTTAACGAATTATAATTATTTTACAGGGGTGCAGTTCTATACTTTCAATACTTAGCTAATTACTAATGGCCGTATTCACAAACGTTTGACAAACCTATTTTTGCTAAAATGCCGTTAATAGTTATTTGTTCAAAAAGAGAGCAAAGTAGATTTTTGCTGCGAGTGTTGATGTTGAGTCCCGAGCAAGCGAAAGATTTTATATAAAATATCTTTGCTCTCGTGTGATACATACAACTTTTCACCTCAGCAGTAAGAACATCGTCACGTTAAAAAATATATCGTTAGGCTTTACGCACCTCTCTTCTTCTGAATTTGTAATAGACCCCACACCATGATGTGTCACCAGTGCTCGATATCAAAATTAAAAAGCTACTTTGACTCACGGAGTGAGCAGAATCGCATTTTGCTCACTGTTTTCTCGCAGCAAAATATGCTTGTTCGAGCTGCTGAGGTGAAAAATAAATACTATAGGACATCAGCAATTTTTTTGTTAAATAAACTTAAATTTGATAGAAACTAAAAAGATATTCAGTTTAATAGATTAGAAAGTACAATACGATTAAAATCAGTTAACGATTCTGATGTTAGCTACTAGTAGCGCCGCAAAGGTGTCAGAGGGGTCGGACGGGTATGCGGGAGGCGACTCGAGGCTAACTTCAGACACGCATACTTTTGTGCCGCGTACCGTACAATACTGTACATTTATTTATTTGTCGTATGGCGGTTACACAGGTCACGTGTAGGATTCTAGGATTATTCCTACGGACGTAGAACAACAACGACCTCCCATACGATGAAACTGTACATTACAGACTATGGATATGTATTTTTAAACAAGAACTTGGTTTAAAAAATGATAAACAACGCGATGAATGGGCGATCCTTTCACCGGATGATCCAGATCAGCTGGACTTAAAAAAAAATATTCTGCCTGCTTAAAACACGGATGCAATTATGAAAAAATGTCTGAAACACAATACTTGCCATTGTAATAAAAACTTTCCGTCTCTATCAGAAGGTTTCGATTTCAATATTTACAATACATAGCACGGTTAATAGATCCTTTTCCCGGAGTTCAAGCTCGAGTCGATCAAGTTTAGTGTACTTAGCTGAGTGGTCAATTTGTACGCAGGGAAGATTAATTTAATTAATCAAATTAATCTTCTTTTACATGTACGAGTAAAATGCACCGAACTATAAACAAAACATTATAAAAGAGAGTTACATCCAGTGCTTATGAAAAAAGTGCCAAAAACTTAAATAGTGGAGTTGTGAAAATAATACACTAGTTTCTTCGATGTTACATATGTCGAAATCAAATCCATATACATATACCTACTATATCCATATCCATGCTAATATTATACATGCAAAAGTGTATGTCACTCTGTATGTCTGTCTGTCTTTCTGTCTGTTTGCCTGTCTGTCTGACCTCTTCAAGCTTAAACCGCTAAACCGATTGAGATGAAATTTAATACGGAGGTAGGTTGAATCCCGAGAAAGGACATAGGGTACTTTTTATCCTGGTAATCATCCCCTAAGGGGGTGAAATGAATGATATTAATACGGAGGTAGGTTGAATCCCGAGAAAGGACATAGGGTACTTTTTATCCTGGTAATCATCCCCTAAGGGGGTGAAATGAATGATAATAGTATTTTATGCAACTGTTGTATAAGAAGGGTCTTAAAAGGCGAGTGGCGTGGGTTGCGATGCGAGCCTTGGCGAGCATCGCAATTAAAGACGCCACGAGCGTTTTTAGACTAGTTATACACCGTTGCATACAATACTTTTTCTACGACAAATTTTTAATAAATAGCAGACTACAGAATAGTTAAACTTTTCAGGCAGCAAGTTTTCTATTCGCACTTTTGCTACTCACGCAATTTCTTCAAGAGTGCAGTTATTAATTTCTTCGACCATTTTAAAAGGAACGTTCACTTTTGTCTTCACAAACACGAATAAAATCTTAATAGTTTAGCACTAATAGTTTATCATTTTTCGTCTTTTCATTTTGAACTGTATTTTGGTGGGAAATCGGAAATGTGACAGCTCTTGCTTATGGTTTGTTTTGTTTTTAATTTGTTTGCACACACTAAACCAAATCCGGACCCGGACCGAATTCGAACTGTTTATTTTTATAAATAATACCAAGAATTTATAAAACATGTAATTTAACACACAATAGATGATGATTTATTATTATTGTAGTAAATAATTTATAATATACAAATGTAAAATCGTAAATAAATACTTTTATTTCGAAATATTTGTTCATGAAGTTGGCACCACTGCAATATAGCGGCCGATTTAAAAAAAAGTTAAACAGTGCTTTTATGAAAAATGTATGAACCAAAAAAGTACGCTAAACAGTTCGTTTTTGGGCCATAGAGCATAGAGTTTTTCGACGTCTTATTAGTGGTGTCATTGTATTTGAGCTACAACCTATATAAATGACAGATAACGGTACAGGAGTAGAAAAAAGTTTTTATGGACTACGAAAAAGTTCTACGCGGACGGAGTCTCAGGCAGAACCTAGTAAGTAATAAAATACAATGACAAATCTATACATACATAGGTACAGTCAAGGAATTTAATTTTCAACCCACCTAAGGGTCAATATTGTATAG
The DNA here is from genome assembly GCA_963854355.1 of Epinotia brunnichana. Taxonomy (NCBI): domain Eukaryota; kingdom Metazoa; phylum Arthropoda; class Insecta; order Lepidoptera; family Tortricidae; genus Epinotia; species Epinotia brunnichana. Next base: position 27,951,647 of record OY977938.1, on the reverse strand, counting down.
CAAACTGTCATCATAAGAGCTAGCTAGAGCACGGCGTTACTTTTGACATATCGCATGCATTGTGTTATGTCAGTAACTAGGCAACGTTGACATGGTGAACTGTACTTTGAACGTGTTATCTCATGAATCCCCATTTCTTCCTGGTGTAACTCCACTATTTCGAGCTCTTAATAGTTCACGGTTAGCGGCAAGCATTTTATTTTTCAAATGAATAACGTAGAAATTATTTTAAAAATTTCTCAATTACTGACACATGGCAAAGCAAATGATAACTTTTCGCAAAGAGGTTAGGTATCTGAGCTATGACCACGAACTTCGAAATACGAAGTTCGGGTATCTCGATCTCTATCGCACTTAGAATACTCGAGTGACAGGGGTGCATGTATACGAATTCCTAGTTTCGATTTTCGTGGTAGCCCCGCTGTAATGTGAAGTGACAAACAATACGTATATTGTCATTTCAATACTAGTACTGAAATAGAATTTTCGACCTTAATGAATTGCGAGTGTCTAACGACGTTTCAACGAAATGGGTAAGGAATTAAGTTCCTTGACTGTACAAACTGACTTCAACCATTGAATCCCAAGACAATCTTCGTAGCAACGATAGCAAGGTTATAATATAATTTAATTATGCTGCCCTGCTGCAAATTAACAGTCTTACGAGTGCGAAGGAGGTAAGTAACTTTAATAAAAACATACCCGTTAAATACATAAAACTTAAATAGCCTGTGATAAATAAAATGTGTTTTATGCCGTCCATACGAATACAAATGTCAAAGTGACAAATAAATACAAACGAGTTTGAACGGTTGACATTAGGTGTCAAAGCGGACCCCGGGCTCCACTTTTTAACCAACTTAAAAAAGGAGGAGTTTTCAATTCGTCTGTTTTTTTTGTGTTTGTTACGCTATAACTCGGTAATTTAGGAACCGATTTGAATTTTTTTTTCTTTGCTTGAAAGAATATACTTCCAGATTGGTTCCGTTGTCACTAAAATCCAGTTCTGATGATGGGATCCTGGAGAAATCGAGAAAACTCTTCAAATTTTATAGGCAAACTTGAAGCAATTTGGCTACTGATTTGAAGTCGGTTAAAACTTTGTTTTTAAAGTAAATAAAAAAATATAACTCAAAGGGTAAATCCGGGAAAACGCTAGGAGGATGATGTGGTTTTTTGAATGTTGATAAATATGGCCTATATTATACTTAGTCTATGTAAGTAGAGAAAATATATACCAAAATGTAAAGAATAATTATGATAGTAAAAGGAACCAACATAAATTATATAACAAAAGACAAGTTTGAATGTTAAGAGATTATAGCTTCTAATAGCTTATAGTAAATAATCTCAAAACAATGTATTTGAAACTACTGATCATTTGATAACATAATTTACTTAAAAAAACAAAGTTTAAACAGACTTCAATTCAGTCTTGGCGAACCAAGCACATGAACATTTCCACATTTCTTTTCCAATAAACCACATACACTGCTTTCCGAGAGCAAATGCATTGGTTATTGCAAGAAAAAACCCAAGTCTCTATTATTATGCTCAGAGTGCGTCAGTTATATATTTTAAGAGCGGTCGGTCGGACTCACGCTGATCTGTATGGCTCCACACATTACATGGAAATGCTTAGCAGAAGAACCTTTAAAGCACCTCTCCCGCCTTTTGGCTCAGCTCTGGCCAGAAGATCCCCTGCTTACTCTCACCCGTGCGTCTATGATAAAATCTGCTTTCACCTGAACATTAAAATGCTGCCTGCTCTTAAAGCTAAAGAGGCTGTGAAAAACTGGCGTTTATCCTAGTCATACGATGAAATTGAATTCCTTGTCAAAATGCCTTGTATGAGCTAATACCTAATCTGGCTCCGTCAAATTGGTTAGTGGGTGCCAAATACTTTGTCATGGTTTTAACGAAGCACACACACACACTCTCTTACACATTCCCATTCATACACAACTCCCGCACACTTACACACACAAACACTCGCACGCACACTCACATAAACATTGGGATAGGTTGCATAGGCCATCCAACTGCTAATTGTAAGTGTGATAAAATACCTACTAACATAGTTTTAAGATCACTGTTACTAACAAATTATGGAAATAATATTTCTGATGTAAATTATTAAATAAAAATTAAATAAAAAATAAAAATAAATATATACAAGCTAACAGTAGATCTGCTGAATGAATTACATCGTCCTAAATTTTAAGTGAAGTTAACTTTAGAGCTACAAGTTATATTAGACCTTATTTATAAGTCAATTTTAAGCTAAAACTTGTATAAATTAAGAATATAGATATATATACGGGGTGGAACAGCACGAGCACGACCGACCTTCCCGCAAGAGGGGGATTATTTAGCGTTAGTACGTACGTAAAAACAAAAAGAAAAAAATTTTGACGTGATTTTTTTTCACTTTTCTATGTTGACCGACTGAGGCAACCTGCTCCATACAAATGTTTAAAAAAAATCGCGTCAAAATTTTTTTTCTTTTTATTTTTACGTACGTACTAACACTTAATAATCCTCCTCTTGCGGGAACGTACTTCGTTCCGTTCCACCCAGTATATTATTTAAGTAATAATTTACTTTAAAAACAAAGTTTAAACCGACTTCAATTCAGTACTTCGCCAAAGCCACATAGGTACATGAACATTTCAACATTTCCTTTTCAATTTACCACATGCACTGCTTTCCGAGAGCAAATGCGTTGATTATTACAGAAAAAACCCGAGTCGCTATCGGTGGGCTGGTAATATTTGAGGAGTTCCGGCGATTCCTAAAGGATCTCAGAATTACCACTTCATGAGTTGCTACTTCAACGGAATCATGTCAGAATCTTTGACGAACTTTACATCTTTAAGGAGTTCCATAAGTCATCTGTGGTCTTCATCATCAGTTCCACTTCACCAAAATTGCGCTTTCCGAAGGTAAATACACGAATTATAATAGAAAATACCGAAATCACTACATGCGTGCCTATAAAATTTGAGGGTTGCCCACAAGTTCCCTGGGATCCCATCATCAGATCCTGATTTGGTGACAATGGGACCACCTAGGAAGTATACTCTTTCGAATAAAAAAAGAATTTTGGAAATCGGTCTACAATTGACAGAGAAATCGGCAAACATACATAAAAAAAAAACATACATACAGTGGAACATATTATACCTCCTCCTTTTTTGAAGTCGGTTAAAAACGTATGTACACCATCCTGCAATTCTGTAAATCGTACTCGCAGACTACCAAGAGACAGGCTCAGCCTAGTGCGGTGTCTGATGGATATTCATAATTTGTAAAAACTTCTTTGTTAAATAAATAATAATAATAAAATAATAATATACATATGTATGTTGTGCTGATAATATTTGAGAAGTTCCGTCGATTTCTCAAGAATCTCAGAATTGACACTTCATTTGTTGGTACTTCAACAGAATCATATTAGAATCTTTGACGTACTTTACATCCTTAAGTCATCTGTGGTCTTCATCATCAGTTCTACTTCACCAAAATTGCGATTTCCGAGGGTAAATACACGAGTTATAATAGAAAATACCGAAATCACTAGACGCGTGCCTATAAAATAGGGTTGCCCTCTATTTCCCTGGGACCCCATCATCAGATTCTGACTTGGTGACAATAGTACAGTTGACAGAGGTAAACATTTTTAGAAATGGTCTTAAATGACACGTAACAGGCGTGGAAAATATGCTTAAAAAACAAAATATTCTCATAAAATTTGGTGTTAGCGTGTTTGGAAACAATATCCCAATTAGGTGTTATTACGCGCCAAGCCCAAATATATCCATATTTATGTCTCATTAACCATTTAACCAAGAATGGGACACATTTGGGTCATTCTTGAGAATTGCATTATTCATATCACTCCCTTGGCGTTTTTTTTATTTTAAGAAATTTCTACTAAAGTACAATAAAATAAAATAAAATATTTAATCATAAACATATTTATCGAGTAGGCATCACTTTGGGTCATTTAGGTACGAAAATATACCAATTAAAAGTTTAGCTGCCAGAAGAATGACAAAAACTGACAGGGAAATGAGAAAATATGTCAGAGGAATGAGACAAAATGTCAAGGGAATGATAAAAAACTACAAGGGAATGATAAAGTTGACAAGGGGATGATATTCTTTGCTAGTTTTGAGATCAGATACTTATAAAAGTTTCCGCACAATCGAATAATAATCATACTTTTTCTTATTCCCCTGGCTCTCATTCCCTCGGTTTTCTGAACAGGGTAGTGATTTGGAGAGCTATATCAGTTACCTTGGTTCTACTGCGGATAGCCTCATTTCTGATGCGATCACGCAGAGAAACTCCCAACATAGCCCTCTCCATTGCTCTTTGGGTGACTTTGAGCCTTCTTATGAGGCCACGACCGTAAGCACGACGGTAAGCGACCACGTTTCAGTGCCATATGTCATCAGTGTCATCACTGGCAACACACACTGGTCAAAGACTCTCGTCTTGAAATCACTCTTGATTGTGACTTGATAATAACAATCAACATTCAACAAGTCACAAAACGAAGGGTTCAAATGATGTAGACTCAAAATTAATTATTACGCCAAAAGAATGAAGGCAAAAGGCAAAAAATACGAGAACCTTTCCGCCCCAACGGCCATCGGTTACAAGTGCAATGTGCCCCGCCCACTGCCACTTAAGCTTAGCGATTAGGAGGGCTATATCGGTTACCTTGGTTCTGCCTGCGGGTAGCCTCATTTCTGATGCGATCGCGCAGAGAAACTCCCAGCATTATAGCCCTTTGAGTGACTTTGAGCCTTCTTATGAGGCCCATAGTAAGCGACCACGTTTCAGTGCCATATGTAATCACTGGCAACATGCACTGGTCAAAGACTGGTCAAGATGCAGTCGTCTTGAGACACTGCGGAATATTGGACGAAAAGATGTGCCGTAGCTTCCCCACCGCTGCCCAGCCGAGTCGGATTCGACGATTGACCTCTTTCTCGAAGTTGGACCTACCTAACTGGACAGTCTGTCCTTGGTATACATAATCATCTACAATTTCGAGCGTAAAGTGTCCGATTGTAATAGGAGTTGGTAATACATGGGCATTTGACATGATCTTTGTCTTATCCATGTTCATTCTTAGACCAACTCGCTCGGAAGCTTTACTGAGGTCATCAAGCATCGTACTTAAGTCCTCCATGGTCTCAGCCAAGACTACTATATCGTCCGCAAACCGAAAGAGAGTGATGTACTCGTCGTCGATGTTGATGCCTAGCCTTCTCCAGTCCAGAGTCATGAAAACATCCTCCAGTGCAGCGGTGAACAATTTAGGAGAAATAACATATCCTTGCTTGACTCCCCCCTGCAGCGGAATAGGAAGGTAATCTTAACCTAGGTATATTAATAGTACTAGCCTCTAAGGATACAATCTATAGTGACTTATATCTAATATTTGCGACCGCTTTTAAACGAGCAATATTTATACATATATTATTTGTAATCAAGTACCGATTTCAATGAATTTTGGAGTGTAGGGGTTCGCAGGGGCGAAAAATAGATATTTTTTGTTCTCATGTATAGGAAAAATGGTTTTTTCGTATTTTCTCTATTTTAACTTGACCAGTAGATCGATCACGTAAGGCATTGTACGCGCGTCAGTTAGGTCTAAATGTCACTTTTTATATGGAAAATTGACAGTTAAATTGTACCGACGCGCGTTCGGAACGTTACGTGTTTACCCCCCAGAGCTCGGTCGCCCAGGGACTGATGATTATATCCGCAGTGTTTTCACATAATTTTGATCATTTCTTGTCCTATATGTTCGAGCCGAATCGACAACACTGAAGAATAATGGCATAGTCAGAATATTCAAAATGCGAATAGTATTTTATATCCATTACTTTACTAATGCTAGTTGAATATAATTAGCATTCCCTTTAATACGAGTATGTGACACGAATTAATAAGGCAATAGTTTGATAATGGAGTGACTAATTTAGCCAGTTGTTGTTCATTCGTTTGTAATGCGATACATTATGTTCTTCGGTCCTTGGTTTTCGGACCTTGGGTCTTCAAGGTAGTCAATACCATTACAATTACCAGTAAAGAAAAATCGTGTCAGTGAAAAAAAAACAATAGAAAAATGGATCTAGTTAGTCACATGGGGATCGAATGGTCCTGCGGTGACTCAGAGAACAGTGTATATTCCATTCTAGAGCTAGTGATACGGTTATTATGTGTTATAAGCCTGATATTTGGCATCATTTCATGGATTACTCTAGATGCATGGAGAAATATGTTTCGTAACAATGTTTTCTTACAATTGTTATTCGCCATTATGTTCAATACGACTACCAAAAGTTGGATTTTATCTCCACTTATAATAAATCTCTAAATTAAAAAAAGAATCAGCCAGTTTGAAACTAAGCTTTGCGCGGTTCGAATGTTCTCAGCATCCCATGAACGGAAAAATATGAAACATTTTATATAGGTACATTATTATTCTAGCTGCAACTTAGGATAGTTTTTATCCGACTGCGACAGTTAATTAATTTTCCGAAATATACGACTTCATTTAATTTTTCATTTATTTTTATTGAAATCAAACGCTGCTCCAACTGTCAGCTATAAGAACCGTCAAATTTTCGTCAAAATGGCGGAATTGCTTTGCCTTTCACTTATTAATAATTTAAATCCCGTCTACGATAGACCTTTACGAGACAAATGCTAAAAATAAACCATAAAAAAATATTCGATTCTGATATGAGAACTTATACGCGCAAATGTCGTTTTATGTCGTAATTTCAATAAATGAAATCAACAAATTTGAACAATATAATTAACACGAATTTGTTTTTTTTGAATGACAATGGCACGCGCTCGGCGCATTCAGCCAAAGTACCTGCGGCGCTACCACGAAAACCGATACTCAATGTTCATATATTTGCATCCCTGTCACTCGAGTATGGTTAGTGCGATAGAGATAGAGATACCCGAATATTTTCGAATTCCGAAGTTCGTGGTTATAGCTCAGGAATCGAAAATATGGTAAATAATCATAATGTATTTTCTCGAAAAATAATTTAAAATAAATATAGTCAAATGGAGAAAAAAACAAAGCAAGAGGTTATATAGGTAATGATTAAGTTATAAGAGTCCAAAGTTTTAAGAGGGGGTATGTTCTGTCCCTTTTCCGCAAAACGCACCTTCATATGAAACGATTGTTTTTTACTATGACGCTCGAGTATATTGACGTCACAGTCCCTCATCGTTTTCTCACTCTAACAAGCGACATTAAAACGGATGTAGCTTCATAATTTTTTGAGATATTTGAATGGGAGTTTCATTATCTTCTATCTATGTATTTATACATAATAAATGCCTATGTCCTGACTGACTTATTCACTCACTCACTCACTCACTCACTCATCAACGCACAGCCGAAACTACTAATCTTAGAGAGTTGATTTTTGCACAGTATGTTGCTTTTATAACGTGGGCTAGGGATAAAAAGGGATTTTTGAAAATTCTACCCCTAAGGGGGTACAATGGGGGTGCAAAGTTTGTATGGGAGAACCTTTTTTTTTTGAGCTATAGACTTAAACTTTGTAGAAAAATTAGTTATTAGAATACAAATGAAACACTTTCAGCGTTTTGGAAAATTCCACCCCTACGGGGGTAAAATAGGGGTGCAAGGTTTGTATGGGGGAAACATTTTTTTTTAAATAGAGACTTAAAACTTTGTAGAAAGATCAGTCATTAGAATACAAATAAAGAACTTTCAGGGTTTTAGAAAATTCTACCCCTAAAGGGGTAAAATAGAGTGCAAAGTTTGTATGGGAAAAACTACTTTTTTTTAAATAGAGACTTAAAACTTTGTAGAGAAATTATTCATTAGAATACAAATAAAATACCTAGATTCAGTGTTTTAAAAAAATCTACCCCTAAGGGGGTAAAATAGGGGTGCAAATTTTATATGGGGGAAACAATATTTTTTTTTAAATAGAGACTTAAAACTTTGTAGAAAGATTAGTCATCAGAATACAAATTAAGTACTTTCAGCGTTTTAGAAAATTCTACCCCTAAAAATAGGGGGCTAAAATAGGGGTGCAAAGTTTGTATGTGGGAAACTATTTTTTTTAGCTAGAGTCCTAAAACTTTGTAGAAAGATTATTTAAATACAAAGAAAGTACTTTCAGCGTTTTGGAAAATTTCACCCCTAAGGGGGTAAAATAGGGTGCAAAGTTTGTATGGGAAAAACATTTTTTTTTTTAATAGAGACTTAAAATGTTGACGAAAAATTACTTATTAGAACATGAAAAATACTACATTCGGCGTTTTACAAAAATCATTCCCTAAGGGGGTTAAAAAAGGGTGCAAGGTTTGTATGGGGAACACTTTTTCTGAGCTAGACACTTAAAACTTTGTAGAAAGATTACTTATAAAAATACAAAAAAAAAGACTTTCAGCGTTTTGAAAAAATCTATCCCTAAGGGGGATAAAAAGGGGTGCAAAGTTTTTATCAGGGAAAGTTTATGTTTTTGAGTTAGAGACTTGAAACTTTGTAGAAAGATTACTTATTAAAATACAAAAAAAGAACACAAATCGTTTTAGAAAATTCCACCCCTAATAGGGTTAAAAAGGAGAGCAAGCTTTGCATGGGCAACACTTTTTTTTGAGTTAGACTTAAAACTTTGCAAAAAGATTACTTATTAGAATACTAAAAAAGAACTTTCAGCGTTTAAGAAAACTCCATCTCTAAGGGGATCCTTAAGATCCTTAAGAAGGGTAGCCAGTGTTGTGTGGGAAAAACTTTTTTTTTTACTAGACTTAAAACTATTCAAAATGTTACTTATTAAAATTAATAATAAAGTACTTTCAGAGTTTTAGAAAATTCCACCCCTAAGGGGGTTAAGAAAGCTTTGTATGGGCAACACTTTTTTTGAGCTAGAGACTTAAAAGTTTACGAAAAAAGTTCTTTCAGCGATTAGAAAAATTCAACCTCTAAGGGGGTTTAAAAGGGGGTTCAAATTTTAAATGGCGAGCAATAAAATTTTAAAGTGTGAGTAAGAGATTTTTAACTTCGGTCTTATTCTGTACGTTAAAAGACTACAAAACTGATTTCAGAGTTTTTCCAAATTCATCCCCTAAGAGTGTTAAAATTGGTTCAAAGTTTGAGTATTTCAAGGCATTTTTAAAGTATGAGATTTTTAACTTTGGTTTTAGACTGTTTGTTCACAAACTAGAAAATGAACATCAACTTTTTTTTTAATTATCCCCTAAAAGAGGGTTCAAATTTTGTATTGAGATAAATCATTTTCTAAGACGATAAAAAGTTCTACGCGGACGAAGTCGCGGGCAACAGCTAGTATTCTAAATATTATGATACGTTTGAAGATTATTCACTAATAGTTCTAACAAATTGGTCGATTGTAGCTTCTTGTACGCTGTACCTTGAAATATTTGCTTGTTCCAATTCCCGCGACATGGAGCGTTGGCAAATGATAGCTAATGCGTTTGGTTGGTTATTACCTTGCCTAGAAACCATGATACAAAAACATGGAGATATTATAATTCTGAATTGTGCGCTGGAATTTTTCCTAATATTATTTGATTCTGCGCTGTGTTTTAAAGTTATCACGGGCGTACTAGTAAAGAACCCGAAACTTAGAAACTCTTGGTATAAAGTGCTACTTGTTTTTCTAAATTTCTTTGGAGCGGGACATCTAATTCGTATGAGCGTCAATATGGGTCAATATTGTTGGGTATCATTAATATCTTATATATGTTATGTGATTATTAATTTATTTTTTCTATCTATGAAATATCATAGACAACAATGGTCGGAGTATTTTGCGAGACGCGCTTTAAGAAATTCTCTACATGCAGGGTCGGATATGCCTATGAATGATGGGCCTTCATTTGGTCACATTTAGAAAATATGAGTTTATGTCAAAAAAATCAGTTTTGGTATGAGCTTGTATTGCCTACTGTACTTTTCTGTATACGGTCATCAACTACTCACTGAGACGATTCTAACGAGCCCAAACTCAACGGGGTTACGTCGGTTAAGTACTGAATTCCCATGGCCACCTTCTGTCTCCATCATCAGATCAGCTCGATGGTACCATAATATTGATTTGTTATCCAAACTTTACCTTAAGTACCTTTACCCAAAATTTCTGCTCAATCGGTTGAAGATAATATCTGCTTAAAAATTGAGTTGCAAGACTCCACCCGAACAAACATAGTGACATAGGGACATACATAGTTACATACATAGCACGGAAAGTTGTTAAAAGAAGGAGGCTGGATTACAGTGCTATAATGTCATTATACGTACAAAAACATCATTCATAAAGGTTAAATAATGCTAATAATAGGTCTAACTATCGAGCCACAGTAAACAGTTCTCTAACTTAATATACTGTAGATACTTTTTTAAATACACTTGAACTAAAATTCATTAAACTAGCTGCCTATAAATTGAGCAGAAATTTTAGACAAACACATTAACTCTGTGGGTACTAGGCGATGATATATATAATAGATAAAGATACTTATATACATATATAACATCCATAACTCAGGAACAAATATTCGTGATAAACACACAAATAATTGCAATGTATATGGCTTTACAAATAATTAAAGAATAAAGAATAAAGAATAAATGCCCTGACCGGGATTCGAACCCGGGACCTCCAGCTTCGTAGGCAGAGTCGCTACCCACTAGGCTACGGAGGCTGTCATATATATGGGTACAAATAGTTTGATAGTATATGATAAATAGTTAAATGAATGTATTAAGTTAACGCGACTTAGCACAAAGACTAAAATAAATACAAACAGAGCACTCCTATTAAAATCAATCTATACAACTTACTTTCTACAGAAATAACTTGCTCAGCACTGAGGGAAGTAAGTGTTCAAATCATCTACTTACTAAGTGTATTGCATTGCATTACATTGTTTATAGTGGCTAGATTTTTCACTAATATAACACAACATTGGAATCTCTTGCGTTGCAAAATTTTAAATTGGCTAGCTGTAGGTAAGTAACCACATATATAACAAAGAAAACCTACAAAATCTTGAGTAGCGTAACCATTGAAGTCAAATGAATGTCAAATGAAAATATGAACTATACCTACCTGTATAATTATTTTTAACATTTTAGAAAATCAATTTCCCCAAATGGTTTTCATATATACACGTTCTTCAAAAAGCAGGATATTACAAAAAATGTGAAAGGCAGTTCTCTGATCTCTCTGTCCCACACATGGCATGCAGTTAGTATCGCTGTCGCTAGCAGTCGTTGCGATGTATGGTAGGTGCTCGACAGTACAAAATTTGTAGTGTAAAAAATTGTAATTGTTAGTCTAAATTTCGTGAGATATTGCTTATTTGCTTTAATGTCGTGTACACATGTTAGTAAATAAATAAATAATGACGTCTTCTGCACTTACTAAAAAAATTAAGATTTATACATAGTGTATTTAATTTATTATATGAAATTATGGTTACTTAATCGTAGTTTACTTTGTCATTTTCATAATATTATGTTTCACCATGGTATAAAATGCTGCAAGTGTTAATTATTGTTTAAATAAATCACTCAGAAAACATAATATGATGTATTATTTGTGTTTAAAAAAAAACTTACCGTACCTTTTACAAGCGTAGTCGATATGACAAAAAAATTGTAGGTATGTTACTAAGTCTTTGTAGAGAAAAACTAGTTAGTAGTAAGTAAAGCTGCAAAGCCGGCGGTCCCTGGTTCGAATCCCGTCAAAGGGCATTTATTTGTGTGATGAACATGAATATTTGTTCCTGAGCCTTGGATGTTTGCTATACAGGGTGTGGCCTGTAAAAGGAGCAAAAAATTAAACTGTAGATTATTAGGCTTGTGAACAATTATTACCACATGGTTAAACTTAAAAAAAAAATAAAAAAAAATATTGTTCTTCAAATTTAGTTTAGTACCTATGTATTTATCTATATAAGTATATTTTGTTGTTTTGTACCGGTAGAAGGTATCTACTTAGAGTAGCTTTGCTTGATTGGGAATAAGTTATTTGTTGTAAGATTGTCCCTCTAGTAGTAAACAGTATTTCATTTATCTATTAAAACTATTGCACAATATAAAACAAAGTACAAATGGTGGACTTAATACCATAAGGCATTCTCTACCAGTCAACCGTTGGGCTAAACAGAAACATATAGTGCGGACATTTAAATTTGAACAAAAACTCAATCCCAGATAAACGTTTATCAAATACATAATGAAATAAACATACAAATATAGAAATAATATACACTAATACATAAATATATACATATTATTACCTACGTTTAGTACCTGGTAAAAATACTATGGCGACAACTTTTCTACGCACTTTATCTTGTTTTGTCGTGCACGAAATAAATAAATAAATAAATAAATATTACGGGACAATCTTACACAAATCAACCTAGGCCCACGGTAATACATCGAGGCATCCCGTTTATTTTGCATTCTGATGTGAAATGTAGGTATGTGTCATATTTATCTACTGTAAAATTCAGGCAAATTCTTTTTAAAAACATGACAAAGCCGATTCACACAAAGAGATTTCCCAACGTTTAATCTGAGCTTGCCCCGTTGCTCAAAGCTCCAAAAATGCTTTACGATACTCGCTCCTTTGTCATTTGATTCCAAAAAAACTGTACCGATGTGATTGACGATTGAATGCAGCAAGTTTTTTTTAATACAACGATGGCACCAAACAAGCAAACCTCCCATCAGGCACCAGTCATTTATGGACGCCTGAGCTGTTATTCGCTACGCGTTAATGCGGGTCACCCCGCCGGTCACCCGTATAATCGCGGTGTCAACGTATAATTGTGAGTGAGCGTTGAGGTGAGCTTTAAACAAGTTACAGAATAGGGGGGCAGCCACACTAGACTAATCATAAGCGCGCTACAGATCCTTTAATGATTTGAGGTTTCCTTGTGAGGAGCTGATTCTCGAGAGCTCTAGCGACCTTAATTATCACCAGGAACATAACACAAAATAAATACCCACAAACTAGCGCACTTCGTCTCTCACCTTTATTGTAATATCGGAGGTCACCGGCGTGAGAGTGTAAAAGCTATTGTTATGTTGTGATATTCGCGAATAAGCAGTCTAGCCTAGGCTTACGCTAAAGGTTGATTAATAAAGTTTAGCTAGGCTTAAAGTAGTATCATGTAGCTTATTTGAACTTTGTAGATAGGTACTCAAAAACCTCTACAGATCAAGAGGCAATTCTTCCAAGTTATATAATTGAGATTTATTAAAATAAATTAATGATGACACCATTAAATTTTTATTCGATTTCAGTTGCACCTAAGTTAATTCTTTCAGGAAGGGAACCGGTTACAATTGAAGGGAGGAAATAGGTATATGACAAAATTGTTTACACAAACCTTATTAATCCGGCACTTCCCCGAACGAATGTGTTACCAGATTGATAGAGTATATTCGGGTAAACGCTTACCAAAACTGTAGACCCTTAATAGAGTTAAGGATGACTCACGCTAGAACGGGCCGTTTTCTAAGAAAAACGACGGCGTTTTTGCGCGGCCGAGCCTTGCCCAAGGCCGGCCAAACCACGGCCGGGTCGTACCGACACCGAGCCGCTCCGAGCCTTGGCCGTGGGGGGGCCCGGCAAAAACGCCGTCGTTTTTCTTAGAAAACGGCCCTTTACTCTTTTAAGGGTTTTAAGAACGCGATGATGCTATTTAAATAACTACGCTCAAAATATTCGGCTTATTATGTCACTACTTCACGAACTAATGTCAACGGCTAGGTAATAATAAACACACGGTGACAAAAGCAAGCCAAAAAGGACTACACTATTAAAGGAATAAGCGTTTAAAAGTTTTTTACACCCTATTTATGAGTGCACACCGTCGATCGGAAGAGAAGTCAGGATTAAGTAATAACTTACTTTGAAAACAAAGTTTTAACCGACTTCAAATCAGTAGCCTTAAAATTTTCTATAAAATTTGAAGAGTTTCCTCGATTTCTCCAGAAACCATCATCAGAACTGGATTTTGGTGACAACGGGCCAATCCGGAAACACATGCTTTCAAATTAAGAAAAAAAATTCAAATCGGTTCATAAATTACCGAGGTATTGCGTAACAAACACACAAAAAAAACATACAGACGAATTGAGAACCTCCTCCTTTTTTGAGGTCGGTTAAAAAAATACATGAACACTGATCAGTTCATCTTTTGAAATGGTATACTTCTTACGTCATGTTCCCAAAATGCTGTTAAATTTAAATTCGGAATGTATATACAAAACGTCATTGTGTGCGCTACGCTGTGTGGCTACAGCCCTGATGCGCTAGACCTACACCAGGAGGTTACCACAGATAATCTTCATTTCCCGCCAAAATAACAGCGGGATAGACCTGCTTACATTTTTACCAGTAGGTACGAACAGTGCAGATTAAACAAAATATTGTCAAAAGGAACGAAGCACTGAGACGTTACGAGGTTGATAAAATTAATAGTCAAAGAGAAAAGTTACTTTACGTTCAGTATTGCGGTACGAACTGTGTAATTGCTACGAGAATCGGAGCGGCTATGACACTCGTAGACGTGCTACGAGTAACAAAACAGCTTTCGGTTTTCGTAGCAGGGAAATCTTTAGCGATGTTTGAGATTGTTTTAAATTTTTCACTGCCAGGCTACGCTCGTAGCGCTACGCGTAAATCAGTAGCAGCTTAACGCTTTTACTGCGAGGAACCCACCTACCGTGCTTTCCCGTAAAGTTCCCGGGGAAAAACCACGACACCGGCTACAAGCATAGTGCGTGACAGCGTATGTGTTAAGCTCCATATATGTAGTGAAAAGCGCCCGTAACGCATACGGAAAGAAAAAAAACATATTTTTCAGTCCTTGCCTAATGCCAGGGACTGAACGGCGCCTCACGATTTCGTGGGTCTGATTTACACCAGTAATGCTGGCTTGCTACAAAATATGATCATTTTACTGGAATCCCGGCGACACGATATTTGTCAATTCCGTCTAGTTTCCGTCAAGGGTCCAGTCAATGTCAGGTCAAGTCTCACAAGCTGGTCTCCGGGGCCGTGTTGTTCCCCGGGTTGTGCAACAATGCGGAGTCCGTCCCAGGCACAATCACCAATTGTCTGTTTTCACCAAAATTACTCGGGCCTTCAGGCCAGCAACACGAGTCTGTTAACATTTCACCAAACATTCAAACAAAACACTCGGGCACCCGTGTGCCTTCAAAGCGAGCGATATCACCACCAAAAAACCACGTTTTCCGCACGAACGTGTTCACCGTGAAAATTTTGTGACAAGACAAAAAGTGACAGCTCAAATGTTACTGTCAACAAAAAACTAAGGGAGGTGCACACACGCTCCAGCTTACAGAAAAGGGTCCGACAAACATTCGGCCCGAACACATATTCTACATCAATTCAAAGGAAATACGCTTTCGGAATACTTTCAAAACAGAATAAACGCTTGCATTTTGACGATTGGTTTCGCCTAGAGGGTGGTGCCTTGCCTGAAAAGCTGACGGCCCTGACGGTCGATTGCATAACGTAACGTTTTGTACTTAGGTTAAGGATAACTAAATTATATTTTCGGGATGGAAAAATTACATTTGAGTATTCCATCTTCTCGCTTTACCTTCATCTACCAAATTGTATACTAGCACATTTACCTTTCGGGCTGTTCGGTTGTGGAATGCTTTGCCGTTGCATATCAAATCACTTACTATTTTCAAAATTCTGTTGAATAGTACATTACTTACCTAGGGCGGTTAAACAAAGAATGTCTCAGAGCGCAGGTATTTGACGCCCGAGCCGAAGGCAAGGGCGATAAATATGCGCTCTGAGGCTTTCTTTATTACCGCCCGTGGTAAGTACAACATTTTACGTCTCTATCTGGCCAGAAAGTGGGGTTTTCCGCACGCATCGCGTGCGGTAATTCCTACTTTATGGCCAGGTATGACGTAAACAATATTATATTTTATTTACCTGTCTCTCCCTTAAGTTGCCTTTTATGTTGTTAAGGTGGAGACCGTAGGCGGAGAGAAAAAACTGAATTTTATAACTTTTTTTTAAATATAATATTAGTTACAAGGGTGTCGACCGTGTCGGTTCGGTCTCAGGTGAAGAAGAGGGCAGGCACTCGCTTACACGCTATTATATATAGGTAATTGACAAAGACTATTGAGTTTATCGCCAACTTTCGTGAATGCCGTGAACTAATTACATTGTTTCCTAGCTTATACCGATAGCCGAATGCACCTGATTGACAAAGCAGATGATTCGCTAATTATCGGTTATATGGCGATACGTGCGCGAGCGCAATCTTATGTTAGTACTTAACATATGTACTTATATTGTATGTAGGTATGTATGTTTGTATTTATGTTTGCATATTTATTCATTTATAAGGTATGTATTTTAAAGTGTCCTGTTTAGTAATATTACAAAGATTGATATGTACGCTCTTCGTGATATATTCCTGCACTACCTGTTTAAAATTCTAGTTTAAATGTTTCCTGATTCCCAAAGGTTGTCTGTAAAAGATCGCTTTAAAGCGATAAGACCGCCTGTTGTTCCCGATATTTAGTCAGCAAATTTTATTTAAAATGTTTCTCTCTTGTCGTGGTGAAATAATAGTACATTACTTACCTAGGGCGGTTAAGAGCGCACATTAGCTGAGCCTTTTTTCAGATTCGAGAATTCCCAATAAATATTTCTGTCGCGCTGACGGAGGCGGAGCCGTGCGCGAGCTTGTGTGCACGCACGCACACAGACAGTTGCATTTACATTTAGAATTTTTTTTTTTACTGACTAATAGTTTATTGCGTTTTTACATTTAGAATACAATGTTACAAAATTCATCGGCGATGTTGACATACCACTATTGGCTATTCAATTATGTCTTTCACGACACCTTGTCAAACTTACCAGTCACAAATAAGTAGATTAATTTCGAGTAGTTATGTATGTCACGTCGTGGCGTGGTCAGTAATCGTTAGCTTTCCGAGTCAGAGGTCTCAGGTTCAAATCCCAAAAAAAACATTTTATTTTTTATTTTGTCATGTTTATAAGTAGAATATCTGTCTGGAATTCAATTAAATGCTGTGTTTATAAAAAATACAGGTTTTGTTGCATTTTTATTTTTATTTTACACTTGCAGCTCGCGCGGTTTTGCCCGCGTATTGCAAAGAACGCAATATATTTACATAGCCTGAGTCCATGTCTTACACATGTGTATGGATTTTTGAAATCGGATCAGTGTTGAGGTTCCGGAAATTACTTCCTACATACAAAAAAGTTTCTGTCATAATTTTTATTTTTTGTACAAGCTTTTATTGCCGACTGTACTTTTCTGTATGCCGTCATCAACTACTCTTTGAGACAAATCTAACGAACCTAAACTAAACGGGTTTACGTCGGTTAAATACTAAATTCCCATGGCCACATTCTGTCTCTATCATCAGATCAGCTCGATGGTACCATAATATTAAATTGTAATCTAAATTATACTTATACTCAAAATTTCAGCCCAATCGGTCACCGGAAAGTGGGTCAAATTAAACTTGTCAAATTTGATTACAGACAGACAACGGGACAGGTAAAACTAAATAAGTTTCTGTCAAAAATAAAATTTTTGGTACAAGCTATTATTACCGACTGTACTTTTCTGTATACCATCATCAACTACTCATTGAGACGATTCTAACGAGCCCAAACTCAACAGGTTTACGTCGGTTAAGTACTGAATTCCCATGGCCACCTTCTGTCTCCATCATCAGATCAGCTCGATAGTACCATAATATTGAATTGTCATCATCCAAACTTTACTAACACCCAAAATTTCAGCTCAATCGGACAACGGCAAGTGACTAAAAAATGGATTGCAAATTTTGACGGGCAACTTATATATTATATTATATACTTACATATCTACATACGAACATTACAGGTCAAGTTAATACAAAGCTTGTAAAAATATCAATTTTTTTAAGCAAAGTAATTATTTTCAAATAGTCACGTTCAAGTCACGAACATAGAATATGGTATCATATAACAAAATTCGCTAAGTTGTCCTTCTATTAGTCACTGTACCCTATCTATTATCTTACAATTTTAACGGGTTAATTCAGTTAAGAAATACACATTTATTAACAAAGTATTGCCCTCGTTGGGTATTTGCTCAGCAGGTGAACTATCTGTCAGGATACCTATTTTACGGCATTATGATATTCGAAATAAAACTTTATTTTGACTTACCTGCTACCAATAAGAAGTGAATTTCCCTCTTATACTTCTCACAAAAGGCCATATAAAAAGAAGATATCGATGACTTTAGATTTATCGATAATTTTTCACACCACTAGGATATCGACCTTTAGTGTCGACGGTTGTCTATCACTTTTTCGTCTGTGTACGTATTTAGCATATCGTTACCCAAAAATTAGCGTGATAAGGACAACTGCAGCTCCGACTAAAAGTCCCAAGTAAAAATCTCTTCCCGACATTTACCATTTCCTTCTTATTCATTTACCAAAATTTGGTTACGATTGATTAAGTTTCGGAGGAGGAAACAGTCGAGAACGTTTGTATGGAAAAATGGCCACTGGTCTTTCCTCTTAAACAAGGAATGTCTCAGATCTCAGGTATTTGACGCCCGAGCTGAAGGCAAGGGCAATAAATATGTGATCTGAGGCTTTCTTTACTACCACCCGTGGTGAGTACAACTTATTACGTCTCTACCTGGCCAGGAAGTGGGATTTTCCGCATGTTTAGCGTGCGGTAAAGGCTACCTTATGGCCAGGTATGACGTAAAGAGTATTAATTATTTGTTATTATTATTATTGAGTTGCCTTTTATGTATTTTATATTTGAGAAGGTCAAGGGGTAGAGGTCGACCCAGGATATATAAGGTTTGTACAACAACTAAAAGTAAAAGCAAATGTCTTGTCTTAGTATGTACTACTCAGGTTAAATTGGTCAATAAATAAAAAAAAAAAAAAAAAACCGGGACCTACAGAAATTAGCCGAGCACCGAGAGAATGAGTGTTATGAGCATGGATGTTAGTTTGTGAGTCTTGGATGTTTTTTATGTATTTAAGACGAATTACTTTTAAGTTCAAAGTTTTAACAAAAAGCTTATAGGGTAAGCTCTATAAGCTTATATTAGTTCGATTTTTGTAAGATTGAGCACTAATATTTATATCATACATACTAATATTGCCAAGAGGTAATTTTTGTTACAAAGTTTAAAACCCTATATATATATATTTTTTTTATTTAGGTAAACAAACAGCCACTACAAGGGGTACTTATGCATACTTATATGACTAATGATTACAGTATGTGTGACCCACACCGTTTACCACATATTAGAAAACATGTGTTTGCCATTCAGGGTCATTCATAGATCTTTAAAACTACGCAACGGATTTTGATGCGGTTTTTTATAATAAATAGACTCTATCTGATAGAGTTATTCAAGAGGAAGATTTGTATGTAGGTATAATACATACCCGTGTGAAGCCGGGGCGGGTCGCTAGTAGGTAATAATCTCAAATCATACAATTACAAACAAAAACATCAGTAATCAGGGGCTTAAGGA
The DNA here is from genome assembly GCA_963854355.1 of Epinotia brunnichana. Taxonomy (NCBI): domain Eukaryota; kingdom Metazoa; phylum Arthropoda; class Insecta; order Lepidoptera; family Tortricidae; genus Epinotia; species Epinotia brunnichana. Next base: position 27,931,982 of record OY977938.1, on the reverse strand, counting down.
ATGTCCTGCATCGTTTTGTATAAAATTCTATTAAAATCCGCTTTTTTCTTGTCCATGCCCACGTTCAACAATTAAACGGACCAACTAAATTTAACAACAAAGCACAAATTTCAAAGCTCAGCTCAGCATGTCACGTCAGCAGCGAAACAACCACAACTTACAACTTGATGGAAATCTCAATTGCGCAAGTTTTAAAGTTAATAAGTTATTCAGTTTTGCCCTGGGAGTGCAGGCGTTTATGGGGCAAAAGTTCGGGGCTTAAATAAAGGACGATACAGCTGAACTTAAATGCTTTATAAGATGGCAATTCTGAGATTTTGCAGACTGCCTCTTAAATCTGAGAAGGGTTATAATGGTTTAAGATTGTTGGATCATTTTAACAAAAAATAGAACCTAAAGGAATTTAAAATCTGTAGTATAATTTGTCCCATGAATTTGCTTTTAAGCGCAACATATCGTGTTAGAACGATCGTGCGTTTCTTATACGAACACGATTGAAACGTAAGTTTGTTTTTAAATAGACTCCTTAATATTACGACTGTAGCAAAGTTAACGCGTGTTACTTCTGCACGTACGGAAAATTTGTTTCACCACACTAAATCACGATTTATTTATTTGATACAATATATTATGAACAGTGACACTGACAATAAATTGTCCTCTTTAAAATCCATAGACTATTAAGTTTGAATACTCAGGTATCAAAACTATTTTAACACTGAAGCCTCCGTTAAATTAGAGCCACGCCGCGTATCGCAACACATAGGTACTTTGTATATTGAACGTGGCGACACGCGGGACTGAGCTAATGTAACCACGTTCATACAAAATGTATGCAACCGATTGCGTTGCGACACGCGGTGTGGCTCTAATATAACCCCGGCTTTAGCTTGTGGGCTCAATGGGACAGGACACATACATTTTTCTTACCAATTTAATATCAATAGAAACACGTCGTATCTAGATTGTTCAATCCGTTCTGGAGATAAAGAGGAACATTGAAAAGCACACACAAAACAAACATACAAACATCATCATCATCACATTAGCTGAAAGATGTCCAATGCTGGACATAAGCCTCCCCCAAAGAGTGCCAACATGTCCAGTCCTGTGTCGCCAGCGTGGGAAGACCCCTGCACAACGTGGACTGATGACCTAGTAAAGGTCGTGGGGTCGCAATTGGTGAACGTAAAGACGTTTCACCATAAACATAAATACGTTCTCCGTTATATCGTGGGTCATTCCTACTGAACGAAACTTTTCATAACGAGTTTCTGGCCTTATTGAACTTTAGCTAGTCAAATAATTGCAATCTTTTGTTTTGCTCATAAAAATGTGTAATTGCAGTTCAAATTATGAAAACCGCATAACAAAGTAAACCATGAATTAAAATACACATAAAAAATTCCATGAAGTTTAATTGTTTACGGTATTATTGACACAACTGCAAACAAACAGTAATTGCTGCGCGCTGAGCGGTTTTTGTTTTAAAAAGTTAAAATGAATAAAAGAGTCAAAAAGGTTAGAGTTATGGCGACTGAGCTGAGCTGGCTTTGTTCGAGTTGCGCGATTGCTGGAGAGAACAATGTATGGTTTTTTTTTTCATTTTAATTCTTTATATTAGCTGAGACTAATATTTTGACAACGTGGGAAGACATGAGATGTGATATGAGTTGTCTCGACTGCTATTATCATAGGGCTATATCAGTGTATCACCCGGGTTGTTTTCAAATAAACTGTACCCTAGTTAAGGTAAATTTAAGAAACGCTAACTTTGTCAGGTGAGTCAGGGTTAACGTTTCTTAATTTTACCTTAACTAGGGACACTAGGGTACAGTTTATTTGAAAACAACCCGCAGGGCTAGCTTAAGTCATCCCCCAATATGTGTCATTTTCATATTTGATGACCAGTTTAGCGTAGTTGTATGTACAGTCAGCATCAAAAGTAACTACGCAATCGAAGACGTCAAAAGTTCGTATTCCCTTTTAATAAAGACTTTTAACGTCTTCGTTTGCGGTGCTACTTTTGTTGCTGACTGTACCCCCTGCCTAGAAAGCTAAGACTGGTACCAGGTTCAAATTTTGGTAAAGGTAATAGTACATTTCGATGCTAGTGCGGAAAGTATGTCATTACCTCACGAGTGCCGAGATATTCTCGCCTACGGCTCGTGGCAAGACTCGGGACGAGTGAAGAATGACATTTCCGCACGTGTATCGAACGACGTTTTTTAATACAGTTGCGAAAAAAAAAAGAAAAACAACAAGTAAGAAACTGTATTAAAAAAAATTTTTTTTTGAACAACTTCATTATTTTTCAACTGTATTACAATGATGTTACAGAATTAATAATATAAAAGTTTCAAATTCTATACTTGTTGTTTTTCCTCTTTTATCGCAGCTGTATTAAAAAACGACGTTCTATACACGTGGAAAAGTAAAAAGCACTAGTGCGCAAAATACCACTTTGCGCACGATTTGCAGCTACAAAAAGTACCACTTTTTGAGCAACTGTATTAAAAATATTGTTGCTGAGTCGTAGATGATTAAATATCATCATCAAGTACCCATAACTCAAGTGTTGGACTAGATTTCTGTATGTAAATATGATGGTTCTCTAATATTTATTTATTTTTTAGCCTTTGTCCGCTACTTCGTCCCCTCGTGAAACGAACTAGTTTATCGTACCTCTGTACAAACTTCCGCTTAGGGGCTTCCATTTTACCGCTTAGGGGATGATTTCAGGGATTAAAAGTATCCTTTGTCCTTTCCTGGGATTTAAATTATCTCTAGACTAAATTTAACTTTTAATCGGTTCAGCGGTTTGAGCGTGAAAAGGTTACAGACAGACAGTTAAATTAAAGTGTCTAGGGATCAAATAAGTTTTCAGCTTTTTTCAGGGTTCATCTGTCCGTCTGTCTGTCGGTATGAGAGGCATTTTACTCGAAAATATATAAATAAGGTGTATTTGAGTAAAATTTCGAGGATAGATGTATTTTGTTAGCCGCTACATAGAAGTTCTGTAATGAAATGAGTAAAAAATTTTTTTTTAGGGGTGCACTCCATACATATAACAGCAAGTCAAAAAAATTAATATCATTTTAAGTCCACGAGGCATAACAATCGATAGGCCTTTCAAAATAAATATAATGTTTGTCTGCAATTTTTTTTATTAAGTGAATATAGTCGAGGATAATCACCCCGAAAGTCACAAATTTTTTGTCAACCACTCTAATTTACAAATTATGTATTTAACTTTCTCTTTAATACTCGTAATGGGCATAGTGCTTATTAAATTCTTTCACAGAAAATTATTTTGGATAAAATCGGTTCAAAGGTTTACAAGATATTCCTGAAAAACGGCCTTCCTTATAGATAAGGATGTAAGTGCCGTAAGATTGCTCTGACGATACGACCTTTTTAATAGGCAAGGAACCCTTCGTTGTGCGTGGTCCAACACACACTTGGCCGGTTTTTTATCATACTAAGTACAATCGCTCTAATACCAACCCAGCGAAGTAATTAAAGTTTGAAGGTCCAGAATAAAAGCGAGAAAAAGTAAGAGAGAGTTATTTTACAATCAAAAATCTCAATTGCAGCAATATGTACTCTAAAATGTACTTGATCCCTAGACAGGGCAGTATATTAGTATGGACACATCGTCATTCCACCTAGTTTAAGCTAGACTGCAATTAATACAAGTCTTAAAATACTATGGACTTTAAAACGAGTATTAGTGGAGATTAATCATAAAATTTGACATGCGAATACAGAAAATCTTGTTCAGAATATCTCCTGACACAACTGTAACCTTACGTATTCTGTCTCACGATTCACATATACTTCCTCATGCAACGCCACGTATTAAATGTAATCCGATTGGGAAATACCGCCGAGGTGTCTGCGATGTGACAAGGGTCAAAGATGTGTCGAAAGTGTGTCTGGAATCAGTTTACGTGCCTTAAAACGAGAATTCTGGTAGTTACTTATTTAATTTTACTACACTAGACAAATGATTGCGACAAGATGAGGGTTTAATGTAGTGTTTTGCAGAGCTAATACTTCACTTTACTTTGGGTAATTATTGATATGTACTTGCTAAACTATATAACTACATAAATTGTTAGTGTCAGATACAAAACAGATGTACCATCTTTCTAATACCGGATCTTATATCACATTTGAACACTTTCACTGCCAGAAACCCACCTAGCGGGCGCCTACGCTGTTGTCGCTTTCCGCTACCTACGAGGAAACCACAGCATCAGCTACGAGCGTAGCGTGTAGCGATTCTTGGCAGTGAATATGATAATGTCCGTCTACGCTAGAAAAGTATTCAACTCATTTTGCCCCCACGCTACACTCGTAGTGGTAATGTAGTCCAAACCAGCTTAACTAATTCACGGCCACGCTACGCTCGTAGCGCTACGCCGTAGTCCGTAGCAGATTTAACTCCGTATGTAGCGAAAAGCGCTCGTAGCGCACTGACGCATGTGTGTCGTCATGGGCGCTGAATGGGTTAAATCTCGTATGTTGCAAACAGTGTAGCGCTCTGATGCATGTTGTATGTTGTGATTGGCGCTCAATAGGTTAGCGTCAAAATATATCTTTATACAGGGTATGGCCTGTAATAGGAGCAAATATTCAAAAGGACGCTTCCTTAGACCATTTGCAGTAACCCCTTGTGTCCCCATTCATTTAATTTTTTTATGGATAAGGAGAAATTTTGATATAAAGTTATGACCTCCAAGTAATGTATCTTGGCACCACGACATCATAGCACAGCTGCAGTCAATGCAGATTTTGAGGTAACATCATGTAATGAGTCATAATAGTTTTTGCATTTTGGTATTCAAAAGATATTTTTGTGATTTTTATTTTTTTTATTTTTTTTGTGTTTTTAAAATAAAAAAATACTTATATAGCATACCAGAAGAGTATAAAAATACAAGTAAACTTATTTTGAAGAAAAAAAATTAAAAAAAAAAAGTTTTTTTTTTCAAATAAAACTAAGTGGAAATAATTGTTCACAAGATTAATAATCTACCGTTAATTTTTTTGCTCCTATTACAGGCCACACCCTGTATACTCTTGATAACTCACATAGGTAATAAATGAAACTTTGGTGGTGAAGCCAATATTAAAAACTAATGTATTACAATTCATTTCAATAACGAATGACAGATCTTCAATGTTGAAGATTATAAAAAATATGTTGATATACCGAAATATAGCAATGAGAAAACAGCTGATAAACACTCTAACTAAATTAATTATTTATCGCATCGTTTTCAAATAGTTATTCAGCAACGAAAAGCTAAACGAGACAGCATATATCAAAAGTCAAATGAGCAGGCACCAGTCTAATTGACATTTCAGAATTGAAAATTCAGGTCAAGGAAAGTTAATTAAGTGTCAGAGAGAGTTAGCTCAGCTCAAAATCCAGCTGTGCTATTCACAACTTGCTTCACTTCACCTCACTGCTCACGCCGACTATATCTTGATACCGGGTATTCGTAATGAAAACGTGGAATTGGAGGTCTGACTTACGCTGGCTCGCTTGAGGTAAGGTAAAGAGTTTTGAATAATAGCCTAGGATTAAGCGATATACGACCGTTGTCAATGCGCGCTTGATTAAGGCGAGGACCTTTAAATTAGCTCTGGATCTAGCAACAGTCTTTGTTATAGCTTAACATAAAGACTAAAATATAAAATATAAAAGATAAGATTAAAATATAAAAGGCACTTAAACTGTTTTGTGTATGCACTCGTTTATTATAATTGTGCCTTGCTGAATGATTAAGCTATAATGTTATATATTCTAAGTTATGACAGTATTCGTGTTCTTGAAATGGACGGTGGCGGTTTTCCTAAAGGCAGAGAAAATTTTAATTTAAAAATTGCAGTGTAAATTCTAGAAATTGTCATCATCATCAATATTTAAGAGCTTGGCTCTTGTCGGTGGAGTATGCGCCAGTTCTCTCGGTTCTCGGCTAATTTCTTTAGGCCCCGGTAAGACAAGACATTTGCTTTTGCTTTTTTTTGCTAGAAATTGTAGGTAACGTAAAATAAACAATGACAGGTTGCTAGCCTATCGTTCACAATCGATTCAACTCTGTTCCTAAAGTCGACATAAACTGATAAACTTATTGAGCGCTTTTAAGCCTTGGTCAAACACACGGCGCGACGCAGCGCGGCGCGTAATCTCCGTACAAACCGCTAGCGTGGTCAAACAGGCCGTGTGTTTGACCAAGGCTTTATAACACGATTTTTAAATAAATTATATAATCACGAAAAGTTTGGCGGGTCCCAAATGACGCCGAGTACAACAACCTTTCGTCAATTCCAAAGAAAAACCCATAAACTTTAAAATAAGACATTCATCAAAAAACTCCGCTCTAACCTATGATCCTCTGCATTTTCATTACAAGTTCATCATTCAAATAGCTACTCTTTGTCGTAGTGTTAAGGTTGATAACGGTTTGGCAACGTGCAGGTTCATCTTGCACGCAAAAAGCATTAGCATATAAACAAGAGACAACAAGTCTTTCGCGACGTTTAATGAAACTGCTGGGGAACTCATTAGGGGTCCATAAAGAAGGGTGCGAAAGGAAGGGGGGTGGGGGGGGGGGGGGGGGGGGACGTCAGTGTCAGGTTTATCATTAGAACAAAATAACAATAACGGGAAGGAAGTTGGTGTTAATTATTTTTGGCTTTTTTGGGATGAGTTGTTTTTGCCGAAATGATTTAAGGAGATGCCTCGATTCTGGTAAATGAGCGTTTTTCAAAAAAAGTGTACAAACCAATTTATTTCTCAGAATTATTTTTTTTTTGTTTTTCTTACTCAGAATCTTAGATAGTATCGATCCCCATACAAGAAAAAAAAAGTGTCCCAAATATTCCATTCCAGATCGTCACATTTTTGTATGCAGTCTTTTTTATTTATATGGTCGTGACGCACTGGAAGAAAAAACTTACATAGTAAAATCTGGGACACTTTTTTTCTTGTATGAGGATCGATAAAATAAAATAAAAATCATTTATTTCAGACTCATAGAATCCATAAGTTTGTTAGTACATAAAATAATTTTAAAGCTAAATGTTAGTAGGCAAAACAGAAAAGAAAAGAAAAGTATAATTTGTACGCTGAGAGGCACTGTGTCGTTCAGGGCAAAACTCAAGAGTTATTTTACCCTCCCCGTCACAATACCAACCCAGTGCCCTAACATAGGGCAATCCCAACGTCCTTCCAATATCCTCAGAATGCTGTTCTCACTTCCTCGCACTCGTCTCAGCAGCGAGGCGACCCTCTTGCGTATGATGGCATGGAAGCCATCAGTGTGCGCTTCGGCAAACATGCCTGACGCACTGCAGTGACGAGGCAGCTTGAACAGCATCCTGAAGATATTGTTGAATTGCACACGTAACGCATTGTAGGCTCGCTTTGTATGCCTCATCCATAGACTGCACGTGTAAAAAGACGTACAATAGGCTTTAAAGAGTGTCAGCTTGACTTCCCTTGTACACCGTGCAAATCTACGGATGAGCATGTTGCCCCTGATTGCAAAGGCTCTTCTCTCCCTTTCGATATCCAGGTCATCATTCATATTCTCGGTTACTATATGACCCAGATATTTAAACTTACTGGATACTTTTAGGGCCTCACCGTTCAACATGACCGAAGGTACACTTTGTGGATTATACTTACGGGCTTTAAAGATCACCATCTCACTTTTATTTGAATTGTACCTAAGACCATGTCGTTCAGCGTAGCTCTCACACCTTGCAATCAGTTGCCTTATGGAGTTGATAGTATCAACGATTCTGAGTAAGAAAAACCAAAAAATTTCTAATTCTGAAAAAAAAAGAAGTTTTGTACACTTTTTTTGAAAAACGCCCAAATCACGCCCTCGGGCAAAAGACACGGTTATGTCCTCTGCGCCCGAGAAAACGAGATGCAATATACTTCGGGAATAGTTTTTTTGGACAAATGTCGGTAAATTTCAATTCATATTTACTTCGATGATAATTATTATGAGGTAAAATACCATTTTAACTTGATTACTTTATCCATGTAGTTAGATGATTTTGTGCTGGTAGATTCACTCCTCTGGCACAACTGGTGCACCGTGTGATGAATAGACCCCGCTATCGGAGGTGCAAATTGGTAGCTGTCAAGTTCTTAGGGATGGGAATAATATTAATAATATCGATACTCTTACTTATTCTGTACAATTAGTTTTATATGGATACCATTTTTTAGACTACAATTTAACATGTTTTTTTTTGGGGTCCTTGATAATCATTGTCATCAAAAATATAAACCATTATCAGTACAACAAAGATGCTATGGTTGCTATTTTACTTTTCTAATGTTTCGAGTTGCAGGGCAGTACATGAACGCTCTTGAGTGTCTTGAGATAAACTTTTTCGATAGAGGGTTTATTGTTGAATATATTCATCGTGGCTGCACTAGATTAATGCAGAGAATCTAAAAAAAACTGATTATTCATTAAGAATACTATAGCCCTTTTGGTGGAAATAAAAGAGAGATTTATTAATTACTAAATTTTTAATTAATCTATGAATGGTTCGTGCTATGAAAATAACGATAATTTGTTAGTAATGATAAAAGATTGAAGACTTTAATTTATAAACTTGAAAAATATTGAACAGACAATTTTGTAATTATAAAGCCCTGTTTTATAAAATAAACACGTTTAATTAAAGTCTTAGACTCTCATTATGGTAAAGGAAAATTATCGACATATAGCTATAATTATCGACACATAGCTAGTAATTCAAAATAATTTTTACCCATCCCTAGAACTTGACAGCTACCATTTTGCACCTCCGATAGCGGGGTCTAGTGATGAAAACGGTCTGTGAAACTTCGTCAGGCCATACAGGCGTATAAAAACCTGAAAAATAAATTTACTATACCCTAAAACATCAACCCCGCGTTCTCTGAGAGATAGAATGACAACTGATATCAAATTATAAAAAAATAGTTGCTAAATAGAGCCCGAGGCCGATGATGTGGTTTTCAATGTGAATGGAAAAATTTATTAGTTACCCAAATTAGTTAGCGATGTAGGTGACTGTATGTGACTGACACCTCAGCATAATGCTGAGCCAGTGTCCGGTTCACTGCCGCAGAGACACACTTGTTACAATATGTTCTATGTGTTTTTTTACTGTTTTTTTTTTGTTTAATATGTGTGTCCTGTGTGTAATATAATAATAATCTCTCCTGACCGGTTTCGGCCTCGGCGACTGCCTCAACTCTGGCGTTGATGTCGTTCATGTGCTCTGGTGTGACTCACATAGCCGATCTTATTTACGAAGACCCGAGTACACAACGGGCACGTGAGCACACCATTCACAAAGTTATAGCTGACCGCCGCAGGTGGTCGGGCTTTCAGCTCGTCCCGTTTGAAATCAAGAGCCATACGTCGACGGGATTCAAAGGTGGATGTTTTGATTTTAACTGAAGATCTCCATTTCTGGCGGTTGGCTGCCTGGTTCTCCCACTGCAATGGGTCAATTTCACAATTTTTCATGTGACGCTTAAGCACATCTTTGTACCTGAGGAGTTGTCCGCCATGCTTTCGCTTGCCCTCCTCAAGTTCCGAATAAAAGATGTGCTTTGCCACTCGACCCGCCGCCATCCTTGAAACGTGGCCGCCCCAGCGAAGTTGTCGTCTCATGAGATAGGCTTCGATTCCACCTACGTTAGCTCTCCGCAAAACTTCGGTGTTCCGTATACGGTCGGGCCAGCTGATCTTTAAGATTTTACGGAGGCATTTTAAGTGGAATCGATCTAATGTGCGGGTGTGACGACGATATACGGTCCACGTTTCAGATGAGTAAAGGAGATTAGGCAGCACAATTGCCATATATATGGAGACCTTTGTGCCTAGCTTCAAGTCATGCGAGCGAAAGACCTTGGCATTTAGCTTACCGAACGCTGCAGCAGCAGCACTGATCCTGCTGTTGATCTCGGTAGCAAGGTCGCACGCAGGTAGCGGAATTTGTCCACCTGCTTCAACACATCTGCGCCAAGTTTGACATCCAGTGTTTCGCGACCGTGAATGTCTAAAGACATTACTTCCGTCTTTTTAATGCTGATCTTTAGGCCAAACTTGCAACAGTGTGTAATATATTGTGTGTGTTAAATTAGTTAGTGAATAAATGTATCTTTCTTTCTTTTCTTTTCTTTCTAAACGGTGACCCACATTGAATGACGGGCTATTACCACAGAGAAATGGAATAATGGATCTGATCAGAAAGTTAAGTAATAAGCTCGCCTTTGTGCTTTTGGTTTTTGTTTGCTCGTAGTGCAAATATGCAAAATAAAGCGATACTTTTGCATCTTTTTAGCTGTCAAACATGGATTTTGTTAGACACTAGTGTTCTATTATTTATCATGTGTTAAAAGTATTCTTAAACTTGTTTAAGCTTGTTTAGCTAATAAGGGAATATTCTACCAAAACGTCGAGATTACTTTGAGGGATCATCAAGCCGGATACACAAAACTTCTGTTAGTACCCGCTACCCGCGATAGACCCGCTGTAACCGAGATATACCAATATTGTCATGGAGTTGCAGTTGCTATCAACAGATAGATACACCCCAAGAATGATATTATTTTCATTTCATATAATCCCATCAACTCATATTTCACTATTGGCGTTAACTTTCCAACAGCCAACTTGACTCTTGCACGAAAAGCATAAAATCGTAGGAGATGCAGCTAGTTTAAAAAGAAAACTTTTCAACTAGTTACCTGAAATAAATCGCTTCTAAGTGAGTGCGTGGAATGAAACTCGCAAGTCTTTCCTCGGAGTTACCGGGAATATTTAGTGCAGTAAATAGTATTAGGTGCTTACATTATATACTACATTATATATCATACATTATGAGTTTCAAAAACATTCCATTTGCGGTTTTATGTACTTTGGTAAACCGGATGGCCTTGCCTCAAATTTTCTACAATTAAATCAAAATAAGAATACGCAGAACTTACCAAAGATAGCTAATAATATATCAAATTATTAAAAAAAGGTTATATCGGAATCAAAGTTATTCTCTATAGTAGAATATCAGATATGAAGATAACCATAATAACGTGAACCTTTTGCATAAATATTATCAAAAATTCGGCAAACAAGCAATATCTGGCTGCATGTTTTATGTACGCCCGGGGGTCCCAATTTCCATTTTAATTGACAGGACATCGATGTAAATCTGGCCTTTGTTGTTACAGGATTAGAGTTGTAAAAATATTGGCTAACTTTTGCTTCACGATGCATGAAGCTGATGGAGTATAGGGTTCGAGCGGGTACTTGAAATTCACATTTCAATTATATAAATATCCCCCTTAACAGATCTTGGTTAGTTACGGCCTGATATGCCTGAATTAAATGTATTAATTATTATATTAGAAAACTCCCGTGAGTCTCAGACATATTAAAATGTGATTAAACCGGTCACTAATCGGGTGCTATTTAAGCGCGATGGCTTCGCGAGTGCTCACGATTAAGGACGACTTCATCATTATCATCATCATATCAGCCAAAAGACGTCCACTGCTGGACATAGGCCTCCCCCAAAGAGAGCCACAATGGCCGGTCCTGCACCACCCGCATCAAGCGGACTCCCGCGACATTTACCAGGTCATCATTCAATCTTGTGGGGGGCCTACCCATGCCGCGCCTTCCGGTACGTCAGATCGCATCAGAAATGAGTCTTTCCGCAACAGAACCAAGGTAACCGATATAGCCCTCCGAATCGTCAAGCTTAAGTGGCAGTGGGCGGGGCATATTGCACGTAGAACCGATCGATGTCTGTTGGGGCGGAAAGGTTCTCGAGTGGCGACCACGTACCGGAATGACCACTTATTGGTTTGAAACATGTCAAGCGATATTCAACCTCAAAGACGTGATTGACCCGATCCATTATATTTTCTTTATTATTCATTTAAAATGTTTGTCCCTTTCCTACAAACACAAATGGCAAAGTGAAAAACAATAATTGTACTTTCTAAACAAAGTTTTAACCGACTTCCAATCAGTAGCCAAATTGCTTCAAGTTTGCCTATAAAATTTGAAGAGTTCCTTCGATTTCTCCAGGATCCCATCATCAGAACTGGATTTTGGTGACAACGGGACCAATCTGGAAGTATATGCTTTCAAACTAAGTTTTTTTTTTCAAATCGGTTCATAAATTACCGACATATCGTGTAACATAACACTCCTCCTTTTTTGAAGTCAGTTAAAAATCAATGAACATTAGCTAAAATAGGTTTGATGGACTTTTATGCATTGCGTTCATATTCGGAAACATTTACTTGGCGCGCATTAAATATTGAATGCAAAAGGCAAGTATGTGATAGCCCCTCAGCCGATTGGCATAGAGGTGATTGTGTTTGTAGGCTATTGTTCATGGAACCGTTACTAAATTGGCCTACTACACATACGAGTCAAATTTCGGCTGCATTTTTATTCAGTAATAGTGGGAATAGAATTATACACGAGCACACGTCCTGACTACAAGGGGCAGAACGATGCCATTTTGTTTTTTACGATGTTAATCGATCCTGTTTTTTTAGTCCAGGCAATGAACTGACAGCTTGTATGGAAAATATGTCAAATTTGGAAATAATTTATAATAGCAGATTTTTTTTATGTAATGGATATATTATCAATTAAATAGTTACTTACTGACAAAATCCAACAAAATTTCAGACATCAAAAAAATGATAACTTAACTAGCTTCTGAAAAGTCAGAATAAATATTAATAAATGGTTTTATCTTTATTTTGGTTCATTTACATTTGCTCTATAATATTCAAGATAAATAATTAAAAAAAAACAATTCATTCTTTTTTTAAATCTATATAAATACTTCCGGATGGAAAGTTTGTTGGATTCTTGAATAAAGCATAGATCAATGTTTTAAAATGATATAAAGAAAAAAAACGCTATTATAAATTAATGTTTTTCAAAACCGTATTTTGCCTGGAGTATTTGTGAGGCTCAAATGTCAACACACAGTAAATAAAATTGCAATACTTAAGAGCTCTATGTGTCTCTAGTAGGTGTATTGTCACAGATAGCAGGTAATTGTCATAAATATGGGATCTGTGACTTTTATTCTATTCTGCTAGTGGTGCGTACAACATGCTAGGTCTTCTCATGGCTAAAGTTATCCACAAGCGCAGCGCAACACAATAAATATACCTAAGAAAATGAATGGGACCGATACATAAAACCCACCATAATAATTATCGTTACATCGGTAGTTCCAGCAAACACTTTTAAACAGAGAATAATAGCTTTTTACGCCGAGCTATGTAAGAGCTGCTCAAACATGCACTAAGAAAAAGGTCGTATTTTTATAGCATAACTCACGAAACTACATATTTTTCCTTAAGAAAGACAGTTTTTCAGTAATTACTCAAAAACCCTTAGGTAGACAAATTGAAAAAGGCGAGTCTTCCCCCGGGGGTTCCGTACAAAATTACAAATCTATAGTTTTCCGATTTTGCCCTGTAAGTACTTGTAGTATATAAGTTATTATTTTTACAGCTTCAAGGGACTGTAGACCTGAGAATATGGTTATAATTTCAACTCGATACCTTCACGCTTTCGAGATAAAGGGTCTTGACAGACAGACAGACGGGCAACTGAACAAAGTGATCATATAAGAGTTCCGTTTTTTCCTCTTGAGGTACGGAACCCTAAAATAGTAAATTTTTAGGTTTTCAATTTTGCATGAAATTCCATTATGTCTCGATAATGGAATTTCATTCAAAATTGAAAACCTAAAAAGTGACTATTTATTTTCTTACAGCACCCGATATGTGACATTTCGCCTATTATTAGAAAAAGAACGTTTGAAAAACAAATGAATAAGTAGATAATGCATAATTATACTTTAGACAAGTGAAATTGGTCACATTTTGCATAGAAATCCTATAGGTACTTACCTACAATCTGTACACTATATAAATTAAAGAAATAAATAATGTTTTAAATTTTAAATTTTATTTCTGTGATATTTTGTGACTTAGTTTTTAGGACTTATATGGGATTTTTTACGCCTGCAATAAAACATAAATAAAAAAAATCTCATTGCTTGAGTATGTCAGCAAAACGTTCTTACCCATGGCAAATAGGATGAGCAGGGCGGACACCACCCACGAGCACATGATGACGTCACGGGCTGCTCACACCGCTCGCGGTGGCACACAGGGACCCAGACATCTGGAAAAAAATGTTTACATATTCAGTATCAAAAATTTCGTAGTCCTAACACTAACAATTCTGTATAGGGTCTCCAGAGTGTTTCGATTACCTACATGTATCGCAACTTAACCTTAGAGGTGTAGAAAGTGCCTTCGATCAAATAGTCGTTTAACAATGTGAAAGATCGCCAACGTCAATTAAATTTAAGTTAGTAGAATCGACCACATAATAGTAGTTTATGTGACTGTACATAATGAAGGGCATTAAACACGAGTTTCATAATAACATCACACGAGTGTGTTAATGCCTAGTTATTTACAGTTACATACACTACTTTATCCATCTACATATCATAAGCCTCCATGATGCATCCAGGAGCCACATTTTATGACCGGCATCGCGGCGTTGTTTTCTGGCAGCTGTCATAGTATTTTTTTTAATTCAGAGACAAACTAGAGTCTGCGCCAACTGTCATATCGTTCGATATCTTACTTACGTGCGACATTTGTCAAATTTGTATGCGAATTGACAATTCATTTTGAACTAAACGTCATCCCGACTGATATAAGAATAGAGGTGTTTGAATGTAATAATAGCATCGAAATCGATGTTATTATTTAGCAATAATAACATCGATTTCGATAATATTATTTTATTCAAATTTCGAACATAAAAGTGGTTTCATTTTGTCCTGTCTTACAATTATTCTTAAAACTAATTTCCTATAATCTATGGGGACGTGGAGCGGTCGCTCGCTTGCTGAGCTGCCGGCTCCTGTCTTTTTTTTGGCACATAGTTGATTTCTCCTAATCTAGTATTAGTAAGAAGTGGGTTGTGCTGCCTGCGTCCGATGTAGACGTTACCAGGGGTATCTAGGTCCGCAATGTGCATTTCTTTGAATCGGCGCAGCATGTCTTCATTTAAGTCTTGTGCGCGGAGGTGCCATGGATCCCAGTCGAGCATCTCCCAGAGTAGTGAAGTTTCTAGGCGTTTTGGGAACTGTCCACTAGTTTTGAGAGCCATTTGATATTGACGTTCAATTCTGAGCAGGGTTGCTCTTACTGTAACGTGAGAGTAATTGTACCACGTCATAATCCAATATTGGAAGTAGACAGGCCTGAATGACAGCCAGTTTCACCGTCAGATCCGTCTTAGCGTGCCAGCCTATAATGGAGGCTAGAGCACCGTGCGCCCGTCGTACTTTCTGCACTACGTAGTCCGTCTGTTTACCCTTGTCATGGGTCATGGTCTTGTCTAGGTGTACAGCCAAATATTTTATGCTGTTTATATATTCAATTAGCTCGTTTTTGATGCGAATAGTACTGCGGTACTTTCTCTTGTGAGTGACAATAGCACACTCAGTTTTCTCTATGTTGCACTTCAGTCCCCAGCGTTGGTAGTAATCGATGACAGTTTCAGCGGCCCAGCCCGCACGGCTTGTCGCGCTGTTCGGTTCCGGAGATCTGTTGAGTATGCACAAGTCATCGGCGTATTGAGAAAGCTTTGATCCGCGGATCCGGTTCCGTTGGTCCCAAACGTCATGTATATACATGTTGAAGATGATTGGGCCCAGGATAGAGCTCTGTGGGACTCCGTGGGGCACCGCTTTCTCTTCGCCGTTGGTGGTTCTGAAACGTCTATAGGTTTTTCGACCATTCAGGTAATTTTCTATTAGTTTGATAATGTTGTTTGGAACGTCGGCTGTTTGAAGTTTCTTTATCAGACCCTCGTGATTTATGGAGTCGAAGGCTTTCGAAAGATCAGTCAATACCAAGGCCACGCTCTCCTTTGCTTCTAAGGCATCCGTTATGAACTTTCCGGTGCGTTCCAGTTCCTCTATTCTTAGTAAAGCCATGCTGGAATGGCGGTTGGAGTCTGTCGGCCGTATGTCGCAAACGCGAAAGAAGCAAGCGCTCGTGTAATTTATTCATGATGTTCAGAAGGGTACTGGGTCGATACGATTTGGCGTCGCGGTGATTCTTCCCTGCTTTATGTAAGAAGATGCATTCTCCGATTTTCCACCTATTGGGATAGTAGCCTGTCAGTAATAGGTAATTGGCTATAACTTTGTACCGGATGAGAAAGGGGTTGCCTCCGAGTTTGAGAGCATCTGCTTTGATTTTGTCCGGGCCTTCTTATTTTTAAAACGTCTTAGAGCGATCTTAATCTCCTCTATAGATGTATCGTCAAGAGGCTGAAAGGGCGTGGTCTTCTATGTGCTCTTGTCCTTGTTATTTATATCAGTTTCTGCTACGATCGCTGCGTCGACTAAAGTGTCGATGGTTTCTTCCTCGCTGTTGCATCCCTGGATGTGGGGAAGTCTCTGTACTGGTGCCTTCAGGTTGCGTTTTTACTGTTCTCACCCATTTCTGATCGTTATACTCCAAGATCGCCTGTTGGACCAGCCATTTCAGACGATTGTAGGTCGTTCTTTGTTCAGTTTTTCTGTCCTGGTTAAAGCGTAGTCGCCATGCTTTACTTTTGGCTTGGTTTCTTTCGTCTATTAATTTATTAATCTCATCTGGAAGTTGATCTCTTTTATTGTACTCATGCAATGGCGCATACTCATCTAGAGATTCAGTAATAGCTTTTTCTAGTTGTAAGATGTATTCCTCGCATTCTGAATCAGATGTGATTTCCTTTGGTAGCTGAGTGGTTTTGTTCCATAGAGTTTGCTGAAATTGCTGTCTGGTTTCTTCGTTATTTGCGATAGCACGGGTGTTTCTCATCAAATTTTTCGCTCTGTCCACCACTATATTTATATCTAGTAGCCATGGCATGTGGTCTGAGCCAGCCGATGTTATTTGTCGGCATGTTACGGTGTCGAAAGCTTCCATTTCATACGAGATGATGGCTGCATCAAGAATGCCGTACCCCGCACTGTTCGGTCGTGAGGGTAGGCCTGTGTGGTGTATAGTGCAGACGTCAGAGTAACAGAGGTCACGGATAAGTATTCCCGCTCCTTCGTCTCTCGTTTGGTTTAGTGTGGTAATTTTAAGATTGAGGTCCCCTATTGTGATGTTCGGGGCTTTGGTAACAATATCTTCTAACTCATTCTTAAGTGCTGCGGTGTCAATGTGTTCTGACCTGTGTGGTATGTATATTCCTTTAATTTTTAGGTGATCTCCAGTTACATGATCGTAGGTATAAGGTTGATAGCAACGCCTTCAATAAGACGGTCTCCTGCTTCTGCACCTGGGGTAACGTCGGTCTGACTCCAGCGTATACCTCGCATCTTGTCATAGTTCGGGAGATTCATGCGAGTTTTGGAAAACTCCACGCGACATTCGTTGACTATGATTATATGTGGTTTGTGACGGTCGGCTAGAGATAGAGAAGCTCGAGGAATTTACCTTTGAGACCTTGCGCATTTAGATGCATTATACGCAGCTTGTGATATTAATTTCTGCGATTACTTGTTGAATTTTTTTATGAGAATGTCGTGTTGTAGCTGTAACTGGAGTAATACTTGTTTCATGATTGTATGTAGCTCTTGCTCTGGAGCCTCCGTGATGTTTTCCTTGTTTGCCATTTGTTCTGGCTGCACTGGCTGATGGTATGTTGGTTGTGCTTGGGGTGCTTGGTTGGGCGGCGGTGGGAATTCTGAATTGGAAGTTATGTTCGCGTAGTCGCCAGTGCAATATAAAGTTTCATTTTTCTCATGACATTCAATACCTCAAAACAAAAAGCAGTATAGTACCCTTGTTTTGTAAATTCTACTAACAAAATGTGTCCATGGTTACACGAAATTAAAAATTAAAAAACATTCATTCATTCATTCATTATAGCAAAACTTCTTCAGCGAAATTAACATAAATTGGCCTTAGAGATGATCATAACAGACGCGGCTCAGAAAGAATTAAAAAAACAATTAATCCTGGCGGGCATTAAATCTTGCCCGATAACAAATGAACGCGACGAGTTTTAAAAGTACCGGCGCGGCGTTGATAAAGTGCGGGCTCGCTTCCGGGGTTAAGGGGTGGGGTTGGGGACCTTTCGAAAGGCATACTTGACTTCAAAAGCACCTGCAAGTTCATCAAGCATCTGACTAGGTATATCGCATACAAATATGACATCAATGTGCTACGTGCGCAATCATAATCCTTGAAAAATGAGGAACCATATTGACCCCCAGGGCCCTATTTTATAAATACAACATTATGTATTATATTTGTCTGAAGAAAGTTATCACAAAAATGTGTAAATTATGATGATGATGAGTAAAACTTCCTCCTTTGTCAGTTTTGATATTAAAAATCCATTACCATACAAAATTGCCATTTAAATATCTCAAACACACATAAAACAAAAAAGTCGTACAGTGTCAAACAAAAACAAAATCGAATCACACCATTAGGTCGTCAGCACAAAAGTAATCAATCAAGCCCCCCGCCCTACGGTCAACATGGGGCTGAATCTGAGTTATTATTTGCATCCCAATTCGATTTCAATGTGTCTTGTGCACTCACTTCTACACTCGTCTTGCTAATATGTTAGAATGAGCGCGAACTCGTTTAAACAAAATGGGAATAGCAATTGTAACTTTCGGATCGACTCCTGAAAGTAGAATATCCAACAAAATGTGAACGGAAATTTTCCGGCGCTCCCAATAAATAGCACAATTTTTATTTTTACTTTAATGGTGGATTTTACGAATTTTGTCCAGAGGGGTAATCACGTAACGTTCCGAACGAAGTTAGGACAATTAACTGACATTATTCCATATAAAAGTGACATTTAGATCAACCTGACGCGTGTACAATGCGTTACGTGATCGACCTGCTGGAGTCCAATTTTGGAACTCATCCTAGAATGTATTGGACTAAAATGTGAATCTTGGTTTATGCATTTCCTTCAGCGTAAGCGTCACTTCTTGCTCTGCAAGTATGTTTTGCTGGTAAAGACGCCAGACCTCCCAAAGACTCGCTGTGTTGAGAGTAAGGGAACTGCATTTGTATCTAACTGTCGAAACAATGAATCCTCAAATCTATAAAAGGTGGACACAATCACGGTGCCAGACAGGCAAGTCATACGCTTGTTTTTCGGTTCACTAATGTTTCCCAACTTACGTTTGGCAACCTGATTCATTTCGCATCTTTTCATCTCCCAACCTATTAATATTTTTAAAACTGTTATATACACGATGGCCATGAAATAAATCCTGAAATATTTACTGTTTCAGAGTTTGGGAAATGAAAAGTTGCGAAATGAATCAGTTTGCCAAACGTTAGTTGCGAAAAGAAGGTGTTCCTAGTTTTTCACCACCGTAGTATTTCAAAAAATGCACTTCTATTGGGATTTGTATAAATTGAAAATAATGATTTTGTTGAAGAACGGATAGGTGTACTTATGTTCAATTTTCTTCACCCACGGTGCCCTAACTGCTTGGTAACTGCTTAGAAAGACAGCTTTACATAATAAACTGTATTCTTAAAATACACAAAAATTTTAAATTTGACGACATTTTACTAAAAAAACGCAACGTCTATATGGTAATTAAGCAACCAACCAAAATTAGGACAGAAATTGCTCGAAAACAATTTATGTACTATCTATTAATTTATATAACAAGGTAAACAGACTGGTGAATATATACACAAAAAGTTATAGAGAGTGTAAAACAACAGTTACAACTTGATTAAAAGGGAGAAGTTATGATGAGACTGAATCAATCTTAAAGTGATTCAGTCTATATCATAGCTTAAGTGTACATGGTTAATTTAGTTAGGTACCTATTTTAATATAAATAATAATAAATAAATATTACGGGACAATCTTACACAAATCAACCTAGGCCCACGGTAAGCTCATTGAGGCTTGTGTTGTGGGTACTAGGCGATGATATATATAATAGATACATACATATAGATACTTATATAGATATATAACATCCATAACTCAGGAACAAAAATTCGTGATAAATACACAAATAAATGCCCTGACCGGGATTCGAACCCGGGACCTCCAGCTTCGTAGGCAGAGTCACTACCCACTGGGGTACGGAGGCCGTTTTATAAATATAAATGTATTTATTTAATATCTCTAAATAATATTTAAGTCTACTCAGTATTCCTATTAGGGACCTTTTGACAAACTACATTCATGAGCAGTGAGTAATTCAAAAATTGTTACTGGAACTTGATATAGAATCATCACTTCCCATTGCTTTGAGTATATTTAGGATAATTAGGACTAATATACCTAGCTTTATTTTATTTTTAAATATTTTTTTTAAATATCTTGTATGAAAGAGCGATTACATTCTAACACAAGTTTTTAACTTAAAAGGAGGATTCCTCATATCAATCTGTATTAAAATATATGTTAAATAATAATCAGAAATGTTATTTGTGAAACTTAGATACATTTAAGTTGGTATAACAAAATCGTTCTCTATGTTTTACCCACTAGTGTAGGTGTACAAATATTAAATAAATTGAATTTTTGTATTTTGAATCTTTGAACCAGTTTATTAGAAAGTGTATTGATTTATTAAGATAAAACAATACACTTTCTAATAAACTGGTTTAAAAATTCAAAATTCAAAAATTGATCCTTACCACTACCACTAATTATGCAAGGTACCTTTGTAGGTGAATTGCCTACAACCAAAATTACTCATAAATTATTATTTTACATTTAACGAAAACCACTCGTCACCATAGTATTCTAAACCAAAACATCGAATTATTTTCTTTTTACCATTTAAGGTTTTAATTTGTCAATTAAAACCAAACTCTATGTATCGGACAACACGCTTAGTTGCTATTTTATAGGATAAAACAGGACGTTTTTGGTCGACGACGGTAGAGCCGAACGGAAGGGATATGTTTTTAGCAGTCTATGTTTGTTAAAGTAACGCTTACTAAACCGATTGCATATTTTCTACGATCATGCGATGTTTTTTTGTTTCATTGGAAATTTAACTTTATTCAATAGGATACACGATACATTTTCAAATGACATAACATTGTTATATACGAGCTCGTAAAAGTTACTTTCGATATCTTAATTTTCCTTCCGCTTGTTTTACGGCTCCGTAATTTATATAGGGAGTCGGATGCAATGATGTAATCCATACTTTATTAACCCCCATGCTTAGGTTCGCAGAATGGCGTATCTTTGGAGTGAATTATTGGCTGTTTCGTCTTTCTGCAAACTGGAGAGCATATCAGTGTGGTATAATATACATGTAAAACGTAAGTACACGATGATCTTGTTACGTTTACGGCTCTAGAGAGTTATGGGAGTAGGTTGACGGTTAAAATGAGGAATTTGAGGAGTATACTTTAAACTATATTATGAAATAAAATGAAACTTAATACATATGTGGCTGTTCATTAACATTAAACAACATTTTTTTGCTAACCCAGGTGTTCCAATACTGGATTAAGACCTTAAAAGAAGCAAAGCCGTGGAATAAAATTTAAATATAGCCTCTCCTGAAAGTGTACTCTATACACTAGTGTTTTTTTTAATATTTTTTGTATTTTTTTCACTTTTGTATAGAATAGACTTTAAGGATAAAAGGCTATATTTTATCTCGAAGCTGGGTTCTCTGTTCCACGCGAGAGGATCCACGCGCACATCCAGTTGATAATAAATATCGAAACTGAAATCTTCAACATTCAATTTAACAAAATGAGTTCGAATAACATTTTGAAGATAAAATTATATTTCTGATACTATAAAATCAAAGGTTTCCTTCAGTTAAACTGCGCTGCAGAATAAACGGTTTATTGACGAACCTACGTAGTTTATTTTAGAACAAGCTGCCAGCGCGACTACGTCCGCGTATTTCAGTAACTATTTCAAAATTATGTCTTCGAAAAAAAAAAGTATTTGTGAAATAATTTATGAAATCGGGTGAGTCGTTCCAAGGCCTACCTCCTACATGCAGCCTCACAAAGGTACAAATTCAGAAACTTTACCCCTTTAAATCTATACCTATTAATAGTGTAGATAATTTGTAACATGTTTTTATTCAATCCTAGTTTTTAACAGAATTATAGGGGAAATCGCCAGTAGCTGGCCACCCTTCTTAGCTGGCCCCTCATACTAAAAATTAACTCTGTTCCCCTACAAACAGAATCAAATTAAGCATGACGTGGCCAGTTATTGAACGGTCAGCTACTAACGATTTACTCTATAAATTGTGGTTTAAGTTTCAATTGTAAGACTATGCTTATTAGTTAGTACAAATAGATATTTCTGTTTTACTAAAACTATGAATTAAGATAAAAACAACTAAGTAATTTGAAAAAATTTAATCTACTTCAAAATGTTGTTAATGTTTTTAAGTGATGTCTATACCTATATACTATGTCTAACGACCATATCTAACAATCAAAATATTAATCTTGTAAGAATTCTAATTATATTATTGGGGGATGGTACAGTGTAAACCGCATCAGTCCCTGAAGCCAACTGACCGGCCCAAACTTTAATCAGCATTTAGTGCCACCAATTCGCAATCCACTTTAAGCCCCTTTACAAAGTTAAGGACGTTATCAAATAATTCATTTACAAGCAATGACAAAAACATTTTTAGTAATTTATTCTTAGGGGAGTAGCTACGTTTGATTATCGTTTTAAACGATAAGGCTCTTAAATATTGATATTTTGAACTTAAATTTGTTTTTGTTTCTAATCCACAAATGGCATTTTTGCGGTTCTTTGAAATAATTTACTTTCAAAACAAAGTTTTAACCGACTTCAATTTAGTACTCTGCCAAGCCACATGAACATTTCCACATTTTTATTTTCCAATTTACCACATGAACTGATTTCCGAGGGCAAATGCGTTGATTTTTAGACCAATAAACGAAATCGCTGTATGTGGGCCGATAATATTTGAGGACTTCCGTCGATTCCTCAAGGATCTCAGAATTACCCTTGGCACTTCATTGTTTACTATTTTAACGCAATCATATCAGAATCTGTGACGTATTTTTATAGTTTGAAGTATAGGTACATCATTGAGAAGTTCCACTAGTCATCTATGGTCTTCATCATCACTTCCACCATCCAAATTACTACACGCGTGCATTATATATTTGAGGAGTTCCCTCAATTCCTCATGGTTCCCATTATACAACTGGGGTTTTGAAAACAATGGGACCAATCTGAAAGCATATACTTTCAATTAAAAAAATTATTATACGAATCGGTTCATAAATGACGGAGTTCTGAGGTAACAAACATAAAAAAAAAATGCATCCGAATTGAGAACCTCCTCCTTTTTTTTGAATGCGGTTAAAAAGATTGGCAATTGATGTCTCTAGAATCTGACCATTTGGTATTCCAAAATAATTATGCGTTTTGACGATACAACTAACAATTTGCACACACGAAATTTGTTCATATCCATTTGATTTCAATACGTAAAAACGCATCCCGGCATTGGGCGCTTGGCTTATCATGTACGTACATTTAACTTTAATAAGCAATATAGAGTTTAGCTCCAAGCTCCGCACAGCGGCATCAGGTCCCGTTGAAGCGGAAAAAATTGGTACTTATCGTGTACTACTCCAACGGGAATACGCCCGCATGAAATAGCAACCATCGTCATCGTGTGAGGGCTATGGATAAGACATTTGTCACTTTCACACTCCCATGTTTGTCAGAACGAGATGGATATTTTATCCACGGCGATACGTGATTAAATGGCAACTATGGAATACGAACGTGTACGTAATATTGGTAGTTAGTTGCATATTTTTTTTGCACTAATAACTTACTTGAACACTTTGGGTGCCAGGAGACAACTACGTTAGCGCGCTGCTTGTAGCTGATTTCCTCTACAAAGCAGAAAAATTATTATACACTTAACATGGGAAAATGTTGTGCTATTGATCATCTCTATTTTTGAAATAAGCGACGCCGAGATGAATTAAATGAGACATGAAATTGCTAAACGACAATTTTGTACTCAATCTACTAAACTGTATAACGTTGTTAATGAGCGTTTGAATATATTCTCCATGCAAACATTTGACTGCAAAAAATCAGTTATGCAATGTAGCCTGAGGAAATTACGTTTTTTTTGGAAATAATTAAATATCAGGCTAATTATTTGTATACGGCTTTTATATGTTATTTAAAAAAACTTTTACTATGGAAATCAATAATTCTATGGACCGGAAGTTAGGAAAAAAAATTAACCCGCAAGCAAAAATGCTATCAGTATTTTTATAATGAAAACATGTTTGAGTACACAAATTTGGAGACTTACTACCTGAATCTAAAAATATATGCATCAGGAAATAACACCATTTTAATTAAATATTTACGACCTTGAGATAATATTGAATTTAATCTGGCCTATAGAAAAGTTTATTCATTAACAAAAATAAGTGGATTATGCGCGTATCCCAAAGAACGTATAAGACGTAGTCAATTATAAAGTAAAAAAAGTTTATACCATTTTCGCCTGTTTTTTACGGAATTTATTAAGATTACTTTTCATTCTTTTTTACCGTTGCGGTATTAAATTTAGGTGGATTATTAATGAATGTTTAGTCAAATTACCCAACCTATTTTTTGGTGTAATAATATGGCTGATAGAGATATATTGTTGTGTTTTCATAGAGCAAAACCGTAAACACACACACACACACACACACACACACACACAGTACTAAGTTTAGCTTTATGTATATATTATGTACCTACATGTATCAATAGTGGTACTTGAAATAAGAATTAAGTATGTACACGCTTAAGTAATTAATCCCGCATTCATTAATTATTGGTTATACCCTTACGCGGTTTATGGAAGAGCGGTGTCTCCTGACACAAGTATCTTTATTACTTAAAAGGAGACTCCAACCTTGCTTTTGTCAACCTTTTTGATGACCAATAAATCATTTTACATTTTCATTTTCATTTTTATGAAATAATTATTGTTTGCAGCTTACTTTTCCTTGCAATATTTACTGTCTCTACCAACCTTACTCACTACTAAGATGAATACCTACTTACAAAGCAATGTGCAAAAGGGTTTTCTTTTTTCAATGGGATGTATGAATGGATGAATGAAAATTTATTTATAACAATCGTTACAGGTCATGATCAATTTGGTACATTCGTTTCCTAATTGAAACGTATTATAGAGGTTTATATTTATACATCATTAAATTCTAGATTCTTACATCTTATTATGTATGTCTTTCCCGCTCACGGGACAATGATGTCCCGGACCTTTGGGAGGCGTGCGTGGGGCTAGGTACCAACAAAGTACCAACTGAGCCAACACGTAGAGGCCCTTTTGACAATTTAATGAAATGCAAGGAGTACACCGAGCGGATGCTGTCCCTGCCCGTGTCATGGGACGCACACAGAGACAGCACCCGCTGGGGTGTATAGGGACTATTGCTGTTGATGGAATCTAAAGAAAATTTAGTTATTGGGTGAAAATGATGGACTAGTGGCTGGGCTATTGGGTGAAACATCGGACGCCTGCCTAATAATCTGTCTCATTTTTTATCTCTGGCAGACGGTGACTCGCCAACTACTAGATGGGCCCCTATTAATAGCGACATTAAAAAATGGCCTAAGGGCAACACCAGTCAGAGAGGCTGGGGGGGTAGAGAGGTGGCACTGGACTTTAAACATATAGCCAACTCGCCACTTAGGTGTCCACATCTACCCTCGAGCAACAGCTTATTTATTATTATCATTATCATAATCATTTATTTATAGTATAATGGAAAATGCATGACTTAAAACTGCACTTGAGAGTGGAGCACTAACAATCCACAATATTGACTTTACTTTCGCTGCCTATTTCAGTACTTAAACAGTCGTCTACATGAGACTACACTACAACACTACAAGCGTTGGATCTATCCCTGTCACATAATCATCATCACCGCTGCATGACAATTAAACTGATTCTCCAACAACGTTAGTATCGCACTGGCAAATAAATAATCTGTACAATTTTAAATTTTGGGAACATTTCATAGCAGGACCTACATGCTATCAAGTGGCAAAATATGTAAAAAAAACACACTACACAGCTAATCATAACCATACTAGGCTCCCTTCCCTCGAACGATTACAAAAACGACTAATACAAAACACCTACTCGTACATACACTACACGTCGCCCCTAGATCGGCAAACATTTTTTTTCTTCCCTTGCCAATCTCCCAGCAAATTGTTGTCTATTTGTCTAACATTCGCCAACTAAACGCTGCGACTCTATAAGGCACTAACACGTTACAATAAGGTTTAGAATTGCTCGTACAAAGAAGGGTAATCTGGTAATATACCTTTGGCAAGCCTGGGATCAATTATGCAGGTCAGTACGGTGGTTAATAATGAAGTGGGACTATTCAGAGACGCGTTTCGGCTCGCAGCCTTCAATGGTTCCAATGCTTTATAATTATGTTTCGTCAATAATTGGAAATTATACAAATACGAATACAATACAAATATTCTTTATTGCTCACCAGCAGGTCAATCACGTAACGCATTGTACGAACGTTAGGTAGATCTAAACGTCAAATTTTATATAGAAAAATGAAAGTTGGATTGTCCTAACGCATGTTCGGAACGTTACGTGATTACCCCTCTGTACATAGAAAAAACACAGGTAAATTAAACATCAACAATCATAAGACTATCTGTAAACCAAAGTCACCAGGCGTTAGTTATAAGAGGATGCCCACAAGGGGGCGTCCTCTCGCCACTACTGTGGAACCTGGTAGTAAGCAATCTTATAACAAAACTAAATAGTAACCGCTTCCTAACAATAGAATATGCGGATGACATAGTGATACTGGTCAACGGCCTGGTTATAAACACACTGTGTGAACTCACACAAACAGCACTGACAATAACAGAGAAATGGTGCAAGGAGAATGACCTATCGGTAAACCCAAAGAAAACCGACACAATTCTCTTTACAAATAAACGAAAACTGGGTACCTACGAAATGCCAACTCTATTCGGCACCAAACTAACACTCTCGAAGGAGGTAAAATACCTAGGCATAACACTAGATGATAAACTAAACTGGAGCAAACACCTAGACAGCAGACTTAACAAAGCAACAGTAGCCTTCTGGCAATGCAGAAGGATGGTGGGGAAAATATGGGGCCTGGCCCCCCACATCATACTGTGGCTATACAGAATGGTGATAGTACCAATGATAAGCTACGGTGCCATTGTATGGTGGCCCCGCACCCAAACCACGAGTGCAATAACCAAAATTCAGAAAACACAAAGACTAGCATGTGTTGCTGCTACAGAGAACCACCCCAACAGCAGCACTAGAAGTCATGCTAGGGCTACTACCTTTACATATGCACATACAAAAAGAGGTGGCTGCGACGGCAATACGCCTAAAAAGCCTCAACCTATGGACGAAACTAGACATACCCCACACGAAGATCCACAACAAACTGATCACAAGCCTACCTATGATGGAAGCTTCAATCGACAAAATACCAAAAACTGCAGTCTTTGGGCAAGACTATGGAATATTACGGACGGAAGACTCCAAAGAGGGGTTAAACCAATAAAAAATAAACAGACCTCAGAATCTTTACAGATGGTTCAAAAACAAATACGGGAACAGGATGTGGTGTGTTCTTAGAGGATTTAAACATGTTATGTTATGTTATGTTATAGCCTTTGATCGTGACATCCAAATGTTGTAGTTTCTTCTTTGGTTATTAGTATGGTTTGTTTATTTATTTTGGGTGTCCGCTTGCCAGTCGGCAAAGGCCTCCTCCAGCCTTCTCCACTCATGTCTATCTCTGGCAACCCTGCTCCAGACCCTGCTGCAGCAACAGGCCTGATGTCGTCGTCCCATCTTTTGGTCTGCCTGCCTCTCTTTCTTTTGCAGCCTCTTAGAAACCACTGGGTTACTTTTTTACTCCACTTATCTATACCTCTAATAGTGTGGCCGGACCACTTCCATTTATGCCTCCTAATTTTTGTGACAATGTCCTGCACCTTGGTTTTGCTTCTTATGACTTAGTTCCTTATCCGATCAGCTTTTCTTACCCCTAGCATACTTCGTTCCATGGAAACTTGGCAGATGCGTAGTTTATTTAATTGATTTTTTGTAGGGGCCCATGTTTGGCTTCCATACATAAGTATGGGAAGGATGCAGGTGTTGAATACCTTACTCTTAGTGCCAATGTGGAGGTTTTGGTCCTTCATTACTTCTTTCATGGCCCAATATCTCTTCCATCCACTACCAACTCTTCGTTCTATT
The DNA here is from genome assembly GCA_963854355.1 of Epinotia brunnichana. Taxonomy (NCBI): domain Eukaryota; kingdom Metazoa; phylum Arthropoda; class Insecta; order Lepidoptera; family Tortricidae; genus Epinotia; species Epinotia brunnichana. The sequence continues at coordinate 27,903,500 of OY977938.1, read as the reverse complement.
TCTCTGTTAGTGATGTCTTTATTTGAGATTATTTGTCCCATATATGTATATTCGTTCTCATACTCGATTTCATTTTGATCTACGCAAATTCTTTCCCCCATGAGACCCATTTTCTCGCTTTCTTTTGATAGTTCGTTTATCATGTTGCTCAGGTCTTGGTGACTTTTGGCAAACAGCACAATGTCGTCTGCAAATCTAAGGTTTGTCAGAGTACAGCCGTTAATGTTTATACCGTAGTTCTCCCAGTTCAGTGATCTAAATATTTGCTCCAACACAGCTGAGAAGAGCTTTGGTGATAGCGGGTCACCTTGGCGTACTCCCTTTTCGATTTGAAACGGTTGGCCTTTTTTTTCTAGTTGGATGCATGCTGTAGTGTTCTTATAGACATTCCTTATTATTCTTATATAGTTTTCCTCTATTCCTTGATTTTTAAGTGCTTCCCATATCCTGCTATGAAGTAGACTGTCGAACGCTTTACTATAATCTATGAAAGCAACATAATACGTCAAGGTATACTCATTATATTTCTCAATAACTTGCCTCAGGACGTGTATATGGTCCAGCACTGATTATCCACTCCGGAACCTTGCTTGTTCGATAGGTTGTTGCTCGTCAAGTTTCTTCTCGAGTCGTTTAAGAATAACTTTGGCAAATATCTTGTAAATATTTAACATTAGGCTGATCGGTCTATAGTTGCCTATGTTGTGCGGATCTCCCTTCTTATACAGAAGTATAATAGTCGATCTCGTCCACTGCTCTGGAATATATTCTTTTCTCAGAATATCATTGAATATTTTGGATAGTAGGGGGGCTACTTGAGTTTTGGCATGCATTAAGACTTCATTGTTTATTCCGTCGGGGCGGGGAGCTTTGTCTTGCTTTTGTGATTCTATGGCAAATTTGATCTCCCTGGTAAGGATGTGCGGCACTGTAGTGTCTTCCTCTCGTTTCACTTCGGTTTCATTTGGAGTGATATCTTTTTTGTATAATTCCCTGTAGTAGTTTGTTGCTATATATTTAATGTCGTGCCTTTGGTTTTTTTCCCTTCCCTGTTTATCTTTCATTTTTGTAATCCATTCCTTGTTTTCCTGTAGTTCTTTATAGGCTTTTTTAATACCGCCTGTCCTCCGTATATGTTTTTCTAATGTTTCCATCCTTTTCTATTTTCTATCTTTCCTTAAGTTTTCATTTATTTGTTTGCTGAGAGTTGAGATTATTTTCCGAACATCCTTACTTTTATTGGCAATGCTGATTAAGATGATCCTCTCGTCCATCAGAGACAAGGTTTTCGTTGACATCTAGCTTTTTTTTCCATTCCCGGATTTGGTCACACTCGAGTTTACTGCTGCTTTAATCGTGTACTCCACCCAATCGTATTTCTGTTGAATGTCGAAGTTTGAGGGCAAGGCTTCATACTCCATGTGTGTATTTTGTAGTTTAGTGGTGATTTTGATCTGCTGGTCCTTGTTGAGAGTACTGTTGTCTGGCCTTTGTCTTGGCCTTGGTTGCTTTGATTGGTGGAGATCTACGACTCCTCTTACCATTCTGTGGTTTATGTTATAGTTTAGTTTGTTATTGATATTGCAGTCGTTGAAGTAACTGGGTTGATTCGAGAGTATGAAGTCGATCTCGTTCTTATATTTCCCGTCTGGCGAGACCCACGTCCATTTCTTGCTTTTACTTTTCTTGAACTTGCTGTTTAAAATTGAAAGGTTGTGTTGGAATGCAAAGTTTATCAGCCTCTCTCCATTTTTGCTTCTTTTCCCATAAGTGTATTGTCCTAGAATTAGATTTTCGCCATGCTGTCTGTCACCTATCTGAACATTGAAATCTCCCATCACAATAAGATTCTTGTGAGTGTGATGTTCTATAGTTCGGCTTAAGTCAAGATAAAATGTATCTATTGTTTCTTGATCAGCTTGTTCGGTGGGGGAGTAAATCTGATTGAGTGACCATTTTTCCTTGTATGCTGGTAGTTTTATATTAAGCACTGCAATACGGTCTGAAATACCGATCAGCTCATCAATGTAGCTGATTAGGTTTTTTTTTACCAGGAAGCCGACTCCATTTCTTCCTGCAGTTTCACCCTTGTAGTAAAGTAAAAGATCCGGGAAGTCCAGGATTTTCTCTCCTAACCTTCTAATTTCACTCATGCCCAGTATGTCCCATTTTATTGCTTGAAGTGCGTTGGTAAGTTCCATTAAGTTTTCATCTGATTTGAGGGTAAAAACATTCGGTGAGTCTATGTGGAGTTTCGTGTTACTTGAACACGCTGGAGGGTTGTGGTCATATTTCCCCACGGTGACCGGCCGGCTTGGGGAAGGTGGTTTCTTTGTTCCATGTTCATTAGCTGTAGTTGTCTTGTTCATCTTCCGGTGTCTGTTGTGCGTTGATTGTCATTGATTACTGTTACCAGGTAATGAGTTTGTCCTAGGACGGCTTGTGAACTCAACCTTGTTTGTTCTATTAATTTTATTTGGAGCCGTTCGGCTTGCAATTGCTCTTTCTTGATGTGTGAGTATTGGTGGCTTGGATGGAGAACGCTTCCGTTTATCCTGGATTGGTTTTTCCTTTACTCTGAGTTTGTCGTACGGTCAAAGAATTTAATTTCCTACCCACTTTGGACTTTGTCAAAGTGACGTAATCAATCAAAACGTAAGAGACTTCTTATGATTTTATTTACTGTGTCACTTTGAAATAGTCCTAAATGGGTAGGAAATTAAATTCTTTGACTGTACCTGATGATAGCTATCTTGCCCTTTTGTATTTCCTCCTGCTGTATTACTTTCAGCTCTCTTCTGACTTCCAGGATATCCTTTGGGAAGTCTTCCGTGGCATATGTATTTTCTGGTAAAAGTTTGTTGTTCCGTAAGACCTCCAGTCTTCTCCAAGCCAGAGTTAATCTTAACATTATGGGCCTTCGTTTCTTGCTATCCCTTTTCCCGAGTCTGTACGCCTCACTTACTTCCCACTTATCAAATACCTCTATTTTCGCTTATTTCGCCATGTTATTGAGGGTCACCAGTACCAACTCCAGGAGTTCTCGATAGTTTTCTTCACGTTTCTCCACTCCGTGTAGTATAATGTTGTTTTTTCTGGAACTTTTTTCGAGGGTGTGGATCTTATTTTTCAGTACGGACATTTCATTTTTTAGCTTGTTGTTCTCTTCCACTACTGGGTGCAGTTTGTCATCCATCATACTAACTATACTTTTAGTGAGATTATCCGCCAGTATGCTGCTTTGTTTCGCGAATTCTTCCTTAATTTCGTTTGTTCTATCATTGAATGCTTGGTTCATTTTCTCTAGTAATGTAACCATTTGTTTATCATCCATTTTGCGGTATCGATCGCGAACTACTACTACTTGGTAGTTTTGCTGGCAACACTGCGAATTTGACACAGAGGCGCTAGCGTTTAGTTGTCAAACGCCGGAAACTGCTATTTCGAGGTTATGTGCACTAGTTATGTTTATGTATAGTCCTTAGATCGTATTTCGACACTTTTTGATTCCCGGAGTTGATTTTGTTGCAGTTTTGAGGGATATTTATATGCACAAGGTTCTGATCCGTGATTATAAGTAGCTTTTTTTTCTTCGAAATAGTTATTTTTGCACTTGAATTTGATTTTAAATACACCCGTAACACACCAAACACCTTCACTTGACAGTGGTCGCACCGGAAGTCCGGATTTAAACATACACATATCCAAACCACTGGGTGTACAAAACACGGTATTCCAGGCTGAATGCGTAGGGATAATTGAAGCCTGCAATGCCATATAGAGACTACAAGTCGAAAACATAAACATACGGATGCTCTCAGACAGTAAATCGGTACTACAAGCACTGAGCAGTGATAACATCACATCTAGCTTGATATACGAATGTCACTCACAGAGGTGTGCGCAGATAAAAACAAAGTTACTATACAATGGATCAAGGGGAACAGTGGCTCAAGAGGAAACGATGGAGCGGATGAACTGGCCAGGAAAGGCTCAGAAACAACGGCATACGGACCGGAGCCAATCTTGCCCCTGCCACAAAGCTACATATACAATCAACTGGACCAACACACTAAAGACCTACACCAAAGATACTGGGAGGAGATAGACACATGCAGACAGACCAAAGAGATTATGTCGAAACGCGACTACAAACTCACAACCACACTACTAAGGACACATACAAACCAACTGCGCAAGATAGTGGGTATAATAACAGGACACAACACCTTGAACAGACACCTCTATTACTTAGGTATCACAGACAGCCCCATGTGCAGAGCGTGCATGGAGGCAGAAGAAACGATTAAACATATACTACTGGACTGCAAGGAGGTAGAAGTATACAGAATGAAGCACCTAGGTTCTCCAAACACACTACGGGACGCAGTCAGCAACACCAAGGCACTCACCAACTTTTTAGACGAGCTGGGGTGGTTAGAATAGCGCCACACCGCAGTTTCACGCAAAATAGGCACAATGGATGTCGACTTACGGAAAACGCCCTGTATAACTAACTAACTAACTAACATTCACAATGATAAAAACAAAACTACATGAATTATAAGACGTATATTGATTATACATCTGTTTCAAATTGATACGAAGAAAAATCTAACATAGATTTATCACCAGAATCTGGTAGTCTATTTGGTCGTGCCAGATCCAGCGCACACGAGAACCAAACCAATTCCACTCCAATGCATTGAATCAAATATCAGTCATAATATATTTCTGACAGGGGTCATATTCTTATTACCCTAACCAAGCACCAATAACATGCGTAATATTTCACATAAACGCAACCTCGTTGTTCTGAATCGTTGAAACAAGGTATTCCAAGCTGCTTTTATTATTAAAATTACTAGCCGTACCTACTAGCTTGTTATTCCTACCTGCACTAATAAAATCAAACTTTTTTACGATGAATAACTTTAATGTCTATGTTAATCAGTCTCGTATAATTCAGTTATAAATTACAATTTATTTATTTATCGTATGGCGGTTACACACTGGTACATATATGTATTCGTATTGATGTCGCGACATCAATAAATTACGATAATTTATCGACATTCCTGGGGACCTATAAAGTATAGCACCCATTACTCGCTACAACTTCAATTTGTGCCAAGCAAATATTACCGTTATTTCCCAGTAAATAAGATGTTATAGGCTTGTTTGTCAAGTAACGACAAGGCCACAATAAAATAATAATGAGGTTAGGAATTTGTTTGGAAAACACTCGGGAAAGTTCGGGTAGTGACGAAGTTTGCCGAAATGGGTAACCTGGTTATAAAGGACGCAACTTTTCTTAGAACAAGTACGTAGTCATCGTCCTATGAATATGGACATGAGCATAGCTACAGTCAGCAAACCTGTAGGATATACTCGGACATAATAAATTAATGAAATAAAATGTCTAAGCCCATGTCGCGTGATAAGGTTATGTAAAATGAAATAGTAATTCAATCCATTATATTCTATATTCAACTTTTAAATCGTACCTAATGCATAAATTGACATTGTTTATTTCTGTTTAATAGTATGTGTCTATTAGTTGTTAAATGACAATCCGTAATTGGAGCTACAATTTCCACTTTGTGTATTTACATTTTGAATATTTTTAAATTTTATTTCTGATTATTGACGATCGTAATAAGGATTCTTATGATTTTGACATTGTATGCAAACGTATATTGTAATTTTTATCTCGAAATAAATAAATCAAATCAAATCATCTAATATTTTTTTTTATTTCTTACTAAACAAAAATTACGATAAACTTAAGAGGGCGCTCGTTTTTTGGTCAGGAATAAGCGAGAATGACGGATTTTTGACGTTGTAATTCTAAGAAACGGAGAGCTTTTTCTAGATCCTGATTACTTATTTGCATAGGTAAACTCCTCATATTGGTCCTAGCCGCCTCCAATTTACGAAGAACTGAATACTTTAACCGAAAATACCCGATTACCGACAGTAGTTTTCTGAAGAGAGCGCAGAGTCATAAGTTTGAGCCCCTAATACTCCATGATGCTATAAGAGAACCTACTTGTTTTTTTCTATTTTCACTAGCGTAATATGTTGCCATTGCTCCTAGCCGCCTCGAATTTTCCTTATTCTGCACGTATATATATGTAAACTGTTCTCAATTACACCATATTTGTCAACAAAATCGTACTGAAAACTCAAGGATTTTCTCATTATTGTTGAATAATTTTTGTATTGAATCTTACACAACATTAAAGTTCATGCTTGTACCAACAAGATCCAGTCCAAAAAATATAACTTTTGTCAAAATTTATATTTATAAATAATGATTCAAAACTAGTATAAATTTACCGTCGCGCGGGAATTTATCTCAGTACCGGCTGAATAGCCCTCCGAGACAGACGTGTAGTGTGTTTATTTGTGGCTATTCACGAAGCTAACCGGCCACTCTTCAGATAAAATAATCTTATTTTGATCTCCGACTAGGCATAGTTGTTACCAACCTCGGGGTCAAACTATACTGGGGATACATTCGTGAGGCTAATCGAGACAAGTTATGAATTGCATAGCTGCCATATATGACGTAGTGTAGCGAAAAGGCTCAAACCCACCGGATACGTAACATTTAAAATTGAACCTTCTACCTTAAACAAAAGTCATACATTTCAATGGTGATGTCTTGTGGGTTGGATCCTTTTGTCTAAACTACGCGTTCTATAGTCAATTATTATTGTACGAGTGATCGTGATACTTGATAGATTTAATTTATTTACTTGTTACTATCAGTCCACCTTGTTAGTATGTATGTATGTATGGGAGTTTGGGTGAAATCTTCAAATTAGGTACAATTGCGTATCTTCGGTGACATAATATCATAGAGCTGGTCTGATGATGGAGTCGGAAGGTGGCCATAGCAACTCCTAAACTCAACAAGATAAAGCCATCGAATTTGGGCTCATTTATTTGGTCATGGCACGGCAAGACTTTGGTGCTGGATAATTTCCAGAGTCTGATGATGGAGCTATAAGGTGGTCATGGAACTCCTAAACTAAACTAGATAAACCCATCTAGTTTGAGCTCATCTGTTTTGTCTTGGTAAACACTTTGGTGATGGATGATTTCCAGGATCTGATGATGGAAGGTGGTCATGGGAACTCCTTAACTAAAATAGATAGACCTATCTTGTTTGGGTTTGTGTGATTTGTCTGTACAAGTACCCACGAACCAGCGACATAATAGGTATGCAGGGTTATTGAAAATAACAAGATGAATAAAAAACTTTTTAAAAAACAAGCTTATATGGCGTTTGTTAAGTACAGCACGATCCTACCTTGCATTTAGTAATTATTTTCGTTTATATATAATAATAACACACACCGGGGGTTTACACTGGAAAGGAAGATTTTTACTTGGTTTTATTACATTTCCGAGTCATCATCATCATCATCATCATATCAGCCGAAAGACGTTCACTGCTGGACATACGCCTCCCCCAAAGAGTGCCACAATGGCCGGTCCTGCGCCACCCTCATCCAGCGGACTCCCGCGACCTTTACCAGGTCATCAGTCCACCTTGCGGGGGGCCTACCCACGCTGTGCCTTCCGGTACGTGGTTGCCACTCGAGAACCTTTCCGCCCCAACGGCCATCGGTTCTACGTGCAATGTGCCCCGCCCACTGCCACTTAATTTAAGCAATTCGGAGGGCTTTATCAGTTACCTTGGTTCTGCTGCGGATAGCCTCATTTCTGATGCGATCGCGCAGAGAAACTCCCAGCATAGCATAGCATAGGCTCAAAGTCACTCAAAGGGCAATGGAGAGCCATTGCCCTTTGAGTGACTTTGAGCCTTCTTATGAGGCCTTTAGTAAGCGACCACGTTTCCGTGCCATATGTCATCACTGGCAACACACACTGGTCAAAGACTCGTCTTGAGACACTGCGGAATATTGGACGAAAAGATGATGTGCCGTAGCTTCCCGAATGCTGCCCAGCCGAGTCGGATTCGACGATTGACCTTCCCTTCGACATTTCCGAGTATCACTCTTTATTTCGAAATAAATGTTTAAAAAACCGGCCAAGTGCGAGTCGGACTCGCGCACGAAGGGTACCGTACCATTATCTATATCTTTAAACGGCAAAAAAATTGCTGTATAGGAACCCCCTGTAGCCTAGTTAGTAACTTGGTAGTGACTCTGCCTACGAAGCTGGACGGGTTTGAATCCCGGTAAGGGCATTTATTTGTGTGATGAGCACAAATATTTGTTCCTGAGTCATGGATGTTTTCTATGTATTTAAGTATTTATTTATCTATGTAAGTATGTTTATCGTTGTCTAGTACCCATAGTACAAGCTTTGCTTAGTTTGGGGCAAGGTCGATTTGTGTAAGATTGTAAAAGAAAAAGAAACAGATAAAACTAAAATAAAAATAAAATTATGTATTCTGTTTTTTAGTATTTTTTGTTATAAATAGCGACAGCAGAAATACATCACATTTCAAATCTCTATCTATCACGGTTCATGAGATACAGCCTGGTGACAGACGGACAGACAGACGGACAGCGGAGTCTTAGTAATAGGGTCCCGTTTTACTCTTTGAGTACGGAATCCTAAAAAGTGACATAGGTTTTATGCTCAGAACATAAAAAAAGGGAGAAGTGCCGTACTGCTTAATTTCAACCAAAACCGATGTCCCCAGTTTTCTCCCACCGCAGCGCCCACAGGCACACACATTGAACCGTGTAAAAACAAAGATTCGGGCGTTGCCAGTGAGTCTACGGCAACATGCAAACAAGGGCTGTGATTGGCTTAAACGCACTACACTAGGGGGGCGACAAACGTTAAAATTATGTTTTATCGACATTGATAATAAAATGAATAGTATGTTAAGATATTGATGGGTAACAACTTCAACGACATGGTAAGTTTATGTGGTGTTATTTAAACTTCTAGCTACAAGTTTAAATAACACGGGTTGTTAACTTACCATAAATCGCAAAAGTAAAAAATATTGACGTATACCTACAGAGTAACATAAACGGCTTTTTATAAGTTCGTGTTCACATACATTTAAAACTCTGGTCACATCGATATTTTTACCTGTAGGTACCAGGCCGATCCGACTCGCATTTTGGCGCGAAATAATATGTCCATTACTCATATTACGAGATTTAAGGCTAAGGGCGAGTATCCACCAAAGATGTGCAAAGATGTGTTACCATACATTTTACACCTAGGTTTCAAGCAAGCGAGGTGTCAAATATTCGAAAAGTGTACGGCTCTTATTAAGTGGTTGGAAACATTTTTCTTGAAAATGTTACGAACACATTAACTCTTCTCTGTACAGGAAATCAGTTAGGACCTCTGCCAGTAGCATCTATCCATTTTTTTAGTACCTACTCGGATTCTTTGGAAAACTGTAATAAGAAACCGAGATTTCTTCTTCATTTATCACATTTCAAATGAAAGTAAAAAATACTCATTTAAAATAAATTATTGGTAATAATATCACATTTAAAGTTGTTCTGAAGCCATTTGCAACTAAATTATATACTTGTACATACAATTTTAATATGTCTATTTACCGTTCATACTGCAACTTAGTGAAAATCTTATTAGTAGGTACCGTAAACATTTTGTGCCTTTTAATCTTATTAGTATGTTATTAGTTACCTTTAAGATAGGCACCCAACCAAAACAAGTAATTAAATAAAATAAAACAGCGAAAGTAGTCGAAATAAAATAACTAGTATGATATCGTACTTCTATTTTATCGATTACGCGTAAATTGTAACTGCACTTTGGCACCGCTCTAGTTTGCGACGCCAAGCAGCGGCCGTACCACTAAAAAAATCAAGCATCGTCCATATCCATAGTGGTTTAATACATTGCGCCGTGGTTTACTGTATTGAACGTTCAATGTACAACGCATAGAACAAAAATATGCTTTTTCGTTCGATATGTTAGTTCGATCCCGAGAAATGATGCGGCGTTGCGTTTATTTATTAAAATATTCGTTTTTACTGACTTAAGTGAAAATACTAATACTCACATGTGGTGCGTGACTCCACCATTCATTTAAAACTCTGGTCTGGTTTTAGTTTCATTCCTATTTTTGCATGTAACCACGCTACAATTCGGCATTTTGAGTAAACGTGGAAAAACATTTCAGATTCACGGCAAATTGCGACTAACATGCGGTGGGCAGTGACATGCCCATTTGGCCATGTCGCACCGACACGCGCCAAGCCCCCGTTTCATATCTATTCCTTTTTATCATCTGAGGTTTTAGGCTTTGAATAAAATCACGCATTAATTAATTGTATTCTAGATAAAAAGCTGTGTTTGTATAATTTATAATTTTCAGTTCCTTTGGTAAGAAACGGACATAGCAATTTCTGTGAAGGGCAGTTTTTTTTTACTGTCCATAACAAAAAAAAATTTCGTTAAGAAATGAATACGTAAGTACCCAGTAATTTCCTAGTAGAGGGTCTACTGGTATAATTTCACTACATTACTATATACATATAAATAAGACTCAGATAACATGCAAACTATTAATATCCGTAAAACAAATTATTATTCTTATTACTGACAACTTTAAAACTCGTTAGTTTATTTTATACTAAATAAACGAAACTAAATATACTTTGTCATATCATAGTATTTTAATACAAATAGAAAACTTGTGCTCAAAAATCAAATACTTACTTTATTCAAGTTATCTAACTTCGCTAACATGATGTTCTAGAACATCATGTTAGCGAAGTAATACTTACCACTTTTTAGTGCAAGTATCAATATCGGTCACGGAGTGAATTCCAACGGTGCGCTATACAGATATTTGCATCGGCAAGCTCCGCGGTTAGTTCTATCCCGATCGCACTTACATATAGCTAGAAAGGGACGGCACCCGCGGCTGGTGCGATCACGCTGTGCATGTGGGGGTAAGGTACGTTTGTGTGGGTGGTAGTAGTATTTACACACACAAACGCACTACGCGTGTCAAAATACCGAATTCTGAGCGAGCGCTTTTTTGAAGAGCACTCTTAATGTAAATCTTCGCCAAACTGCATAACAGTTTGTTGGCGAATATACACTCTTTATAATTATGTTTTGGTATCTATATTATGTGTACAATCTACATATGATTTATTCATCGTCATAAGTACTAATATTTGTAAAATGTGAAATTGTGCTCCTATGTGGGTTTCTGTTCAGTTCAAGGCTCTTGTATCTGTTTCTAATTTTAATACAGAAGCACAAAACACATAAGCAACTTCCCGATTTGTCGGTGCGGAGGCTGTACGTTATCAATAACCTGTCAGTTGTCCGTGTCGACTATCAGTCGAGCTAGTTACGGTTTTTACTGAGCACCTAGATTTAAATGAGTGCTTCCTGACTAGCACGGGATGCGTGAAATCGGGGCGGTGCGCTTCCAGGTACTGCTTTCGTACTTCCCCGCTGCCACGCATGATTTTACTACTGAGCAAATCTTATACTGTAAAAGTGAGGAAATCTGTCCAACATCAGTAAGCTCGCGTCAAAATACAAAATACTGCAAAAGAATCCCGCCCACTAGTAAAACCGTCAAAGTCGCTATTAAAAAAAGAAGAAGCGACCTAAATGCTTATTCTTAAAAAGACCTGGAGGTTTCCATATTTCTAATGTTAAAACCGATGATCAGGGCCGTCATTATTCGCATTCCAATCGAATTTCGTTGCGATTTGTGTTTTCCTGATACTTCGGCGTGCCTCGAAGCCCGAGAGTGAATCGCAACCCTTTACGCTATGTTTTAAATTCAAATTCGTATGGAGATAGTTTGAGGCTTAACAAATTATGTAAAATCCTTCTTATTCCAATCCTCTCCAAAAAATCATCGCCTAAGGACGCGTTTAAAAAATATTTGAGCATATAGCTGATACATAAATATATCACTTTAGTATCCATCTAAGAAGAGTACACAGCCATAAGGGTGAATTAAGGAGTGCAAAGGCTAATCTTATAGTACCTGTCATGAAGCATGAGTTTATAACTAAATCCCGTAGCCAGTAGGTCAATCACGTAACGCATTGTACGCGCGTCTGACAGTAAAATCACAATCTAACTGTCATTTTTCCATATAAAATTGACATTTAGACCTTACAGACGCGCGTAAGAAAAGTTACGTGATCGACCCACAGGTTAGTGCGTAGCGCAAGGAGAACATTAATCATTCCATTTCATTAATCAGTACAATTTATACAGGTATTTTAGTATTTCGTTTTTGTTTATGTAACTACAATATTGTTGTAATAAATATAAATCATTCGTTTGCGTGAAAAATGGAGTAAGTAGTTAGATCGGTTTCCCAAACTCATTTATTCCGCGTAGCTGACTATCCGCTCCAATTTTCTTCCAGCAGTATTTGGCTTCTTTCATAGATTAATCCAGTATTACATTTCTCTTTTGCTATTTCTCTAATAGAAAATACTACATACTATCTCACTAATATTCACCAAATTTCTCCTGCTGATGTTATTCCAAATAATAATGGAGTGATTGATTAAAAATCGTTTAAACTACATTTAAAAATGCAATTTTAAAATTATACCAACCAGCTAAAGTAGGTTATAGTTAGTTTAATTTGTTAAGTCTTCTCCTGAGTCCCAGGTTTTTATAGATAATTTGAAATGAAGTCTTTTTTTCGTAGCCGTCTGACGCATACTGTGTGTTATGCAGCGCTGAATTAACCTATAATACAAAACTGATTCCAATTCAGTACATTCCTGCCTGGCCCTGTCGGGCAACACCGACCTACACTATGTCACAGCTTCAATATATTCATCATCGTAAATATTCCGTACATAAGTTCCGAAAAGCTCATTGGTACGAGCCGGGATTCGAACCCACGACCGCCGCTTGACAGCCGCATGCCTGAACCACTAGGCTACTGTACCTTATATATATTATGTTCTCTAAAATCCAATATGTGTATATTTTGATACTAAATCTTGCATACGTGCTCAGTCAGAAACGTGCAATATTGCAGCGTGTTTATCAGATGCAGTTAGACGGGCACGAAGACACATCGCCCCGATAACGTCCAGTCGATGGATGGAAGCTTGAATCGCTTTCATGTAACTGAACAGTTGGCTACTTTCCATTTGAAGCAGTTTTTAGAGAGGATCGAAAAACTTGTTTAGTTTAGGATTCATACCCATTTGAAACACCTGTTTCAAATGGGTATGAAGCAGGACGCAATCTGCAGGTTCTCTCAGGAGACAGAGGAGACTGCAATGCACATTCTCTGCTCCTGCGGACAACTCATGTTTCAGTACAACATAATCACCGCCCAAAGAATCTGGAATTTCCTGGAGGCAACGGGACTCAACGGTGAATTCTAAAGAAAGGGCTGCCACAATGGATCACTTGCTGGTCGAAGCGGCACATTAAGGCCCACAAACAAATAATAAATAAAACTAGTTAAGGATCATGCTTACAGCACAACAAAAGGCGAAATTAGGAGTTAAATCAGACATCTCTAGCGGTAGCGGTATTATTGTTATTATATTATCTGTATTTATTTTCCTTCTCAGGTAAATCTCACGATTTATGTTTATAAAAGTAAGATACAAATTATAAACACATTTAAAAAACCCAACCTAACCTTAGCGAAGCGGGGCCAAAACTATCGGTGGTCGATTTTCTGTCTCAGGACATTTAACAATAATATGTAAGATATTTGCATGCTAGTATTATACAATACAAATAGCAAAATAAGATACTTATTGTCATATAACAACTAAAACTGATGTACCTACTTATTCTAAGCAAATAAAGATTCTTTCTTTCTTTCTTTCAAGGCGACATGGTGGCGAGAGAGGAACCTCCTGAACTATCCGCGCAGTGTCCAGGAGTATCATCTTCTGTATATTAGCCATCGCTGGGTCAAAGGTCAGAAGGTCACTATATGCAGCGAGAGTCTCTTAAGTTGTGTTACTCATCGCTAATAAACCGTTCGCCAAAACGACTATCGGGACAATGATCGTCGAATCAACATGCTGGCGGCTACCTCGTGAGCCAGGTACAAGTACTACTTACTACACACTCGCTGGCTTTGTCCTTCTCGGCCTTCACGAGGTTCTCGTCCTGGCGTTTCAATACATATTGTCAGCACGATATCAGGCCTTGATACGATTCCTTTGAAATAGCAAAGGAATCGACGGAAGTCCTCAAATATTATCGACCCACATACAGCGATTTGGTTTTTTTTCTCTAATAATTAACGCATTTCCGCTCGGAAATCAGCTCATGTGATAAATTGGGAAAGAAATGTGAAAATGTTCATGTGGCTTGGTGGAATACTGAAAGGAAGTCGGTTAAAACTTTGTTTTTAATGTAAATTACATATTTAGTTTGCATTTTTCTCTGTATCAAATACATTGATATTGCCTACGGCTTACAAAATTACTAGGAAATGCTTAAACTTCTCTCAATAAAGAAACATAAAATAAAATTGATATATTAAACAATTTTGCACGTGGGATCTACGCAGTAGAGCAGTCCTCCCCCTTCCACTGAGACCGTCGGGAATTGAAGACGCAAAGCGATTTGTCTTAATTCGAGTCGGGTTAGCTGCGGGCTTATTTACATACTTTGAAGTTCGTAAAAGAAACTAATCCGTATACTCAATTTAAATGAGTTTAGTTCAACGTTCCAGGGTTTTTATACTAAAAGAATTCTGACAACTTTCGTTTGGTTTTGTTTTGATCATTAAATTAGAATATAGCGAGTTAGTAACAGACGCACGAAGCTTATTGAAATCAAATTGGAAAACGAATTCGCAGATTGACCTCCACAAAAAGCGGATGGGTCAATTAAGATTGACCGGAAGGGTTATGCAAAACGGCTATTACAAAGGTTCGGTATGCAAGACTGCAAAGCTATAACTCCAATAGTTACATACACAAGTAAGTTACACAATGGATGAACAAACTTGAGTGCGTTTTTTTTAAATCGCGCTTCTTGCCTGTCGACCTTTTTTTTTCGTCCTATTGATGGCTGGTAGAGAATGCCATTTAGCATTAAACTCGCCATTTGTAATTTTTCGTGTTTCGTGTAGATTCAATCAATTATTTGACAATGGGGTTGTCGACTAAATGGTAAAATCAGGATTCGTTTTACGGAATGTTAAAAAATTACAGTTAAATTAGTTAAAACTATGAAGTGTGTGAGACAGACAATATATAATTCACAATGGTCAAACAGCGTAGTTTTTTTGATATTTATGAATTTAAAAATCATATTAGTTGCAAAACTACGTTGCAGCGTAATTTTTTTAGTATTTTTGTGAGGTCTGCTTATTGGTACTGTAATAATTATTAATTATCGGTGTCAACTGTATTAATACGTCATTATACTAAGGTTTGATAGAACAAAGGACTCTGTGGGTTGGGCACCTATTACAGCGAGAACGGAGGGACCGGCTCAGACGGCTAATCTTGTCAATTGATTGACGTTTAGCCGCAGATCCGAACAATCACTAGCGTGACTCAATCGTGTTAGGACGTGCGCTCCGGGATTTTGAGGACTTGAATGGAACAGGGTGATTCGTTATGTGATAAAGTTGGTTGAGAATACTATATCAATCAATCAATGACACATGACACATATATAAATAAAACTAAACTAAATACAAACCACAGTGATATTTACCACTCAATAACACTAGTGGGAGAATGCAGCCCCGCGCAGTGTAGCATAATGTCTTATCTTATCTTATCTAGGTGAGGGCCCTTTCGGATGCACTTCGACCCACTGGGATCTTTTGTGCATTTGCCCTCTCCTTTATACCTGCTCCCAGGCTTGCTCCATCATTTCCACAAAGCGGATGATGTAGTTCGCCGGGAGCACCTTGAATTCCTTTGGTTGCGGGTAACCGTTACCAAAGTAGTTCATTCTTTGTCTGGCAAGGGCATGACATTCACACAATAAGTGTTCCATAGTCTCATCCTCCTCGCCACACATTCTACAGTCTAAACTATCAGATAGTCCCATCTTAGCCAAGAGATCCTTGATCCCGAAGTGACCTGTGAGCACCCCAAATATAATTCTGAGTTGCTTCCTACTGGATTTCTAGAGTTTTCTGGTCCAGCCCGAGTCCACTCCTTCTATGAAGAGCTTAGAGTGCCTTAAGCCAGCCTCATTCCTCCACTCGTGTTGGTGTTTGGTTTTGGCGTAGGCTTTAAAGGCCGATATTATGGTCCCCTGCGAGAGTCCCACAAATGGTTCTGGACCTACAAAGTGATTTGTAGAGCCCCCTCTTGCAAGCTCATCTGCTCTTTCGTTGCCGATGTAGCCCTTGTGCCCTGGTATCCAAACTAGTTGCACCTTATTGTGCCTTCCAAGTCTGTTTAGTGCTTGGACGCCATTATAAATAAGTCTAGAGTCCACTTTCGGCGCCGTAAGCGCTTTAAGGGCCGCTTGACTGTCACTGAGTATATAGATAGTCCGCCCTTTGGTTCGTCTGTCTATATTCTCCTGTACACAAGCAATTATGGCGAATGTCTCCGCTTGGAAGACAATTGCCAAACTACCCATGCTTACACTACTACTATAGTCATTTGCATAAATGCCTGCTCCCGTACCGGATCCCATTTTTGATCCGTCCGTGTACCATATACTGTCTTCGATACCAGACTTTGGTGGTTCTAGACCTTCGGCCCACTCAGCCCTGGTTGGAACTTTTGTTGTGTAGTTCCTGTGGAATACATACTTGGGTAGCATTTTGTCGCTTCCCATGTTTGTTATTCTGTCTAAGAAACCATCAGTCTCCATGTTTGTGTGCTTAGTCTTCGGCTTGCTATCGCTCCACAGTCCAAGAGTTCTTAATCTGTAGAGCGATTTGCGCGCCTCTGACTTAATCACCATGTGAAGTGGCGGTAGGTCCAGTAGGACTTCTAGCGCCGCTGTAGGCGTGGTACGAAACGCCCCTGTTATAGCCATGCATGCCGTTCTCTGCACCTTTCTCAGGGCCTCTCTGCATGTGCTCATTAAAGTCCTTGGCCACCATACCAGGCTACCGTACAGTATTATGGGTCTCACCATCATGGTGTAGATCCACTTCAGTACCTTGGGGTTCAGTCCCCATGTTTTGCCATACGCTGATCTACACATTCCAAATACCCTCAGGGCCTTTGTAATGGTGAGATCTGTATGCTTCTTCCAGTTCAGTTCCTTATCCAGTGTGACACCTAGATATTTCACGTCATTGGTCAGTTCTAGTACCCTTCCGTACAGCTTTAACTGCTGTATTCCGCGAAGGGTCCTTTTCCTAGTAAAGGGTATTACTAGAGTTTTGCCTGGATTAATGGATAATTGGTGACAGTCGCACCATCTCTCCACTTCCCTCAGTGCCTTGTTCATGATTTCTGATACCGAACTTGGGAATTTCCCATTAACCAGTATCACTAAATCATCAGCATATCCTACCGTGTGGATGGGACCTTTATTGAGTTCTATCAAGAGTGAGTTCACCACCAAACTCCATAGAGTTGGTGAAAGTACCCCACCTTGTGGACATCCCTTTGTGGCCGTGGCCATTATCTCATCCCCTAAAAGAGATGACTTTATCAGTCTGCCATTTAGCATGTTGCCTATCCATTTAGTAGTAGTAGCATAATGTCACAGTCAGGCTTATCCGCAATCATTTTCAGAATGGTATTGGGATTGCTCCGCACCCGGCGCACCAGGGATGCGGTGCGGCTGCGCATACTAGCATAAAAACAATCAACTCGCGCCTCCGCAGACATCCCTGATGCGCTACAGAAACGAGGCAGTCCCACTATTAAAAAAATAAAATTAAAATCCATTTATTTCAAGCTACATATAGGCTCATAACATAACACATAATTAAAACATTCATTATATAAGTCAAACAACACACAACCATAATTAACATTCTCTTATCCTACACCAGTCCTTACATGCCTGTTGCAACAATGCATAATATAGTGACAGTCTAGTCTGCCCGCTATCATTGCTAGGACGGTGTTGGCGCTGGTTCGCACGCGCCGGAGCAGGGACGCGGCCCGCAATCGCATGATGCTGTGGAAACATGCCGTGTGCGTCACCGCAAACATGCCCGAGGCGCTACAGTATCGAGGCAGCCCCATCACCGCCCTGAACGCGTTGTTGTACTGGACCCGGAGGGCGCTGTACGCCCTCTGCGTGTAGTTAGCCCACAGGCCGGACGTGTACAGCGACGTGCAGTAAGCTTTAAAAATCGTTAACTTCACGCCGCTCGAACACCGCGCAAACCTGCGAGCCAACATGTTCGCCCGCACGCACAGCGCCCTTCGCTCCCTTTCGATGTCGACATTATCCTTAAGGTCGGCAGTAACGACATGACCTAAGTACTTGAAACACTCGACTCTATGAAGTGGCATTCCAACTATCATCACCCGGAACGCGTTATTGTACTGTACTCGAAGGGCCCCGTAGGCCCGTTGCGAATACTGCACCCAGTGGCTACAGGTATATACTATATAGTTGTAACCTTATCAGTGCCAATCAAGACATCCAGAATAGACGCTGTCACGCCAACATTGTTGTCACAAGAGAGCAAATACAAGCCATACCAAGAGTGACGGTTGCTTTGACAGCGTATTTGCCACACTGGTTGCGTTCTGCGGTCTGCGGTCCAGTCACCTAAACAAATTTGTTTAGGTGACCGGACCAGAGACCATAGAACACAACCAGTGTGGCAAATCCCTTAATATAGTCGTTGTTAGCGCTGCAGGCACGACAACATACGACATCTTTAGGTGTTATTGGCGTTCAAAGGGTTGAAACACAATTTTAACCCTTTCAGCAGAACAATTGCGTCAGAGCGCTTCGGGTGCTTTTCGATACATATAGAGAATAGGCTGCTATAGACTATGGCTGAGAGAGGTGAGTGGATTAATATTTTTGACGTGATAATAATTATAAATCGATGAACA
Organism: Epinotia brunnichana; assembly: GCA_963854355.1. Lineage (NCBI taxonomy): Eukaryota > Metazoa > Arthropoda > Insecta > Lepidoptera > Tortricidae > Epinotia > Epinotia brunnichana. The sequence goes on along the minus strand of OY977938.1, from coordinate 27,884,529 downwards.
CTGGCAGCACACGCACGAAAAAGTATGACTCATTGTCCCGTTCCGCCTGAGCTGAGCGTTCCGCTTTATGACGTTATCACGTTAAAAGTATCGTTCGTAACCCGACCAATTTTTGATTACCAATTTAATTCCGATCCTATCTCAATATCAATGCCTTTCTTTTATATAAACGTCATTTTAAACTTTTAATTGAAATTGAAATATTGTTAAGAGATTATGCACTAATGCATTTAGTGCCAAAGATTTAGCTGCCAATAATGTGGTTTTTGCTAAGCAGAGGAAAGCGCGGATGCGCAGTTAGTCCACCTAGCGGTATCCTGGAATTCTGATTGTTGATTTTACAATGAATAGTTCCGTCTCTTTTTGTTTACAATAATAAATCTGATCAATATCAGCACATCTCGTTCACACAAGAAACATGCATCGAGACGATTCATATTTAGGTCAATAAAGCTGCACGACGTTTGCTACGCAGTAGGACGTAGCACAGACGGTCAGGCAACCCAGTTTATTTTTATTCGTTCTGCTACACCACGTAGATAATAGACAAGTTACTTGTTGGTTGTTTCTGCCCGAACCATTTAATTACGCCGCTACGAAACTGAAACAGACGTAGATCATACCTATAGATAGTTCAACTCATCTTTGCAATCGACTGTATGTGTCCAGTGCACTTGTAACTATGCGGGTTTAATTTGAGTGGCAGTGACACGGCAGTTGTTGCTGACGCTCAAATAATAATTTGGTCGAGTGCAGAGAAGAATTCTACGCTGAAAGGGTTAAACCACCGGGTGCCAGCGTATATTTATTTTTGACGCCGCGCGAGTAGAGACACAGTGCAGTAGATAGTGCACCGGTGCTGTGGTCAATGCAGTGCATTTATCTTCGTAATAATTATTGAAAATACCCTTGTAAAATGAATATACAGGTCTTGGCAAAGCACAATAATTGCAAAATTCATCTTTACTAAAATGAATCCCATTCGAAGTCAAGTAACACAACTTGTGCTACGCCGTTTTATGCATTTTTGCATATTTTTTTTATTTTTTATTTAAGGATTGCCAACGGAGTTCAAAATGTAACATTTTATGAAAAAAAACAAGCACTTTGTAATGACTAATTGTAACCCTAACAATAGGCAACCACAGCATGCGTTGCGTTACAATTTTAAGCACTAATAAACTAATTATCTAGGCTTATAAATAAGAAACTAAATCATATCAGTCAGACTATGCTTCAAGGTTCAACAACAAATCCCTGATTTTGCATTTGAAGCTATTATGAGAATCACAAAAAATATCAACATTTTCCTGTTCTGTAACGAGATCATTGTAAACACGCGATAGGCGAGGTACAGGCGAGTGCTTACCAACGTTAATCCTACAAAAAGGAACGTGAAATAAGGCACGAGGCATGCGAGGTATTCTAGTCAGGACGTTTAAAGAGAACTTATCAACAATTTGAGGCGAATCAAGTAGATTGTTCATGATTTTATACAAGAAAGACATACTAAGCAGCGTTCCTCTATTACTTAATTTTTCTAGTTTAATTTTGTCTAGATACGATCTTACATGACTTGGTGGTTTATATCGGGACGACAAATGCTTTAGCAGTCTTTTTTAGGTCCTCTCTATTCTGTTAACGTGAACATTATAAACGGGTGACCAAGCGGCACAGCAATACTCTAATTTACTTCTAACATAACTATTATATAGCATTAGTGAGGTAGAAATATTTTTGAATTCCTTTCCATTTTTTTCCTTTCCTAACGATTTATTAGCTGATGTTATACAAATATTATCAATATGGGTTGTAAATTTTAGTTTTGTATCAATAACTACTCCCAAGTCACGAATGTCGTTCCTTCAATGTTGTAAACACTTCTTGTTATGTTTCTCTTCATTGTGATTTAATGTGAGAGCATTTGGTTGGGTTCAAGTACATCTTGTTACGGTTGCACCAGTCATGTAATTTATTGATATCTTCTTGCAACAAGACTGCGTCAGTCATACAACTAACAGATCGTGTTAGTTTAAGATCATCCGCAAAAAGGTATTAAGTGGAATGTGAAAAAATGTTTGATGAATATGTTGAAAAAGAGTGGTCCTAGATTTGAACCCTGCGGTACACCGTCAAGCTACAATAGGATCAGAACTAAATCCATCAAGTACTACCTTTGAGGGACGATTGCCAATTCAGCAGTGAGCCACCGACTCCAAAATTAGACAGTTTATTTACTAAAATGCGATGATTTACCAGTTCAAATGCTTTTGTAAAATCTGTGTATATCGCATCAACTTGTCCGGACTTAGCAACGATCTGAAAGATATCATCGACATAATGAAAAAGATTTGATTCGGTCGATCTTTGTGTCATAAATCCATGTTGGTTTTCAGATATCTGATTTCTAACATTTTGATAGATATAGGCATAAACTAATTATTCAAAAACCTTTGCGATCGAACATAAAATTGAAATGGGTAAATAATTAACGATTAAGTCTTTTTTGCCACTTTCGTAAATTGGTACAATGCGAGCCTCTTTCCATCTGTTCGGAAATACACCTGATGATAACGACTTATTGAAAATCAGAACTAAGGGTGTCCTTAGATGGGAGGCGCAATTTTTGAGAAACAGAGGTGGTATGTTGTCTGGTCCTGCTGATTTTGTTAGGTCCAATTTACTCAATTTTGATTTTATTGCATCGGCGCTGATACAAATATTTTGAATACCTTGAGGCGCAGGTGAACTATTTTCTCCTAGAGAATCATACTGACTGTCAACATCTCTTTCGAAGACTGATGCAAAATAAGTAGCGAATAAATTACTGATTTCTTTAGTATCGTTACTTTCAACATTATATAAAGTCATAGCAGGTGGGTAATTTGAGCTGTTTTTGCGCTTATTCTTAATATGCGTCCAGAAAAATGCGTATAGAAGCATCATTCATATGCGATAAGGTTTTCAAATTAAAGGTCAATCGATACGTGTCGTGTACACCAATTCAATAATTTGATCAGTGTAAACAAATAAACATTGATTACGTAATTGGCAATATTTAGTTTTCAGTCGAACTCTCAACCATTTCCAACCACTGAGTTGTAATGAAAATTCAAATAGCATATCATACTCGATTAAAATACTCTCAGTTAAAGTTATTAGCAGTGCAATTTCACCGATTAGCAATCAATATCACCCTATTAACGTGCGGGTCAAATTTATATCCGTCCAACTCTGCCCAGTTATGTATGACACATGTGACCTATTTCCAAAATTTGCGATTTCATGCAATTAAACATCATAAAACAATCCTGCTCTATACTCAAGACGAAAACCGTGACATAGTTACCGAGTATAAGGCCTGAATCACACTGACGCGGCCTGCGATGGTGGTCAATAGTAAACTTGACAATTATTGTGAAGTTTACTAGTGACCACCACCGCTGAGCGCACCAGTCTGTGAGAGGCTGTAACTTATACAGCGCCAATCACAACACACATGCCTCAGCTACGGGCGCTTTTTGCTACATAAAGGGTTTAACTTATGCGAGCCCAAGAAAGGCTACGTGTGAAACGCCATAGCGTGTATCGATCCTTGGCAGTGAATGTGTTAACATTTTTATTACGTGGCACCCGCCGAGCGGGCGCCTACGCCGTCGCTTTCCACTATATACGGGGAAAACCACGGCATCGGCTACGAGCGTAGCGATTCTAATGTGTTCAGCTGCTACGAAGTATAACGTAGACGAGCGTAGAGTAGCGGTCAGTGGTTTATTATGAATCTATACTTATTAACACATTCACGGCAACGCTAATCTCGTAGCGCTACACCGTAGTCCGTACCAGGTTAAACCTCGTATGTAGCGAAAAGCGCTCGTACTCGTAGCGCTCTGACGCATATGTGTCGTCGTGGGCCCTAAATGGGTTAAGTAATGTTTGTATGTTATAAGTAGATCATAGACCAACTTCGGCAGTCCTGTACCAATAACCAACAATTACCACTACTATGGGTCTGTTTTTATCAATCGCTTGAATTAAACCGCTTGTGATCTCGATCATTATATTACTTCAATAAGTTGTTCACGCTCGTTAACGCGTGCCAAGATAACGATTCAGAACGTGAAAGAAATAGAAAGGCAGTTAATATTTTGTGACTGTGAAATATTTTTTTGCAAATTGCATTTAATAATCGACAGCGTGAAATTTTCACACAATTAGAGTTATATCGACTACTTTGCTTAATTATAAAATAATGACTATTCTGTAACCTAGTGAATCAGATAACTTTACCACCGCAAAATTAACAAAAGTATTCTGGATTTAAGATAAATCACCCCCCACTCGAGACTGCCCCAATAGTTTGCACATTCAAACTTAATATAGTATTTACCTTGTCTTCGTCTCTTATATATGACATGTATAAGAAGATTCTTCCCAACATTGCGAGTCACTGGCAGTACTCGCTGCCGCGAGGTTAGAGACTCATTACGAAAAAAAATATATATAAAATATAGTATTGAATTTAGTAAAGTTAATACTACTTTCCCGTGTGGGTTAGAATAGCACCACCCCATTTCTTCCCGTGGTTCCCAGAGTTGACTAAGGGAACAGGGTTGAAGTGTGTTGTGAGCGATGGGCTAGCAACCTATCACTGCGACATCACTTTTTGTCGATCTTTTATACCCACATTTATGCTAAAAGTGGCACTGAAATACAAGTTTCATGTGCTCTGCCTACCCCTTTTAGGGATAAAGGCGTGATTGTATGTATATATGTAATACTTCTTTATCTTTGCATGTGGTGATCTTCTGTAAGTGATAAGGTGTTTAACTGTTATATTAAAATGTAATTACTAACATGAATGTGTACTTATTGTTGAACGCCCAAATAAATAAATAAAATCATATTTGACTAATGTAGTTGTGTCGGAACTTGCAAACCTACTCGCACTAAGAACTAAGTCAAGATAATTAAGATCGAACTTCACTTCTGGTAATTTCGTTTGATCATCTAATAATCGGAACAAGCGAACATCGGGACGTTTATCTTAAGAATTTTACATTGATTTGCTAAGTAAATCTTCTAAAATAATTGTGGCTGTTCACAGCACAGGTTTGGCAAAGCTTTTGCTTTTTACCGTGGGTTTCCAGTCAGGGTTATTAATATTTACGTTAATAAATATCTGTACAGGAATCTATTGTCAACGTCATAAAGGCGTGTACAGATATTTATGTCCTTATTTGTGTACGTATATTTTATGCAAGGACATCTGATGGCTGTTTATGCCAAAATCAAAAATAGTCGTGCATTTATTCATATAATTAATTAAATTCACCTTATTATGAATATTGACCAATTTTACAAATATTAATCATTTAGCATATTTTTGACAAATATTAATTAATAGTCTCACAATATTTATAATACAGTGGCTTTGAATACGTGACGATCTAAACACGACGTAAATATTCAGCAAGTAACTTATGACACGTGGTACCTTATAACTTACTCAGCTTAATGCTAATAATACGAACTATGATAAACACGTGCAATAAAACATCTGCCGATCGATAGCGACAGCTGACGCCCACAACCAAAACACCGCACTCCTGAGGGCCTTAACCCTACCGCATAATCTTAATTATCTACATACCCGGTTTTTTCACACCGGTCTCGGGTAGTTATAGTTTTGGGCAACACAACTCGCGAGGACCGCGCGCGACGGTGGCGCGAGGCTGACTAAATCTGTGCCTCTCGCCAGGTCAGGTCAGGTGTTCGGGCGTGTTCACCAAGGAATAATAAATTGAATGAATTTTTAAAGCGGGACTAGTGATTTGGAGGAACGGTTAGTTTTATTAGCTGTGATTGGTTTGGTGGGCTAGTACTAAGTTCTCCTTAAAGTCACTTAGAAACATAGTAGTAGATCTTATTAAATAATTTCATGTAGTACTTACCTAACTAACGTTACATTACGTTAACTACCTAACTCAAACTCAAACTCAAAAGTGTTCATTTGTTAAACATAGGTACATCTGGTTACAGTGGTCTTAAGATGAAAATGTTAGATCACTATGTTTGCCTTTTAAGGAACAAAAACAAGCTTACAATATGGATTCTATTAGTATTAAATTAAATTTCAAAATAATTCATATTACATGTCAAAGTCATCATCATTGGCCTTGTACATCTATGATAAGATGATTTAAACAGCGTCTATGTCAAGGTGGTGCGGCATTTACGCACATGACTCGTAAGGCCGATACGGGAGCGACATGTCAAAGTACAATTTAAAGAATATAAATTTAAAAAGAAAACTAAAAATAGATAAAAAAAAATTGTCGTTCATCAAAAAAAAACAATATACATAACATGTCAATGTACCTACGTTTTTGACGTAACGTTTTTAATATGAAAATAAATCAATGTGATCCCTTTCGTTGTTTCTTTTTTAATTTTCATGTTATTCCGGAAACTAATAATCAACGGAACTTAAACCCATATTACATGATAATCTTGGCATCCTACCTACTTCAAATTGCATACAAGCGTTAAACGCTTTTCGATTTTTATTATTATGATATGATAAATAGAAAGAAACTAAAAAATTGTGCAGATTTATTTATTTAAGAACCTTTATAAACTCTTAACAAAGTAGGTAAAACAATGAACTGGTATACCAAATTTCTCCTATTTATAAACAAACAAAACAAAAAGACTTCAAAGTTCAACCGAAAAACAAACAGCCGGACCCAAAAGCCACTCAATGTAAACACGGCCTTACCCAGCATCCCTCGCACACAACCCCACACCCTACACACACACCCTACACACACAAGCGCAAGCCCGCATCCTTCCTTGATTTGTTACATTTGCTAGTGTGTGACAAGTGCCTGTGTACGTGTACTGACGTCGGCGTTTATTTGTATTAGTTCCCCTGAAAATGGCTGCCGCTGCTGAAGCGCATGCGCGAAGCCTCCGAATTGTAGTACACCCTGTGTTACAAAGGCACTCCGATTTGCGACTTTACTTCGTGGTGATAAGGTGAAGATTTGCTTCGGAGTTGGTGGATGTGGTTGTTGCTCAAGATGCGGCGCGCTTTTGAAGTTGCGCTTGAGGAAGGTAAAGGACTCTCGGCACCGCGGATCAGAACAGCCGCTATTGATAACACCAGTAATGGCTGCAGCGCGTGCATGCACTTTCAAAAGTAGAGCTAATCTAAGATATATTATGTAACGATAAAAGTTGGAAAATCTAAGCTAATGCACTTAACTTAGCTTTGGTAGAAAAAGCTTGCATTAAGTATGCGACATTCCAATATAAATGATATTATGTATATTCGTTTTCTTTTTATACTGGTCACTGAAGGAAATTTGGTGATTCTTGAAAGTCGCCGTGTGTGCCCCCATAGGTATGTCAAAAATGGATTGTACTAATTTGAACGTCATCCATCCGAGCAACATAATATCATGGGTTATACAGGTTGGGCCAAAAATAAAACCATAAAAGTTAATTTCCTGATCATTTAATTTTTTGGGTTCCGTACCTAAAAGGTAAAAAAGGAACCCTTATGGTGCGACTCTGTCCGTCTGTCCATATGTCTGTCTGTCGGTCCGTCCGTCTGTCACTACGTTAAATATCCCAGGAACTACTTAAGCTATCAATTTGAAATTTGAAACAATTGTTAAAAGGGTTAAGACACGTGTATGGAAAATGAAAAAATAAATAAACATTTTTATTTTCTGTTTAAATGACGAATATGAGGGGGGTTTAAAAATCAAAGTCTAGTAAATAAAAGAAATGGGGTAACATATGAAAGGGCTTGAGTTGCACTTTCCAAAACTTTTTTTTTTTTTTTCTACAGTGGTTAAATTTTGTTTTATTAAGGAAAATGAAGAAAAAATACCATTCCTCCCTTATCTCCGAAGTTTACGTAGCGAAAATTCTGAAATAATTACATATGGTTAAGAGTAAAATAAAACATAAAGAAAAAATAAAACGATATCTCTATCTAGCTTATTTTTTTATTTTTCAACTCTATCTAGCTTGTTTTTTTATTTTTCAAAAAGAATTTCTTGATTAAATTTGTAATTTACTTACTTTTGTTTGAAATTATATATCTTCAAATTCCTATCAGATTATCTTTGAAGTCCCTTCTTTCAGATAAAAAAAATAATAATTGAAATCGGTACGCGTGATAAAAAGCTGATAAACGAAGATACCTACTAGGTTGTAAGTTGTTAGTACCAAAATGCAGAAGGCGCTTTGTAACGGTAACTAAACGTTATTTGACATTCGCAGGCTAACGGCGTGATATTTTAAGAAACTTATGTAACAAACTTTCATCAATTGGCTTCCCATTTGCGCCAAATTCCCCCTTTCCTAGAATAAACTTGTATAAACTAGATTAATTTGAGAAATTGGTTTGGGACGTGATATTTTGGGAAAACAATTTTTCTCAAATGAATCTATTTTATACAAGTATATCCTAGGAAAGGGGGAATTAGGCGCAAATGGCAAGCCAATTGATGAAAGTTTGTTACATAAGTTTCTTAAAATATCACACCGTTAGCCTGCGAATGTCAAATAACGCTTTGTATGGCAATCAAACCACCTTAAGATTGTTCAAGAATGAATGGGGTCCTAACATGACGGGTATCGTGTATGAAAGTTTGTACGGAGCCCTCGGTGCGCGAGTCAAACTCGTACTTGACCGGTTTTTGTGACTAACATCTGATACAATTTATTTTTTGAAAATAACATCTTTGAGATAACCCCCATCGCGTCGCTGGCACTCCTACAAACGACTACGAAGATTTTGGGAAACTCGCTGACACATGCTGCGAGGGATCTCGGCTATCTCATCGCGGATGTTTTGCGTGAGTTTGGATATTGCCTTCTGTTTTTTAACTCAGAACACGACTTTATATTTATCCCAGCACGAAAAAATCGGCACGAGTGAGATCCGGGCTTCCTCCTAAATAGGCTCGGACTGTTGTAACAGTCCGAGCCTATTTAGGAGGAAGCCCGGATGTAAACATACAACTTGTTGCTTTTATAAAACTGTTTTACACAAAAAGGTCGTTGTTGATCAGTAAAACGCTTCATTGCAAATAAGACTGCTTAAAGTAATGTAAAATTTCCCTCCACTCAAAAACTAGATAATTTATTATTGTACAAGATATTCAGTGTTGCCTTTTGCAAAACTTTATGGCCCACCCTGTACATTAAATTTACCTAACTTATGCTTATCAAATAAAATAATGTTCATTATTATTGTGTTGACCGCCTGCTTAAGCCAAGTTAGCAGTGACCCTGCAAAAGTGATGGGCTACGTTCGAGGTTTAAATTCCGGTAAAACCAAATATTCGTGAGACGAAAAAAATGTTCCTGAATCTTTTATGTTTTCTATATATCTAAGTAGGTACCCGTTTCCCGGTCGCCTTTTCGGACGTTTGCGATTTGTGTATATCCGCTAATGTACGGGAATAATTATAGATTTTTAATTGTTATGTTGGGTTAAGTATACATGTAACTCTTTTTTTGAAAACTCTATATACTTAAAGGCTCATTTTGAATTCATCGGTAGTGTTTTGAGGGTCAATCAACATATTCTTGTTTTTATTTTGTCCCGGTAAGCCAAGAGACAACAGTGACCGAGTTTCTTAGAAAAAAATACTATAAATTGGGCCTATATCATTGGTAAAGAGTTGCCCCACCATCAAATCGGTTTACCAATATAACAAGAACACATGTTTAGTGGATTTAAGCTCCACAAAATCATAGTTTCAAAGAGTGACCCAGCGGACGCAACAATGGCAATGAGCAACAAAAATAGTTGATTGCCCCTAAAATCAATAAAGTAGGTATGACATGTGGCAAATCCACGTGCTTCATAAATTTCATAATATATAACCCCAAACAGTCGTAGGTGAAAAAATTTGCTCAAAAATTCAAATATTAGATGTTCCTTCGGGCGCCTGAGCCTTATGTGAAAGTTTTAAGGTTGAATAAGGCACAGCAGGATACTTGAAGATCTGAAATTTTGCAGACGACACGGGTTGTCATCGAGATCTGACAGGCGAGGAGAAAGGTGTGTTTATCCCGCCAGAGTTAACTTGAGACTCGAGCGCGTACTAACGTCATACAAACGAGGTCTCAAGTTAACTCTTGCGGGTTATAAGTCAAAGTGTTTTCAACTATGTATGGCTTTTGGTAAAATAAGTATGCATAGATGCGGGTAGGTACAGTCAGGGGTAGTAATACAAATAAATAAATTAGGACATAACTGTTATGCTTAGAATAATAACGCATAGAAACGCAGTTCACGCGCAACGTTGAGGCCACTAAAACTCGGCCATAAATGGCCCAGTACGCCGATCGGTGGAACAAAATTGGTGCGTTTTGTGCGTATTGGCGCGTGTGAATACGAGTTGATCACAACTACATGAATCCATTTTATGCCTCACGCTTGGCGCGTCGGCCGTATGAAACTATCCTTCTATGCGTTATTATTCTAAGCTGTTATGTTACAAAACGTCATTTGATATTTGCAGACTAACGGCGTACCTAATATTTAAAGAAACTTAAGTAACAAACTTTCATAAATTGGCTTTCCATTTGCGTGAAATTCCCTATTTGTATTTGGCCGTCAAAGATATATATTATATATTATCGCCGTATTTAATCGTTTTGAATCTCTAGCAACATCCATTTTTTTTTTGTCTTTGTTTTGGTCTTATTCTAGACAGACATTAGGTATTTTATTCTAAAAACTGATTCACAGGGTATCGTGAAAAAAAGACTAGCCTACCTATTTACATCCATAATAAATGAATAAAGAATTAATAAAACGATTCTTAAAACCAACTGGTGTCTACGGGCTACGTGATTTGTGAATTTTAATCGTTAGACATCCAATTCAACTTAAAGATTACGTCATAGATCCTCAATTATTTAGTCTGAGTGCCTTTACATTTCTATGTATTTGGCAAGCAGGGAGATTGAGGCTATGCAGACTCCCTTAATTGCGCTTCTTTGTGTTTAAAGTGAAGTGCCCATCACGAGACGAAATCTATCTTGGGAATCCTATCCAAGGCCCTTCCAATTTGAAATTGTTCACTAACTTACGTGTAAACTTTCCTATTAACAGTATTAACACGCCTACGACGCCACAGGCGATATGTTTAGGATTAGCGTACCTAGGCGAAATACGTATTTTTCGAGGAACCTTTTTAACTACAATTCAGGGCCGGTAGACGCATAACAGCTCTAAGCCTGAATTATTATAAGACCTACCAACTATTACTGAAATCAAAATACATATATAAACAGCTTATCCTAACAGAAACCGCTAAGATGCCCTTGAGAGTGATCTATAGCCTCTGGCTGGTGGAGAAACTCAGGTGGCACAATGTATCAGCCTTGCGGCCAGGCAATTAGTGGTGGTGGTGGTTTCTACAACTTGTAGGCTGGTGTTGAGTTGAAATAATAATCGCTTACCTACTTTGATATTTGTAAAATGTAAGTATAGGGGTGGTTAAAGTAGCGCCACACCGCCGTTTCACGCAAAATAGGCACAATGGATGTCGACTTGCGGGAAACGCCCAGTATAACTAACTAACTAACTAATGTAAGTATTAGTTCAGGCTAAAGAGTCGTACTATGTATTTGTAAAAAATAGGTAATTGGCTTAAAATTATTTTTAAGATGGCATGGGAAATTGAGTGAAAACTAAAATCTCGACCACTTGAGGCGAGATAGGCCTTGATCCGATTAAAAATGGACAAATAAATTGCTGGAGAGGAGTTTACAAACGGGGCACAGAAATGTAAGAGAACACACCGTGAGAGAGACTGTCAATTTGATATGATTGGCTGAAAATAAAATGCGTTTAAACACAAGTCGCACAAAATTGTAGAGACCTAGAGCGGGTACGCATTGAGCCACTAGCGGCTGCTACAAGTTGCAGACGAATTCTTTCGTAATCTGCATTGGGTATTTCAACGTTGAAAAAGATGAATAAAAATACTAGGGTCTATTCAGTGGAATTTGAGATTTCATTTGTAAAACAAATAAATCGACACACCACATGAACTTCGCTTGATACAAAATTCACTAAAGATTTTCAGATTGTAACCCTTGGTACGTAATCTGTACATTTGTTGTAAAGTCCAACTGAGTTTTTTCCAACTTTAAATGTTTAGCCATTTCCCAAAACATGAATGGTTACTAAAGTTTAATTTTTTCGACCCGATTCTTATGTAATTTAGCTTTACTCACTCAGAAACGAAGACTCTTGGTGTTCATATAAATCGCGGCACTGAAATACTTGCGACTTATTCTTAAATGTATTATTACTCGTATAAACGCACATGTAACTACTTATCGTAATTACCAAAGGCAGACAAGTATGTGGTTAGTACTGGTACCAATTTATATTATATATCCTTTATAACTCGGAAGTTCACTATTAACGACCCAATAAACATCGAAGTAAACTGAATGTTTACTGGCGTGCTTCCAACAAGCATTGAACTCAGGCTAAAACTTCCGTCAGAGCAGCCCGCGACTTCGGAACGAATTGTCGCAAAGTGAAAACCATTATTCACAACGAGAAAACGATTATTGCGGATAGTTTGGTCATATTTATTGATGGACTTTAGAAGTTGTAAACAAATTCAGATAATATGTTTTAGAATCACTGTTAAGACTGGTTGAGAATTTTAAATTAACCTCTCATATGCGCCAAATCAAATTTAACCTTTTAAATGGAAAACAGTTTATCCCGCAACAGTTAACTTGAGACTCGAGAGCGTACTAACGTCATACGGACGAGGTCTCAGGTTATCTCTTGCGGGTTATATCATATATGTATAGGTTCTAAACCGTACCTAAGCATACGCGAGTTTAAATAACATATTTTTTACCTGACTGCGTTAGAAGGAGGTACAGGTACACATGTGTATGTACGATGTACGCTATGCAGCTTACGGCTTGGTGGTAACACTTATTCTTTTGAGACGTTACATAGGGGTGTATAAAACGAAACGTACCTATCTATCGCCAAGTCTACCGTGCCAGAGCGAACACGACAAATATAATAACGATTTAAATTCAATTATGTAAATATTAGTCCGCGGCTTACTTTTTGCTTTTTGTTATAATCAAGAACAAAATCATACCTGTCAGTTTAATCATATTTTAAAATAGTTATTTGTTATACAAGGGGGAATATTTGTATTTTACCTGCGAGTGTTCATTTGAAACACGAGCTAGCGAAAGGATCCTACGATTGACCACGAGCGAAGCGAGTGGTTCAAAAATAGAATCCTAAGCGTAGTGAGTGTTTCAACACACGAGACGTAAAATAACTTTTCACCCGTGTAGTTATAACACAAATCTTTTCAGCTCACTACAGCGAGGAAAATAAGAAATAGAGTAAAAAAAAGGAAGAAATAGGGTAAAAAAAAGTTAAAAAATAGTAAAAAAAAGTAAAAAAAGTAAAAAAAGTAAAAAAAGTAAAAAAAGGTAAAAAAAATAAAAAAAGTGAAAAAAAAGTAAAATAAGTTTAAAAAAAGTTAAAAAAAGTTAATAAAAAAGTTTATAAAAAAGTAAAAATAAGTAAAAAAGGTATAAAAAAGTAGAAAAAAGTAAAAAAAGTAAAAAAAGGTAAAAAAAGTAAAAAAAAAGTAAAAAAGTTGAAAAAAATATGTCACATTAAATATACCAAAAATAAACATTTAACGTTCTAAGTCATAATACTTTTAACGTTCTACGTCTACTTTCTTCACATGTGGATAAAAAGCGATTTTCTCAATAGATATCAAACATACAAAAAGGCCTTTTCGAGCAAGTTAGGTGAAAATGAATATTCTGTCTGTATCGAGTAAAAAAGCAACGGTAGGTGAATGCATGAGGTTATCAAACGGCGGTCGGGGGTTCCCGCCTCGTACCAATGAGTTTTTTGGAACTTATTTACGGAATGTCATTTGATATTTACCGTTAGCTTTTCGGTGAACGAAAAACATCGTGAGGAAACCTGCGTACATCTGCAAATAAATCCAATGGTATATGTGAAGTCCCCAACACACACTGAGCCAGCGTGGGGAATACCAGTACTGCCCGTTCCTTCTCATCCATGAGAGGAGGCCTGTGCCCAGCAGTGGGACGTGTGTAGGCTGATTAATTATTATTATTATATTATCGAGTAGACTGCAATTATAACCAAACTAGCGGACCGTGCGGTTTTGCCCGCATATTGTAAAGAACCCGGGGATAAAAAAAAACGGATAAGTGGTTCTGGAGATTACCCGTTACATACAAACTTACAAAGCTACAATCTGACAGACTTTTCCTCTTTATTATATTATTTGTCTGCCCACGCCGCTTCGCCCGCATGTAACAAAGAACGCAGGCAGACTCGCGGGATTAAATATAGCCTCCAACCAAAAACAAAAAACCATTCTACACACAAGTTAAATAATTTTCGAAATAGGGTAAGTGGTTCCAGAAATTACAAAGCTACAATCTCACAGACGTTTCCTCTTTATAATATTAATATACTAGATGGACTGATGACCTGGTAAAGGTCGCGGGAGTCCACTGGATGCGGGTGGCGCAGGACCGGCCATTTTGGCATTCTTTGGGGGAGGCCTATGTCCAGCATTGGACGTCTTTCGGCTGATATGATGATGATGATGATGATGAATATTAGTATAGATATAGTAATACCACCACATTTAAGAATACGTTGCAAGTATTTTTTGTACTCGACAATTAAAATATGTGTATTAAGATTTCATAGAGAATACTGCAACGTCACTCTTTTCATCGTTGAATAGTCTGTTACTTCCGAAACAACCGAAATAACTGTTTCGATACGCTCTAGACAATCGAAAAAAAATTGAAAATAGAACTAAAATTAATTCGACCAATCACGTGGCTGCTTTACCGAACTGTAATGAATTGGACCAATAGAATCGCTTTGATTATTGAGTTTACTCGTTGATGTCGTACGCTCGTTGATGTCTTTTAAGATATCAACGAGCGTACGAGCGATAGGCTGCACTTCGTTTCAACAGTATCGAGTTTGTTTAATTAGTTCTGTTGACTCGTAGAAAATTAATTTTAATGAACTCGTACAAAAACTATTGTTCACAATAGTGTTATAATCAAGCTTTTTAATCTCATACCTTAATTAGGCCACTCAGCAAGCTTCGTGGCCTAAACACGGTACTCGACTAAAAAGCTACTAAAAAGTACCGCGATTTATATGACTACCAAGAGTCCCCATTTCTTCGTGAGTAAAGCTATATATATCTTACTCATACTTAGTAAAGTTAGTCACCCCGAAGTTTTTATCAAGTCTTGTTTTGATTTAGATTCCATTACATAAGAATCGGGTCGAAAAAATGAAACTTTAGAACCATTCATTATAGAACTGTGTTATAGAAAATGGCTAAGCATTTAAAGTTGGAAAAAACTTGAACAACTTTTCTATCAAGCGAAGTTCATGTGGTGTGTCGCTTTATTTGTTTTATTCATTTTCATATATTTCGTATTAATCATACATTGTCATTCATTACATTAAAATATCATAATAAGGTCATTGAAAACAATGTCATCAGGCATATATATAAGAAGCAATTTAGTCAAAGTTATTTAATTTATAACTTAAATTGTTGTTGTTTGTGCATCAGCAGGGATTTAAGTTTACAAATGGAATCTCAAATTCCACTGAATAGACCCCAAGTATTTTTACGAAAGAATTCGTCTGCAACTTGTGGCAGCCACTAGTAGGCTCAATGCGTACTCGCTCCTTAGGTCTCTACCATTTTGTGCGACTTGTGTTTTTCGCATTTTATTTTCAGCCAATCATATCAAATTGACAGTCTCTCTCACGGTGTGTCCTCTTACATTGCTGTGCCCCGTTTGCAATCTCCTCTCCAGCAATTTATTTGTCCATTTTTAATCGGATCAAGGCCTATCTCGCCTCAAGTGGTCGAAGTTTTAGTTTACACACAATTTCCCATGCCATCTTATAAAGAATAACGTTCGACAATTTGGAAATCTTGCTGTATTATCCCTTTCCGGCCGAGAAACTTGATTTACGAAAACATTTGCAATATATCATTTAATCACTTTCTTTTAACCTTTGAAAAATATGAAAATAAATCTCAGCATGTGGTTTTACGGTTAAAATTAACTGCTCGATCGTGCAGTTCAGGAACTATCAGTAAATGCACGATCGTGCAAAATCATTTAAATAAATATATAATGACAAGCAAAGACGTTTATTTGTGAAATCAGTCATGTTCTTTATTATATTGTTGATATCACACAAGTGAATAATCATAGAACCATAACTCTGAGGTCTATTAATAAACTTAATATATTCATTGATATCACATAGTTTTATTAATAAAAAAACTTAAAAGTCTACTTTCCATAAAATCTGTAAAAAATTAAAACAAAACGTCTAAAAAGTGACCTTCTCAACCGATCATTTTGTGTGGTAGCTTTGAAAACAGTTCCGGTTTCATGAGATGCAGAGGTAAACGTTACATTTGATGCTCTCATAAATTCCCATCGCCCAAAATATCTTCTATCTCGTAATCTTTTAGTGGATGCCCTGTTAAGAAAGCCATTATCAGAAAAAAACTAATAACATTCGAAAATAAATAAAAGGTATTGATTCCGCAAATGGTTTTTTGTTTGCCAAGGGTCCGAATATACACTATCGTACAAGTATTTTTGAGATCGAATAAGGCGTATAGCCGAATATACACGATCGTGCAACAAGATTTTACGAGTTCCTAACAATCCAAAATTAAAGATTTATAACGAATTATGTGTAAATTATTTTCGTTAAACTCATTAACTACATACATCAATACTAAAATTGGTACTGACAAACCATAATAGTATTTTTTTTTACTTACGTAACACGTCGCTATCCTCAAACCTGCCGCGTGGCGGACTGACTTTTCACTATTGGAGCGCGGCGCTAGTGTCTGCACGAGCGATCGGTATCGGCCCGGTACCGAATAAAGGATTTACGCGCGCACAGAATTTTTTCAAAGTCAGTTGCACGATTGTATTGAGTCGGCCAGAAAGGGGTCAAGGTAGAGTAACGAAATAATATTAGAATTGTATAATTATGTCACACTTTTTCCAGTGCGAGAAGGCACGAACCAAAAATATTAATAAAGCTGCTTGACTTCATTAAGACGAGTATTCAATAATGTAGTGATTGTCAACAGCATCAAGAATTCTCAATTCATCTGTACAATGCTTAATGTTTTTATCAATTATCTTTGTTGCAAAACTGCCAGAAGGGATAGCTAGTCTGATAGCAACAAAGGACACTCTGAAAATCGAAGCAGTAAAAAAATTTGAGATTATGGGATGCAGAGGGATATTTATTCTTATCTCAATACAAGTAAGACTATGCTAACAATAACTTACCCCAGCACACGGAGCTATTTTGACGCCCGAGCCTAAGGTAAAAAATATGGAATCTAAGGCTTTCCTTATTACTGCCTGTAGTGAGCTCAAGATTGAGATTGTGTCTTCCTCTGACCAGAAAGTGGGATTCTTCTCCGCAGGTATAGCGGGCGGTAAGTGCAACTTTTTGGACTGGAGGGCAGCACAACTTGCTGTCAAGTCGAGTCGCGCGTGACTCAGCATCTCGTGTCTCACTCGCACTGTGTAAATTAGAAAAAAAAAACCGGCCAAGTGCGAGTCGGACTCGCGCACGAAGGGTTCCGTACCATTATCTATAAAAACTATTTTATTCTGTGTTTTTAGTATTTGTTCTTATAGCGGCAACAGAAATACATCATCTGTGAAAATTTCAGCTGGAACTATCACGGTATCAGTGAGATACAGCCTGGTGACAGACAGACGGACGGACGGACGGACAGCGGAGTCTTAGTAATAAGGTCCCGTTTAACTCTTTGAGTAAGGAACCCTAAATAGGAGGGTATATTTTCTTCGCAGCGCGTCGCAGCGTCAGTTGTGACGAAAAGTAATAAAACAACTAGGTTAATAAACTTCATTATTTTATTGATTGCTATTCCATTTGTTTTCTCTTATATTTATATTTACAAGTATAACTAACCTCTAGGCAGTGATGGTTACAGGATCCATGTAGTACTCGTATATTTTTAAACTATTTTCAGTCAAATTATATCAAATAATGAGTGTTATTTTGGCAGTCAGCAGTGGTTCAAATACTGAAGAATTGGCACTGGTAAAATTAACAAGTATGTATATAAACGTTATATTAGAACATATGAAACGGCAGTATTTAATTGTTACGTCTTAATGCCAGATAAAAATGTTATTATCTGATCACGAATCATAAGGATATGTATATAGAGCCATACACAAACTTTGGTTCAAGGGATTGGTTCCTGATGCTTAGAAGTCTTCATCATCATCATCATCAGTCATTCCCTCAATGCAGATGATCGTGTTTTGCCCTCTTCTTGGAGACCAGATTCCGCCATAGGCTCCTATCATCCGCTTTATGAATGTCCGGGATGATGAAAGTATGACAATATTGTCATTTAATTTTAGTTATATTTCGCTTTTCAAATGCCAAATTTAAGTGACATGAGGTATGCATAAACCAGTAATCAATCAAAAATCTTGGGAGGTAAGGAATCAGCCCTAAGCAAATTTTGCGATGGCTTTTTTTAATGAAGCTTGAACTCGGGCTTGGAGAAATACTGATTGTACCTACGTTATCTTCCATGCAGCCACAATTTATCCTTCATGTAGATACATCTTTGATTAAGTTACTTAAAACAGGAGGATAAAAGCGACAACACATAGTGCACCATCAGAATATAATGTGTACAGTGAGCCCAAAAAATTATTAGATACACACTTTCACTCGCTAGATGGGTGCTCTTTCTCGTAGGCACTTTTTTTCTACAATCTGGCTTTTGCATGTAATGCAAAATCTTTGGCATTGCTGCAACGGTTTCGTAGCGCTGCGATCGTAGCTTTAGCAGTGAATGAATTTAAGACATTCACTGCCAGGGACGCACGCTAGGCGGTCGTAGGCACTTTGCGGGAAAACCAAGGGACCGGCTACGAGCGTAGCGCGTAGCGATTCTTGGCAGTCAATGTGTAAAGGTTGATTCTATTTTTATAAAAACATTGCTATCCAATCTTTCAATAGTTATATTGAATTTGTTACAGGGTAGCCCATTATTGGGTACTATTCATCAATTCGCTTATATACTTTTCACCGCTGTCATCATTTGTCTTTAACATTTTTCGTATGTGTTAGCTAGTTTTTGAATTAACTCCTATTCACAAATCGCTCCTAAACATTCGTCGTCGTATCAAATACTTAACAACTAAGTAACAAAACAATGTTTCAAACAATTTTGTTTCTTTTTTCATTTTATCGATGATACTTTGAGTCCCGACTTATTTTTTAAATCCAAATAGGCCTTGATTTTTGTTGTAAAATTTACAAAACTCATAAAAATATTTACAGTCCTTATCGAGACCTATCTTTATACCTATCTAGTTAACATTCTATAATTTTGTTAATTTTGCTTACAGCAGTCTTTATTGTCATTTATTTTAAACGTGTATCGTAAAATCTCTCCTTTCTTGTTCGTGGCGCTGTTGATACCTGAAAACAAATATTTTTTTAATTATAATTCGTAACTTGACTTCAACGCCCTCTAACATTTCAGAGTTGAACTGCGGGGGTAAGGGGTTATGGGAGAGTTTCCCGAGCACAATAGCTAGTCACTGCGTCACCCAGTTCCGTGCGTAGTGTTGAAACTGGGCGCTAGATGCCGCAATAGACTCTCTGGACGTCGTTTAATGGAAGGCAACTTAGATAATAATAAATAACAGAGGGGTTATCATAATCACGTAACGTTCCGAACGCGCGTCGGTACAATTTAACTGTCAATTTTCCATATAAAAAGTGACTTTTAGACCTACCCGACGTTCGTACAATGCGTCACGTGATCGACCTGCAGATTGCAGAATTTATTTCCTACTTCAAACATTTACATTCTCAGTAAAACTTAATAAAGACAAAGAGTTCATGAAAAAAATTAAGATGAACAAAACAAACCTCTGTGAACCAAATTTTATGAATGCATGCAGGTCGTATGTTTTGTTTCTTCTATCACCAATTTATCACTGTAGTAGTTGTAGAGCAGATTCTTAAATGGACACAGAGAAATACATACAATGACATCACTGAAGGATTCCAAGTAGATTTAATCGTTTTATAAGATCTGATGATCAAAAATAAAATAAAAATGTTACTGTTTATTATTATTTTCAAATCTCGCAAGGTTAATTAAACCATTTTTTTGAAGTCCAATCGAGTTAAAATGTAGTACACATAAAAGTCATCAGGTGAAAAGAAAATGCAATGACATGGCAAACATCGCTGTGCACTTCAGAGTTGAATTGCCGAGAAGGTTATGGCTGTGCGGGCACTATACGTGCGCTTATAGCCCATCGATTCTAAAGCCTGCCATACAAAATTGCAGAGAAATGTCAGAAATAGCGTTTTCAGATTGAGCGTGTTTTAAAATATGATCATATTAAGCGCAAGCCGGGAGAGACACCGTGAACACCAGTGAACACTCCACAGTCAGCGTTCAGTTTTTATAACCGCCAAATGTTGCGCGCATTATGCTAAAACAAGCACTGACTAAAAAAAACGCTGGTCAGAAACCGTTATCAAACGCTTATAGACCATCGATAGTCGCCGTGCCTGTAATCAGTACCTATAGGTAATCAGTAATTTATTGTGTGAAGGATTCAGGTTTACAGATATATAAATTTTTAGAATCACCAAATCCTACCTTTTCAGGCGTACACACCTTTTATATAATAATATATTAATTTGACTGTACCGTTATTCGAAGCTTATTTAATTGAGAGAGGCACATTGTTTCCCGCCATCTCTTTCTTTCACATTTCCCCCTCCAACGGGGACCCCCACCACCTGGCAGTGGGGATAAGTCTCAGTTTAGACTATATCCCATTTTGGTTCGTCATTGGCGTCTAGTTTCCCGCCGCGGTAAGTCGCACTAGCAAAAGTATTACGACTCAGAGTAATTTAGTAACGGACAGTGTTCAAATAAGTATCTCGGAACCAAGTAAAAACTACGCTGTTTAAAAAATATAATTACTGTGGGCAAATCATTATCCGCAAGTATAATCGTAAGTTGTGACTTGTGACAACGAATTCACGTAAGTAATTCATTTATATTGCTATGAGAGCTATTGCGAAAGAGTTTCCGAGTATTTATCTACCCTCAGTAATCATTTTAAAAAGAAAAATTTTGATTAACGGTTTTACCGTTCGATATGTATTGTTAATTTGATTTGTAGAATATGGAGGGTGATAATGGAGTACAGGAGGACAAAGAAGGTGTCGCAAATAAGCAGGCGCCGAGACGTGCATCTAGCGAATCAAATAGTAGTGACTCCAGCTCCTCCGACTCTTCGAGTTCGGGTCCAAAACACAAGTGCAGCCGTCGCAGTAAGAAAAGGGGGGGCAGAAAAAAGGCCTCACACCAACTGCTTATATTAACGCAACAGGTAAATGAGCTACGAGCACTTGTTAATCCTGATAACATTCGTAATCACGACGATGATTTTGATGTACATTCCGTAGTCTCGGACAACGTCAGTCGTGATCTTTATGACGAAAACGAACCCCAGCCGGGTCCTTCGAAACCCTTTGTTTTGGGTCTTGGTACTAAATGAAAAGATCCTGCAATTCCCGAGGCTACGGAAGACCAAGTAAAACTTTTGTGTGATGTGCAGCGCCTCGATAGTAAAGGCTGGAATGATATACGTTATGCCGAGACACAAAAAGTTTACAGTCGCATCCCGGGTTACACCGATTTGGAGGTAAACGAGGAGGTTAAACAATATGATACAAACCATAATTTAGTTCACTCTGACAAAGCGTACGGTGCATTGACCTTTTGTATAATAAAACAACAAGAAGCACTGCACGCTGCAGTAGCGGAAATACGCAATTTTACCAGATCGGGGGGTGAATTTTCGTATGACACTTTCTGCGACAAGGTGAATAGCGTTCTTCTAGGTGGTGACCTTTTAAAGGTCTCGGAGGACTTATTACAGCTAGTTTGCGGTCACCGAGCAGAGGTGATAAACATGAGGCGAAATGGAATAACGAAACATATTAAAGATCCTTTGGTCAAGGCAGCCATTCGCAAGATTCCTCCATCCATCTTCGCTTTTTAGCACAGAATCGTTCACATCAAAAATTGAGAATCATGGTGGTGTTCGTAAGTGCTTCTGGCCCCTGAAAAAGACTACTGTTTCGCAAACAGATGAGACTAAGGCCGTCGCAGCCGCTCCCTCGCAGGGAACAGCGCTCCACAAGGTACCCTCGCAGGGTTACTACAATCATGCACAGGCCGCTGGTAGCACACCTTCGTGTTTTAATCACGCTTACCGGGGATATGCCCCAGTACAGCAAGCTCCTCCCCCGCGGGGAAGTAACAATTATAACTATCCTTCGCAAGGATACAACAATGCATTTAAGGCTGGTCCGAGCATTTCCTTTCGAGGACGTCAGAATAAACAATATCAGTCAAGACCTCAACCCAGAAGCGCACGTAAGCGACCAGCATCCCCCACAGAGTATAATGCATATAAACGAGGTAAGTATTGACAAGAGGTTCAGGGCAGGTCGACTGACGCAGTTTTGAAATACTTGGGAGATGATGGGCGCACCAGATCACTTACTATGGATATTGAACGAATATCGCATACCCTCTATGCAAAAACCACCCATAGTTTTTCCAAATCGTTGCAGCAACAATTAAGAATGCCCGCATACACAGGAAATAACCAAGATTATCAATCAAATGAAAAAACAGGGCCTTCTAGAGGCAGTGAGTCTGTCTACCAGTTTTCTGTCAATAATGTTTTAAGTGCCCAAGAGCGTCAGCTCGTCCCGACCCATTTTCAATCAGAAGGCATTAAATCGGTACATAGAGACCAAACATTTTGGATTAATAAACGTGCACCGCGTGCCGAACTTCATCCAACCACAAGATTGGCTGTGCAAGATAATTGTGGAGAAATAAGAGGTGCTCGGTTGGCTAATCAATTACGAAAAGTCTCTATTAACGCCTCAAAAGGCATTGGTATACTTGGGCGTATGGTGGGATCTTCAAAAAAGTCTGCCAGTCGAAAAAAATCCTATGTTAATAGACAGGATCCACCGGATGTTTGTTGTCAAAAGAACCAGCCGGAAAGACTTATTAAAGAGGTTAGTGGGACTCCTCAACTTTGCAAGTTTAACAGTTCCACGGAGGAGATTAAACTACCGAGCACTTCTAAATTTCCTCAATGCAATGCCAAGGTTCTCGAGGTCGATATACGCCATTCCCATCAAAGCGAAGGAAAGTCTGACATGGTGGTTGCGCAATTACCACTACCCTTCGCCGATCCCCCTGCCTCCATCGTCACATTTTCTAACGACGGACGTCTCATACCTTGCCTGGGGAGCCCAATTAGACGATTATTCTCTGACTGGATTTTGGACCAGATCGGAACAAAAATTGCACTGCAATCAAAAAGTGATGCTTGCTGTTTTGAAGGTACTAAAAGGTCATTGTCGGTACCTGACCTCTCCAGTAAATGTTCAATGCGACAACAAAACGGTACTAGCCTACTTATGCAATCAGGGTGGATCAAAATCGAGCCCCCTTCTGGAACTAACATACTAAGCGTTTCGAATACTGGATCAATATCACATCCACTTGAACTTATTCCATATTCCGGGAAAATACAACAGCCACGCAGATCACCTGCCCAGAAACCGGGCATCAGTTGTGTATGTCCTGGTAGTACCACGATGGAATCGGGTTTATTGGCGCGCGGACATCAAAGCGCGCCCCCTTGCAGCCTCCTTCACGATACAATCTCTGGGCAGATTCCTGATCGATGTCACGACGGGGTTACCCCCTCCACGAGTTCAGGAAATGGTACTAGAGGTCTGGAAGTGTGGGGGTGGTCTGAAAGCCTAAGCGATTGGAGTCCAGATCAGATAAAACTTCTCGAGCAATCTTGGCGAGCTTCTACACGTAAAACATATGACATAGCGTGGAAGAAGTGGGTTCTTTGGGCTACTAGTCAAGGCGTTAATTATAGGACACCGTCAGGTTCAGATGTAGCAAAATATCTATCAGATCTTCATCTAGTCCATAATCTGTCGTATAGGACTATTTTACTTTATAAGTCAGTTGTGTCAACATTATGTAACGCTGAAGCGTCTGGCCAACTAAGTTCACACATTCTTGTGAAACAAGTCCTGAAGTCTATAGCTTTGCAGAAACCCATTAGCAAAAACCCGCCTATTTGGAATGTTGAGATTCTTTTGAACCATCTAGCTAAAAGCAATGTAAACCTAGAAAGCTGTTTCGATACGTGTAGACATACTGCAATGTTACTTCTTCTTTGCTCTGGCAGAAGGATTCATGATTTAACATTATTAAAAGTTGATTGTAAGCATTTTGTGCAGTCAGATGATTTTGTTACTTTTTGGCCGGAATTTGGCTCTAAGACAGATTGTGCTGATTATCGACAGTCTGGATGGAAATTGTTATATAATCCTACCTGTCATTACTTAAATCCTGTATTCTGGGTCAATCACACTATTTCAATTTTAAAAAATAGGCGAGATTTAGTCAATATAGATAGTCTATTTGTCACTTTAAGGGGTGAAGTGAGAACGGCCTCCCGGACAATAATTTCTGGATGGATAAAAAGTGTGTTTAAGGAAGCAGGCATTACAGCGACGCCGGGCAGCGTCCGTTCCGCTGTTGCGTCAAAAAATTGGGTTGATAATTTCCCTGTGATTGACATTCTTGCCCGTGGTAATTGGCGATCAGAAAATACTTTTAGTCGTTACTACAGGCGCGAGGTAATGCCTGTGTCTTCTAATGATGTTTCTATAAATGTTTCACGATTGTTTGAAGCAATTGAATAATCCTTGAGTACCTAAATATGTAATAGTAGGTTACAGAACCTTTTTGTTTGAAATAAATGATTTTCTCAACATATGCCTTTTATATTTTTTATAAAAGTATATCACAAAACTAACAGATCACATTGGCATCTTCTTTTCCACCACCACCAGGCGATAACAAACAGGTCTCAATTAAATAAGCTTCGAATAACGGTACAGTCAAATTAATAGACGCGTTTTACCTACCAATAAAACGCATATTAATTTACTTACCTTATTCGAAGCTTATGAGTAAACTCTGCCTGGTGGAATTTAATTTCGATCCAATGACGAACCAAAATGGGATATAGTCTAAACTGAGACTTATCCCCACTGCCAGGTGGTGGGGGTCCCCGTTGGAGGGGGAAATGTGAAATAAAGAGATAGCAATAACATGGCGGGAAACAATGTGCCTCTCTCAATTAAATAAGCTTCGAATAAGGTAAGTAAATTAATATGCGTTTTATTGGTAGGTAAAACGCGTCTTATAAAAGAACAGATAAAAGCATAATAGGGTCAGATTGAGTTGACATGAAACTTTATAATAGGCTTGTTGCGTGGTGTTAAAATTGATAACGTTAAATTATTGTAATAAAGTATAAATTACAAAATATAATTCAAATCATAAAAAGATTATGAACCTTGAAAGTTTAGAAAAAAACGTTTTTTTATTTATTGTCCAAGTGTAAATTTAAAGGTACCAATAGAATCCTTACGCTTTTATAGAAACCAATTTGTATGACAACTATGGACCTAAACGCAGTATTTCGCGACCGAAACCGCAATTTACTTCATTTTCCATGCAACGGTTAGTACAAATTGCACGGTGTGACGTCATACTTTAAAGCCAATCAGTATGAAGCGTTTCGGCTGCTGTCAGCGAGGTCCGTCTTTAACTCGATTTTTTGGGTATTAATGTCCTTTAAATGTAGTTGCTTCCATACAAACATTTGTTCATCTACAAAAACTGGTTCGAATGGCATCGTAAACTAATTTAAGGTCACAAGCCCATTGCCAATAGATTTTTATTTCAAATCATAATAACGTACGTGTCATTATAAAAAGTCAGCAACAGAGTAAAAGTCGGAAAACCAGACTGTACACACCTGGAAGCCTGCGGGTGATGGCGGCGCGGGCGGCGGCGCGCCTTGTCGTGCGCGCGCGCCGAGAGCGAGCGCGCGTCGCCCGTCGACGCTGACTCCGCTGACGAGTCCGTCACAGCTCGGAATACCTCCTCCGCTGTAATACAAACGTTCTACTTTTGAGAACGAAAGTTTAAGTTTTAGCTGTGGAATTGAAATTATAAGGGTAAAAGGGTTTTCAAGCCGATGATCGTGCATGAAAAATGATGTGAAATTGAATGTAACGGAATTGTAACCAGCGGCAATTCAAAATTCTTGCCTGCTTCTTCAAGGAATGACTCTTTGACAGTCAGTAACATATTTGATTTTCGGAGCACGCTTAAAATATGGTAGGCGCATAATTATTAATGTAGGGTACCGACGTTGAACGTTTAAATCTGCTTTTAATTAAAATTAAAATGTATAATGCAACCTTTTACTATTTAGCTCATACGAGTATTAGGCCATATTACACCAGCCCGAATTACCATCCTCATACTCGCAACTCACTGTTCATTTCAGGAGCAGCAAGTAGAATTGGTTGCTGAGTACCATTGTCTCTTTCCAACTCATTGTATTGTGGATTGTCATTGCCAATAGGGAACATTACGTAAAGCTCTACGTAGGGGGCGACACTAACACAACCCGTAAACAAACCCGTGCCGGTTAATGTACGGCCCAATAATTGGCATCCTCTATATCTATGGCTCTTTTTAACTTATACAAAAAGAGCGAGATAACGATAGATGGACGCGTATTATCGGGCCGTACATTAACCGGCACCAACAAACCGCCATGACGTACAATGTCATATTTATTTACCTAACAAACAATAACGAATAATTGATGAAAACGCGTTAAACTACAATCGTTTTATTATCATTCGTGTGTAAAATACCTGTACTGTGATATTAAAATGGCATCCTATAGCCATTTAAAGGTGGATGAGGGCTTTTTTTTGCTTTACGACGTATTGCCGCTTCCCATAGTTTTCATATCATCGTTTCCTTCGGAAATGAATGATGCCCTTCATTCTTGCATCCAATTACGCGGCACTGATGCATTTTATTCATTGAAATATTTTCTTCACTATTTGATCCAGAGCTTTGAAGGACTTGTCAAAGTTGTCAAAAAAACTGTTTACTAATTGTGTAAGTGCTGCACTCTGGTTGCAGAACATTGCAGTAATGTTCCCTATTGTGTGAGTTGACGAAATAGCAGGATGAACATGATAATAATAATAATCATCATTCCAAATGGCTTTGTCCCGTGAATTTAAAGCGGAGATACATAATGTAATACCATTTCCCACAAAAATATTGAACATGATGGGGATAAGTAAAATTAGGATACCTTTATTAGGCGTAGTCTGTGGTATACGGTACGAACCGGACGTACACTCGGCGCAAGGCGAACCGCTCGAATCTGAGTCAGACTCCGATCGCCGCACAAGCAACGTCATGGCTCGGGATAGCGTGTATTCGTCTGAAATCCAACAAGACTTTAATTTAGTACAAATAAGTAAGGTGGATAATAAAATTAAAGATAAAAAATGTAAACAAATGTGTTGCCACTGCAATAAAATCAATCCCAAGAAGTGGAAACTAAAAATTCGTTAAATACGCGAGATAAAAAATAATGCGACTAATTTATACGTAAAACAATGCCTGGAAAATATTCGTAAATATTTAAATAAGCCAAATGAAAACGTAATTATAAATATGTGCAGTTTATATTTACGCCACTGGCAATGGTTAGGAATTGTAAACCTTTGGTTCGTAATTTAATTAATAAACCTGGATATTCCTATTCCTTATTCTTAATGTTCGAAGAAGGTTTAAAATTGGTGACGCCTCAAAGATGGAGTGATTGTGTGGCTCATGTAATAAAAGTAGAGGATAACTTGTGCCAACTTGACCACCTAATAGACAATGTAACAGATACATTAATAATAAATGTAACTGAGGAGGATTCGACGTCTTCCTCAGAAAGCGAGAGTGGAAGTGAATAAATAAAAATTTAAAAATCTAGTGTTATTTTTCTTTGTGTTTTCCTGTCCTAATAAGACATATAATAATGACACGTCTTGCTTCCATTGCTTGGTGTGGTTCTAGTGGCTGCAGGCAATAGGCTTTTGCTGTATATCGTACCCGGACTATCGTCACCTACTAAGTACCTGTTCATACCAACCTACGACATTAAAGTGATCAAAGTAAAATATAAGATTGTTTTAAAAGTAGTGACGATATATTTATTAGTTAAAACCAAAACCTGGTTGATTGCCCCTGAGACGTCACTTGACAGTTCTTTGTTTACATTTTTTATCTTTAATTTCATTATCCACTTTAAAGTAAGACAGATTTTGGCTATGGGTAGCCATGGCCAAAGGTATTAGAACCTTTGAGTAGGTGCAACATAGAGCAGTGCACGAAATATTCGACTAGACATGCATGCGCAATACTCCTTACGTAAATAATAAAATAATGCATGCATATGTAAAGTCACCCGGTCAGTTGATAGTTTTTAAGTGAGCGTTTTCTTTATTTGGAATGCGGATTCCTTATGTTCCAAATAAAATAGGTAGATAACCAAGCACCCGTAATTCTGTTTGTATCTGTATCTGACATATTAAACTCTCGAAGTGTCTGATAGTACTGTTTGCAAGTATCTTAAACTGTGTCCGAGTTTGTGTGAGGGTCCAAGTGCCTGGTATGATAGTGTTTTTGAGTTTCAGACTCTGTCCAAGTATGTGGAAGTCTCCGAGAGTCTAACACTGTGAAGGAACGTCTGTGTTTGAGACTGCGTTGGAGTGTGTGTGACTAACACTGCTCCCAAGTGTCTGACACTGTGTCGGAGTGTTCACGTCTGAAAGTGCGTCGGAGTGTATGTGACTAGATAACACTTGGCATTGTGTTTGTCTGCTTTGTACAAACTTTATATTAACTTGCACTGTAATGTACGCATATGCATGTAAATACATAAATATGTATGTATGTAAGTTGTCCATCAATATGTCATTTTTCAGTCACTTCCCGTTATCCGATTAAGCTGAAATTTAGCATGCATATGTATATCGCATGACAATAGAGCTCGTTAGAATCGTCTCAATGAGTAGTTAATGATGGTATGCAGAAAAGTACTATCGGCAATAAAAGCTTGTACCAAAAATTTAATTTTGACAGAAACTTATTATTTCAATATTTTACCTATACCTGCGTTAGTGAGCGAGCGCTGTTTGTTCGGTGGCGGCGCGGCGGCGAGCGGCGCGGGCTCGGCGCGGCCGAACGTCCGCAATGTCGCGCCCGTCGCCGCACGCGCCGCGCCTGTCGCGCCACCGGACATGCTGAATGTCGCGTATGGACTTATCTCGTACATTTCTGTAACCGAATGCAAGCCGAGTTAGGTACCTATAGTAAACGGCAAGGGGAGTAATCGGTGACATATGATGTAGGACACGGTGGAGTATTTTGCCTTCCTACCATTCTATGGGTCGCGCAGTATAGTTAGAGGGAGAACTAAAGTGTGAACTTGGCTATTATATTATCAGCTACAAGATTGAGAGGATTGTGCAGTAGGTTCCCTTTACTTTCTGCACCGCAGTTAAGACTCAGTAGCCTGCTCCTCAATACCTAGTCGAAAGCTCTACTATAAGGTTTTTCTACGACCGATTTCCAGGGTATAACCATAAGGTAATGGTTACCTATTTACAGTCACCGGCATCAATATATGATGAATCAAAGGCACGCTCTTACGGCTCTAGGAATAGAGTTGTCATCAGATATTTTTGCGGCCTTTGTTCCATCATATATTTATGCCGGTGACTGTACTGGCGGCATTTATTTTTGTAAGTAGGGTAAATCGCCAGTAGCTGGCGTACAAAAAAATCACTCTGTTCCCTTACAAAATGCCTGTCAGAACTCAATTTAGTATGACGTGGCCAGTTATTGAAGGGTGGCCAGTAATTGAAAACTTATACTAAAATGAATTCTATTATAGGAATAGGTGAATAGAGTTCATTTTTAGTACACGGTGGCCAGCTAAAAGGACAAGCCTCGCAACTCTGAAATGTATGATTACCTTGCTGCTCTTTGGAAGGTGGAGGCTGCTTGCCTGGTGAAGAAGTGTACACCTGTTGGCAGTTGCGGCGGTTGTCGCGCGGTTCCACCGCCTTGTCTTCTGACTCGCCCGGCTCATAGCCTTTACGCAAACATGAGGCCGGCTCACTGCAATCAAGAGTCGTAAGTTAAGTTCGGGTATCGTTAGCAACAATCATTCCACATCAAAATAATAAATAAAATAAAAATAAAAATCCTTTTTTTTTCAGACAATTCTAGTCCATAGATTGTTAGTTGACAGTGAAGTGGCAATTATTATATATCTATGTTAGTGTATTACCTATATCTAAACTGAAATATGACCTAAGCCACTTCTTTGAACATCAAGGTTGCATCGCTGATGTTAATGACCTTTCAGTCAAGTGTCTTGATTTATTATTCGTAACATCAGCCGCTTGATAGATAGGGCAGATGTATAAAGGAGCAACCACACCGACGCGTAATGCTGCGTATACATGTTGGCATATCGTATGCGTCACTCTTTTTTCGTACATGTTGCTGCATTTACAGTGATCAGAGTATTTTGAGCAGCGGTCTGGTCGCCCCCTAAGGCATTGTGAATCGTTTCATGGCTGTCGTTGATCTGCTTGTATTTTTTTCCTGACAGCAGTTCCATCATATCTGTCTTCCATCAGTGTTTATGCAAAAACTGTAAAAAACTAAGCAAACCATTTATACATATGTACCTTCTTCTCCACGCCAGCACAGCTAGCAACATCAGTGCAGTGAGCAGAGCACAGCCAGCGCCCGCCATCACCAGCGTGGTGTGCTCGCCGCCGCCGCTGCCCGGCGGGAAGTGAGCTGGCGCCGGGATACGCTCTGGAATAGTTGAGAGTTGCTGGTACAACGCAGTTCAATTTACCCACGTTTGTGAAAGATGAGAAGTTGAAAGTTTCGTTAAAACAAACAAACATTTGTAATTTTTCGACTATATCTGTCAATGCGGTGAAAGTTTTAAAGTAACATTCCTTAACTACATGACGGTGAAGGATAGCTGAGACGTACAGTCGCCATCACATATGTAAGGTACCTCGCCTAGTGCGAGTGAACCCTAGTGCCACGCATTCCGCGGGTCATAATTATGCCATGTGCTGGCTACATAGTGGTTAAATTACTGATTCCCAGTGGCACGATATCGTTTTTAATTCAGTCTGGTATCCGACAAGGTTCAGTCAAAGTCAAATCAAGTCCACCAAGCTGGTCTCCGGGGCCGAAGAAGGCGCCGTAGTGTTCCGCGGAGCGGTGCCGCCAATGCGCGATCCGTCACAGGCACAAATCTCTTCTCCGGCACTGTTTTCACCGAATGTTCGACTCGGGCTTCAAAACAGGCCTCCAAAACGAGTCTCCAAGTACTTTTAACAAACTATAAATCAAATCCTCGGACTGGTATGTCGGCAAAACGAGGTTATATCAATGAGTAAAGAAATTAAGAGGAGAGGCCCTATTCTACTATAGATACTTTGTGTTATACAAATGTATATGAAAACGACATAGAAACCTAAAAATATATTTTACCTCATTCTTTCTAATAGCCGGTCATCAAAGATGAAAGAGATAACACGACGTTTAGTTGTTCTTAATTCCGGTACTGTTTGACATTATTACCACATGTTTGTTTCCGGCTGCCAGCCGCCATCTTAACCGCCAGACGTCAAACCCGTTGTTTGTAGTAGGTGGGCTGTCAAGTGGACAACAACTTTGTGGTTTTAATATTGGTATTCGTTGATAAAATCAGTTTTAGCGTTTGATTTTGTGGTGTGGACATCAAGTGATGCAATCGCAATATGCCTATGTGTTCAATAAAACAGTGTGGTGCGCGAAAATCGAAAAATCGACCAAATTTGACTCTTCACAGGTTAGTAACTGTTTTTCATCAACAAAGTACCATTAAGTTATAGTTTTGCATAGTTCTTATGGTTTTCAAGACTTGTTTGATGTCTCTAACAATAATATATACATATATTTTATATTTTCCTTGTATTTTCATGTTTTAAATCATATAGTAAATTTGACAATCAGGCGTAAGGATGTGCCGATGTCGATAGTCGGCTTCGCCTAGTAAAAGCTACTTTAGTACTAATGTGTCTGTTTACAACTTTACAGTGTTCCAAAAAATGAAGTTTTGCGTCGAAAATGGCTTAATGCTATTGGCCTGGAGAACATAAATCCGCGACATAAAGAACTGTATATCTGTTCCCTACATTTCGAGGAATCTCATTTTAACAGAACTTTAGACGTGGTGAGATTGCGTGAGAATGCCATACCGACGGTGTTTAATATGGTAAATATATATACTCAGAATCTTAAAGTAATGAGTAACTCCTTAGTTCATACAATTTTAAGAGTAATTTCAATTTATGACATTCATGTCTTATTTTTTTTATCTGGGGTGTTATAAAATTTCATTTGTTGTCTTTGATTAAATGTCTATTCTTTTTACAGCCATCAACATCTAAACATATGATATACACACAAAAGGAAAATTTGGATCCGTCACCAAAAATGGTAATTTTTTTTGTTATTTTTTTAAATCTGAATGAAATACCCTAGTTCAGGCAACTTGAAGAACTTATAATAGAATATGCTGATGTAATTGGACCTGGGTTCCAATTTATGCACGATAACGCCCGCAGCCATACAGCGTTGATCGTTCGGGACTACCTGCATGCTGCTGGTATCAACGTTATGGACTGGCCAGCAAGGAGTCCCGTCTTAAATCCCATCGAGCACCTCTGGGACCAGCTGAAAAGGCGGGTACGATCGCGTGATCCTCCTCCTGCCACACTTGATGAGCTTCATGATGCTGTCATTGAGGAGTGGAACAACATTCCTCAAGAGAACATCGTGACGCTGATCAGGTCCATGACCGACCGCATGGAAGAGCTTCGGAGGGCTAGAGGAGGCAACACTAGGTTTTAAGTTTAGTTTTAAGCTTTATTTTATTGTTATTGTTGTGTTTTATTTTTTTGTAATTTTTGTTAAATAAACGGTTTTTCCTTTTTCTTGTTTTTTTCCTTACGGGGTTGATTTTCAATTGACATTTGACGTTTTGACGATAGAAGGTTTCATTACCTTTCAAATAAGACCCCATAGTCATGGGGTACATTACATTCTGTAAGAGCAATTTTCGCTCAAAACGAAATTTTCGAAATGTGCGATTTTTTTGACGCCGAGTCTATAAACAGTGAATGATTTAATCCCTATCATACATTTATTATTCAATTCAATTCAATTCATTTATTCAGGGACCAACATGGATCATTATTGTTAGTAATAAAATAATACTTAGCTTAATATTAGTAACTACAAAAATAATAGAATAGCACACATAGTCAATTTAAAACAATAATAATACAATTTATAATTTAGGCCAGAATGAAATTTACATTAAAGGTAAGTAGCTAAGTACAGTCAATTAAAATAATATGTATATGTCAAATTCAAATTAAAAAATGTACAGGATGTCAAGTTAAAAAATTAATTACTCATTTAAATCATCAAAATGTCAAATGTTATGCGACCTCGTAGTTAACATGTGTGTTTGTGTGCATCATACAGCAGTGGTTTAGATACCCACAGTCCATCCGTTCAGCGATCATTTTCAGGATGCTGTTGGCACTGGCCCGTACCCTACGCACCAGGGATGTACATCGCTTGCGAATAGTAGTGTGGAAACAGTCCACCCTCGCCTCTGCGAACATCCCTGACGCGCTGCAATATCGGGGCAGCCCCATCAGCATCCTGAATGCGTTATTAAATTGAACACGAAGAGCACTGTATTGTGTCTGAGTATAGTTCGCCCACAGGCCGCTGGTATATAAGGACGTGCAGTAGGCCCTGAATTATGATTTCTATATGCTTTTTCAATTAACAAATATTCGTTATAATCATTGTACATATTTCCAATGAAAATAATTATAATTGGTGATTATATACATTATGAATAAATTGAATATACGTTTTATAAATTTAATATTATATTGAACAAAATATAATAAACAAGAATATTTTCTTACACATTTTTAATATTCCGCAATGAATAAATTATGTAAAAAGTGTTGTTTTTTTGTAAACCCTGCTAAAGTTACTGCTACTATACCATCTTACCTTTCAACATGAACGGGATAAGAGGTCTATACGAATGATGGTCCCTATGACATTTCCTTGAATTCTTTTTTGGTTAGAATTAATTTAAAAAAAAATTGAATAAATACGTTTTTACTGTATTTCTTTACTTGAATGTTACATTTCTAAATACTTAAATTAATATGGTAAACTTCCTCATGATGGTTCCTATGACAGTGACAGCTCATTTTATTTTAATATATCAATAATGTTAAAAATATGTTAAAAACATATTCAATTATTTTTTTAAATAAGCCCAGCCAACAGACTTGATGGGGACCATCATCTGACGCCAGAGGAAGTGTTATCATAAAATAACACTTCCACAATCTATCCTGTAAAAGACGGTGCAGAGTTACGACTACTTACTTACGACCCGTACAGACCGACTGCAACCCGCCTATAATTTATATGGGAACTGCACGCTGACTGCACAGTGTCCATACAAATTACAGTCGGTTTGCAGTCCGTATGTAGGTACCGGCACTTAGAAGGATTCTATCCAACCCAATATGGTGATTAACACTTAATTTAATCCCCGTTGTTACTAGACTCCGATTTTGATATCAAAATTAGCGCTGCCATACATTTATTTATTTTATTTAATTCGAATTCGAAATCTCTATCTGCCTTGCATATCCGAGTGATAGAGAGGCAGATAACATCGATATCGATATTTTTTAAGACGAGTAATGCAACCCTACCGGAAGGACACCATTTTGTCCGACAAAATACTTTAGGTAGGCACGCTCAATTCGTAGGTACTTCTAGTCCATAGATTTATAGGTCAGTGGGTTATATACAATAGGGACACGTTTCTTCCCAAAGCCGCGTTAACAAGTTAAAATATATGACAAGACAAGTGTCACTGTCAGAGACTAAAGAGGTGCCCACACGCTCCGGATACAGATAAGGGTCGGGCAGACATTCGGCCCGAACAACATACATAGGTACACTATAGGTAGGTACATCCTAATGCCTTGAAAATAGAGGTGTGTTCCGATGTTTGTGAGCTGCTTGTTTGCTCCGATGTATGTGATGGCGACTGTACCTACATGTTGTTCGGTGATTTTAGGTTAAATCATGAGTTAAATAGTACTAAATTGACTAGCGCAGTGGTCGGCTACCTTTTAGAAGCCAAGAGCCCCCATAGTAGCGTATGAAAATGATGCGGGTCGCACTCGTTATAATCTGTGACTACGAGTAGGTATCCGGCATAAGGTACCTACCTGTACAAAATGCATTATTACTCACCTCCGTCTTCAGTAAGTGTGGAAAAGTAATAATTTCCAACAGTAGTCCCAGCAGCACTTGTGGCCACCACTTTCAGATGGTACCACGCTCCAGGCGTGAGGTCACACCACACGAGCGGCTCCGCGGGGGCGGCCGCTCCCGACCGCCACGCTGACTCGTCGAAACCTCGTATTGAGACTTTGAGTTGGATTAACGGGCATCCGTTGCTGTCCCATGTTAGAAGGTTCAGCCGGACGCACGTGCTGTTAGTGGTGATCAGATCCTTTTCTGCCGCCGCTTTTGAAACTGAAAGAAGTAAATAAGGTAAACAGAATATATTTTGCAATTTTAGTGAAGGGAGAAATTTCAAGGTGGACTGATGACCTGGTAAAGGTCGCGGGAGTCCGCTGGACCGGTCATTTTGGCACTCTTTGGGGGAGGCCTATGTCCAGCAGTGGACGTCTTTCGGCTGATATGATGATGATGACAAATTTCATGGCGTATAAGTAATGAAAATGAAATGAAAATGAAAAATGTTTTTATTTCATAAGTTTTGTTCTTTTCCAAAGATCCTTTGGGGCTACCTAGTAAGTAAATAAATACTTGTGTCAGGTAGTCCCGCTCTTCCATCGGTACAAGTTGCTACATAATATATGAAATAATTTACTTAATTTAAATATTAGTTAACAAAGTTGTGTGTGTGTGTGTGTGTGTGTGTGTGTGTGTGTGTGTGTGTGTGTGTGTGTGTGTGTGTGTGTGTGTGTGTGTGTGTGTGTGTGTGTGTGTGTGTGTGTGTGTGTGTGTGTGTGTGTGTGTGTGTGTGTGTGTGTGTGTGTGTGTGTGTGTGTGTGTGTGTGTGTGTGTGTGTGTGTGTGTGTGTGTGTGTGTGTGTGTGTGTGTGTGTGTGTGTGTGTGTGTGTGTGTGTGTGTGTGTGTGTGTGTGTGTGTGTGTGTGTGTGTGTGTGTGTGTGTGTGTGTGTGTGTGTGTGTGTGTGTGTGTGTGTGTGTGTGTGTGTGTGTGTGTGTGTGTGTGTGTGTGTGTGTGTGTGTGTGTGTGTGTGTGTGTGTGT